>JAESUZ010003696.1:0-600000 GCA_017311185.1 Proteles cristata cristata | reverse complement strand
ACTACAATAAATTAAATCTTCATGTAATTTCAGCTAAGCAATAAATTTCCCATTGTATAAAAAAATATTTCTTGTGCTGACTGACAACCTGTAAGCCTTACTGGAAATCTGTTAGCAAGGGGAGTGACTGCTAACTCAGATTCAATGCTCATCTCATCACAACTTCATTGAGCTACGTGTATGAGAAGAATGGATGAGAGCAGCAACTTAAGAAAGAAAATAAATTAATTTAAGAAATAGTACAAAGGGGGCGCCTGGGTGGCTTAGTCGGTTAAGCGTCCGACTTTCGCTTGGGTCATGATCTCGCGGTTCGTGGGTTCGAGCCCCGCGTCGGGCTCTGTGCTGACTGCCAGCTCAGAGCCTGGAGCCTGTTTCAGAGTCTGTGACTCCCTCTCTCTCTGACCCTCCCCTGCTCACACTGTCTCTCTCTCTCTCTCCTAGGAGTAAATAAAACATTTAAAAAAAAAATTAAAAAAAAATAAAAAATAGTACAAAGATATGAAGATGTGCCACCTCAGAGGCAAAGCCTCTGGGAAATAAGGCAGTAGAACGATTAAACTGTGAGCTAGCATAAGAGAAACGGTTCTTTCTGAGCAATTAGTTGGGATGACTAAGTTTTTAGAAGGGCAAGTTGTAGTTATGGAGAAAAACCAAAACTATTCTACCTGTAAATAGTGAGAAAAATACAAACTTTAAGTAAAGCAGTCTTCACTGAATCATGTATCTTCAGAGAAGTATATGCCTTTACACATAGTATCAACAATGGAAGGAGTGATAGAATACTTTTCCTCACCTTGAGTCTCAGAATTATTTCCATTGAAAATAAATTCTTCTATTATTACACTCATCATACCCAAAAATAATTGTATTTTTATATACCTCTCTCTCCACTACTATCTACTCCTTGAAGTTTCCCATCTTACTCTAGGACACAGTAGAAAAATGATATATAACAATAATTAATGTTTTTGAATAACTGGCCATACAAGTAAATAGTAGCAACCACGGCATCATTTTTCTAAAGCATAAATATGTTATACTTAGTACTAAAAAGTCTTATCCGTTGTATTAGAATTGATGAGATTACAATATTATTGGTTCTTTTCATTATCTTGCTAACATTTAAAAATTTACTTCCATACTATGTGTTTAAACGTCAGTGATTTTATCATGACAACATTTTTTACTCTAGTATTACACTAGAAAAACTAACTACCACAACAACTGGCTGTCTTGCCCAGCACAGAATTTAAATTAGAGACAGCTCAAAATTTCAACATCAAAGGAATGCCAAGTATACTGAAGCTGAAACAAACTTTTCGTAATTGCACTAACCCACTGTCATTAACTTTCTGGGATGCGAGTTCTTACTAAAAGGTTCACACCTGAAACTGGTAAGTTAATAGTCTGTCATATCACAGGTATTATCAATTAAAATAATATGTATGCCCAGCATCTATATTTTCACTAATGCAAGTAGGTGGCAGTATTGATCGGTAAGCTATTTTCCAGTCTTATTCATTAATTAAGCATTTATTTAGCACGTAGTATTTGTCAGGTGCAGGAAGTATGGTATTAAGAAAATGTTTTTCTTCCTCCATTGAATTTAAGACACAGGATAGGGTAATATACACAGGTATGACTCTGAGAACTCACACTGAAATTAGTTCAAAACTAGTTTTTTGAAAACATGTAAAACAAAACAAGGTGAGCCATATTTAGTTTGAAATTATCATCCATGTAAACAAATACTGAAATATTACTATATTAGAAAAAAAATCACAAATACTAAAATATATATAACTTCAAAATAAACTTGTTTGGGAGGTGGGGAATGCTTATACAAAATTCTAGCCTTAGTAAATCAAAATGCAAATCAAAATATAGCTCAAACTGGTTTAAATATTTTTTAAGATAACTATGATCTTAGGAGTGGTACTTTTATAAATTTTTTCTTCTTCTTGAAGTTTCTGGTATTTATAACTCTCTTTGCAAAAATAAAATCCTTGAAGATTTGACACAAACAAACTGCAATATTATTTCAAGGTTTTTTTCATCCCTTCGAATTGGGCCAAATTAGTTACCTGATAAACATATGTGCAAGTGTATACATATATGGGTATGTGTGTGTGTATATGTATGTATATATATGTATGTGTATATGTATATGTACACACATACACACACACCAATATATAAATATACAAACTTACAGAGTTTGACACAATAATGCAAGTTAAGAGTTTTATTTATAAGAGTCACTGAAGAAAACAATAAAGATGGGAATTTTGCTTATTTGATCTGCTAAAATTCGTATTGTGGTAGAGCTATCAGATTTAATACATGTACCAAAATGTTTCTTATAATATCTCTATACAGATAAGCAATACCTGCAATAATTGACAAAGTAAGTCACTTTGGAGTTTATCCTAACTTCTTTAGAAATCAATTAATCTTTACATCTCCTGCTTCAAATCCAAAATAAACTATCAGTAAGTGTGTTGAATTCACATTCAAAAGTTTCTTCTCAAAATTTTGTCATAATTGCTTTATAATAATCCCTTCAGCAAAGTAAGGAAAATACCATGGGAAACTATAAAAACAAGGTTGTTTTCAAGAAAAATAAAACAGCAAGTATAGAAAAAGGATGAAATCAATTGTCTCTCAGACCTAGAACTCTATACACTCTTCTACTTTCTTTATGAAGTTCCATATTTACTCCTGCTGGTTGTGATGTTCAAATACATTTAGCTGACTAGAAAACAATTTTTCCATAGGTGTAGTATATCAATCTTATATTTTGGTATTAAAATAACCTTTTGTTGCAAGGTTTGTTTAAAATTCTGGAATTAATTTCTTAAATAAGTCGCAAATTAGTCATGACTTAAATTTAGTCACAACCAAAAAGTTTTGAGAAAAGGGCTAAAGGTTAAGAAGTAAGTTGTACATACTGAAACAACAACATTAATAGCAGGAAGCCATAACGTTTAGAACTAGAAGGGAACTTGGAAGTCATTTAATTTAGTTCTTCATTTATGAAATGAACATGGGCTTTGGAATTGGACAAACCTGAGTTTAAACACCAGCTCTGCCATTATTAGAGTGGAACTTCGGTAGGGGTTATTTGACCTTTGTGAGTTCTAGTTTTTGTAATGGTAATTACCATCTAGCAACTCTACTAACCTAACTCAGAGTCATTGTGAGGACCTAGTAGATGCCCAGCATATAACAGATATTTTATAAAATAATAACTGTTATTAACAGGTGAGAAAGGTGAGGTAGAGAATTAAGTGTCTTGGTCAGGGTTATACAGCTGTATTAGAACCTTAGACTCGGATCCCAAGTTCACTACTTTTTAACTGATTTCCGTTAGATATGTGATGGCTCAAGTTAGGCTCAAACAGCAGACATTTTTAAAGAAGGAAACAAAAAGTTATATTTTGCAAACAGCAATTACATATGCAAACTAGGACTAAATCGTGATTATTCAGTTCATGGAATGATTATCTAGATGCATATGACTATGCCTCTGCTACATGTGGGAAATCTGAGGGAAAGACATGGTAACTGGGAAAAGGTGACAGAAACTGAAAGACTCGGGTTAAAAGAAATCAATTAAAAAATAATCATCTATATCCCAGTATCTGTAAAATGCTACTGAGGACAAATAAAAACATTACAATAACATTTCTCCCTCACCAAGACACTTAAAATCCAGCTGGCAAGACAAGAAACTAATAGAAAACAATATCTATCAAGTGCCAAATTGGGTAGTGTAGGAGGGCAGAAAATGAAGAAATCATTCAAATAGAAAATTTCATAAAAAATGGTCTTGCTTCTAAGTTTGTTAGCAAACAGAAGTTTGGTAGATGTTAAGGAAGAAAAAGTAAATTATCCTCTGTGGACTAAAGACATATGTGGAAATACCACTATCACTAACTGGAAGAATTAACATCTGTAAGACTGCTAGTAGTCACTGGTCTTATACAATGCATAGGGAGTAACCTATTTAGCGATACATCTCCTAATCCAAACATTTAATATTACAGTTAAAATATTCTTTAACTTAATAGCAATGGTTTCTTCAAAAGTACTTTCTGCCATGACTCATTCTCCCATTTTAGGGATAATATGTGTCTTTCTGTACAACGAGAACTTTACTATGTGGGTGTAAAGACTGTTGATTTTTTATTTAGTTATAAACACTGACTAATGAGGGGTCCTTCTGTTTCAACAGGCACTTCTACCAGATCATACACACAAGTGGCTTGTACTTTTAAATATGGGGGGAGGGAATGAAGAGATTTCAGCAATAAACATTCATTCAAACATTACAGTCTCCCAAAAACTTGATGAAAAGATAATAAAAAATGTAATTCAGGGCAGTAGGGTACATGATTCCTTGATTTTCACCAATATGTGGGGAAAGGACCTCTGGACTTAAAAAACGCATGACTTGCTTGGAAAATTAAACAGTTTGTCTTGTTCTACTACTCCCAGACCTTTCCCCTCATGCCCTGCCTCTCCAGCCCCCAGACCCAAAGCCTCTTTTTAAGGAAAAGACCTCACTGTAGAGCATTCTAATGTCACAGAAGCTGTTCATCATGTAGAGAACTAGGGAAAGGTCTACTGTAAAGTAGAAGGTACGTGAGATTCAAACACATGATATAAAGAACGGTTCTCTGTAAAATATATATGCAAATATTTAAGTGTGTATGTGTGGGCGTGGGTGTGCACCCATACAAAGAAAAGCCTATATAAATATATAAAAATATTCACAGTGGTCATCTAAATGGCTTAATAAGAGATTTTTCCCTTTTTTTTTCTTACCAGTCAACAAACAAGTTCACTTACATAACCTTTTGAGAACCGGGTATATGATAACAACTGTTTTAGGCTCTAGGCATAAGGTGGCAAACAATGCAGATGTTCTCTACTCTCATGTAGTTTACATTCCAGGGCAGGGTGGGGGAGAAGACACCTAATAAGCAAACTAATACATGAGTAAGAAAATTTCATATAATGCTTAGTTCTAAGAAATTAAAAAAGAAAAACAACAGGGTGCTATGAAAGAAGTAGGTAGACAGGGTAGTAAAGAAGTGTGGCTAATTTTGAATGGCATCACCCAGGAAACAACTTTTTAGTCAAAATGATAGAGTAGAGCCTGGGATCAGTAAAAACAAGGCCAGTCTAGCTAAGATGAAGTGACTGGTACATGATGAAGTCAGACAGGTAACCAAGGACCAGATCATGTAGGATTCTGTAGCCCATGATCAAGAGTTTAGATTTAATTCTAAGTTCAATGTGAAGTCATTAGAGGATTTTTAGGATAAGAGTAAACACAAAAGAACTTCTGTATGTATTTTTGCCTATATTATTTTTTATATTTTCAAAAATGTGTATAATATTAAAGATTGCTTACAAAGTAATTGCTTAGTTACTGAAATTAGAGATACAGAGAAAACGAGATATAACTGCATTTCAACTCTTTTCAACTCTTCCATCCAGCAATTACTCTTTCATTTCCCTCACACTTATTCTCAAACTAAGCACCTATCCCAAAAGATTCCTAAACTTGGAAAAGAGAATTATAATACTTAATTAGGCTATACCATGTGCCAAGCACTATTCTAAGTCTTTATATCTCATAACCTAATTCTATAAGAATAAAGGAACATCATATCTCTATTTCTTTGCTCTTCTACTTTCTATGTTCTGATTTTATCCTTACATAAATAATTTATTTTTTTGTTTTTGAGAAAAGACATTGCTGTTGGGTTCAGATCTCTATAGATGGACACTGCATCTTCCAGCCTTATTTTAACAAATGTCTACAATAGTAAGAGACATGGTTACCTTTAGTTATTAGAGACAAAAGCATTTTACCCATTGTACACTTTTCAAGACTACTTCTCTGTGATCATAAAAAAATTCCAGAACATAACCACAGAATCTCAAAGTTGGAAAAAGCCTTCAACTAAAGCTAGGTACAGCCTCAGGTACAACCCTACTTAGGTACACCCTCATTAGCGTGTTGTCACATAAGGTCTGTTTAATCTAAGTTACATGTTATTCTCAATTCGGTAATCTTTTATTGGTTGGTTTCCCAATGTTGATAATTATGTTAAATTATAAAATTTGGCTAGCAGATACATAAAGCCCAGATTCAAACGTATTGTACTTTTTAAAATATAGTGTCTCTTCTCATCCCAATCATCTTACGAATTTTCCAGAATTTAAAATGAGAAGGGATAACTTTAATCTTTTAAAACTAGTTATGAATCAACCTGTGGACTTAAACTTACTTCACTTATTCAAAAACACTTATTAATTCTATAGCGGTGCTAGACCAGTAAGAAACATAAATCACACCAGGTTTTTGCTCTAGCATCATGGTGATCTTTAATCAATTCTTTACTTATTTTAGGAGTACCTTGCCTGTTCTTTAAATATTTGCTTGATGCAGCTGTCAAGGAAAGAGCTAGTAATCATGCCCCCACTACACTTAAAAAGGAGGATTCTAAAGATTCATTTCAGAAACATCAAATTACATTCTAAAGCAATTACTGTATATATAATTTAAGAAACTGCACTCTTTGCTTTGAAAGAATCTAGAATTATCTGACTAGCATAATGTCTACATGATCCCCTAACTTTTTAGGAGATTTCAACAGACTGTAAAGTTTCACTAAATAAAAGCAGAGTACAAAAAAAGATTGCTAGAAATAGATAGGTCATGAGTGAGTAACATTTGACATAATTTTTGCCTGTCATGGAAATATTTTCAAAATAACAATGTGAAAAGGTGTATGATCTATGGAAGTTTTTGTATTTGCAGTGAATGTAAGATCAATGGTCAGGAGCACTTTGACATCTTGGCAAAACTATTATAATAGAAATATTGTTTATAGGGCACCTGGGTGGCTTAGTCATTTAAGCATACAACTTTGACCCAGGTCATGATCTCACGGTTCGTGGGTTCGAGCCCCATGTTGGGCTCTGAGCTGACAGCTTCAGATTCTGTGTCTCCCTCTCTCTCTCTGCACCCTGCCCCCTGCTTGCACCCTCTCTCTCCCCAAATAAACATTTAAAAATTTTTAAAAAAGAAATATTTTATTTATAAGTTCACTTTCTTTATTAAATTTAATACTTAAGAACATATTTATCTATTAATACTCAAGGCCTCCAAATGTTTAAAAATTAACTTTGAAAGTTTGCTACACTTGATACATGATTTTAAAAAGTTCTTTCTGCAGGATGTGTATCATGAGTTTCCTTCCAGCTGTATGAACTCATGGTATGTAACCATGACACAATGACTACTATACAAATGTGCATTACAATTTAAGAACTGTGCATACAGCTGGTCTGTTGAGAACTGCTACATGGTGATTTGAGAACACTGTAAGAAACTGAATCTTAAATTCCTCTTAAGTCAATATATGTTCAAACTTTTAGAATATGAAAAAAAATCCTATGAGGAATAGCTTAAATCTACCAAACTATATAAAGTCAAAGCTAGCAAAAAGATGTTGAACTACAGAAAATTCTTAAAGTTGTAATATTCTGTTAGCCCTTGAGATAAAGACACGTGCGCACGCGCACACACACACACCTTCATTTTTAGACTTTCTTTTAAAGTTATTCTACCAAGAGACAAAACAGCATATTAAGAATTTAGAATAATTTCCAAGAGATGTTAAATGAAGACATGTTAATCATCATGATCACAATGTAAAGAGCAGATTAAAACTAAATGGTATTTTTAAGATATTTTTATTTAACTAGCTTTTATTAAACAATTGCAATAAACAGATTTTGTTACTGGGACACCTGGGTGGCTCAGTCAGTTAAGCGTCATGATCTCACAGTTCATGAGTTGGAGCCTGCTTGGGAGTTTGTCTTTTTCTCTCTCTGCCCCTTCCCTGCTTTCTCTCTCTCTCTCTCTCTCTCTCTCTCTCTCTCTCTCTCTCTAAGTAAACATTAAAAAAAGATTTTGTTAGACCAACATGCAATTTATACTCCACCAATTCATTTATTTCAAAGACTAACTTTGTGAAATTTGCTATACTTGTTTTTCTATATAGGGAGCACAGAAAAAGGAAATTACATGAGAAAAATTTATGGGGAGCCTCTAACCCCAAATTCCACTGTAATATTATCAGTCTCATCCAAATGAATCCTAAGATATATAACGGTTCTCTATTTTCTAAACAATGAAACAAGATGGAAGAAGAAAACTAAACAGTGAACTACCAAAACTAAACACTTTGTTTTGGTAGTTCTAGATCTGCTACATTCAAGAAATACTTAGCTAGGGTTACTGAAAACCTGACACTAAGCAAAAAAGGATGCAAAACTGAGCAAGATGTATTCTCTAACCTGGAAGAACTCCCAATTCAGGAACAAGAACAGACAAGTCAATAAAAAAATGACAAATCCGTATAATTGATGAAAGAAATTGCTCAATTTATATGACAATGCATATTGTCTATATGCTATAGAGCTAGAAAGAGGAAGAGACATTTTCAAGAAACACACATGGCAATATTTTAAACCTAAGAGAAAATGAAAAATAAACACTACATTTAATCTGATTTGAATACTCCTTTACTGTCCACTATCAAAAATACTGTAAACGATTCAAGCTTGAAGAAGCAACTCTTTTCAAAAAAAGTTCTCTTAAGAAAATGAAGTTTACAGAAAAGGGAACTTCAGGCACTCTGCTAGGTACTTATATAAACTCAGTGAAACTGTCTAACAACCCTATGAAGTACTTACTATTATTATCCCATTTTACAGATGAGGAAACAGACACAGAGTGCTTAAGCAATTTATCCCCAAGATTAGACAACTAACTAGGGTGGCTAGGATGTGAACACAGGCAAATCTTGGTCTCCACTCTACAGAAAATGAAATAGTGTTTTGTACATATAAAGCAAGTAGTATTGGGAGTTAAGTAATCTCTAGGATGTTTCCTGAGCTGTTTCAGTATCCAAATGTGTGATTATAGATGAGATCTATGTTAGAATCACAGCAGACATTGAGAAAGAAGAGACAAACTAGGTAGCAAGTAGTGTACTCTGATACACTTTACTTCTGGGAATTTACCAAGAGCAGCTTGACAAAGAAGTAATACACTACTGCCAATGCCTCCTTGGTGAAGAATTGCTTCCATTATCTTTGACATTATATTGAAGGTAGGCAGCCATCAGTAGGCATAGTGAAAGAAAATCTATCTGATGAACAGTGCTTACAATAATACACGGGTTTGCTTCCTTTTCTAACCACCCCCCAGAACTATATCCTACCCTCCTCACTCCTTCATGTCCTATACTTTATATCTCTAAAACATGAAATAATGAAACAAAGCTGAGAACAGAATACACCGAAATATTTCATTGGAAAGTCCTTTTGAAAGGTCTACTAGTCTTTCACCCTTACCCAAATGATCTGAACACTATAGAATAGTGGCAAAAGTTATGTATCATAACACTACAGAAATTGTTTTAAATGCTCTTTACTGGTTATTACAACCCCACAACACTTAACAGGGAATTATGACTTTTACTTGATTTTTTAGTTTTTAGTTTAAGAGATTCAAAATACCTGACTTATTAATACATAGTAGTGTTGGGGGGCACTTTTTGAAGTATATATCGGACATATGCTTCAAAATGTAGTTATCACTTTGGCCCTGTTTCTTAATTTCATCACATAGATCGATTCCTAAGGGCCAATCTACCTTTAATAAATGTCCGTTTGATCCGTGTGTGGTTGTCACTTCCTAGGAGTAAACATCAGTGTTGATAATACATGCTTATCTCTGTGATTCTATTCTGCACTGTTTCAACAACTATCTCTGTTTTTATTCTACCAGGGACACATAATTAAAACAAATATAGATTTATATGGTTTTTTAACTTCCCACATTCATTCAACCGTATTTATTTGGGTGTCTATTACACATAAGTTAAATTAAATATGGTCTCAGTTTCATGGCTGGAGTTTACAGTGTGGTAAGTGAGGAAGACAAACAAAACAAAGCAAAAGTAAAACTGGTAAATGTATAGTTTTTTTTTTTAAATGTGTAATATTAAGGTTTTGACCTAGTTTGAGGGTTCAGAGAGGACTCCTCTGAAGAAATGACTGAAGTGTGTTGCGTGGGGGGGGTGGGGGGGTGGGAGGCATTCCTAATGGCTGCGAGGCACAAATAAAGGCTCTACGACAAGTGCAAAATGAGGCTAAGAGAAGTAATAATAATAATAATAATAATAATCTAAGGGCTAGATTATGCAAGACCTCATAAAGGATTTTGGTCTTTACCATAAGAGTAATGAAAAGCTAATGCTGGATGTTAATGAAGGGAGAGAAATAATCAGATAAGACTCTTGGAAAAATCATTCTAAATGTAATATTAAAAATGGAATGGAAGTGAAAGTAGATGTGGAGAGACTATGTGAGGAATTTATTCACCAGGCCAGGCAAGAAATAATAGTGGGTTAGACTAGTTAGGCACAACAGAGATGGATAAAAGTGAACAGTTACAAGACACTTAGGACATAAAACTAACAGGATCTGGTGACAGACTGACTAGTCATGAAAAATAAAGGAGGAGGAATTATTAAAGATGACACCTAGGTTTCTTATGCAACTGATGGGACATGAGAGAGGACACTAGACAAGAGTCAGTGTTTGTTTTTCTGGGGTAGGAAGACCGTGAATTCCGTATTTGGTCCTAGTTGATTTGAGGTGTCTCTGAAACGTCCAGGTGAGGATATCATGCTCCAGCTAGCTCTGGAACTCAGAACAAGGGTCTAGAATGGAGATGAAAATATGGGAATCATTTGTGTATAGGCCACCTCGAAATTCTTTCTCTGAGCCACCTCCGCCCATTCTAAAGCTGTTCATCACAGTGTTTGCACCAATGCCTGGTCACACTGTAGGCACATTAATTATGAGTCCTGTCCCTTATTAAACTGTAAGTTCCATGAAAGCAGTGACCACTTCTATTTTGATTCTTTTGCCTCAGTTCCTCACATAGTTCCTGCATTTATCAGGGTATCAATAAATAATATTTAAATGAGATAATGAACAATGTAACACACACTTTAATCAATAATGACACAAAACTACAGAAATAATAACTGTAAAAACTGATTTTGAGCATAATTTGAAAAGCTCACATAACTAAATATAAAGGAAGGTGATGTAGGTGAACATATTTTATATATTATTTATGTTGTATTTATTATATATAGTATTATTTATATCATCTTATATATATACATACATATATTTCCCCGTCAGTGAAAAGTAATACAATTTTCTAGATATTTATCAGTTATACAACTCAAGCATAAACTAAATTGGAAGAAAATACACAGTTTGATATACAACAAAAATGCAATTATCTTTGTTAAAAAGCCAACCTGGTTTAGGACTTCCTGTACCTTTAAAAATGCCCAACAGAATATAAACTTTTACTATTAAAAGGAATATACACAGTTTTAATAACAATGTACACCATATCCCACAGATCTCAGTTAGCATTTTATTTATTCATTGGTATTTATCCAAGAGATCATTTTTGAATCTCCATTTTACTGACAAGAAATCTGAAGCATTAAAGGTTTTTAAGTTACCCAAACCATTATAAGTAATATTTGCTTAAAAAAAAAAACAACCTTTGGCAATATATATTTTAATCTCTATGAATAACTAAGTGACATTTTCATAAAATTAAACTGAATACTATGCATTTTACATATAACAGCCTATCTTTATTTTGCTTCAGTTGCTTTCTATCATGATCTCCCACTGAGAGGATCTAGCAAGAAACACTACACTTAATGAAAAGGGCCAAAAGGACTAAGATCCCACTGAAATACCTTTAAAAAAAGTTACTGATAGTTATTTCATTACTACTTCATTTGGTTTTGTGAATATGAAAAGCACTTTCATAATAATTTTAACAAAAGATTCATTTTGGGGCATACCATTCACTTCTAACTTTGAATAGTGATAGAATGTAATTTGTCTTAAACTTCACTGTAGTCTATACTGTATATATGCATTTCTAAATCCTCTTTGGTTTTCATCTTCTAAGAAATATTTTAGCACTTATATATTAAAACTGAAGAATGTTATTACATTGTTCAAAGTATATATACTTTTGTATATAACCACAGTCTGGGAATTTTAAGTAAATATACTGAAGACTACAAAATACAGTACAAGATAATGAGAGACACTAGCGAATAGTATCAATGCTTTTTAAACTATATTAAAGAGAAAATATACTAAAATGAAAAAGGAAAACCTGATAAAAAATATTTTGGATGAGGTTGTGGTTAGCCATTTATTACTTTTTTGTATGAGAGTTCATTAATATTCTAAAAAGGTCTACAAAAGCTGAACAACCTCTCAAGCTCTGAAATCATGGCACTGACCTTAGGACTTTCTCAGAATGATTTTTAATGCACTCTGTTATTAGTAAAACCTGTTCAAACACATGCCCCATCTGCCAGCACCCCATCTGCAAGAGAGCTTCTTATTCTTGTAGACAGTACAACTTCTGCTTGCTTCCTTCTCTTCTCTACATACCAGCTGTATGGTAATGAGTATGAGCAGCTGAAAATACCGCATGATAACAAAGCTAATATGAAAACGACAGAACAACACTTCCCCTCAGTGAAGCAGTTGCAGCATGAACACAGCAGATAAGCTACTAAACAGAGGTGGGGTGGGTGAAAATTTCATTTGTGTGTATGGGGGGCCCAGGAATGCTTGTAGCTGTGTGTGTGTGTGTGCATGCACCCACATGTGCGTGCATGTATGTGTATGTGTTAAATATGGGGTTTCCACATAATTAAAAACAAATAGAACTAAGATCAGCACAGGGTACCAAAGAGAGATCTAAATTTCTAAGCACTTTTGTTAAGACCTGTGAATCAAGTCCTTAAATGTTTCAAGTCTCAATTCTTATATGGTAACGATATACCAGGGGCCATTTTGAAAAGCTAGTTTTCAAATATGTTAACAAGTATGTTCCATTTCTTAATTAACTCATTTTGGGGCCTCTAGGGAAAGAAATGGAGTCAGAGCTTAAAATCATAATGGGAACTATTTACTACACATTTTAGCAGCTAACATAATATGGGAATATCTCTCTCTCTCATATATATATATATATATATATATATATATGTACTTTTTAATTTAATGATATTGTTTTAATTTAATGGTATTGAAGAATACCATTAAATTTAGAATAAACACATTTATTCTAAACATCTGAGAAACTCCAAAACAAAATATTTAGATAGCACAGGTTACCTTAATTTAGGAAGACATAATGGGGTTAATTTGTACATATATGATAGTCACACTGAATGAATCCACATAATGTAAGTAGAACCAAATCACATTAATTTTTCAAGTGCAGTGGTTTTCCATTTAGAGATTAGCAGTCATTCAGGAAATTGTTTAAGAAAAATGACTATTTAAAATTGGTGCTAAGCATTTTCTTTCACAATCTGAACAAAATAAAAATGAAAAAAATATTCAAAACACTAACTGTAAGTAAAAGAAATAAGTACTATCATATCAGGAGAATTAATTACAACTTTTACCAGCACACTGAAAAAGTGTTAATGTAAACTTTGTAAGTTATTAAGTTCTTACTATGTAACCATACTTTCTATAGGTTATTTCATTTTATTCTTACAACAACCCTATGAAAGTAAGTACTTCTACTATCTCCATTTTACAGATGAGGATTAGCAATTGGCAAAGCTAAGAATGTAATCCCAAGTCTAAATGACTCCATCATCTATGCTGTTAAGCACTCTGAAATTCTGATATAAACTCCAGAAGGTTGAAGATTTGAGTCTGTTTCACTCACTGTTGTACTCCAAATGCCTAAAGCAGTCCTTGATTCATAGCAGTTATTGAATGAATAAATGGAAGAAAAAAACCAGTCAGTTTTTGAGTGCAATCAATTTAAGTGGGAAAAAACTATCAATTTTGTAATAACCTGAATCATTTTGATACTGAAAAAAATACCTCTTAAAGAATCTTAAAATAAGACTGTTTAGTAATCTAAGTTGTGTTCACTTGTTAGACTGAAAAATTAAGACTTTATTTAAAAGATTCTCATAGTTAAACATTCATGTTTGAAAAGGCTGGTACAGGATGAATAAGAGCAAAATTGTACTGATTTTGGTGCTCACTTCGACAACATGTACACTAACACTGGAATTATACAGAGAAGATTATCATGGCCCCTGCACAAGGATGGCACACAAATTTATGAAGCATTCCATGTTTTAAAAAAAACAAAAAGAGCAAAATGGCACTGATTTTGGTATTTTGCATATTTTTGCAAATCCACTTTTACCTATCTTCATTTTGTTGTCTAACTATAAAATGTATTTTTCCTGTTGGCTTAACACATTCCTTGACTTCAGATATAACAACGTCATAAGCTTCCCTAATATAAAAGGTCTGTATAATATATATAAGAAGCTGAATTGAAAGAATAGTTCCAACTTAATAAAATAGTCCTGATTCATTCTTTAAAAAATAAGACACACAGCTGCATTTTCTCGAAGAACAAACTTTTAACACTACTTTACCGATTCAAAAATCCCACAATTTCACACAAGATTTACAAAAACAGTACTATACTGCCCCTACATGTTCAAACTAGTAGTAACAAGGACATTTTAAAATCCAAAGTGATAATGCAGAGATTTCTGTGGATTACTGAAAAGCAATTTAAGCTTAAATTGTTCCCAAGTGAACTATATGTAATCACCCACACATAAAAATGTAATTAAATATAGGAATAAACCACAAGTTTTGATTTTCATTTTCGATACTAGCAAGGAGAAAAAAATTAAGAGAATTTCACCCAAACTTATATTTTTTTCTCTCAAATGTAAGATACATGGAAATATAAAATAACCATAAACAAATGAGCTATATGTTTTGGAGTCAGTATTAATGTATTAATGTTTGAGAAATACTTATTCTTTTTTTTTTTTTTTAAATGTTTTATTTATTTCTAGGAGAGAGAGAGACAGCGTGAGCAGGGAGGGTCAGAGAGAGGGAGTCACAGACTGAAACAGGCTCCAGGCTCTGAGCTGGCAGTCAGCACAGAGCCCGACGCGGCTCGAACCCACGAACCGCGAGATCATGACCTAAGTGAAAGTCGGACGCTTAACCGACTAAGCCACCCAGGCGCCCTGAGAAATACTTATTCTTAATTGTTCTTCCTCTAACCCTGTCAATAAAGTTTATAAATACACATTTATATATATATATATATATATATATATATATATATATATATAGAGAGAGAGAGAGAGAGAGAGAGAGAGAGAGAGAGATTACAAAAGCTACAAGAGAAAACTTAATCTAATATCAGATTTTCTTTTTTTCAAAAAAATTTATTTTACTTTTCACAGTTTAGGGATAAAACACTATCTATGCAAATAAAGAGATGTGCTGCATCATGGAAATAACTGAATGTAACTCCTAACATTTACGAATGGATCAAGAAGACGTGGTTTATCTATACAATGGAATACTACATGGCAATGAGAAAGAATGAAATCTGGCCATGTGTAGCAATGTGGATGGAACTTGAGGGTGTCATGCTGAGTGAAATAAATCAGGCAGAGAAAGACAGATACCATATGTTTTCACCTAAAGGTGGATTAGAAAAAACTTAACAGAGGATCATGTGAGAGGAGAAGGGGAAAAATAGTTGGGGAGAGGGAGGGAGGCAAACCATGAGACTCTTGAATGCTGAGAACAAACTGAGGGCTGGTGGGAGTGGTGGAGAGGGGAAGCAGGGTGATGGCATGGAGGAGGGCACTTGTTGGGATGAGCACTGGGTGTTATATGGAAACCAACCTGACAATAAACTATGAAAGAAAGAAAGAAAAAAAAAAGAATGCCATTGGCTTTACATCAAACGGTAGTCCTTTCTGCTACTACTTTCTGTGGTGAAATTTTTATCATGTTAAAAAAAATCTTAAATTATATCTATCATTTATATCTACCATAAATATATCTCCTATAAATTATATCTATCATTATATAACTGGTTTATATTTGAGACACACATTGATTTATGGCACTTTCCACAAGTCACAGATAGGGCCAAGAACTCCTGACCCAAGAACAATCCAGAAAGAAATCAACAGGTGAGCTCGATAGGATATTAAAGTTTCCTTTCAAGAATATGAAAAATGGAATAAAATGGAATAAAATGGAATCATATTTAATCTTTCAGAACCTCAAAATACTATTCTGTGCTAGATACTATCTAACAGTATTTGAAAACTGGTAGATTATACATTTCAATACAGTTACCAACATAATCCTATCAAGTCAGAGAAAGAGTGTGTCTGTATATGCATGCATATGTATGTAGGTACCTATATATACACATGGAGAAACTATAACACAAATTACCCTCAGTTCACTTAGAAAAGAAAAGTGTGCAATTGAATAAAGGAGTCTGGTGACATACTATATACTGGAGCACACAAAACATACTGTCCCCTCCTAGGCAGAATTCTCAGGGTCACGAAAATGTCAAATTCTATAAAAGGTAGGACTTTCTGCTTTGTTCACTAATGTATCTAAAGTGCCTAGAAATGTACATGGCAATTAAAAGATGTTTATTTTTTGAATAAGCTAATTAATCTCTGATTTTGGTATGTGACCATAAAATGGGGACAATGAGATAAGTCTCTGAGACAGAAAAGCATCTGTAGCCTCCTTAAAGGAAGGAAGGTCTCTGCCTTACTCATATTTGTTACATTAGCAACACTCACAGAGATTATACCTAATATCTATTAACAGAATAACAATTAACTTAGTGCTATTAATTCTATGTAGAAATACTAGAAGTAAAAAAGTGGTCGAGGTTCTCATTCCTCATTTAGTGTAGAAGTCTGCTAACAAGAGTAACATTTAATCCCTAAAGAAAAATAATATATAAGCTCCGAATTATCATATTATATGGAGCTGCCTATAACTAGGTTAGTAAAATTAGTTATTCATTTATGTAAGGTATGTTTTAAAGTACTTAAATATGTGTGTACTCAGAGACTTAAGATAAGGCTTTGACTACTTTGACATTTCAAAGTGTATTCCATTTTTTGTATGTGGGTGATAGCTGTAAATTGTGGAGTTCCACAATTTTGCATAAAGCTGTATTGCTGACTTCAGAACTTTATGGAGTTTAAAAAAGTAATATGGTGTGTATATATATATATATATATATAACTGAACACTTCCAGGACATTATACATTAATATTTTTGCAGCAAAGTATAGGACTATTCAGATAAATACTAAAACTATCTTATGTCAGTTAGAGTTAGGGTTAGCCAACTTTAAAAAAGTTCTTAGTTCTCAAGACTTGCTGAATTTCTGGTCTGAAGACAAGGGACAGTGGATTTATTTCATACATGTTTATATTGCCAGGACTTAGTACCAAGTTTATTTTTTAGCATATTTTTCATCTGTCTCCCATACTAACCTTAATAGCCTTGCCCTGTGATGTTAAAATTACTGAACTATTTAAATAGATTGTTATCTATCAACAAAAGGGAGAAGAACTCATGGCAGTTATTTCTACAATGTAGTTGTAGAGACCTCTAAAAAACATTATAATTACTTTTACATTCATATCTGACAACTGAGACACAACCTAATACTAAGACATCATTTGATGACAAAAACCATCTAGAAATGTCAGGGTGCTTGGGTGGCTCAGTCAGTTGAGTCCAACTTCAACTCAGGTTATGATCTCATGGTTCGTGAGTTCAAGCCCCACGTCAGGCTCTGTGCTGATAGCTTGGAGCTTGGAGCCTGGAGCCTGCTTCAGATTCTGTGTCTCCCTCTCTCTCTGCCTTCCTCTGCTCACTCTCTGTCTCTCTCTTTCTCTCTCAAAAATAAACAAACACTAAAACAATTTTTTTAAAGAAAGCAATGTTATCAGTTACATTAAAGCCATAATCAAAGTTAAGAATTACATATTTAAAAACCCAGCACTATATGGCAAAAGTTAACCCTTAAAACATTTGGCAACTAAGGATCTGTTCACTCAACAAACCTTACGAAGGTCACTATAACCACAGTGTTTGTGATACAAGAGCCAGATGGCTGAGTTAGAATCTCAGCTCCATTGCTTATTACCTCAAGGGCAAGTTATTTAACTTTCCTATGCCTTAGGAAAGTTATCTGTAAAATAGGGATACTATAATACAACACCTCCTTCACAAAGTTATTTTAAAGATTATATGAGTTTCTATGTGAAAGTATAGTGTCTCCTCTGCATCCCAACTTAGACTACATACTTTTATCCGATTTTATGGTCATCAAAACATTGGCATTGATACCTACTTTTCTGTTCCCCTAAAGTAGAATCTAACCACCATGACGGTATGGCCCCCATCCATCTAGTTCACAGCTATATCCACAGGTTCTATAAAAATTTCCAACCCTGTTCTAAGTATTCAATACATATTTTTGGCTGATATCAATAGCAATAAATGTCATGTCAAGAAATAAGTGAATTTGCAGCAGTATAAATAATGTGAAACACCAAGATGGGAGCCCAAGCAATAATACATGTTCCTTCTGTCCATCATTTCTCTGATTATCTGCTTAGCAAACATCCTTCATGTTTTGATTCAAAGTTACTGTGAAGCCTTTGCTGAGCCATTTGCTTCGAGACTTCAGTGACCCCCTCATGCTCCCACAGTATTTTGTACATGGGTCCATTTAAGCAATTATCTTTTTATACTATAAAGATTTGTTTATGTTTTTTACCACTCGACTGTCTAAGATGCTTAAAACCTTGTGAATTTTCACCTTTGTATATCTACCCACAGGTACCAGGGACCAAGAATCATCACCTTTTAATTTACAGCCAGTACGTTGCCCAGTACAGAGAATAAGACCACAAGAAAATTTATAATTTATATTGTTTATTTATGTTTATGCACAACACATGAAACATTCCTAAGGAAAGACCGACAGAATCTAAAATAGAATGGTCTGATATGTGGTAACTAATTCCTTTATTGGTAAACTAGTGACAATAATGAATATCAGATCCTTTGAAAATGTTAATTTTTCCCCACTTTTAATGGGATATATGTGTAAGGAAAATAACCTTAGGAAGTAACATTTTAGTTTACTCAAAAAAAAAATAAGGTATCCTATTAAAATATCTCTCCAAGCTTGCTAATCTCACCACCCTGTTCTTCCTTCTGTCCAAAATACTGTAATATTTTTCCTTTATTTAAGCATTTTCTGCCATTTTTGGGCTACTGTAGACTCTTGAAAGTAACATTTAAATGTTTTTACCCTATGTTTGTTTCTCCTTCGTTTTCAAAATTGGTAAGTAGTAATTACTTTTAAAATTAAGTGTCAAACTGTATCTGAGTTTATTTAAATTTAGAAAATGAAATATTCAAAATCACAGCTGCAAAGTCATTTAAAAACATTTAGTAAACAAAAACATACCATATTCTTAACAGTACAAAAACTCCTTCAAAATCTTCCAAGTTTAACACATAACTTCAACGAATTAGTCATAGGAATATTTATACTAACTTTCTTCTGCATATCACTAAGAGCACAAAAAGACAGACATTAAAGATATTTCTGAACTCTATGAGTTTATACCCTAATTGAGGAGACAAGATAACTATTGAAGGTATCAAATAACATCACTGGGCAGTACATATATGCCTAAGGGCTAAAGGTAATGACAACAATTACAGTATGTTCCCCTGATGTAGGAGGACAAAGGTAGATGCAATCAATGCCAGGAGAAAGGTTCCAACCAGAGAGGGAAGCTAGACTGTGAGGTCATGTAAAAGATCTAGAAAGACAGAGGCACAAATGTAACTGGTGGACACTTGAATAGACCAATCTGGGGGAAAAGTGGAGAATGCTGGTTTTTTAAAGGTTTCATATTTCTGTATGTTAGGGAAATATCCATCTATTTCTAATTGCCTAAGAGTTCCATGAAACAGATATTGAGTTTCATGAAATACCTTTCAGGCATCAAGACATTTTAAAAGACCAGACTTGTTAAAACTACTTTCAATGAGAATTAATCATGGCTAGACTAGATTAAAAAAAAAAAAAAGGTAAACTTGGATTGGGGCTAAAGGCAAAGCTATGTCAGAAATGTAAAACTAAGTAGTAGTGCTATAAGAAATAGGCAAGTATTTTTGGCAGCTGCTCTTGTTAGTATGAGAAGTACTCTTGTCATAGATATTATTAATAGCAGTACACTTTGAGAGAGGCTGTCACTTACAGTGTGTAAATATCACACTATAATTCAGAAATATAAAAGAATAAGTTAAGGTGGTGCAAAAACAGATAACCATAAGACTTGTGGTAATAATGTGTTAAATCAACAATAAATCATAAAACTACACATGTAGATCATCCATTTAGATAAAAACACAGATTACAGTTTCAAAACTATGGGAGGAGAAGAAGAAAATTATAGTTGAAAATAATAGGTGACAGGTCTATGGGAAATATTTTCTGAAAAGAAGAAAAAATAAAATTACATGAGCAACAAATAATTTCTTGATCTATTTACATATTTTCCTCCTGAAGCTACTAAATATAAACCTATCTCATTATTTTCTCAAAATGAAAAAGATCCTTTCGATAAAAACTTAGAATAATAACACTGGAAATACAATAATCTAGTATTAACTAAGTAAAATCCACAAAACTCTGCCATGTAGATAAATCTACTTAGAATATGATTTCTTAAGGAGCGCCTGGGTGGCTCAGTTGGTTAAGCTTCTAACTCTTGATTTCGTCTCAAGTCATGCTCTCATAGTTTGGTTCGTGAGACTGAGCTCCACGTTGGGCTCCATGCTGAGAAACTTGCTTGGGAATCAATCTTTCTGTCTGTCTGTCTCTCATCCTGCCCCTCCACCACTCCTCTCTCTCTCTCAAAATGAATTTTAAAAAAGAAAAGAATATGATTTATTTCTCTTAAGGAACATTAGAAATCCCTTGTGCTGGTTTTTAACTGGTACAAGCTTTCTAGAAAGCAATTTAATAGTATTTTTTAAGAATCATAAAAGGTTCCTACTCCTTCACCCAATACTCCTACTTTTAGAAATCTGTGTATAGAGATGTTAAAGATTTATGTATCAGAAAGTTCAAACAGGTCACTGTCTAAGTCAATAACAGTAAAAAAAAATTATGGATGCATTTAGCAGGTTATATATTAATTAATAGCTCTATTACACTTAACACTGAGAGAAATAATAAGCAGTATACTAAAATTCTAGTGATTAGCCAAAGATTTTTTTTCTACATAACTACAAAAGAATTAGAAGAGAAGATGATGGTTTTAAAGGAAATGTAAGATTTATGGCACTAACAATCTCATTCTAAAAATCTACCATGAGCTGAAACTTATATATAAGCAAAAAATGTATGCACAAGATTTATTGCAGTATTATCGCAATCATAAAAACCTATCTTCATTGTTTTATAAATAAGTTTCATTGAAACATAGTCATGTCCATTTATCCATTTATTTAAGTATTGCCTACAGCAGCAGCTGTCATGCTACAATGGCAGAGATGAACAGTTCTAACAGTGACCATAAGGTCCACAGAGCCCAAAGTATTTACTGGCTCTTTGCAGAAAGACCTTGATTTAAACTAACTGATTTAAACTAACCCGCAACAATAACAATATGCATGAGTGATATTAACATTTTCTCAAATGACACAAATATTTTACTTTTATTTCTATTTACATTTTAAAGAAAAATCATTTTAAATGTGGTATTTTCAACAGAACTTGATATGGAATATAATTCCTACCCTACAACATTGTTTTCAACTACGAGAAATCCCAGTCATACATTTCATTACTGCTTGAGCTTTGGGTCAGGAGAACAAGTGCTCGTCCCAATCCAAGCCCACCTCCCCTCCCCCCACTGCCCCCAGCAGTCCTATACCACTCTCTTAGTGGTGTTGCCAATGCTTATGCTGCACAGTCGGTCCACCGCTCAGACCCAGGAATACACAGGCACTCTAAAACAGTATTTTGTTTATAAACCAGCACAGTCGGATATCTTTAAAAGCCCTATATAAACCAACAACCTCATGTCATTTGGAAATTTCTACCAAAATAGTAACGATAAAGAGTAACTTTACAAGAATATTCTAAATGTTTAAAAGTGTCCAAACAAAATGAGTTAAGGAATGAGATTTAAGCTCTGAAGTATATTTTCTTACTATTTTAGTTGTAAAGATATTATTTCTCTAGTCAGTAAGAAGGAAAAAAATGCTGCTAGATAAGCTATAAAATTCCATTAAGATGTATCCTGAAGTACATTTTTTTTGCATTTTAAATATTTCCTATATATGTTTAAAAGACAAAAATAGTAATGTACCTTAGGATTTAAGAAATGCAGTTTTATCATAATTAGGCATTCTAATTTCAAAGAAAATTCAAAATTTCCAGTGATTTTATAGATTAAGTTTTTCCTGTAAAATTTCTCATCCTCTAAAGGACACTCCGTTCTTTTAGAATAAAATGTTATGTACTAACTAGTACTCTCAAATTTTCCTGACTTGATTACCTGTAAGACTTTTAAAAATACAGATAGGGGGCGCCTGGGTGGCTTAGCCGGTTAAGCGTCCGACTTTCGCTTAGGTCATGATCTCGCGGTTCGTGGGTTCGAGCCCCGCGTCGGGCTCTGTGCTGACTGCCAGCTCAGAGCCTGGAGCCTGTTTCAGTCTGTGACTCCCTCTCTCTCTGACCCTCCCCTGCTCACGCTGTCTCTCTCTCTCTCCTAGAAATAAATAAAACATTAAAAAAAAAAATACAGATAGATTCCTGAGCTTTAATCTAGAGACTATCCAAAAGAGGGGAACCTAGCATTCTACATTTTTAACAAGTATTCCTTATAACAAGTATGAAGACCTTAATACTAAAATTATTTTTATTGACAGTAACTGGTTAATAACTAGACTGTTATTTCTTTTGTATTGTTGTATTAAGTCCAAACCACTTCTGATGAGAGACTAGAATAATTTATATAATAAGTTAGACTACCAGTACCAATTTTACACTTAATAGTGAGGTAAATACATTTTTTGAAAACATTTCAAGAGATATAAATTGAAGTTTAAGTTACAGCAACTATTTTAAAGGGTTCTTCACAATTTTCAAAGTATTTTACTGTGCAAACATTAAGTGGATCAACATCTATGACGGATGGAGGGAGGATACCATGTTTTTCAAATTTGAATAGGTCAAGATTGCTTTAGTCTTATAAGAGGTCACTGTAGTGCACATTAGCTCATTACTTGGAAGAAAAAACAATGGCCTACAAAATACAGAAACCTATCTGCTTTGTGTACTTTGTGCTCAGTACAGAACAATCTGCTTGAAAGCAAAATATACCCAATATGAGATATACTGGATGTTACACACAGAATACAATTAATTACATACCATACAAAGTCTTCCTTAAATCTTTGATAAAGAAAAATACATTTTAAAAATGTTTATCATCAATTTACCAAGGGAAAATTTGTAAATTCAATAACAAAGAGCATAAAAATCAATTAAAAGCTATCTAAATTAACCAGGCACAGAATTTCGCGGAGGGGAGGGCGATAAAATTACGCTATCCCTCTAATATTTCTAGCAGATTCAATAAGTTATGCAATTGTAAGTTCCTGGCAGGCAGGCTGTCTAAAACTGATAGTATTTTTTAACTATTCCAAAAAATATTCTTGTATGAATTTTATTTTTCGAACTTAGCTCCCTTCTGCTATTACAACTGCAAGGCTATAAATTAACATAACATAGTAACCTAGAAAAGTCAAGCTGCATAGTGACCCTAGGAAGCCCTCAGGGAAAGCCTTAAAGTTCTCTATTATTAATTTTTCTTATAGAATTTGTTGCTGAGCCTTTTAAATTTCATGTACATGTTAGAAGATAAAGGTAGAAAATATACACTGTAACATAATGAAGTAATCTTAATCTTTTGATTTAAAATGCCCACATTTCTTTTCCTCAGTTTAAGAATTTACTTGTATTGGCATTTTCTTTTATAGATATATAAAAATAATAAATTAGTTTATTAATGACTTTAAAGCTATTAGAGGCCTCTGTGTAAACCAATTAGAGGTTCTGCTTAAATCAGAACAGTGACCTCATTCAGAAGTTATAAAAGTGACAAAGTGAACGAAGACACTTTCCGACAACACAGTAAAGAAGAAAGTTAAGAGGGTGATGGAGATATTTGTATTCCATTTTCAGTGTTTAAACTGTATTACATTTAAACCTCAGTCAAGATGTTTTTCAAACATGGCTACCACTTGTTTGGAGTAGAGAGGGAACTCCTCAAAAGGAACTAAGACAATTAGAAAACATATTCTTACAACGGTTACAGCAAATAAAAGATTCTTTTTTCTACAGAGGAAAAACACTTTTCAGGTGTTCTGTGTTAATCTACTTGTCTAATAGAGTATTTCCCTATTAGTTTAAAAAGAAAAAAAGGTAAGAAAGGGAACTAAAACATTAATAGCACTGTTACATGCAATCACCCATTTAATCTCAGGTTGTTTTTGTTGTTTTGGTTTAATGTGTTCAGTATCATAAACATATTTTAGATCTAAAAATATATCACTCTAGTTAATAATTCAAGCTAGCAATACTAAGGAACTCAGAAAACACAATAAAACTGCTAATATTAACAGGGTCAGAACTTGGCAAGGGATAGCAGAATGTCATCCTGAAAAACATCCAATAGATCATAACTTGATTATACGTTACTACAAGTTCTACAAAATGTTTGTTAGTTCAGGATTGTCTATATATAAACTGTATCGTAACTGCCACACAATTGCATGCTATTTTTATTTGATATAACAACAAAAAGTGCTGTCCCTATTACATTAAGTTTGAATTAAAGAAATGGCAACTTAAAATAATACAGCTCTAAGGGCCAGATAAATCTAGGGAACTTGGGATTCTCTTTAAAAGAGCTAAATGTTATAATCCTCGTATATAAGAATACCACCAGCTTTTTGCCTTTCCCACAAAATAAAAACTACAAATTTGGGGTTTTAGTATTTGCCAACACACCTGAAGACATACTTTTTACATTTACCAATTTTAAATAAATTTAAAGGATTCTAATATCATGAAAAATAAATGAAAGAGAAAAAAAGTTGGATTGGGTAACCTTGCCCTCTGGGCTCTCTATCATACTATTGTAACGACCACTTATGTAAGTTTTATATGGCTACAAAATGCACTGATAATTTTATTTATAAATATCAATTGAAAGTTGAAGCATTTCTTCACTAAAGAAGACAGAAGAACTTAATTTAAATAAAAATCCCTATTTTTTAAATGTAAGACTTACCCGTCTTCGACAAAAGGGGAGGCCTTGGGCAATGATGCTAATGCTAAATATCTTCATCACAGTTTGATGTGGTAGAGGCTCTTTTGCACTTTTAAGATCAACAGGAACCAAGCCATGGTTTAAAGTAGCTTTTCCTGGTTTTGACATTTTAAAACTCCTCTTGGTTGATGAATATTTTCTACATGTAATATAGGCACATTACTAAAAGTCCTAGCCACCAAAATAAAATATAATTTTCTAATTAAAAAACAAAACCCCCCCCTCCCAAAAAAAAAAGGCTGAGAACCCAAGGCCTGCTGCTTTTGTCTTTCAACCTTCTCCTACCAAATGTCCTGACCTGTCTGAGGCTTGGTGAAGTGCAAACTATCCTAGAATAGCCAGGAATTATAAACTACTGAAGTGAAAGCTCCTGCTCCTGCCAGTCAAACAGCTGGTGAACCTCCCATACAAAGTCAGTAACGGGAATACAACCAAAGCAGGGCAATGCAAACTTTTCAAACTTCTGCAACTACTAACTTAGGTATTCCCTAGAAAGTGAAAGTAAAGTTTTCCTTACATAAATCCAAAAAATAAACATTGTATTTTCTCTTAAATATCTTGAGTCTTCCTTACCCAAAAATCAGTATTAGTATTTTAGGAATGTTTTAAAATGTGTTTCACATTTAAGGACAGTATTTGTGCATGCTTAAAAATATATACACACACTTTGTTCTTAGATATATTCAGAATGAGCACTCAGTGATTCCACTTGAAAGCATATGTCATGTGATTAAAGATATATAAATATATATATATATATATATATTAAAGGTATACACACACACATACATACATACAAGTACTTATAAATGTATGTTGTGATGGGAAATTATTATAGTAAACAGTAACTAACCCGTTCATCACAAATTGTTAGTGCCTAATTTCTCCAACATGCCACAGTCAGATAAATTTTCCTAAAACACAGAAAGAATATGTGGTGTACAATCCAAACCTCAAAAACTTTCAATGGTTCCTCAATTTGGAGACGAAGATTCACCTCAAAATGGCCCCAAACTAATCTTTCCAGTATTACCTCAAACATTTCCCTAAGTTAACCACTCAACAGACTAAGTTAACCATGAATTAGACTGTTATGAAGATAAGAAAAAAAGCTGAGTGTGAGAATTAATAGATAGTAGTTTTAATAGATGGTAGGTAATCAATGTGAACTATGTTCACAATGCTAGGTTAACTAGTTTGTTTTCTCTTTCCATTCCACTATCCTCTTCCAAAAGCCACTTTTCTCTCCTTCCAATAGCTTTTATTGATCTCTATATAGGGAACTCAGAATGTGATATGGAGAGAATTAGAAAGGAGAATGTCAGAATAAGTAATTTCTTTTTTTACTTTGGAGATCTTTCTAAATATAAAGTGGGCTACTGGGAAGCCAATCCATACACGAGAAATACTCCTACCCCCACCAAGATGCTATTTTTATTCAAGTACATTTTCCTTTCATATCACAACTTCAAATGTAGTTAAAAATGCAAAATCATTACCAGAGGTGACAGTTTTAATCACACAAAAGTAAACAACCGAATTTCTCCAATGAAAATATACAAATGATCAATAAACACATCTAAATATGCTCAATATCACTAATCCCTAGGGAAAAGGCAATCAAAGCCAGAATGAACCACTACTACACACCCATTAGGATGGCTACTATTTAACAACAAAACAAACAACCCACACACAAATACACAGACATACCATAAGAAGTGTTAGCAAGGATGTGGAGAAACTGGAACATTGTTTACTGTTGGTGGGAATTTAAAATGTAAATGTTACTGGGAGGTAGCTACTGTAGAAAATAGCATATCAGTTCCTCAAAAAATTTCAACATGATCCAGCAATTCCACTTTTGGGTATTACCCCCGAAAAGAGAATTGAAAGCAGGGACTCACAAGCAGATACTCATATATCCATGCTCATAGCAACATATTCACAAGAGTCAACAGGTGGAAGTAACCAAAGTAACTACTGACAGATGAATGAGCAAACAAAATGTGGTACATACATACAATGGAATATGATTCAGCCTTAAAAAGGAAGAAAATTCTGGTACATGCTACAACATGGATGGACCTAAATGATATAATGGTTAAGTGAAATAAGTCAGTTTAAAAAGGGCAAATATTGTATAATTCCACTTACATGAGATACCTAGCATGGTTAAATTCATGGAGACAGAAAGCAGAATGGTGGTCAACAGCAGCAAGTGGGAAAAAGGAATAGAAAGTGAGTTTTTAATGGATATAGAGGTTCAATTGGAAAAGATTCAAATGTTCCAGAGCAGGAGACGGTGATGTTCTCCACAACATTGTGAATGCATTTAAAGCCAGTGAATCATACATTAAAACATGGTTAAAATGGTAAATTTTATGCTATGGATATTTAACCACAACAAAAAATTATTTTAATAAAAAAGTAAACAATTTAGAACAATAATCACACCTGAACCCCCTCAAAAAAACAGAGATCTAGGATTAGCAGAGAATGTACTGGGAATCTTTAATTTGATATGGCAGGGAAAAAAAAGATAAGACTGATATCTAAGATAACCAGAGCCTCACCAAAGGGGGTGATGAACATCTCCAACCTCATTCCAGTCTTATCATCTCTTCTGATGCTCACTTTATTTCTTAACATAGACTTTTTCCCCCAGTATAACATAATCTTACTCCTTATCAGAAAAAATCCCTTTCTTGCATGCAGTAGCTCCCATGGAAAATCCCTTTTCCAAGTTACTATCAGTATCCACTTTGTTAATATTATATATCATTTTATGTAGACTGACATTCTTTATTCTCAAAAAACTCTCAGTGAAATATTTGAAATCAGTTATTTAATTAAACCTTCAAAATTCCTTTCTCTGAACCACAAAGGATATAAACTATGTGTTATTTCAATGCAGAAAAATTAGAACATACTACAGTCCACAAGTTTAACATACTCTTCAGCATAGACAAATGAATCAAACAGATCAGCTCCAAACTTAACTTTTATTTAATCCACTGAGATAACAAACTAAATATTATAATTCTTCACTTTTATATTTAAAAGCCCTCAAAGAACTTTATAGTTACATGTATTTACATGTAAATAGTTTAAAGATAAGGAAGATATGAAACTCTCTAATCTCCTTGGAGTCTGATCCTAAGGAGAAAGAAAGGAAGAAAAGATTTGGAACTAAAAATATTTGGACTGAGGAAATTAAAACTAAAATGAACAGTGTTCATTCTCCTGCTTATAAGAGGGCAGACATTATTATGAAGTAGAATATTAGTTTTTCATTTTCAAGAAATTATGTATGATGATATGAGGAATAAAGGCTACTTGTATATTAAATGTGTTTTACATTAGATAACCAACTTTTGATGAACACAAAGTAGTGACATTTAATTCCACTCATTTTTTAAAATCAGTAAATAGCTGCCCTCAACTGGATAGTATAGAGTATTGCAACACTAGCAAACCAAACACTAAACCAATTACGTTCCTACAATATATTCCTGTAAAAAAGAGGTATTACTAGTAACTGAGCATTTGGGGGAGATTCTGGTTAACAGTACTTCTAAAGTAATGTTCTCGGGGCACCTGGGTGGCTTAGTCGGTTAAGTGTCCGACTTTCACTTAGGTCATGATCTCACGGTTCGTGGGTTCGGGCCCCACGTCGGGCTCTGTGCTGACTGCCAGCTCAGAGCCTGGAGCCTGTTTCAGTCTGTGACACCCTCTCTCTCTGACCCTCCCCTGCTCACACTGTCTCTCTCTCTAGAGATAAATAAAACATTAAAAAAAAATAATGTTCTCAATCAGCATGAAAACATTCAAAATATAAAATTTTAAATGCAGACAAAAACAAAACCAGTCAATGAGGGAAATTATAGACCATGCATAGAAAAACCCTAATTGTTAACACTTTAAAATCCAACTAGTTCCAAATGTTCAAGAAAAAATAAAGTCTTAGTCTCAATCATATTTTTTAAAACACTCAAGACATTCTTAATTATTAACCCCCCTCTCAAGCTCAATTCTTCAAAGAGACTCTTTTTAAGATGTTACAAACAAATATTAATGAAGTATGATACAGTAAGTAGGAGCATCAATGCTAGAGCCAAACTGCTTTAGTCCAAAGCCTCAGGTTCTACTACTCATTCATGGTTTGACCTTAAATTAATGACTCTAACGCCTCAATTTCATCTATATAAAACCTCCTGACAGGATTTTTTATCAGTATTAGTTAATGTAAGTGAAGCACAAGAATAATGCTTCACATCTAGTAAGGGTTCAATATTGTTAGCTTCCATTACAACAACAATGATAACTACTACTACTACTACTACTACTACTACTACTACTAACTACCACTACTACAGTATGATAAAAAATCACAGAGCTTTGTATTATATTTAAATTTTAAAGGTCACTAGGAAAGCAAACAGAAATTCTAAAATCCATCTGTAATAACTTTAAAGTAGAATATTTTAAAACATAATCATTGACAAGTTTTAGAAAGTCTTCCATAATTCCATCACAATTTTTACCTAAAAATGAAGCTCTAATGTCTTTTATGAAGTAGAATATTAGTTGCTTTAGATTCCAGATGTCATTGACTATCCATCCAATAATATAACATTAAGGAACTTGTAAAGAGAAGATCTCTATAAGATATTTTGTCCACTTAATCACTTTCTGATTTTCTTTCTTCTAAAAGTTTGTACTGGTCAAAGATGATTATATGTAAATGCTAATGTACCAAATATCACTATGAATGCTAATGTACCAAACATCACCAATGTGGTATTTTTAAAACGTATTATGGTCCCATACATTCCAGTTCTCTTATAACAGCAACAAAAAGATTTTCAGCTGTTTATTCTGGACTTCTACCTTTTCTTCCATTTATTGTTATACCAAAGGCTAGGATTTAACTGCTCTTGACCAAAGGCCAAAACATACAAGTAGCATAAAGATTTTCTACTTTCATAAACTATTCTTGAATCAGCTGAAACAACTTACTTGGAAGATAAGTTTACATGCAAGTATGAATGACTTCATACCAAGAGTTTACAAAGTCTCATACCAAAAACTTCTGACAGGAGAATATCAGCATACATCATTTAAACTCTGTATAATTCACTACCTCTATGAATTTAAATAAGTGACTTGACTTACACTTTGTTAGAAACAGAAAAAGTTCCAGATACACACTACTATTAAGGTGAAATAAATCAGAATCAATATCCTTTTGAGACAAGAATATGGTAGTATAAAGTATACCCATGTATTCAGGGATACAGAATGAGACAGATTATTCTCTGTATCTCAGTCATTATTTTCCATCATTCCTAACACCTTAGATACCAGAGTGTTAAAGCATCTTCCTAGTCTAAGCAATCCATGTAAAAAGAGAGCAATTTAAACAGAATCAAGCGATAATAAATCAAGAAATTAAGTTCTTTGCTTAATAATGAATGAATGGTCAAGCTTGTAAAAACTGCAAAAAAACAAAAGAATTCTGAACAACAGACTGTTACTGCAATTGTAGAAACAAAAATACAATCAGATTTAGAATGTAAGAAAAATATAAATATATGGCATTCCCCTTAAAATTTTATTATTCATAAAAGGCATAGGTCAAATGGATAGGAACATTTTATAAAAATTAAAAACATTCAAAATGATTCCTTAAAAAGTTCTACAAGACATTTAAATGCTCAAAGTGTTCAACTAGCATTACAACTTCCAATTATAATGTATTTGAGGTAGTCATGTATACATTTAACAGGTCATAACATTATTGGACAGTTGTCCCTTTCTTATCCAGCATTTCATTTAACCATAGTCAACTGAGGTCCTGAAGCAGATGATCTCCCTTTTGACATATTGCCAAAAGGTCAATAGTACCTAATGCTCCATCATAATGCCTACACCATTCACCTCACTTCATCTCATCATATGAGCATTTTATCATCTCACATCTTCACAAGAAGAAGGGTTAGTACAATACAGTAAGATACTGAGAGAGTGATCGTATTCTCCTAACTTTGATTATAGTATACCGTTATAATTATTCGATCATTAGCTATTGTTGGTCTTACTGTGCCTAATTTATAAATTAAACTTTATTATAAGTATGTATGCATAGGGAAAAAACACAGTATTTATAGGGTTTGATACTACCAGGCATCCACTGGGTGTCTTGAGCATACGTCCTTGCTAATTTTCTTTATGTGGGCACCAGGGGCACCCCCTAACTACTTAAGAGAAATTAGCTTGGGTTCTGAAACAGCACATGCAGTTTATACAAGTGTTATAAAAATGTGGCTTGGCAATCAGACATTTGCAAAATAAAAGCATTATGTATATATCACTGTATGTACCTTATAATGTCAAAGTAAAAATGCTACAATAGCAGATTATATAAAGTATTATAACTGCTTTGATTTATATACCCAAGGTCTGACTGCTGGACATTTAGGTTGTTTCTGATTTCTGCTGCAATTTTCCAGTCATTTCTAACTAATTGGCTAAAAGTAGAGTTATAAAAAGTAAAATATAGAAAAACTAACCAGACAAGTCCTTCAAGATGATGACAAAACTACCCCCTGGTACACTAGAAATTTCATAATTCAAAAAACCCCAACTGTTCATGAACTTATTTACAATTAAATTTACTTACAACTAAGTAATTCTTTTTTTTAGATTTTTTTTTATAGTTATTTATTTTTGAGACAGAGAGAGACAAGAGGATGGGTGGGGAAGGGGCAGAGAGAGGGAGACACAGAATTTGAAACAGGTTTCAGGCTCTGAGCTGTCAGCAAAGAGCCTGATGTGGGGCTCGAACCCACGAACCATGATATTATGACCTGAGCCGAAGTCGAACGCTCAACCCACTGAGCTACCCAGGCGCCCCGACAACTAAGAAATTCTTGACTAAACTGCTGCCTCTATGAACTCTTAGACAAATTACTTGGAGTTGATATTCCAGGTAAATTTATCAGCATCCAAAAGATATTGGGTGAATTTTAAGTTCTAGTTTCAGCTCCACCACTAACCAGTGATCCTAATAAGTGTTTTGTCTCAAATTTCAGATTTCTAGAATGAGGAGGCTGGACTAGATGACTGAGAATAAAGTCCCTTGCAGCTTTAAGAGTATATTACAGTTCTGATAGTACCACATATAGAGCCTTCTTGGAATAGTGTTAGACTGTCAGTTTGGTGAGCCTTTCTTTCTTATAGTTTGGTAAACAGTATAGTTATAAAATACATTGAGATAAAATTCATTGCTACAATGCATTTGTGTATACCTTCTAAAAACTATCCCTTTATTGTGAATATATTGTTAGTGTTGTGTAATGATAAGAAAATATTTCCACTGGAAAAAGGCTACAAGTGTAAATTATTTTTCTAAAACATGATCTAATCAGATGCAATTCAAGAAAAATAATCGAGATTTTTCTAGTTCCATACATTACCATAATGATTTGTATATATTTTTCTTTCCTACTCACCATAGCAGCCTAAACAGTGATATCAGAATATATTTGTTGTTTTTTTTTAACAAGCCAACTTCGGATTTTACTCCCATATTTGTGTCTTAGAACTTTGTTATATTAAAATGACACTTCTCCTCATTCTTTCATTAAATGTGTAAAGAAATATTTGTGATAAAACAAATATCCAACTATAGGATTAAATTTTTTAAGTATTTCAGAAATGCCCAGTATGAAGTCCTTAAAGACTTAAACATATAACTTGCCTCATGATTAAGTTTAACTCTTACAGTCTGTGTTGAGTTAACCCCAGCTGTTAAAGTGGTCTTTGACAGCTGCTCATCAAGAATTCAGTTGATGATTATTATAGTTATACCTTTAAGTCAACTATGACAAAAATGACTCAGTAATTACAGGTATTTCAGTCATGCAAAAGCCTCATGTGATGACAGCGTAAGTGATTTAAAGCAACTTAATTTTCCACAATACTCAAAAATAGGTGTAAGAAAGAAGATAAAAACTTCTTTAAAACTAGTTTTTGAAGATACTTCATTTAAATTACTTTTATGAACAAGTTTAAGCATTAAAGGTTCATTAATCTTTCAGTTAAACTATATATTACTTATCAATTATTTATTTCTCCCACAAAAATTCTGAAGAGTGGGGTGCCGGGGTGGTTCAGTTGGTTAGGCGTCCAACTTCGACTCAGGTCATGATCTGGCAGCTCCTCAGTTCAAGCCCCACGTCAGGGTTCTGTGCTGACAGCTCAGAGCCTGGAGCCTGATTCGGACTCTGTGTCTCCCTCTAGATATCTGACCCTCCCCCACTCTATCTCTCTCTGTCTCTCTCAAAAAATAAATAAACATTATTAAAAATTCTGAAGAGTGCTGTGTGCCAGAGATTCATAAATAAGGGCATAATACTAATATGTTAATAATAATAATAATAATAATAATAATAATAATGGCATACAGGTGGTTTTTCAGTACAGCTTTAAAAAAATTAAACTAAGCTCCAGTGTAGTTAAGTTCACCAAATTGATGGCTTAACACATTATAGAAACTTATCCTATGAAAAATAAAAAGCCGAACCTATGCAAATATGAAGTATTTGTCAGTGTTGACAATTTAAAAAGTGAAATGAGAAGGGAAAGACAGTAGTATATTTACTATACTGTTTTGACACAATTATAAACAAAAACAATTACTTTGAGATGAACATAGTTCCACAATTTCACTTACATAATTGTCAGTAATATGCTATGAAAGCATGTGAGATTTATCAATATTCAGTGAATACTGATAAATTACTCATTTATTAATTCACTTCAACATCAATTTAAGTATAGAATTATTCATTACGCATAGAAATATACTTTAAGTATAGAATTAAGCTACAGGAAAGACATATATAGATCTCATTACTGCATGGGCTGACAGCTGATACCACTGGCCTTTTACCTTATCAAAATTACACATTCAACAAAATACACTGTCTGATAAACATCAACATTAATTTTATAGCTGAAGTTTAAATTAAACTGATGGTCTAAGTTTTCATTCTTCTCCATAACAAAACACTAACTGGTTATTAAGAAAGATTAAAAAGAAAACTCTATCCCTATAATTCTTGATTATGTATAAAACAAAGATCTCAGGATGGAAGCAGAAGCCCAGGAATACTAGGAGTCTATCAGAGACCAATAGGAGATATAAAGGAAGTTTACAGCTATAGGGCTTAGAAAATATGATGCATTTCGGGGCGCCTAGGTGGCTTAGTCGGTTAAGCGTCCAACTTTTGCTTAGGTCATGATCTCGCGGTTCGTGGGTTCGAGCCCCACGTCGGGCTCTGTGCTGACTGCCAGCTCAGAGCCTGGAGCCTGTTTCAGTCTGTGACTCCCTCTCTCTCTGACCTTCCTTTGCTCACGCTGTGTCTCTCTCTCTCTCCTAGAAATAAATAGAAATATTTAAAAAAAAAAAAAGAAAAGAAAATATGATGCATTTCTTCAGATTGATAATAGTAATGTGGGAGAAGAATTAAAAACTGAAAGAGTTCCTAGTAGATCATGTTTTATTTCACTTAAATATTAGAAAAGACTAGAAGTATCATTATCCTATATCTTATAGACAAGGAAATTGAGGTCCCAAAGGGCTTAAAAAATGTTTAAGGCAACGGGGCTGCAAGGCAGTGGAGTTGAGATTTTTACCCTAGCATGTCTAATTCCTAAACTCATGCCTTGTATTAAAAACTATATTCTATTTTGGGGTGCCTGAGTGTCTCAGTCATTTAAGCATCTGACTTCAGCTCAGGTCATGATCTCGAGGTTGGTGGGTTTGAGCCCTGTGTTGGGCTCTGTGTTAACAGCTCAGAGCCTGGAACCTGCTTTGGATTCTGTGTCTCCCTCTATCTCTCTGCCCTTCCCCCACTTGCACTCTTTCTCAAAAAATAAACATTAAAAAAAATTTTTAAAGCATATTCTATTCTGTAGAATGTTAAGCCTAACTGAGTTGTGTTACTTTATAATAGAGCTGTTTGGAGATTTACTTTTTACAGAACATTAAAACCTTGGTTTGTGAGCATAATTCATTCTGGAAACATGCTTAAATCTAAAGCACTTGTATATCAAAGTGAATTTCAAGAACCATTGGCTCAGTTGTGATCATGTGATGCTTAGTGTCATCTACTATTCATACTGTAAGACATCATTCATTTATCAAGTTAAAATTTATAGGGGTGCCTGGGTGGCTCAGTCATTAAGCGTCTGACTTTGGCTCAGGTCGTGGTCTTGCAGTTTGTTTGAGTTTGAGTTCAAGTTCCACGTCAGGCTCTGTGCTGACTGCTCAGAGCCTGGAGCTTGCTTCAGATTCTGTCTCTCTTTCTCTCTCTATTCTTTGCCCCTTATCGTCTCACACGCTTTCTCAAAAATAAACATTAAAAAAATTACTAGAAATGTTTGCTCATCTTGTAGAACATTGATAGAACAAGTTATTTGCAGTCTGAAGTTTTACTGTATATGTTTCAGGTATGTACATTTGCAAGATAACAGAGCTCTAGAAAATTGAAATAAAGTAATATGTAAGACACATATATTGTATATGGAATCGGCTTTAATAAGCCTGAATTTTATGAAGTCCAAATGAAAAGAAAAAAAGAAACAGTTATAAGAGCAAAGAGAGTATGAGCCTCCTTTAGCAAACTGTTTTTCAGAGATGGTCAGAGCAATAGCCTCCATCTTACATGCTCTTCTTACAATGTACTCTGACACTCCTTCCATTGACAAGTGAAGTCTATTTCAAACAAGAGAGAACGTGTAAGTTACATTATGTGACTGTCTAGGATAAGTCTTAAGAGATTCAGCTTCCACCTTATTTACTGAAATACTCACATAGCCCTGTTTTAAGTAGTCTAATTACCCCGAGGCCACCATGCTACAAAGAAACTTAAAATAGCCCAGGTAAAAAAACTAAATATGTAGAAGTTCTGAGACTATATGAAGATAAAAAGATTCTATTTTTTAAAAATTTTTAAATGTTTATTTTTTTGAGAGAGAGAGAGACAGAGCATGAGCAGGGGAGGGGGCAGAGAGAGAGGGAGATGCAGTATTCAAAGCTGGCTCCAGGGTCTGTGATGTTAGCACAGAGCCTGACTCGAACTCACAAGCCATTAGATCATGACCTGAGCCAAAGTTGACACTTAAGTGGCTGAGCCACCCAAGCATCCCAAGAAAAAGATTCTTGGCCAGCGCCCAGCGGTTCTAAACTCTTATTTCACCTCTAGCTACCATCTGAAAGAAACTCTGAATTAGCAATGCCCAAGTGAGCCCTTCCCAAATTCATAACCTAAAAGAACAATGAGAAATAATAAAAGAGTTATTGTTTGTTATAATCTATTAAGCTTTGTAGCGACTGGTTAAGTGACAACAGGTAACTGAAACATAATATAATACAAGGAGCACCAAGAACACTGATATGTGATATGATCAATGGTCATCTTAGTAGAGTGTTAACTTCAAAACTAAATAGAATGGGAAGAATAACAGTAGATCCACGATGAAAATTTGGGTATTTGGAGGTTGGCGAAAGTTTTGTTGACAAACCCTCACCTTGATGATACCAGTTCAAAATGAGGTGTTAAGTCTCTGGCTGTTTTCATAATAAACTTGACAAACTGTTACACATTACCCTGGTATGAATTTTTGCCCCAAAGGGTTTGATATGTGAAAGGAAAACTCAACTTATTTTTGGATTTCCTACAATCATGCTTGTCTTTACTCAAAGCAAACTCAAATGACTAGAGGAACAGGCAGGTAAAATGAAGGAAACAGGTCAGGTTTAAGACCTGGAAAGCCCATTTAAAAGGTGCAAATGATTGTTGTTATGTATACACATGAGCTTATTAGTAAAGCTAGATATTACACATTTGCAAAAGAAAAAAATCAATATTTTATGTGAACTCTCCAGATTTTTAATTATTGGCAACAAATTGAGGTGTGTTAGAAAACACTATATAAGCAATTTGCAATCTCTCCTCTGCTCTGGAGTGAAAAAAACATAAAAATTTAATACAAGATTACTGATATCTAAATGATATATAATAATTCTCTCTTAAAATTTTAATCTTTTCTATATCAGTAAACAGAGTGATAAAGTAATAAGAAATAAACCTGAAAACTGAAACTGTAAGTGATAAACATTATGGATGCACTTCAGCATATTTAAAGTTTTCACTCATTAGACCCTAAGACAGATGGCAGCATATTGGCAAAGTACAAACAATTCATTCTTGAAAACTAAATTTATAATGTAGACATATAAAACCAACATCTGGAACTAAGAAAGCGAATAACTCTTGGCACTTATTTTACAAATTCACAAGTACTTTCTTCCTACTTCATTCCTCATTTGCATCTGGTCTCAATAACTGCAAATTTTCATTTAAAACCAACCAAAAACAGAAAATTAAAGCATTTTCACTTTGAAAGTAAAGCTGCTTCTAAAAGCAATTGTGATTTCTAAAGCAGAGACGCTACCTTTAATAAAAGCATCAATGAAGACCAAATGAATACCAGGACATGGTGTATTTAAACAAAGTAAATCCTTTACTTAAAGAAAAAATAACAAAAAAAAATTTTTTTAAATCTTATACACTATTTTTAGCCCTGGTGATCTATAAAAACAATCATTATTCTTCTATTTACAATTTGTATAATTGGAAGTTAAAGTTTACATACAAGATGCTACCAATGATTCTTACTACTAGGAGGAATCAAGTTAGCATTCTGAATGATACAGCTAGTAGCCATTCCAACATTTTACAAAATGTGTTCTTTAGAATGCATCCGAAATAGAAATAATTTCAACCTGATTGAAAACTATTCTTCCATTCATAATGACTTCTATCATTTGTTTATAATCATCCCTTAAGTGTGAGAAATATAGGTATTTCTGTAGTATTAAGCAGTAATTATAGGATTTCTATAGAAGTACCAAAGAGAATCTTCCTTTGCATTTATTCTAGTTCAGGCTATTTAGTTCAGGCTACATACCATTATAGAATAGAACTAGCATTTCCACCTCTTCTGAACATTTTCACATGAGGATTCAAAGTCCCAGTACCACCAAAATTTACTTTCAGATTCTCTTTCAAATTCCTTCTACAGTCAACATTAACAACCAATTAAAAGGAGAAAAAAAAATCTGTTAGAGAGCAAAAGTGCTTCATGGTTAGCAGTGGCAAAATTTACAATATCAAAGCTGGACTTGATGCTAAAAGTCACAATAATTTAGGCAAAAAATCAGTGGAATAGTTTGAACCTATCTAAGAGAGAAAGTAACTTTGGAACTAAAAATATTCTGCACAGCATGTTATCTAGCCTGGACTAAGTAATTAGTTATGTCAGTTTTAGTATGATCTTATAACCTGACAATAATAAATCTTACCAAATGTAATATCTACTACTCATTAAGGACTTACTATCTACCAACCACTTTTCTAAGTACCTTATGTATATTATCTTATTGAATCCTTTCAACACTGTATTACTGGTGACGCTAATATCATCCTTAAGATAACTCTACAAGAGAAGTTAACAGTTTGCTCAAGGTCAAATTGCCATGAATTTACAGAGCTAATACTTGAAGGCTTCACAGTGTGACTACAAAGATCACAGTCTCTACTTAGGGCTATTCATAAGTATTTGTATTTGTTATAGATATGTTATTGAGGGTGCAGTCTATTGAATCACTCATGAAGCCCCATGTGAGGAATTCCTCTTATATATTATTGGGAAAAGGGGTTACGTGTATGTGTGTGTGTGTGTGTGTGTGTGAGAGAGAGAGAAAGAGAGAGAGAGAAAGTCACTGACTAGTTTTCTCTTCCTTAGAGAGGACTCAACATATCCTCCTCTTAATTTAAATCACAAGGAAACAGAGAGACAAGGTAAACAGCCAGTGTTCTGCAAATTTTAATGTATATTAGAATCATGTGGGAATTTATTAAAAATGCACATCCAACCCAAGTTAAGTAGTTCTGAAATGTAACACAGCAACTTGAATCTTTAGTAAGCACTCCAGATGTTTCTGACACATCTAGTCTAGGGTCACACTTTGAAGAATACTGGTATAAGCCCTTATTGAGTGGCCAACCTGCTTACTCCATTTCATCATAATTCATTCCTTTTCTCCTGGCTTGATCTTTATAGGCTACTCCAATATTTTCCCTGGTACTAATTTTCATGTACATTATATAATTTTATTCTATGTGTTTCTCCTTCATATAGGCCATCTCAAATTCCTTGTGGAAATAAAGATACACATTTCTCTGAAATGAGGCCAATTCATTGGGCAGTTTAACACCTAAAAACAGTATATTAAATTCATAAAGAAAAAAGTCCTTTAGTCACTCATTAAGGTGCTTACTGTGCTATGTAAATATTGCACTTTTACTCCAAACAACACAGTACTCTTAGCGGATCTACACTGATGCAAATTATTTTAAGTATGCAATGAGTGATGAACAGCACACTCTTTTCCCTTGTATCACGTCTAGTGAAAATGGGTGGTCCCTAAGTCAAACCAACCTAAGAAATGCTTTTCAAAACCTTGGAACTGGACACCAACTTATAAAAAACTGAACAATTCCAGAATTCCAGTGACTTTCCAAAAACTGAAAAATAAGGCAACATCAGGACTGCAATTTTCACAATAACCCCCTTTAGAAATGCTCTGGCTCTCTGGGTCTTACGCTTTGTTAATTACATTAATTTAAACTACTTTTCTGACCTTTATGATCTCTTGAGTTTGTGTCTCCTATAAACTGTGATATGGGGAAGTGAGCTTACGAAAGTTCTCCGGGTGAAAATCATTTCAGTATGGTCAAGGAATCAGTGATGGAAACTACTTACAACACAGGTGAAGGAGATTCTAGAAACATTTCTAGTATTCGTACTAACCTGATTTTCCCAAACCTTGTGACTTTGATGGAATTAAAGTGATCTTTTACCTTTGTACAATAACCACATAACACTCAATTCTGCACTTCCCCCTCCTGCATTAACCTATTAGAAATAAAATACTCTTAGAGTGGATGCAGGTATTTAGCATAGTAATGTTAAATGCAATACATTCCTGCCTCCCACTCCCACAAAAGTTAATATAAAATTGTGGCACATCTTAGAAGAAAAATAGCAATTTTTTTCGTGCAGTCATATTGCTAAACTGAACTAAATTTTAAGTAGTAAGACGATGTTTTCTCCAGATACATGTTAAAAAGATAAATGCTTTAAATGTCATCATCAATAGCATCTAATATCTCTCCCTCTCAAGGAAGAAGCAGTTGAGTTGTCTCTCACCATAACTAGATACTGATCTCTTCTTTTTACTTGTTTTATACCCTTGACCACGGAATATTCAACAAGTAGATTTTACTATGAATACCTAATCTCATCACCTGAACAAAAAGATCAGAATTCAAGCTCAATGTTTAGTCATTTAAGCTCATGTCTGTCAAAGACAGGAATAAACATTTTGAGAAGGCTAGACTGATAGAAAAAACAGCAAACACAAAAAAACATAACTTTATTAGTTAAATAATACACTTATAAAGCAACGATTTTAAATTGAAAAGGTCATCAATATTCAACAGGACTATCTCCTCAGGAAAAGTCAGAACTAAAGACTATAGTTTTATCACTTCGTTATAGTACTAATTTGAGATAATGATCTAAGATATTAAAAGTAACAAATCTAAGGAAGAGAAACTCAAAAGTTTCTTTTAAGTCTTTAAATGTATTACTGGGGCGCCTGGGTGGCTTAGTTGGTTAAGCGTCCGACTTTCGCTTAGGTCATGATCTTGCGGTTCGTGGGTTCGGGCCCCGCGTCGGGCTCTGTGCTGACTGCCAGCTCAGAGCCTGGAGCCTGTTCCAGTCTGTGACTCCCTCTCTCTCTGACCCTCCCCTGCTCATGCTGTCTCTTTCTCTCTCTCCTAGAAATAAATAAAAACATTTAATAAAAAAATTTAAAAAAAAATGTATTACTGCCCCTTCTTTCACATGAATCCTCTTACATGCTCCCCTCTACATGTAAACAATGCGTTTCCCCTGAGTTCAACCTAATATTCCTTCATAACAAGTAAAAATAGTAGCTCAGGAGAAAATATCCTGATTTTCTCCTCTAAAACATAATATAAAAATTAATAATGACAATTAATAAGCATAATAAATAATAACTTGTCATTATTTCTTTAAAGTATATTTAGGGGAGAAATAAAAATTAACCAAGGCTCTACATAAGATGTTGAATTTCTTTATAAGGTATCAAAGATCAATATATGTCAAATTATACTTCAATTAAAAAAAAAGACAAAAAAGATCAGTAGTAGTCTATAGGTTAAATGTAACTCAAAGCCAGTTCTGGAGCCTGTACAATGTTTGTTCTTTTTTAACTGAATATTAATACTTTTTTGAGAAGACACACATGCACATTAGTATGCGTGTGTGTGTGCTTATACATACACACACCCAGCAGTTCATGACAGCCTGGGCAATATTACTGGCTCAGTCATGACTTACTCCACACTCACTCATCAGATGTATTTGGACCTTGTAGATTACACTTTTCATTTCCTCACCCCAAGCAACCAAACGAAAATGAGGAAGAACAATCATCTGTTCAAATATTCTTTAAGTTCAGGATGCTGAGGTGATTACACCATGCAAAATTACCCTCTATGCTCACACAAGAAGAAATTTGGAGTAGATAGTTAAGAGGGATCATTCTTTCCTCACATATATGTTGAGGAAGTCCAGAGCAGTTAACAATGAAAAGACTTTTGGTTTTTATTGCATTTATGTGCAGCTACTTGAGAAATTTCCTAAAAGCATTCTTATATTTTCAAAACAAAGTTTATGCACATATGTACACTTATCCCAGTGCTTATTCTTTCTTCACTTTTTGTTGTTATTGTTGTTTAAAAACAGCCAGATGAAGATACACTAGTGGCTGGTTAAAAATAAAAAAGGACATTTCTAGGTATCTCACATATCAATTCACATAACCACTCAATATTATTTTCAAATTCTGAGCAAGAAACAGTGTACTAGGACACGAAGTAGAAGAGAGACAGCAATACTAAATATATTTGAATATGTTAAAAGCAGCTCTATCAATAACAATAAGGTATTATATGGCCCTCTAGTGTTCAATGAAGAAAGAGATGAATTCTTAATTCTTATATGACATTTCATAGTAAGCTTTCTCTGATGTACTAAATATGCTTTAAACATACTCATGTATGACTTCTACAAAAATCTAAGTGTACCTCTTGTGGCTTTACTTCTCTGTGCCTTCTTTTGAACTACTACCCATATTTAGAGTGTTCACTGAAAGAATTCTGAAATGCTTTTAAACATTTTCCCGTAAAAAAAATCCCAATGCTAAACAGAAAACAACAACAACCAGCATTTCTTGATTAAAACTAAACAGTACCGAATTTAAGGCCATTTTCAAAGAAGAAACAAAAATAACAGCATCATGACTACAAATTAGGTATTTAAAACAGTTAATTTATATTCTCTAACCATACTTTTTCTCTGTGTTCTACTTCTATAATTCATCCAACTTGGCTTTTCTCTTAATCATAATTTATAGATAAGAGATTTAATATAGCAAACAAAGCATGGAAATAAGTGAAAACAGTATTCCCCAGAAGAGAGGTCAAAGATAGGATTGAGATTTTAGGATAAGACTCAAAGTAAAAAGTAGACTTATAAGCAGAAAAGAATCTTGTTAATAAGATTCTTAAGATTATAATCACTGATGAAAATCTTAAAAATCAGTAACTACTGTCTAAAGTTGGTGAAACACTAATTTCAAAATGGACCCAAGTTTATTTTTTTTATTTTTTATTCTTTTAAAAATTTTTAAATGTTTTATTTATTTCTGAGAGAAAGACAGCATGAGCAGGGGAGGGTCGGAGAGAGAGGGAGTCACAGGCTGAAACAGGCTCCAGGCTCTGAGCCGGCAGTCAGCACAGAGCCCAAGGCAGGGCTCGAACCCACAAACGGTGAGATCATGACTTGAGCGAAGTTGGACGCTTAACCGACTGAGCCACCCAGGTGCACCAAAATGGACCCGAGTTTATTATTGATTTTTAAATATTTTTTTAAATATTGTTTTTATACACTGAAGTTTGGGGGAAGAAAAGATGGGGTGGGGGCAACTGGTATATGAGCAAAATCTAAATTAAACTCCCTGCTCTGTCATTCACTTCATACAACATTAAGCAAATAATATTTCCAAGTTAAAACTTTAGAAACTGTAGGAAGATATTGTGAAGTTCCTGTACTTGGCACCAAGATCAGTCCTCTGAATGTAAGGGAAGGTAAGTTGCCTATGGCATGGAATCTCTGTAAGTAAACAATCTTTTAAAGTACCCATTAGCTACTGGTAAACCATTAAGAAACAAAATAGAAACAAAGAAAATTTAAACAAATTTGCCTAATATAAACCCACACAGACATCTGGAATAGATTCTAAGAGTCACCTAGAAAGGCTCTATACTTATTTCTAAAAATTCTGCCACTATTCAAAGTTGTAATTCCTTATTTTCATTTCTTTACAGTCTCTCACAACACTATCTAATTCCTACCTAGCCTTTAGGTCTCAATCTAGCTTTTATTTCTTCACTGATAATATTATCGACTTAATTATTTGGATGTGGATACATACGCAATGAGTACTAGAGAACTGGGAGGAACATAGAAAATGCTAGAAGACAGAATCTAGATACAAAATAATCGTGGTGAGGAAGAACCTCATAAAGAAGGAGTGAAATGGAAACTGGGTGAGAATGGAGGCACAGTGGAAAATTACAAATTAGAAAAATCTAAAAGGGACAAATTTAAAGTTTTATACTTAGGTTCAAAAACCTGTAAATGTTTACATTAAGTGGAACAGGATTAAAATGGAAAGTGTTTGTAAAACTACATAAAGATTTTGTTTTCTGAAAGTTCAAGTTTTTTAAGCAATTTCTGTATGCAAAGCACAAGGTCCTATAAGACACAGAGAATCTTAGAGAATCAAGTGTGTCCACAATCTAAATACATATACATTTAGGGGAAAAAAGTGACTATTATTACCTCAAAATAAGTTAAAAACAAAGAGCTAGTAGAGATACATAATTTTGCTCAGAGTTCTATCAAATATTCCTAAAGAAGGTGAGCTTTGAATGGATCTTGATGAGGACAGAAGACATTTAAAAGATGAGAAAAAAGTTTAAGCAAAGATATCAAAGTAACATAAATTCCTCTATGCTCAAAATATCAAATAAATCTCCATTGCTAAGGTAAAGAGTCGGGTAGAAACAAGATGAAGGAAATAAGAATGTTTTTGAGTTTCGTATACATTATACATTTATCAATTATCTTTAAAAGAATAAAAAATAGAAGGGCTCTTACCAAACAAGGAATTGAGGAAAAATTCACCAACTTGATAAACATCTAAAAAACTTGACAGCTAATACCACACTTAATGTTAAAAAAACTTTCCCACTAAGATCAGGAATGAGGCAAGGATTTTCTTTCTCACTACTACTTCTCTCTTTTTTTAATCAATTTTTTTAAGTTTATTTATTTTGAGAGAAAGAGAGTAAGAGAGAGCATGTGGGTGTGAGCAGGGAAGGGGCAGAGAGAGAGATGGGGTGGGGGGGCGAGGGAGAGAGGGGGAGGGAGGGAAGAGAGAGAAAGAGAGAGTGAGAGAGAAAGAGAATATCCCAAGCAGGCTCCACACTGTCAGTGCAGAGCCCGATGTGGGGCTCAAACCCATGAACTGTGAGATCATGACCTGAGCTAAAACAAAGAGTCAGGTGCTTAACTGACTGAGCCACCCAGCTGCCCCACTCTCTACTACTTTTCAACATCATACTACAAGTCCTAGTTAACACAGTTAAGACAAGAAAAGGAAATAAAGGATATGCAGATTAGGAAGGAAGAATAAAATTGCCTTTATTCATAAATGAGATGATCATTATGTCAAAAATCAGAAAGAATCAAGAAAGAAATTCTTGGAACTAATAAGCAATTACAGCAAGAATGCAGGATACAAAGTAAATACACAAAAGTCCAACATTTTCCTATAACAGCAATGAACAAGCAAATATGAAATTAAAAACACATTACATTTTACATGAGACCCCCAAAAATGAAATACTTAAGCATATCTAATAAAATATATATAAGATCTATATGAGTGAAACTACAAAATTCTAATAAAAGATAACAAAGAAGAGTTAAATACATAAAGAAACAGTCCATGTTCTTGGATAGGAAGACTAAATATTGTCAAAATGTCAGTTCTCCCCAACCTGATCTATAGATTCAATGCAATCTTGATCAAAATTCCAGAAAGTTATTTTATAGATATTAACAAGCAGATTCTAAAGTTTAAGTGGGAAGGCAAAAGATCCAGTAGAGCCAATTCAATATTGAAGGAGGACAAAGACAACTTGATACCACCCAACTTTAAGACTTACTAAAAACCTACAATAATCAAGACAGTGTTGTATTGGTAAGAAGACAAATCAAAAAGGAACAAAATGTCATTTTCCTTTCCAAACTTTCCTTCTTGATAATGCACAAGCATTGCTCCATGGTAAGTAGGTCTTGAAATTTGCAATAATGAGCTGATCTGCACTTAACTTCACCTCTTATCATGTTGAAAGGAATCCCTCACTGATCACAAGGGCAAAGATGCACGTCTTGACTGGAAAAAAAGAAACCCTATAAGTAAATGAATACAAAAAAACTAAAGGAAGAACAACACTGGATATATCCCTGCCTTGTTTGTGATCATGCCTAACACACAAATAGAGGACAATAGAAATGATCATATCATATGTCTGTACAGCTTTTTCAAATTTATAAAGTAGTGGCACCTGGATGAGTCAGTCAGTTAAGGATCCCAATCTTGACTTTGGCTCAGGTCACAATCTCATGGTTTGTGACTTTGAGCCCCACGTCAGGCTCCACACTGTTACTTGGGATTTTTTCTCTCTCTCTCTCTTTCTCTCTCTCTCTCTCAAAATAAATAAATAAACTTTCAAAATGTTAAAATAAATAAGTAAAATAAAATTTGCAAAGCATTTCACATGTATTATCTCATTTAAACTCCATACAGCACTTTGCAGTATGGACAGCGACACCATTCCTGTGTAACCGTAAAGAGACTGAGGCTCAAGGAGGTTGGTGGATGACCCTGAGGACTATGCCTAGTAAATGAGAGAGGGAGCAGACAGACAGGTCTTCCTACCACCTGTTCTTTTCAGCAAACAATTCTGCCTAACATTACCTGCCCAAACTACATACTCTAGGGTTGTGATTCAACAGAGAGGAGCTATCCAGTGATGACTTCCACAGGTCACCTAGAAAAACTCTTGTGGATACAAGAAACAAACAAAAAGGAACAAAATAGCCCAGAAACAGACCTACATAAATATATTCAAAAATCTTTGACAAAGAAGCAAAGGCAATACAATGGGGCAAAGATTGTTCAACAACTGGTGCCATAACACCCGGAGATACACATGCAAAAATTAAATGAAAATAGATCATAGACCTAAATATAGAACACAAACTAGAAAATCCCTAAAAGATAACATAGAAGAAAATGTAGATGGCCCTGCTGGGTATGGTGATGACATTTAGATACAACACCAAATGCACAATTTATGGAAGAAATCGTTGATAACCTTGGTTTCATTAAAATTAAAAACTTCTACTCTGTGAAAGATAATGACTAGAGAATGAGAACACGAGCCACTGACCGGGAGAAAATATTTGCAAGAGACAATATGATAGAGGTCTGTTAACCAAAATACATGAAGAACTTGTAAAACTCAACAGTAAGAAAATGAACAACTCAATTAAAAGATGGGCAAAAAAGATCTAAAAAGACACCTCAATGAAGATGGCAAATAAACATACGAAAAAATGTTGAACATCATGTCATTACAAAATTTCAAATTAAAACTATAATAAGATACCACTACACACCTATTAGAATGGCCACAGTCCAAAATACTGACAACAAAAGCTGGCAACAGCAACTCTCATTCACTGCTGGTACAGCCACTCTAAAAGACAGTTCGGCAGTTTCTTACAAAATTAAACATACTCTTACCATATGGTCTATCAATCATGCTGGTTGGTATTTATCCAAAGGAGTCAAAAACTTATGTCTACACAAAAACCAGCACAGAAATGTTTCTAAAAGCAGGAATACAAAACAGTATATACACTGACCACTGTTATGCAAAATACATATCCATGTGGTCAAGAACTTGTAAGTAATATGTAACTTTACTCACTATTTACTGACAAGTTATTAGGTAGTGGGGCATCTTATACATGATAAACATTATTAGGCAAGATAAATAAGAAATCAAAGGGCTTGAATAGGAGGGAGGCACCAAAACAATTTTAATACAATATGATATGAGTCATAATAAATATACCATGGGAGCAGAGATTAAGTTGGGGTACCTTTTGGTAGCATGAAAACTAATGTTAGGATGGTAGCTTTATGGGTTAGTTAACAGTCCACCTCCTCCCAAAATAACGGTTTCATTGAATTTTCAAATTTTAACAAAAGTATAACTTGCACCCAGAATGATATCTGGGTTCAAATCCTAGTTCCACTACTACTGACCAGCTGACTGGCTGGGATGAATTATTTTACCTCTTCTTTCTCATCTATGATATGGGGATAAAAATTAGAACTTACATAACAGGACTGTTAAGATTAAATGAGATTCTATAGGGAAAGAATGTACCACAGTCTCTTAACACATAGTAGTGTCCAATAAATGGCTTATTATCATTATTAATATCATTATCAATGCTATTTTCATTATATTGATGAGGTTCAGAATAGGAACAGGTGACAGTATGGCTCTACTGCATGTCAGCAGCACCACAGTGACTATGGGACATAACACTTCAAGAGTAGTCTGTCCAGAGAAGAGCAACAAGGATGGTGACCCTGGAAAACTCACGGAGGGATTCAATCTGGAGAAAAGATTATGGATGAATATGACAGCAGTCTTCTATAAGAAGGGCTGTCATTGCTCTAGAAGGAAGAACAAGGACCAAAGAAGAGTAATAGATGTCATCATGTAGAACTGTCTAAAAACATATTACTTAACAAGTAGTTTTTCTTTGTGACGACTTCATTTTGAAGCCCAAGTCTACTGATAAAGCCAAAAGCATAAGTTTGGACTTGGTAATCTCAAAGGTCCCCTCCCATTCAGATATTATCTCAGGAGACTTAAAAATAGGAGGAAAAATCTAAGCAGTTTAAATACATTACTTAGTTTGAAGAAATAGGGGGTTAAGAATAGGAGAGGGGAGGGAAAACACTGGTGACTTCCCAGAAAAACACTATAGAAATATGTTTTAAAAGACTCCGAAATTGCCTCTGGAAAGATTTTAAAAGGCATGATATTTACATTTCATGGACAGCCAAAACTGCTGTCAAGGCTACTCTAACTCTCTAAAGAAACCATGTATTAAGAAAATGTCTTGGGGCACCTGAGTGGCTCAGTCAGTTGAGCATCTGACTGCAGCTCAGGTCATAATCTCACAGTCTGAGAGTCTGAACCCCACACAGGCTCACTGCTGTCAAGGCAGAGCCCACTTCAAATCCTCTGTCCCTCTGTCTCTCTACCCCTGCCCCACTCATGCTCTCCCTCAAAAATAAACATTTAAAATAAATAAATGTCTTAAAAACAAAAAGAGGTACCATTATACTGTTACTCTTGTAATAATGTGGGAAGCTGACCTTAGAAAATTGCTAGGATGATCCCTGAGTTCCAGAGATATGAAGAATCGGTTATACAAAGAACTCTTTTTAAAATTTTTTAATGTTTTATTTATTTCTGAGAGAGAGAGAGCGCGCGCATGAGCATGAACAGGGGAAGGTCAGAGAGAGAAGGAGATACAGAATCTGAAACTGGCTCCAGGCTCTGAGCTAGCTGTCAGCACAGAGCCTGATGCAGGGCTCAAACCCACAAACCATGAGATCATGACCTGAGCTGAAGCTGGCGCTTAACCGACTGAGCCACCCAGGCGTCCCAAAGAACACTTAATTAGAATCCATTGCCTTTCCTGTATGTATTCAGTTGCATTTTCATGAAGAGATTATATAATGCCCTCCCTTATGAGGGGTCCTTTCTGTTCAATCTATTGGAGCATTATTATTACAGAAGTTATTCCAAAGGACTAAGTAAAATAAGAACTAGTTTCCAAGAGAGACAGTTTTTTTCTTAATAAATCATAGTAATATATGCTTGTTGTAGCAACCTTGAGAAATTCTGAAAAGTATATATCATAGAAATAATGATATTTAGAGGGAATTCCCAACATGTAGTTTCTTCCTGGCCTTTTACTATGCACATACAGGTTTAATGTATATTTCTTTCATAAGTAGGATCATACTACTTAAGAGTAGTATATTCTATATTTTTGGTAAACAGTATATTTTTAAGCATTTTCCTGTTGTTAAGTTTTCTTCAAAAAGGTGATTTGTAATGGTTATAGAAGTTGCCTTAAATTAATTTCTGCATCTTAGCAACATGGTTCTTAAACTGGAATTTTAACTTCTTAGGAGAGTCTTACCCTAGAATGGCTAACTGTATTATAACATTCTTCAATGTAAACTATCTTTATATTGCGTATTTGAGTTTTAATCTAAATTTAAATGCCATACTTATTTATAATTTATAGTCTAGCCTGGATACATCTTAAGAGGTGAAATGAGAATTGTTCACATTTCAGTTTGTGAACTGTAACTCTCAACCTAAATTAGCACTAGAGACAGATACATCAAATTTCTACCGTTCAAAAAAATAAAAGTAGTAAATGTCAACTCAAGACAAAACTTACCCAAGTGTCACAAGGCAATACCAATGAACTGTGTAATGTAAAGAACCAAAAACTGGTTCAATGACGGTTCTAATTCTAAGAAGCTATCAAAATAGAGATGGAATCTGACCTGGGTTTGAAGGATCTGGCCAGCTAGAGAAAACAGGGATCATTAAAAGCAAGTGGATCCATGGAAATGAAATCAGGTACAAAGACACTACGTTATCACTGTGAAAGATTTCTTCAAATGTCCAGTTATGGATTTGACTTCATTAGTAGGAAATTGGTCAGCAGATATTTATATTGAGGTTACTAATCCATGCAGAGATAAAAATCCATTTTAAAAAAATTCATCCAATCATTCATACTGCTAACTCACTGTCAAGCACATGGCATTATAGCCTGGTATGAACAGAAACCTAAACAAAAATGCTGTTACCATTTTTAAACACAGACTCTCCAATTTGGACCTTACAAGCACCTGGGGGTAAGTAAATGGAAGACCAAGTACTCAAGTTTATTAAGCTCTTCAGCAGACCCATAGGTTTATATGAAAAGAAAAAGTCAAACCATTTTTCCACCAAATGAGCAGAAGAAAATCAGGATACTAACAGAGACCAGAAAATCTGGGGAGGAAAATTATTAACTGGTATGAAGAAATAGTACATTTAGCATTCAGTGGATCACTCAGATGACAATGCTCAAGAGACAACTGGTAACGAGGAGAGCTCAAGACATAATTCTGGGGTTATGCAGCAAAGTGAAAACAGAACTCATTATGATATATATATACTCCTTTGTCCTCTTCATACCATCTTCCCCATCACCAATAAAAAGAGTACTGATATAGATCAGGTCATTATAATTATACACATATGAAACAATTTGCATCAGGAACATTTTGAGGATAACTATTTGTGAATACATCACAGAAGTTTATTATCTCCTTACAGCAAAAACCAATGAAACACTACTAATTTTTTTTTAAATTCTCCATTCTCTGGGAAGACTATTCTTTTGGTGTAGAATGAAAATCCATAATTAGAATAATCTTTAATTACTTGCAGTATAGATACAGATTTAAATATGACTAACATTTAGACCTATTATGATTTAAAATAATGTTGACAGATATTTTTTAAACTGCACTACCAAGAATTAATTAGAAATCAATGACAAACTAAAATTCATTTTGGCATTCATTTGTAAGATTCACAAAGCATTTAAATATACAGATGTTCTGGGGAGCCTCGATGGCCCAGTCAGTTAGGCATCCGAGATCAGCTCAAGTCATGATCTCAAAGTTCATGGGTTTGAGCACTGTGTTAGGCTCTGTGCTGGCACTGCAAAGCCTGAAGCCTGCTTTGGATTCTGTGTCTCTCTCTCACTCATTCTCTCTCTCTCTCTCTGAAAAAATAAATAAACATTAAAAATAAATAAATAAACAAACATCCTTTATAAGAATGAAGTTTAGAGAAACCTAACAAATTCTAATTAAAGGAAATCGCATATACCTATCAACTGGGAAGATCTGTGAACAGCATTCCCTTGGAAATTTATGTCATGTTTTTATTTTTATTAGCAATGGGCTTATTACGGTTTGTTTCCAATCCATAAGTAAACTCTTTAAAGTACTTAACTATTTACTTATATATTTTTCCACTAGAGGGTGATGTGATGACTGAATTCTAAAGGTCATTAAAAAATACCAAAAGACTGGTTTCTGTTATGGGGAATGAAGTGTATTCTGTGAGATTAGAGGTAACGGACAGGAGACAGATAAAGAAAATCAAGTCACAGGCCTTCATTTGTCAACTACCTGTCTCACACACTACAGTACTTACTTGCTATACATATATTTTTTTACTTAATCCTTATTAAGGTGGCAAAATCAGAATTCAAGTTCAAATCTGAAAAGCTCTTTTCATTCTACCATTTTAGGGGAAAACCCATCTTCTCCAGGGTGTCCCCTTCCTTCTACTTCCACTATCCTCCCCACATGTTTATTTTTTTTTTAAAGTTTTTATTTATTTATTTATTTTTATTTATTTCTAAGAGAGAGAGAGAGACAGCGTGAGCAGGGGAGGATTAGAGAGAGAGGGAGTCACAGAATGAAACAGGCTTCAGGCTCTGAGCTGGCAGTCATCACAGAGCCCGACGCAGGGCTCGAACCCACGAACCGCGAGATCATGACCCAAGCGAAAGTCGGATGCTTTACCGACTAAGCCACCCAGGCGCCCCTAAAGTTTTTATTTAAATTCCAGTTAGTTAACATACAGTATGATATTTTCAGGTGTACAATTTAATGATTCAACACTTCAGTATAACACCCAGTGCTCATCACAAGTGCACTCCTTAATCCCCATCACCTATTTTACTCATCTCCCATCCACCTCCCCTCTGGTAACCATGAGTTTGTTCCCTGTCATTAAGAGTCTGTTTCTTGGTTTGCCTCTCTTTTGCCTTTGCTTACTTTTTAAATTCCACATATGAGTGAATCCACGTGTTTTTTTCCTCAAGTTTTTAAAAAATAATTTTTTTTAATGTTTTTTATTTATTTTTAGGAGAGAGAGAGAGAGCGCGAGCAGGGGAGGGTCAGAGAGAGGGAGTCACAGACTGAAACAGGCTCCAGGCTCTGAGCCGGCAGTCAGCACAGAGCCCGACGCGGGGCTCGAACCCACGAACCGCGAGATCATGACCTAAGTGAAAGTCAGACGCTTAAGACTAAGCCACCCAGGCGCCCCTTTAAAAAATAATTTTAATGTTTATTTGAGAAAGAAGGGAGGGGGACACAGAGAGAGACACACACATGCACAAGTGGGGAAGGAGCAGAAAGAGAGGGAGAGAGAGAATCCCAAGCACGCTCTGCAACGTCAGCACAGAGCCCGACACAGGGCCCAAACCCACAAACCATGAGATCATGACCTGAGGCATAAGTCCAACACTTAACTGACTGAGCCACCCGGGCACCCTAAATCCATGTGTTTAATATTGGGTTAAACTGGGCAGAGTGAATATTTCTATGGTATCCTCCTTCACAAAGGTGGGAAGCATGGCTCTATTCATTGGGCTATGTTTACTAGTGGATGTTATTCAAGATGACTGCCTTACATAGCTCTCTTTGGTCTCTGGACGTACTTACACCTAACAGAATTTGAATATAAGTTCTTTATCTTAGCAAGAACAAGACAAGGCTAGGGACTTCCTAAAGCAGCCATCACTCTCTAGAACTCTACATTCAACAGAACAGAATTTAGAGCCTGTTAAATTTCAGATGTTACCCAGGAGCTCTGGTTCAAAGGAATGGTTGGAGGATGGTAGACTAGAAACTAGATTAGACTGTTTCCAGTCTAATCCCCTAATTGGCTAGTGATCCTTGTGCCGAATCTCTCTATTGTTTAGAACCTAGAAACAAGAAAAATCCTCAGACTTTTGTCAATTTTAATAGACATGTATTTCTTATTTGAGTCAAAAAGGATAAAAAAGCTGCTTAGCTACTAGGAGAAATCTAACAGGATGGAAAACATGGCTAATTCGAGTTAAAGGAATGAAATTATGTGACAACAGATGGAAGACAACAAGACAGACATGGAATAAGTAGAAACTGGTGCTCGAACATGGTTTTCTTCATGAAAACATTAGGAGAATACAAAAGACTTAGCCTAATGGTAACCTCATTTGCTTTTCATTTTAGTGGAAAATGAGTTGCTACTCTGCATTAAACATGTAAAAGGAGTCTTATGTATGGGCTGGGCATCTCTTAAAAAACAAGGGTTCCCCCCCACACAAGCAGAGGAGGGGCAAAAGAAGAAGGAAAAAGAGAATCTAAAGCAGACTCCATGCCCAGCACAAGCTCAACGTGGGGCTCCATCTCACAACCATGAGTTCATGACCTGAGCCAAAACCAAGTGTCACTTAATGGACTGAGCCAACCAGGCATGCCAAGATTTTTTTTTTTTTTAATATAAGGCTATACAGAGGGAGTTAAAACTGAAAAGATGAGCATTCCTATCTGAGGAAGCAAGTTGAGTTTAGAATTTATGGGCAGACTAGTCAAATTTACAGAAATAGCCAGCATAAAACCCCTGGTTAATAACATGCTTGGTGCACTATGGAAAATTGATACTTGTTTTCCAATCTCAAATTTCACTATAATTTCTTCTTGTTATGTTTTTAGCTTTGAATCTTTGTATCTTCAATAATTTTTGTTAAATAACACACAGAAAACCACCTAACTGAGCCCTCATGATTTCAAATGTGACATTGTATTAGAAAGCTATCATACTCCAGAGTCTAGAACCTAAATAGACTTGTAATTCTGCTGAAAATCCAGTAAAATTTTCCAAATTCTACCATAAGGGGCAGCATTGCATATGGCAGATCTGGATTAAAATCTCTGGTCACTTACAGTGTCATTTTTGGGTGAATCATTTGGTCTCTCTGCAACTTCTACTTACTAATCTATCATGGGAACTTGCAAACAGTATATGGGCTTAATAAATACCAATTCTTGACTACCACTACCCTTGACTTTTAACATGAAGATGGTCTGAAATTTCTAATGCACATTACTACATAGGTTCCCATATGAACAAATCTTTGGTGACTAGGGGGAAAAAAGATTGTCCTAAGGATTTTAATAGTTTCAATATGTTTTTGAAGAAAAGACCAAGGCAAGGAAGGACCAAAAATGGATTTTCTTATAAGATATTCGCATATATAGCATGTTCAGGAATGATGAATAAATAAGTATAGTTGGCCCCAGCGTATATTTAAGAAATTGCCAAAAAAAAAAAAAAGAACTTGAAAGATATGTTGGATAAAACTATAGAAAGCAAATCCCATATTAACATTAAAAACGGGGATTTTAAAAAGATTCTTGGAGGGAGGCAAACCATGAGAGATTCTTGAATGCTGAGAACAAACTGAGGGCTGATGGGGGTGGTGGAGAGGAGAAGGGGAGTGATGGACATGGGGGAGGGCACTTGTTGGGATGAGCACTGGGTGTTATATGGAAACCAACTTGACAATAAACTATTTAAGAAAAAAAAAGATTCTTATACCACTACTCTTCTTAAAAGTCACAGTTTAAGAAGACTTAAAAGAAACTGTGGGCAAGGGTAATGTCTGTAGAAGTGTTTTATGTTTATAATGATCAAAATTTAAAGCTGCTCCAAAATAAAAATACACTAAAACCTTGGTTTGGGAGCATAATTCATTCCAGAAACATGCTGTAATCAAAGCACTTGTATATCAAAGTGAGTTGTGATCATGTGACATTTGGCATCACATACTACTCGTATTGCAAGACATTGCTCGTTTATTGAGTTAAGTTAAAGTGTTTTCTAAATGTTTGCTCATCATGCGGAACACTTGTAGAAGTTATTCGCAATCCACAGTTTTACTGTATTTGAAATAATGAGAGCATTTCCTTATTTACTATATTAAAAAGATTTATATACATATGTGGCTGACCTTTTCTTTTTAAGCAATGAATTAATAGGTGACATCTGTAAAATGTTAGTGAAAAAAATAAAGCACTCTGGGAATGATTCTAAAGAAGAGTTTCAAGAGAGAAGAAGGAAAATGGGCCAAATAAAGCCTGAAATACTACGTTGTAGAAGGGCATCATTGCCTTGGCAGTGAAATAGTTTATATTCTTCTTGCCATGTCTGTAAAGTAAAATCACCTCAAAATAAACAACGTATCAAAAGTGTATACACAACATACATATACATATACACACACATAGATATTCACTCACATATACACATCTATCCCTGCTGTTGCTAGTGCTCACTCCACTCCTGTGGCCTTGTGTGGATGCACAATATCTTGCATTCATGACCCAGACACTAGAAAAATCTGCCTTAAAATTGTTACTTTTATTTTTAAAGGGGTAACTATATAACTATATAAGACAACACCTAAAAGTTCTGTTTACAGTTTCATCTTGAAGGGGGGAAAAAAAGATAAAGCATCTGTCAAACCTGTGTACTAGTAGTTTTTCTTCAGAACAATCTAATGACTTTTCCTTTTGGAAAAATATGTTTTGTGTAGCTGGCTTTCTTGTTTTTAATTTAAAACACAGCAGAACTCACTGACAGCTTTGCATTGCTCAACAAGGCTTAGTTTTGATTAAACTTCTTTCTTAATCACGATAATGCAATGAAACACTAAACCCCAATCTTCCACTTGAATTCTCAGGAAAAAGAGAGATAGAACACCCTCCCGCCCTTATGTAGTAACCTTGCAGGACAGAGATAAAGAGATCTGGGGGACAGAAGCTGGGTGGACTATATTATAAAAGGTCTTAGCCTTACCAACAAAGCCGGCTATCATTATTAGGGGCAGAGATTCAAAACACTTCTTCAACACCTTGAGAAAGAGATGGCAGAATGGATATAAACCACTACTGAAGCCAGCTCCTTCTCAGATCAAACCAACTAAATAAAATCTAAACTTGCAGACAGGCTAGGTAAATTTGGGATAAACATGTTTTATAAAGACTTTAAAGTTTCACAACCTTAAGCAAAAATCATAGGGCAATTCAAGCATTAAACCTAGTGTCTGATATATTTTATTCCAGGTCAAGTTACATTATCGAGATGATGTTACATTTGTTTATTTTTTATGGGCTAAATCAATGATTCACTAAGAAATTAAAAAATAAACAAATAAGAGTAAGAGGATAACTATGGACATTATTCATTTTAATGTCTATAAAGTAAGCTATTATTTGAATGAAATGTTCTATACCAAAAAACTGTTTACCTTATAAGTCTACTCTACATAGATATTCATGATTTTTATCTAATTTTCAAACGATAAATAAAGAACCAAACGGCATGCAAACATAAAGATTTATGGGCATAGAACCCTTGGGGGGAGGGGAGGGGAGGACAAAAGTTGTGCTATACACCTCATTCATTCTGACTATAATTTTTTTTAACTTTCTCTCCTCTTTAAATAGATCATAGATAGCAACAGTGCCTAAAATATTGATTAAATTCTAACTCTAGAGAAAAGTACCTGATGTCTTATTGAATCTCCTGAAATTTCAAAAGCACCAAAATACAGAGAAAATAAAATTCAATGAGGAGGAGAAGTCAGCACCTATTTGACTTAGGAGTTAGTTAACCACAAAGGTATGTAAAGAAAACTCCTATTTACAACTTTGATTATCATTTTCTAGGGTTAGTGTGTACATATGTTCATATTCTTTACAACTTAAAAATGTTTTGATTATAGACTATTTTAAACATACTTTAAAAACCACACAGAAGAATACCCATGAACCATGTCCACCCCAACCTCTGTTACCTGGCTTCAACAATCACAACTCATGTCCAATCTATACCCTCTCCTTTTCTCTCCTTCAGTATTATTTTGAAGCAAAACCCAGGCACTACATCATCTCATTTTGATTATATTTGATTAGGGCGTGGGGCAGGGGGAGAGTAGGACAGGAGAGACTGCAACAGAATTGGGGAATAAGAGAAATAATGCTGCTTCTTTTCCTCTACAATCCCCACCCCTTGTCATAACCACAATTTTAAGGAGTATCCAGGAATGTATTGAGGAAAGAAGCCCACATGCCATCCCAAAGAACAAGCATTGGCAACTCCAAATTTCCTGCAGCTGCCCAATCACTTCCTCCTTCCATCTCGAACAGACTTCAATGTTTCAGGACCTCCTTGCCTATCTAGTAGCAAAGATGATAGATAGTATGACTGACTATATACTTTAGTCCTTAATTTCTGGCATAGCCACAAAGGACTGTATCCAATGGAATTGTTTTTCTTAGCACTAGATTAATCAATAAGTCACATAGTTGGTAAGATTTCTCTGGTTTAGACAGGACTCTGTCTACCCTTTGAAACAAGACTATGGCTAACTCCATGGGGTACCACTAACTGGATGAGATAAGAAAGCACATGCAACAGAGCTGTCTTCTAGGAATGGGAAGGAAAACAAAAACTGCTAATAAAGCAAGTAGTGGCAAAAACTCGACAATAACTTGCGCCTTGGAGTAACACCTGTGAATACAGCCCACCCCAGCAGCTGCATTTTGTAAAGAAAAAAAAGTTCATCATGACTTGATTTACACAAATCATGTTGCACTACAATACTCTCTGTTGCACACAAACCACTAACTCCCACTTTAGGGATAAAATTTATAGTAAAATTTGATATTGATGATTGTTCATAGTAATAAGATCAATTACCTTCCCTCTGTAATAAGACTGTCCCATATTGGTCTTTCTGTTTCTAATACCTTATGGAAAACAAAAATTAGTTCATCTTATTATTACACATCTGACGATGAATTTTGTAATGACAAAGACTGTGAGGACAGTTTCATTACGATGAATATGGATAAGTAAACGTCTCAGGGAACAGTGGACGAGATATACTCACTTTTGTTGTCTTTGTATAGAATGGGGAGGAGAGTTGGTGAATAGGCAGGTCCACGATACTAGTGGAGTTTGTGACACTGTTACTATGTGTATGTTCATCTTCCCTGCTACTGTCATCAGACTGATCAAAATCATCACTCTCCTGGTCCATTTCCTCTTCCTCCTCATCCTCCTCATCTTGTTCACCAGCATGTTCTTCGTCTTCTTCTTGTTCTTCCTGATTTCCTGAGGAGTCCTCATCTACCGAAATGAATCGATTATTGTTTTCTTCCAACTGTCCTTGCTGGGAGTTGCTTTGGTCTCCAAGTCTAGGTTCTGCTCGGATGACGTCACCATTCCTTGCAGTGTGCTCCTCCTCTTGTTGTCGGAGCTGCTGCTGCTGCTGCTGCTGCTGCTCCTCCACCACGCGGTTCATCTGCTCCTCATCTGCCTGGCTTGAGGAAGGGTTACCTCTCAGAGAGCCTCCAGTTCGTCGTCTTTTGCTGCCCACAGAGAGCAGTTCCTGATTCATTTCCAAAAGCCAGCTTGCTACTTCTTGGACCTTGGCTAGACTATCAGAAGATGCAAAGGATTTCACATTCTGTAGGGAAAGATAGGGAGGGAGAAAAAGGTTTGTATAGACTATATCATCTTCTGCTTTTATGTTCTAGGTCTATATTCCAAATTTCATTAAAGATTATAAAGTATTTGACACTATTGAGACATTAAGATGTTCTTTAGGAATCAATAAAGTTTAAAATGTAGAAATTTATGACACTTTATTAAGACAAACACAAAAATCACATAGTAAACAGTTTTAATCTTTAAAAAACCAATTTTAGAATGAAGCTTTATAATTTAGTTGCTTTGACCAACAAAACATAATTTAACCAATAAAATGATTTTCAATTTTAGTTCCGCTCATAAATGATATCTTTTGTAAAGGTTCCAGAAAATGTTATGAAGTATATCATAAAAAAAATTACTCAGTGCTCAGTTAAGTTCAGGAAAAGCTGAGGTAAACCAAGATAAAAAGGCCTTCTTACTTTAGGAATTTCCCAAATTTCTCTGATCAATGAACCTTGCCTTAAGACACAGTTTTCTGATGACACAAAGTATAATTCATTATGATTTTCGTTTTTCACAAGGAGTATAAACTGAATGGACAGCAAATAAACAAAAAGTTTTATTTTTATTTTTTTAAAAAAGGAAAGAAGTTTGTAAGTTCATACCCTCTGACCCAGTAACTCCACTTCTGGCAATCTATCCTAAGGAAGTAATCCTAAAACAGAAAAAAAAATTATGCAAAGGAGGCTCACTGCAGCTTTATCCACAAACGCAAAAAATAAAAATAAATGTAAGTAAAAATAATCAAAATCCAAATGTTCAAGAAAAGAAATCCATGAGATGGGATATATAGTGCAATCCCTAAACACAATGTTCATTTTTTAAAAATCTGTGAGGACATGGATGTTTATATTAATGCTAAGGTAAATTATATGATCACAACATGATTTTTAAACTTCATAAAGACAGTATTTCGAAATAAAAACTGCTTTTGGGTGGTGGTATTATAAGCATCTAAAATTTATTTTTTAACTGCATTTCTCAAATGTTAAATATCAGACACATTTGCTTTTGTTTTATAGATGCTGAAATTTGATCTGATATAGAGTCTTTTCATAATGGTCACTCTTAAATTTCACCCTTTGCAGATATCTATATGGACATGTTTGAAGTTATATAAAATAATGCTAATACACTACCCAAGTTCACATAAAACTCCTTTTAAAAATATCTTTGTAGGCTTATAGATAAAAGAAATACAACATCCATCTTCTATCATGTCTAAGAATAACTACATAATATCACAATGGTCTTTATTAAAACAGCCTTATCTATTTTTCCAACCCTTGCCACTAGATGGTGATCCTCCAAAGTGCATCAGTTCTCACTGCAAGTTTTGAAATGAGGTCTTGAAAATCTGAAAGATGGTTTTAAAATACCAATATTTCATTTTATTTTCTATAATCTACACTTTCTAAGAAATAAGCTGTAGTGTGGGGGGAAAATTCTTTAATTCTAATTACAACTAGAAGTGTAAGTATAGAAAGAAGAGTTCCAACGGTTGAGCTATGAGGCACTCCAACATTCAAAGAGAAGAGTAACCAACAAAGGTACCTAATAAGAAGGACTGGGAATGGGTGGGATCTTCAAAGCATTCAAGTAAAGAAAGCATACCCAGAAGGACAAAGTTTAAACCTCAACTGGTGACAACAGATCAAGTAGGATGAACAGAAAGAACTGACCCCCGGATTTAGTAACATGGAAGTCACTAGTAATAGGAGTTTTGTTAGTAGAAATCTGATTAAACTGATGTTCTTCTTAAGTAATTAAAAGGGGATGATGAGAAAGAATTCAAAAATGGAAGATTAATTTTAGTTAAAAAAATGAAAACTTCATGTATGGTAAAAGACAGAAAAGAAGTGTGGCATTACAGTACTTTACATTTATTTCTGTTTACCATATTTTTCAATGTGGAAATAGCTGGAAATAGTGGTTTTCTATAGAGGTAGGAGCCTTTGGAAATTTCCTACTCATTTCTTCTACTGTTTTCCTTTTTCCTTCTAAAGTAGGAAGCAATGTCGTTACTGTCATCATCATCATCAGAGTGATCTTGGGAGAATAGTGTTAGAAATTTGAAGAAAGAGGTATAAAATAGTCCTCTAGGGAGAGAAGAAGGAAACTTTCCTAGGTGCATGAGATTTTGAAGATCAAATATAATCAATAAACCACGATCTAATACATATTAAATACAGCTTTAAAAAGTCAAGTGGTTCTTATTTAGAACTCAGATAAGCACAATAGCCAAATTTCTATTTGAGGTAGAAAGTAGGTCTTTGGAAAAGCAGATTAAACATATCTGTTGTTTTCTACCAAAAAAATTTTTTAAATAAAAAACTACAGAAAATAAAGGTCATCAAAATCTTATTGGCTAGTATATTTAGAAGACAAACTATGAAAACACTAGAGAAAGGAAGATTAAAAATAACACGCTGAAAAACACTGACCTACACAAATGAATATATATAGTATCCCAATGTACATAAAGGTAAATCTACTATTCATAGGTTTCCTTCAAACAATCAAAATCTTGCTTTAGTAACTGTATCTAAAGTCAACTCTCCTAACACTAACAAAACATTTTTCAGTTGGATGTTTATGCATAGAACAGCATGATACCAGGGTCAATGCCTTGGGATAAGGCAGAACCTAACCAACTGCCCTTCGTGTGTCCAACCTAACAGGCATATTTTTAAGAGATTGAAACAGGTTAAAAGCCATATTAAAAGCAACTCATAAAGTTCAAAGGTGAAAGAACAAAGGTCATAAAACTAATCATAAAGAATATGCGAAAAGTAGGGAAGAGACTACTGGTCAGCAGTCAGCCTATCAACAAATAGAAAGTTTATGACTGGCATTTCTAAAATAGTACTAGTATTGGTCATTGGTGAACACTTCTGTTACTAATTATGAATAATAAAAATTCAAATCACTACTATTCTGTAACTTTAGTGTTATATTGGGAGGAACAGAGAACAAAGTGTCTTACTTTAAGCCAATAAAGTTAATTGACTCGTATTTACAACCACAGCATAGAGATAGCTTTCAAACTAATACAGATTCTTACAAATAGACCTGGTCAAATATGGTAAATCCAAGTAAAAGAATCAGATTTAAAGCACAGCCATATAAAATATATAATGGCACAGCTAAAAGTCAGATGAGAGGAATCCCAGAATATTTGAAGAGGCTAAAAATATCTGACAGGCTTATATAAAAATTTGTCCAAGTAATATATATATTAGACTGGATTACTCTGACCCAGTTTGAAAAGGGAAAATGGGAATGAAAATTTCATTTTCTTTGGTATTCATAAACAAAAAAACTTTTTAAAATCTACTGTTTTCAGGAAATTAGTTCATTCTGATAATAATCTATTAAATAAGCTAATGAACTAATTAAAATCATAAACATTCATCCAATAAGTAATAGGAAATCAGAATCAACTAAATACATATGATGGGGGATCTTTTTAAAAACAGTTTATAAAGGGGCGCCTGGGTGGCTTAGTCGGTTGGGCGTCCGACTTTCGCTTGGGTCATGATCTCGCGGTTCGTGGGTTCGAGCCCCGCGTCGGGCTCTGTGCTGACTGCCAGCTCAGAGCCTGGAGCCTGTTTCGGTCTGTGTCTCCCTCTCTCTCTGACCCTCCCCTGCTCACGCTGTCTCTCTCTCTCTCCTAGAAATAAATAAAAATAAAAAAAAATAAAAAAAAAAGAAACACTAACATCAACAAACAGGATCCTGTATCCTAAAAAAAATATCAGTGTAAATTCCAGAAATGCTTTTATTTCTTTTTACCAGTAGAAGTATATAATGTCAAGATATATCAAATACATAACTTATGTTTTTATCTATAACTAGTGAGACCAAACTTGGAAGTCATGAAAAGAAAATCTGATGGCTAATATATTTTGACATTAAATTACCCAATTTCCTTGACAATTGGGCATGAGAAGAGTTGAAATGATTCAAAGTCAAGAAAACCATAGAAATTTTAAATTGAAAATGTTCTTCACTTCACAGACAAAGCAATTGAAGCTCGAAGGGATTTAAGTAAATTTCTCAAGATTGCTAGCTTCTAGCTAGCTTCAAGCAAAGTAGGGACCAGAAATAGACATCAACTGTGTTTTCTTTCACGTGCCTCAGTCTACATTAACTATATACGGCAAAATCCTAAGAATATTATTCTCTAACACTGATACCCAGACTTCTTTTCCAAAACCAGAATCACTCCAATGCCCAAAGATTATTATTCTAAAACAAATACTTACTGAACACTCGATATGCTTCTGGCACATTTTAATTTTCTAGAGAATAATGTTTAGAAATGTTTCTTTACAAGTTAATCACTGACTTTTAACCCAACCGGAACCCATGAAAAAAAATCAGATTTTATATTATAAATAATTCTGTATGTGTGTATGTATTTAAACAAACCTAAAACAATGGCTTAGAGAGAGGGAATCATGTAATATTTCAGATACCTAAAATCTCTATAAATCACCACCCTTAATTAAACACAGTCCATTGTCATTATTCACAGTAATTGTGTTCTATATCGCTACCGCAAATATTGAGCCACTGCTCCTAGGGGAAACACAGTGTTAAGTTCCTGCAAGCCATTGTCACAACATTTTGGCCAACTGATCAATACATAACCTTTTCATATGTATACTTCTAAATAAAGACATGAACTGAACACATATTGTTGATTCATTAACCTTGAACTCACAGTCAACAGCACTATAAATTCACACCTGAACAAAGTTTAGCTTATGCTCTCCATAAGGCACATCACGACATTAGACAGAACCTCACCACTATGCCTGGAGACCATTTTAAACGGCCAAATCACCAATGAAAAGCTTTTAGTGAAAAATATTTTACTAAATAGACCATAAAAAGGACACTTGTTTACAGTATGAGAGCTGAAACAAGAAGGCAGAGTCACTTTGACCTCAGAAGGGAATGTGCATGCCTAGTGATTTTTTGCTACCCTGTGCATGTTCATGTCCACAAATGACTGAAAACATCATGAATATTGCTTTTTGGTGTCAAAAATAAACTGTAGTGCATAAGCAGATTTGCAAATACAGAATCTGCAAATAATGAACATGAATAGTACCTATTTTATCTCAATCCTTTAGACAGAGCAATGCTTGCAATGCAAGATTCACACAGTATTTTGAGATACCAATGAAGAAGCCACAGCATTACCAATTGTGGCTTCTGGATATATAACAAAGGATAAATTATCAAAGAAATTGAAAGCTCTAATAGATATTCATCACTAAATTTCTCAAATAAATGAAAAGATCAGATAGCCTATATTAAATCTAGTTATACTTTATATAAAGAAAAAGAGAGAATGGCATCATCACTTTTCCCTTTGTAATTACAGTGGGCAGAATAGGGTTCTTCTGGCAGCATCTTTCACTACAGTGTGAAGTCCAGGGAATTATGAACCTAAGGATGTCTGAAGAAAGAGATGCCTCTACAGTCAGCTCCATCCTAGGATGAAGGAGAAGTAGTATAATAACTTTGCTTTTCAAAAAAATTCAGAAATAAGGTTACTGTGATAAAAGAGAATTACTCCAGGACTTTTATCCAACTCCTAAAAAACAGTGAGTAACTTTTAATCATTATACTTTGTTAATTTAGTGACATTTCAGACCTAATTTCAGTGCTATTTTTTTAAACTAGTTGCTCAGAAACTTTTTAACTAGTTTCTCATGAACCTTGCTTTTAAAAAATCTTTGATTATTTAAAAACCATTCAAACTTACTTTAGGATGATTAAAGGAATCAAAGAGGGCAAGTTCATGTGTTAAACAAGTTGAGCTCTGAAAACCTGTCTTAAGAGTGAACTAGAACTATAAGTCTCAAAAGATGTTTCCAAGGCAAACACTAACCTTCAAATTACCTTTAAATCTAAGTAACTGAGGAACACTAGTTAAAACAAGGGGTGACTTTAAGCAAACTGCCAACGCCTCCAAATGACTGTGAAATTTTTAGAATTTTTGACATTTTTAGAATTACATGGCAGGGTATGATCCATTAGACTACAAAGTCATCTAAGAAGCAGCTTGAAGATATAGCTCACAGGAAAACAAACCAAACTGTACTGATGATCAAAAAGATAACTCAAAGCTTAGAATCCCCTTCAGCAAGCAGTTTAGGATTTTCCCTGAATCCTAAAGAAGCTTCCCTAATCACCAGGGGCCCTCTTCTGGCCACACCACTTACCAACACTCCAACTTCATACTTATGAAGTCTATATATACTGGAAGTTAATATTTTACTTGTTAATTATTATAGCCAAACTGATTAACAGTTCTGGGAATACATGATACAATGCCATTTCACTCAGAATGTCAATTTTTATGGTTGCCTGTCTATATAATAATCTAAACACACCATCACCACTATGAGCTTATATTGTGTTATTTCTTTTTTATTTTAGTCTACTCTTTTTAACCTTGTTCTTTCTTCATGAAGAAAATAATGTTGCTATCTCAGAGCCTTTGCACTGGCCACTCCCCCTGCCTGAATGCTCTCCCCCATATAACCATATGGTTCTGCCCAAAACTTTCTTCGGGACCAGTTCACATATCCTCTAAGCAATGACACTTTCTCTAATAATTTTATTTAAAATAATAACTCCCGGGGCACCTGAGCAACTTCAGCTCAGGTCACAATCTTACAGTCTGTGAGTTCGAGCCCTGTGTCAGGCTCTGCGTTGACAGCTCAGAGCCTGGAGCCTGCTTCAAATTCTGTGTCTCCCTCTCTCTCTCTCTCTCTGCCCCTCCCTTGCTCACACTCTGTCTCTCTCTCAAAAATAAAAACATTACAAAAATTTTAAAAATAATAATGAAATAATAACTCATTTTCATTATATTCCCTTCCCTCTTCCCCCCCCCCCCATTTTACTCTTCTTCATAGCACTGTATAAAAGCACTGGAATAGTGTCTGCAATATAGTAAGTGTGTATCTATCTATCCATCCATTCATGTATTATCTGTCTCTTCTCATTAGAATTTAAGCTTCCTCAGGAAAATGACTTTCCTTTTTCATCACAGTTATCTTCAGCACCTACCCAAAGTCATAAATGTTCAGCTTAGTGCTCAAAGTGTTTTTTAGTGAGTAAATCATTATTAAATCTTTTTAAAGGCAATTATACGGATTCTTTTTCACCAAAGGACTTCAAGCCAGGTCACAAACACAATATCAATTATTTTAAACATATCTTTAAAAGGTGTACTGAATATGTTACATGTTGGTATTTTTTAAACTAACAGTATAAATCTAGCCTTAACACTTATTTATTTTATCATTTTTCTCCTTTAATCAAATTTCTTGTTATTTTATTTAATACAAGCTATAAAAAAACATATACATGACTAAAAAGATTGATACTTCAAAAGCACAATATTTGTTGGGTAATTCTAGTTCCACACGGCTTATACTATGGTTAACCAGGAAACCAAAGATGTAACTTAAGGTGAAAATCTCCCAGGGATTCCAAAATTGGCTGAACAGGTCCTTAGCAATGTAGATTAACAAAAGAAACACAAAATGAACAATATGGGGAGCACCGTGTAAGTATTCGTGTGAGCAGCAAAATATTCATTAAATTTTATGGTTTGGAACAGTGATTTCAGTCCAGATGGCTCATCAATCATATATATCTACCAGAAATAACATGAAACACTATTTCTTAGTTCACATTACAATACCTATTGTATTTTTTTGTTTTTTTTAACATACATATTTTTGTTTTGGCCAAATTTAATTCCTTGTTCCCATTCAACTCTACTAGTACCTCTGCAATCTGCATTTACTCCATTAAAACTAAATTTTAAACTGGCTGCTAAGTCCCACTGGATCTTTTCATTTTCATAGCTTTGTACATTATGGAACAAGCACCCCTACTTCTTTACAGTTCTCTTGTCCCTTAATTTCCTTTGGTATCAGTCTTTTTTTTTTTTTTTTTGGTATCACACCTTGAGCACTGCTGTTGCTCTCTGTTGCTAGCTCCTTCCTTCTCTGAAGTTTCTTTAAAATCTAGGGTTTTAACTATCACGTAGAAGCTAATGACAATCAATTCTATTATCTCAAGGCAAACTCCTCTGTTAAGTCTATTAATTTTACCAAGATGTCTCACAACCACCCCCAAGTTCATGATCATAAAATCCAAACCAGTTTGCATGCATGCACGTGCACGCGTGCGCGCACACACACACGCACACACACACAGCCCAAATTAGTTCTTAGATCCTTCTATTCTTTTCTCTGTCTCAGTGAATAGTACCATATTCTAGTCAACTGCACATGTAACAAACCTGGTGGCTGCTCCTCTTCCTTCTACTATCCTTTCCCTCCACAATCTAATCCTAAGGCCATTTGGTGGAACCAGGCAAGTTAGGTATATATGTGGGAGGCAGGATGGCAGTCCAGCAGAGGGGGATCAATTTAAGAAGAGTAAGAAGGGCCTGCTTGTATGTGGGGGATGGTAAGAGAAAAGAAAGGTGAACCAGCACTGGTGTCAAAACCTGAAGTAAGGAGTGATCCAATAATGAAGAAGCCCAGCAGGTCAAAGACAGGGCAGAAGGAGAACATCTGTTTGGGTGAAGGTATCAAACATGAGCAGGGTAAGAAAGGTATATGGCAATATGGTGTCAAAGCTCAAATGGGATAAAGGAGGGTGGCCACAATGGTGCCCTGCTCAGCTATCCCTTCAACAGACCCTGTTATGAAGACCACAGCTGCCTGACAGCCACCAGCTACCCCATCTTGGAATCTGCTGCAACATTCACACCTGGCCATCATGTCTCTAATTCTTCTCCTGGCAAATGAATGAGCATGGTGGGAATGCTCCAATCGCCAATTCTTTTTTTTTTTTTTTTTTAATTTTTTTTAAATGTTTTATTTATTTCTAGGAGAGAGAGAGAGACAGCGTGAGCAGGGGAGAGTCAGAGAGAGAGGGAGTCACAGACTCTGAAACAGGCTCCAGGCTCTAAGCTGGCAGTCAGCATAGAGCCTGACGCAGGGCACGAACCCACGAACCGCGAGATCATGACCCAAGCCGAAGTCGGACGCTTAACCAACTAAGCCACCCAGGTGACCCTCCAATCGCCAATTCTGATTAGGGGCTACCTATCCACCTGTCTTGATCTATTTCTCTGGGGATGTGAATTGACACAGAAGCCATCTATGTACTGGAGTGAAAAACCCTTGAGGCAAAATAAGACACTACAAAATGGTTAACTTCATTAAACAAAGGTCATATCACTACAGAATGTTTAAAGAATTTTTTCTACTATATAAAGAAGTCAGTGGCTCAGCAGAGGAAAAATTCTCAACAGGGTATCTGAGCTGACAGGGGTCCTTCTAAGACAACAGAAGGCTAGAATTTGTTGAATATTCTGAAGATGAAAGAATAGCTAAAACCAGCCAATGTAGCACTTACTCTTCAGTCTCAGTCAGATATGAAGACAATGCTTAGACTTCACTGGACAAGATACTTGGATTTAAAAGGAAAATGAACTTTCAGAAAATATCATGTTAAAAAAAAGAGATCATGAAATGTTTCCACTGCTTCTGGGCTTAAGTAAAGAAAGATATCATCAAGTCTCAGTCTTATTGGAAATCACGTGGAGATACAGAACAAAAACCAACTGATTTTCTTCCTTTTCAACACAAATGGATCACTGGGCAGAATTCTTTTTCTGAATCTTCTGATTATGAAAATTTGCCTTGAGGAAAAGGAAGAGCTGCAGTTTTATAAAAGATGAGTTTTACTTACTGATCTGCCCCAGACAAGTTCTGGGTTTCTGCGGAGAAAAGAATATCCTGCTATTCACAAGAAACCAATGAATATTATGCTTAGTTTTCAACCTCTCACATATTCAAACAATCTTTTCCTTACTCAATGAATATCAAGAGTAAACTAAGAAACACTTTCATTTCAGCTGGATAAAAAAGTTTATACATGTTGGCTTAACTCGTGTTTGACCCTATATTGATATTTGTGAAGCATTAAAAAAAGCACTTGAGGTAAATATAACTTTTACATTAAAAAGGTAAAGAGGTGGGGCGCCTGGGTGGTTTAGTCGGTTGGGCGTCCGACTTTCGCTTAGGTCATAATCTTGCGGTTAGTGGGTTCGGGCCCCGCGTCGGGCTCTGTGCTGACTGCCAGCTCAGATCCTGGAGCCTGTTTCAGTCTGTGACTCCCTTTCTCTCTGACCCTCCCCTGCTCACACTATCTTTCTCTCTCTCTCTCCTAGAAATAAATAAAAATCTTTAAAAAAAAAAAAAAGGTAAAGAGGTAAATTCACAATAAAGAAGTAAAAATAATTTTTAGATGAAAAAAACACTTTTATGCATATATGACCCTAATAAAAGAAGGGCTTTCCTAACTCATAGGCCTACATTTGAGCCAGATCATATCACTGAATAAGGAAATGTCTTCTCCAAGTTTTTTATAAAATACTGTCTAGGCAATATTTTTATTCATATTGTTTTGGCTTATGGTTTGAGTACCTTTACTATTCAACACTGTTGAAAATTTTTCATGCCGTGAATATTAAAATCAATTTACAACCTTTATTTAAATTAAGTCTGCTGAGCCTATATTAAGAAAAATTAAGCCCCATTTTGGTTTAAGCTAGTTATGTGAAATTTATTACATTTCTTATGAATCTGTAAAATTGATGCAAAGATAAAAGAGATTTGTCTCAAAGTAAGTAAGTTAAGCTTAATTAACAGGGGGTTGTATTTTCCCCCAAGAAAAGTTCGCTAAAATGTCACTTTTAGTTTTAAATATGAAGGGAAAACTATTCTTGCATTTGGATCTCACATAGAAATTTATGGTAAGGCCCATTTAAATACGGAAAAAATGACAACATAGTAAAGTAAAAGACAAAAAACTGGAACCCCTCTACCTGGTCCACTAACTTGTATTTAGAAGAGATACACTTTGTGGGAAAAAGTAATCACACAAAAAGAGGGGACTAGTGAACTTGCCAATACAAACAGAGCCACAGACAACATTCTCTATTCAAAAGACTGACAATTATCAATAAATTATTTTATCTACAACTTACTGATCAAGCTGATGGAACATAAACTGTAGATATAATAATTCTATGTGATTTCTAAGATTATTTTAAGTGTTTCCCCAATGTAAAAAGATTGAGAAAGGCTGAAAGTGAACATCAGTAATATGATGAATTAATTGCTATTACGTTTACCTAATAAGAAGTAATGAAAGAAACATAGCACTGCTTCTTTGAAATTCTTGCCAACAATGCATGTTGTTTGAATCCACTGAATCCACTAATGAGGAAACACTAGACAAACCCACTTTAAGGGTCCTTGTACAAAATGACTGCCCTATAATCTTCAAAAGTGTTAAAGGAATGAAAGTAAAGATCAAGACACTGTTCCAGATACAAGATAACTGCACACAGTCCTCATATGATTTTAAATGGAATCTTTTAAATATAGGAGATATTATTTGAACAACTAGTGAAATGCATTTGGGGTCTGAGGAAAAGAAAATCTAATATACTGATGCTAATATCCTGATTTTAATGGTCATACTGTGATTATGCTGAATTATACAGAACTTGCTGAAATTGGCAAGCACAGGTCTTGAATACAAGGACCTCCCCCTTCTGCTTATAAAAAGACAACAGTGCTAGAACATTTAGGGAACAGTTGAGAACACAGACTAATAATTTTTTTTAAAATGCGGTAACTATTGGGTTGATAAAGGGATAAGCTTGACCACAGAGGATTGACATATTGTGAGTTGTCTTTTTTTTTTTTTAATGTATATTAGAGAAAGTAGAAGGCTAAACAAGTGAACATGTTTGATATTTCAAGTGTCTCACCTTCCAATTCCATGAAGGAAACAGGAACTACTTTTGCTTTTTTCTCTTATGTTAACTGACACCACGTATCAAATATATAATCAAATGCTAAGTTTAAAGTGCAGGGATATACCAATGATTAAACATAGACAATGTATAGGCTTTTTTCACATTTAGGAAGTGTACTCCGCTGTCCATATAACTATTACTGTCTATATAATCTGTTACTTCCTATCATTTTTAAAACCGTTAACAAATACATAAAAAAATTAACAGAATAATTTTTCCATTCCTAAAGTATATTCAAAAACCTTTCTCATAGTCTAACGTAAAGCATGGGGAATACAGATGTTAAAATATGAAAAGATAAGTCCGTCTTCAATTGTTACCAGATATTTCTATTTCGTTGTGGTAGTTCAAAACTGAAGTCTACTTGTGGAAAACACATACTATCACTGAACAGATCCCTCTACAGGTCTTTTAGGTAGAAAGGTGATAATATCATTTCTTGGAGCAGAAGGGTTATCAGGTGTGCATGTAAATGCTGAAATGTGTGTGATAAAAGTCAACAATCACAGAAGTCACTCTTGTACTTAGTCATTCATCATTCAAATATTGAATGAAAAAATGGGTGAGACACAAATAGTTGACTAAAGAAGATATAAAAAGATTGATAAATATATGAAAAGGTATTCTATAAAACTAGCAATCAAGGAAACGCAAATTAAAACCACAGTGCAATACAATTTCCCACCCACAAGAATTGCTAAATAAAAAGGGACCAAATACCACCACACACTGGCAAAAATAGGAAACAACTAAAACTCTCAAATAGGGCTAGTGGGATTGTACAGTGTTATCACCACTGTAGAAAACCATTTGGCATTTCTTATAAAAACACACACCCTGTGGGGCACCTGCGTGGCTCAGTCGGTTGAGCGTCCAACTTCAGATCAGGTCATGATCTCACAGTTCATGGGTTAGAGCCCCACATTGGGCTCAGTGCTGACAGCTCAGAGCCTAGAACCTGCTTCAGACTGTCTCCCTCACTCCTTCTCTGCCCTTCCCCTACTCATGCTATGTCTCTTTCTCTTTCAAAACTAAATAAACATCACACACACACACACACACACACACACACACACACACACCCTGTGAGTTACCACATATGCTCCTAGGTACTTATCCAATAGAAATGTCCACAACAGGCTGGTATAAGAATGTTTATAACAGCGTTATTCAAGAGTCAAAACTGAACCCAAGTCAAATGTTCATCAACAGAACCATGGATAAATAAATTGTGATACATTCATATAATGGAAATAAGAGTACACAGAAATAAGAATGCATTTCTGATACATGAAACAAAATGGATATCAAAAATAGTGTGTTGAGGGACCTGGGTGACTCATTCCATTAAGTGTCTGACTTCAGCTCAGTCATGATCTCATGGTTTAAAGTTTGAGCCCCGTATCAGGCTCTGCCGCTGTCAGTTCAGAGTCTGCTTCGGATTCTCTGTCTCACTCTCTCTCTCTGCCCATTCCCTGGCTCACTCTCTCTCTCTCAAAACTAAATAAACATTTAAAAAAAGTGTATTGAATGAAAGCCAGAAAAAAAGGCAATATTATATCATTCCATTTATATGATATTTAAGAATACAAAAAGCTAATCTACAGTGATACTAATCAAAACAGTTGTTGCCTAAATCTGGACTGAATGGAATGGAGGATGAGGGAAATTCGGAGAGTGATAAAAATATTCCATTTCCTGAGGTGTTGGTTACATAGGTATATGTATTGTCAAAACTCATCCATGGATTTCACTTTATATAAAAGCATCTCAATTAAAAATGAGGATATGGGAGCGCCTGGGCGGCTCGGTTGAGCATCCAACCTCAGCTCAGGTCATGATCTTGCGGATTGTGAGTTCGAGCCCCATGATGGGCTTTCTGCTGACAGCTCAGAGCCTGGAGCCTGCTTCAGATTCTGTGTCTGCCTCTCTCTCTGCCCCTTCCCCACTCATACTCTGTCTCTCTCCTTCAAAAATAAATAAACATTTAAAAAAAATTTTTAATGAGGATATGTATTAATTGAGGATAATGCAAAAATTTCTTGCCTTTGGACTTTCCCATTGTGAACCTGTTAAATGCTGAAAAAGGCTTTGGACTTCTTTGCTCTGAGCCCATTAACTGGGTCTTCTCTATACTAATATCAGATACAATCACATCAGAAAGCCAGGCTAAAAGTCCTGAATACTGACTTTTCCACTTCAACAGCAAGGTAGAAGTTTTCCCAGAGTCCACACTCCTAGTACTGAGGAGTCAGCACATCCTTCACGGTGAAACATTCTATAGCAGGTAGAGAGGACTCTGAATGAATACTGAATACTAAAGAGCTAAAATAGCAACTGTACTAGAAGGAACAACAATCTGACAACACTACCCCAAAGAGCCGATGACCACAGCACCGAAGAAAACCAGAATCTGCTAAGTTTCAGAAATAACTCAGCATCTTTAAGGAAAGCACACTACCACAATGAGCAAGCACTGACTTGAATCCTTTTAGCTCTGGCCTCTACTCTGCCTCATTATAATTTTATAAGAAGGTTTTGAACTTCAGAAAAAGCGCACCACTGTAACATAGAAAATTTACGTCTATAGAAAACTAATGAGTCTGTTTTATAAATAAAGTTCCTATCTTAGCACAGTTTTAATAGCAACCAATGTGGGCCACAGAGGGAAAAAATGTCTTCTTGTTATCACTTTTCAAATTTTGGAGTCCTATTCTCATTTGCTACTGCTTGATGCCCCCTTGCCTGGGATCCTGGGAAGTTTCCGTCAGTATGTTAGAATTCAGGTAACTGCTGCCTGGATTTTTTTTTCTTACTCAGGAAAAACAATTGCTTCATTTAGATGAATATTTCAGAGAATCACTATTCACAGAGAAACTCTAAGGAACAATCATTCCATCTTCCTCTTCAAATTCTTGGCAGGGAGGCTGAGTGGGCCTTGGGGGAAATACTGCCTGACTGTGATGCACACGGTGTGGTTTCATAAGATGTGTATTTGAGTTGAAAAACAGAAATAATTATACTCTAACATGAGCTAGATATTGGTAATACAATGCTGACGAAAGACAATACCCTGAATCAAAAAAAAAAAAAAAAAGGAAAGAGAGTAATGACTATAAACATACTGTTTTTAAAAAATTATGAAAAAAATCTACCCTTGTTAGACCTTTGTAAGACATAGTTTGAATGAGATAATAAAAGTTATGTAATTATATAAAATAAAACAAACTTCATTCTAGCCTAACTCCATCGCTGCCCACCAACATCCTTATCCGTCAATACTACGGTAACTGAAAAAGCAAAACAGGCAAAAACCACCACCACCACCAAAAAAAAATAAAACATCTAAATCATTAACTCTAATAACAAGAAACATTTATAATCTGTTAAAAACTATTCTTTTCTCTTTCCTGTTTTAGTCAAGACTGAGAGCTACTATTTCCTAAATGGTAAGAAGTATCATGATTTTCTTACAAAGATCTTCTCTATTTATGTACAAATAAAGCAATATTGTCATGATGATTAAATTAGTAAACTAGATCCCTTACATAATGATCTGTAATTTTCAGAAAAGAAATTTTTAAAATTTTTCAGGTTATAGAACAGTATTTCTGGACAAACCTAACAAGGCAGTGGTTGTAAAACACTCTCAAACTTCCAAACACCCGCAATCTCAGTACAATGCTGTGTTGTACACTCAATCTAAAACTAAGAGGAAGCATTGTGGATTGGTCACAACTCAAATTCCTTATCACAATGAGGACTGCCTAAGGATTTTACCACTACACTCAGCCATTCAAATAACTGGGCAGACAGTAACAGCTGTCACTGCTCTCCAAAACTACTGATTTTCAGATTTGTTAGGAGGAACATTTCTTAGAACTTCAAGTTTCTAACAGGATTCCTTCGCTCTGAAGTGATTCTTCCCACCTAGACAAATTAGAATGCTAACTCAAAAGAATAATCATAATAATTGAAAGCCATAAAAATATGCCTTTTTTCTTCTGCAGCAATTTACCTACCCAGATAGAGAAAAGAAATATTAGCTGGAAATCTTTAAGGTTAAGAAACCTGTTTTATATACAGGGTAGTAAAGATGCTTCCACTGCATTCATAGAATCAGCAAAAAAGAGAGCCCACTAGAAACTAACATCTAACCTAGAACCCTGAGATCATTATTCCCATTTTACAATACAGGAAACAGTCTTAGATTAAGGTCACTTGTCCAAAGATTTAGTTAGTAAGATTTAGCAACATACTTAAAACGGGGATATATCTGAAGAAAAGTTTGTGTTCACTCCACTAGGCCAACCTATCTTCCAACAAAGCATAAATAAGGATCTTGCAGCAGCAAGAGAAACAAAAGGCACAAGTGACAGTAACAGGACATCATTACTATTATCTCTTTTATAGAAGAGCATCTTCTTAAGACAGAGACCACTCTTCTTTCCCAGACCCCTAGACATCACCTTTCTTCCAATCGGGGCCATGGACAGTGAGTCTAGGCGCTGTCAAGGGTGGGGGTGGGGGTGGGGGGAAGCTTTAAGGATGCCCCCAGCAAAGTAAAAGAAATCATGAGATTTTTCTCCTAGACCTCCTTCAGGAAAAAGGGGGCACCCCATATCTCCTCCACACCCGAAAACTCATGTACACATTCTAACTACTTCTGCTTACCAGTTACAAAGTGGGCTTAAAGCTATATTTGAATCTGCAAGTGTAGCTCTATATTTATCTATGATTACAAGTATTTCCACAGTTTAAATTGATTAAGATTTTAGTCAAAGCAATGAAATGCTATAGACTATAATCCCAAATCTAACTTTGTAATCTTGTTTCCTTATCAATTCTCAACACAATGGCAAAATAAGTATTACCTATTATTGAATCTTACTTTGTGCCAATCCTTGCTACATATTTTGTACTGAAACTTTATTTCACTGTCAAAACAAACTTATGATGTAGAGTCTATTTTAAAAATGAAGAAATAAGTTCAGAAACTATGCTACCCTGAGCACTATCCATTTGATACACAGTTTTTCTGAACCTCTATCTTTCTGAATCACACTCCCAGAGCAGTGGAAATCACAGAGTACTGTGATCAAATTTAACCATTCCTGGCTCAAGCAGATCTAATGGTTTCTCACTGAGGTAAGAATATCAACAAAGAACATTACAAAACAGACCATTTCAGCACAATGTCAAAGCCAAGTTGACAGTGAAACCACTCCATAAATTTGCAATAACATCCACTGGGTTAACAGCCCAGGTTCCAAAGTTAGACTGTACAAATTCTAAATTTACCACTACCTAGCTATGTAACCTTGAACAAATTTACTTAATAATTTAAATTTTAATTACCTCACCTGCAAAAGGGGATTTTAAATGGTACCTCTCTTTTACAGGATTATGCAAGAATTAGAGATAATGCGTGTAAAGTGTTTAAAGATGTCCTGACATTTTTAAGTGAGTACTTAATGTTATTCTTGTTAGCTAATAAATAGCTTATTAATATAAATTTTAAGAAGGCTTTAAAATAACTATTTCATCATGAGTTAAGTGTAACAGAAAAAAGGAGACCAGTCATTAAAGATACTCAAATTAAAACCTTTACTCAATTTGGGTTAGAGTACTTATTTATATGGTTAGAGTAACTATCTTCCAAACCAAAACATACCAAAGGCTGGTTACATGGGGGAAGGATGCACTTCCAACTCTTTTTCAGTGGCAAGAAAATCATTCTCTAACCTCTCGAAGGACAGGAATCGGGTCAGTGGTATTTAAAATATAATGAGCAGACCCCCGAGAGTTGCTGAGACTTTCCAGATGTTTGAGATCAACCTACTCTCATAATACTAAGCGGTTATTGGCTTTTGCACTTGTTCTCTTCCAAATGTATATAACCTCTGACTATACAACTTGTAATGATGCCATTACTATAATGGCTGATACAACTGTGCTTATGCTTTTAAAATTTCTTGGTTTTAATTTCTAATGCAATAAACACTGATAAATAGAATTCATATAACAGAAACTATTCGGGGTCCTCAATAATTTTCTAGAGTGTAAAGGGGGTCAAAGACCAAAATCTCAAAACTGCTGCTCTAGGTGGTCAGAAAAGCTATGAACACAAAAGACTAACAGATTCAACTAGAAAGCTTTGAAGCTTTCTTTTCTAATCCCCTTACTTTAGAGTTTCAAAAAGTGATACTAGAAATGTAAGTACCCTGCCCAATATCACAACAGCTAAGGAAGGGAAGGGGTGAATTAGAAGCAAGGTCCTAAGACTCCCAGATTCTCGTTACTAGGTCATAAGCATGGCTTATGAAAAATGTGTCTCAAAGGGTATTATAAATATTGATATAAATATTGATTAGCATCAGACACACAGCAGGTGTTCAACAAACACAAGTGGTACTGATGAGAGAGGACCATACCTCTGCTTAAAATTTACCTTTAGTGACTGGCAGTCTCCTCCACCTGGGCAACATGTTGCATTTTTTTTTTTTAATATCAACTTTATATGTACTTCTTCCTTTAGTAAAGTTGAAATTTCTGTCCTTGAACTTCTACCCGGTATGGCCTCTCTGGTTGCTACACAAATTAAATTCAAGCCTAATGCTACCTAGTTTATTTTGCAAGCATAACTACATGAGTTCACTAAATCATTCCTGAAATGACATGACTTAACCTCCCTCACCATCCTCAAAGTTCCAAATGACTACTCCTTTCAAATAACACTCAAAACTAAAGTCTTCCACGTGGGGTCTCAGAATACTTTAGGTCTTTGGTTTTCTTTGCTCTGGATACTGTTGGTGTAATGTAAATGGTCTTCCTCATTTTACAGAGATCCCTTGTTATGTACAGTGTTTAAAAAACAAAACAAAGCAAAACAAAACATGCAGCTTGCTTTCTGAGATTTCTTGGCTCTGTTCTCCCCAACTTTCATCTGGCACTTCTCTTTCCTTTGTCCCTATTCTGTGCAATTTTGATTCCATTCCCACAGTTTCTCCTTTTGTGTGAGGAGGGCCTGTTTTGAAAGACAGCTCTGGAAGGTCAGACTTGAAAGTTTCCAGGGGTTAAACTACCCTTGCCCTCACAGACCTTACTGAGGGCCCACTGCACTCGTTCATTGGTGAAGTAGGCAAAAGACCTACCAGTTTCATCTGCTAACTGGCCAGTTGGCTTTCCCAATTAACTATTTTGAGGGGTTCTCCTGTTGCCAAGTTTGATCCCCATTGTTTCCCTTTGCTATTTCCTACTAATACACTAATTGATATATTCAGGTATTGCAGCTATTGGTGTTTTGCCCTTGCCCAGTTGTATTTCAGGGTTTGGAGAACACACAGTCATGGGTAAATGTTGCCCACAGGTTGTCTGTTTTGGTACCTTGTTTATCTACTTGTAAGTAGATTCAGAAAGACACAAAACCTAGGGTGCTGTCTTCTTCCCAGATTTTTCTGTTTTAACTTAAAGTTGCTAACATTTTTTAAAATTTATTTTAAAAATAATTCTTAATGTTTCTTTATTTTTGAGGTAGAGAGAGAGAGAACACAGGCAAGGGAGGGGCAGAGGAGAGGGAGACACAGATTATGAAGCAGGCGCCAGGCTCTGAGATGTCAGCCCCTATGTGGGGCTCAAACTCACAAACCAGAAGATTAGGATCTGAGCCGAAGTCAGAAGCTTAACCAACTGGGCCACCTAGGTGCCTCAAAGTTGCTAACTTTTTAAGCAGCTATCCAATAAAACAGGAAATAATATTTAAAAGTTGCAAATAATATAACAATGTTACTATTATATAGAGATAATTTTTGATAAAGGAAACTAGAGTTCTTTATGTATACAAAGATACTTTTTATACTTTTTGAATGCCAAATGTTAAAAATCTAAGTCTATTGTTAACAGCAAATTTAACAATATAAAGGGAAGTACCTTCCAAAGTGAAAATTCTTGTTAACTATGTAGGTATTATCATTCTTTAACCCTGGTAACCCAGGATAAAGGTTAAGATCCTTCCTTCTAGTATGAAAGGCAACAATTACTTGAAGGGCCTGCCAGTGGTCCAAAATATTACATTAAAAGCAAATATGGATCATCCTGGGGATAATATATAATGATGACAGGTTTTTTTTGTCCCCCCCCTCCCCCGAAAAGCTTTCTGCTTTGCCCTCTTTCTTAAAAGACTGCTTCACTGGTTATAGATATAAGACTGACAGTTTTCTCTCAGCAAACTGAAGATATTTATCCACTGTCTTCTGGCTTCCACTGTTGCTATCAAAACTCAACGAAATGCCAAACTGCTGTTCCTTTTTAAGGAAATGGTCTTTCCTCTGTAGTTGTTTAAATATTTTCTTTATCCTGACTCTTCTATATGTTCTACACTATGATGTGTCTAGATGTGAATTTGTTTTTGTTTATCCTGTTTGAGATTCACTGAATTTTCTGGAAGAGATTCCATGGTTCTAGAAAATTCATAGCCATTATCTCTTGAAATATTTATTTTTCTCCATTCTTTTTATCATCTCTTTTTGAAACTCCAATCAGATGTGTTAAGACTTTTACATTCTGTTTTTCACATCTCACTCTTGCCTCTTTCTTTTTTTATTCATCTACTTGCCTCTCAAGTTGCATTCTTCCCTGGAACTTTATCTGTAGAATTCTCTGAGCCTTGGGTTAAATTTATGTTGCTCCAGAGAAATACTGGTTTTTCAGCTAGTTGCTCAGAAACACGACCACCTCTAATCACTGTTTTAAATTAAGTTCACTGCTTGAGGACTTTAGAGCTACACAGAGCTTTCTGTGAGAATCCACCTGCAGTTACAAATGCAGGAGGTGGAGGGAGGATCCTGACTCTCCTTTACACAAAACTAAAACTGAGACTGAAAGGTCCCTCACTGTCCATTTCTGTGTGCTAGGTTTGTTTTCTGTTCATCCTTCTACATCCTTTGGGATCTTAGCTTTATATGCGGGTCTCCTATTAGATACCCACCTTCTGTGGCCTTCTAATTTACCTCTTTGCCTCTAGCACTTAAGGCACCCCTTTAAATTAGAAACCCAAGATCTCTACCTTTTGAAAAACTTTCAGGGCAAAAGTTGGCTTTAGCCCACTCTTAGCTCCCAGGTTCTCTTATTTTAGCCACTGTGGATTTCTTTCTTGTCATCTCAGCACTGTGGTTAAATCAATACATTTATCTACCTATCTATATCTTACCTTATCTGGCACTTTGGTTGTTTCATTTGAGACAGTTTTCATAGTAACTATTTGGTATTCCACCATACTGCCAGGAACCAGAGTCACAATTAACTCCTTGCAGAGAGACCTTGGATGACTTCACAAAGAACATAATATTTAAAGTGAGTATTAAAGTACTATTAGGTTGCACTCAGGTGGAGAAGGAAAAACATATTACAAAAGTAACTAATTAAAGAAATAAACGTGTGAGATGTTTGGTTTTGCTGGGCTTAAAACTGAATTGTAGAGAATTACTAGAAATGATACTGATGGATTAGGAGACGAGATTCACGACAGACAGAATCCAACTCAAGAATCTCTGTACGCCATGATAAGGAAGATGAACTCAAGACTGGCAGTCACCAAAGTGCTATAAGCGGAGAGCTGGCACTGTCATCTATGCATTAAAAAGATTATTCTGACAGAAATGAAAGAAAGCAATAAGAAGAGACAAGAAAGCAGAACCTTGCTATTCAAAATCTGGTCTTCCACCAGCAGTTATTGTCATCACCTGGGGAGCTTGTTAGAAATGTAAAATCCACTTCAGATCTACTTAATTAGAATCTGCTTGCTCATTCATTCATTTATAAGAGGTGTGGAATGGAGGGGCAGATAGAGAGGGAGACATAGGATCTGAAGCAGGCTCCAGGCTCTGAGCTGGCAGCACAGAGCCCAACACAGGGCTCGATCTCACAAACTGTGAGATCATAACTGAGTCCAAGTTGGTTATTAACCAATGAGCCACCCAGGTGTCCCAGAACCTGCACTTTTTAACAAGAACCCCAGTGATACATCTGTATAGTCAATTGATATCAAAACAATCATCTGCAAAGGCAGGGAACATTAGCTTTATTTTAAATTTCAAGAAAAAAAGTCTCAATTATTCTAAAGCACATGACAGTCATTTCATGTTCAATGTTGCTTTATTTGCTTAATAATAAGCAATTAATATTATAGATCCTTAATAGTTAGGTTTAAATTTGAGGTTCTGACACTACAGACTTATGATGTGTACTGATTATTTAGTTGTGACATAAATTTGAGCCCATTAATATGTTGCTCTAACAACAAAACATTTATTGAACACAGCACACTATTCAAAAGCAAAGTAGGTTTTTATTTCTCCACCCATTGTTGCACATGTGGTAACTCTCTAGGAGGATTTTAAAAAAAGTAGAGGGTGTGGGGAGAAACCTTCTGTTTAGTGATATAAGTAAAAAGGTCTAAGAATCTGATGCTTTTAATTAAAAATTATCATAAGAAATGGAGCGACTTCTAGGCTATAAACTATTTTGTACTTTGTGCATTTCTATTTAATGTCAAGTACATAATATATTGGAATCACCTTATTAAATTTAATAATATTGTCACACTAGTCTTAATTTTAGAAGAATGGTTTTTTTAATGTTTTATTTATTTCTGAGAGAGAGAGAAAAAGACAGCGTGAGAAGGGGAGGGTCGAGAGACAGGGAGATACAGAATCTGAAGCAGGCTCCAGGCTCTGAGCTATTAGCACAGAGCCTGACGCAGGGCTTGAACCCACAAACTGTGAGATCATGACCTGAGCTGAAGTCAGACGCTTAACTGACTGAGCCACCCAGGTGCCCCAAGAATGCTTATTTTTAAAAGTCTTGTTCTCAGGTGCCTGGGTGGCTCAATTGGTTAAGCGTCCAACTTCAGCTCAGGTCATGATCTCATGGTTTGCGAGTTTGAGTCCCACCTCAGGCTCTGCACTGACAGTTGGGGGCCTGGACGCTGCTTCAGATTCTGTCTCTCCCTCTTTCTCTGCCTTTCCCCCTGCTCGCACTCTGTCTCTGTCTCTCTCTCTTTTAAAAATAAGCATTAAAAAATTTTTTTAACCAAAAAAGTCTTGTTCTCAAAGTAAGCTGCATCAAAATCATGGGGGATGGGGAGTTGATTAAATGCAGAAAACTGAATCCTAGCCTAGATCCAGTGAATCCCAATCTACATTTTAATAAGCAGCTTCCAAGTAATTCTGTGAGCATACTAGTTGTTTTTTCCCAAGTCTGGAAACCATATTGTTCGTTTCTTTGACCTTTTTACTTGAATATAAGATACATACCAAAAAGTGCCAGCAGATCAAAAAATAGAATATTCTGATACCCTAGACCTCTCTAGTGACGAGAAACTAGCCCTCTATTTTAAAAATTAGAATATACAATGGGGAAAAGACACTCTCTTTACTATAAAAATGGTGTTTGGAAAAACAGCCATATGCAAAAGAATGAAACTAGACACCTGTCTTACACCATACACAAAAATCGGCTCAAAATGGACTAAAAACTTAATTTGTAAAAATTTTGAGCTATAAAACTCCCAGAAGAAAACATAGAGGATAATAAGCTCCTTGCTAAATGTCTTGACAATGATTTTTTTTTTTAATTTTGGGTTTGACACCAAAAGCAAAGGCAACAAAAATAAAAAATAAAGAAGGGGACAGCAGCAAAATGAAAAGCTTCTGCACAGCAAAGGAAATCAAAAGGCAACTGATGAAATGAGAAAAATATCTGCAAATTATATATCTGGTAAGGAGTTATAATACTTATAATACAGAGTAAGTATTATACATAAAGAAAATCACACAACTCAATAGCAAAAAAAAAAAATCTGATTAGAATATTGCAATAGGAACTTCAGAAGAAGACAAATGGCCCATGAGTGCATGAAAAGGTGTTTCATATCATAATCATCAGCACAATGCAAATCAACCACATTGAGATATCAGCTCACACCTGTTAGAATGGCTACCATCAAAAGACAAGCGACGACAAATGTTGGGGAGGATGTGAAGAAAGGGAACCATTGTGCACTGTTTGTGGAAATGCAAACTGGCACAGACACTTTGGAAAACAGTATTAAGGTTCCCAAAATGTTAAAAATAGAATTGCCATATGACCGATGGGTGTATAGTCAAAGGAAATGAAAACAGGATTTCGAAAAGATATGTGCACTCCCATACTCACTGCAGCATTATGTTCATAATAGCCAAGATAGAGAAACAACTTATGCATATAAATGGATGAACTCACATGTGCACACACACATACACAGTGGAATATTATTCACCCATGAGAATAAAGGAAATCCTGCCATTTGCAACATGAATGGATCTTGAAGGCATTATGCTAAGTGAAAAAAGCCAAAGACAAACACTAAATGGTATCCTTATATGTGAAAACTTAAAAAAAATAAATAAATAAAAGGTCAAATTCATAGAGAAGAAAAGTGGGCAAGGGGTGGAAGACACAGCGACAGGTTGGTATACACTTTCAGTTGTAAGATTAATAATGTCTGAGGACTCCATGAAAAACATGGTGACTATAGCTGACAACACTATGATATAATGGAAATCTTCTAAGAGACTAGAACTTAAATGTTTTCTCACATACATACATACAAAAGAAGATAAGAATGTGAGGTGATGGATGCATTAATTAATTAAATGAGGGGAATCCTTTCATGGTGTATACATATATAAAATCACCATGATGTACACTTTAAACATCTTACAATTCTGTATGTCAATTATCCCTTAATAAAGCTCAATTTTTTAAAAAAGAACCTTCTGATACCCCCAAAACCCCTTCAGTCACTCCTTGTAGAAACTAGCTCTTCACCCACAAAGTACCACCACAGTAACTTTTAACACCATCGATCAATTCTGCCTGCTTTTGAACTCTATATAAATAAAATAATAAGTTTCAGGGCACCTGGGTGGCTCAGTCAGTTAAGCACCCTACTCTTGACACTGGTTTAAGTCGTGATCTCACAATTTGTGAATTCAAGCCCTGTGTTGGACTCTGCGCTGAAAGAATCCTGCTTAGGATTCTCTCTCTCTCTCTCTCTCTCAAAATAAATAAACTTTAAAAATGAAATAAGTTTATACTCAGTGTCTGTTTGGGGGGTTATTTGCTCAGCACTGTGTCTTTAAAATTTGTTTACATTGTTTATCTGTAATTGATTCATTGTCATTCTGATTCCTATATCTTTCTAGTGTGTAAAATTCCCATATATTTCAAGAGTAAAAATGCCATTTATATGCTCTACCTCTGATGAGCATTGGTATACCGTAATCAGGTTTGATAACTGCTATTATGCCTTATCTGGAAAAATTTGTACCCTTAAATATTTGGCAAGTTTTTATTTTTCCAATCTAAATTTTTAAAAATTACATTTGTTTAATTACCACTGACAATTTATAATGTTTCAGCTTTCAAACATAGTCCTAAAAGTTTGACTAGTATATGCTGGAGTAATATTGCATTACTCCCTTTCCTAAATGAACCATAGCAGTAAGAAATCAAATAACAAGGGGAAGTGTTTCTTTATAAAATTATTTGTTGGTCAATGAAAAAGAAAAGAGAGAATAAGAATACTATCATTTTGCAACTGTCAATAAATGAATGGATGGAAGCACTAAGGCGAACATCACAAAAGGAAGGACACCAGACATTAGATGAACTCTAATTAAATAACACAGTACCCACTAGACAGAGGAGTCAAACCAAGTCTAATAGAGCCTCTAGATCCACCTGCCAGCTTGAGGAAATGAAAAGGGCAGATGAATGTGTTGAACTGCACTATATGTATGTAATCAGTCAAATCTAGACTATGAAAAACAGGTCAAACAAATTTTAAGAGAAAGAAACGTATGGACAATAAATCTGCAGATTAAAAAGGCTTAAAAGAAATAGACTAGTTTTTGGGGCGCCTGAGTGGCTTAGTCGGTTAAGCGTCCGACTTTCGCTCAGGTCATAATCTCGCGGTTCATGGATTCGAGCCCCGCGTCGGGCTCTGTGCTGACTGCCAGCTCGGAGCCTGGAGCCTGTTTCAGTCTGTGACTCCCTCTCTCTCTGACCCTCCCCTGCTCACGCTGTCTCTCTCTCTCTCTATCCTAGAAATAAATAAAAAAATATATATATAAAAAAAAGAAAGAAATAAACTAGTTTTTAAAATGGTCAAGACTAAACAATGGTATCTAGGGAGACACACTTAGGTGAGAGAATTATAAACACAAGGAAATGATTAGTGTTTATAGAGTAATTTAGAGGAAGGGAGTTCCTTAAAGGAAGGAGATATGATTGCCTCAGTGCACACAGAAAAGCATGGGGCATAGGTGGCAAACTTCTATGCATTGAAAGCTGTGTGGTAGTTACAAAAATGTATTATCTTTTTTTTTTTTTAACATTTATTCATTTGAGAGTCAAGAGACAGAGTTAGAGTGGAAGAGGGACAGAGGAAGAGAGAGAGAGACACACACACACACACAGAATCTGAAACAGGCTCTAGGCTCTGAATTGTCAGCACAGAGCCCGACGCGGGGCTCAAACCCATGAACCACAAGACCATGACTTGAGCTGAAGTTGGACACTCAACTGAGTGAGCCACCCAGGCACCCTGGAATGTATTATCTTAATACAATAAAGGTTATGTTTATTTTATACAATTTTCTATATCTATATTTTATAATCTTAAAAACTTAAGATTATAGGTAAAAATCTACAGATTGAATAAGACCTCCACTACAGATTCATCAGCAATGGGCCAGTGTCACCTAGATTATTTCCAACAGTCATTTTCATTCCAAACTGTCACAGTAAGTATGATCTCAAAATAAAGCAGAAGGAGATACAGAATTTGACAAAGTATCTTAAAATGCCTGATGCCTACCTTGATGATTCTAATAGAAAATATTCAGTACAACAATCAGACTCATTGTTCTGGATGCAATGTAATAGCTGCCATATTTCGCAAATCCAACAAATTTGGGAATGCAACACATAGCTAGAAGCCAGTGAATTTACTTCAGACACCTCTTTACTCCACTTTTCCACAAGCAGTGTACAAAACAGGAATTCACATGGGCAGTTGAGGAACAAGCCACAGCTGCCAGATCACTTGGCTTTTCTGGATTTCTTCTAATGTCAAAGAGGCCATAAAAATTCAAATTATAAGGTGCCAGGATATCACTTTTACTATATAAACATAAGACTTTATTTTAATATCTCTTTAAAAATTAAGTATGTGTGTATGAATAAATTCTAAGCCATAATCACCTTATTTCTTGAAAAGTCATCTAAATTTCAATTAGCAATTTGAAGTTTCTGGTGTCTCAACTTAGACTTACAAAGTCCAATCACATTTTTCTGAAATTCAAAATTCCTGATTACATTAAGGCACAATTACATAGACCTTTTGAGGTATATGCACTACTTCTTTTTCCTACCATTCTAAACAAAGTTTAATCAAGAAATTAAAACAAATTACCAACTGTGTGCTAGGCAATGAAGCAGATATGTGACATGACATAAAAAACAGCAAACATAGCTATACAAGAGCCTGAAATCTAGGTGGAGATCTAAGTTAGTTACTTTATGAAGAAATTAAAGATTTTTGTTATGCTCTGGAAATATAATAAAAGTTCCAAGAAGGAAAAAGTCTCTTGTAACCAGAAACAGAAGACAGCTCTACACATAAAAGACCATCAATAAATACTAATGGAATAAACAAAACAAAAAGAATTGAGAGTTAAACATGTATGCAAAATTGAGTAGGGTCTTCAACAACTATCAAGAAAAAATTTGCTCCTTGCCAAAAAGAGAGGACTAAAATCTGAATACACACCTACAATATTTCACAGATTCTAACAGGCACACATTTTCCTCATAATTTAGCATTAGAAATTGATGCATGGCATCATGTAAATTTGTTTCTTTTCTAGTAGTTAAAATAATTATGTACCTCAAAGTTCTTAAATTTGATCAAACATCTATTAATTCTAAAGAGAAATATGTCTTAGTATATAACATAATTCTAAAAGTAATCACTTACTACATGCAAATTTGGATATCTAATCTCAATTTTTATAAGTAACAGTTCAAAGACCTAATGGAAGTCAGACACCTTACAATTTCAAATCCTGAGTTCTAATTCTTAAATTTCAAAACATAAAAGAATATAATCACAACCACTACAACACATCTTCCATAAAATCTGATGCAGTCTCTAACATTACTGCAAATGTTCTGTGAGGTAAAAAAAAAAAAAAAAAAACTTCAGGTAATAGAAATAAATCTCAGTTACAGAAATTTTGAAGATAGTTCTTTTTTCTTCCACAAAGAGGTATTAAGTTGGGAAAAAGAAAATAATTTGTTGCTGTATGTTTATCTATAAACAGAAGGATAAAAACAAAGTAACCATCTTGAGGGACCTGGGGTCCGAGTGGGTTGAGCATCTGACTTTAGCTCAGGTCATGATCTCATAGTATCCAATCCCTGCTTGGGATTCTCTCTGTCTCCTCTCTCTCTGACCCTCCCTGACTCATGCTTTCTCTCTTAAAATAAATGAACAAACTTAAAAAAATAACCATCTCAAAAAGTAGAAATGTTACTGAAAAACAAATAGAAAGGGGTTAATTTCATGTTAACCAAATCAGTTCCATATTCATTATAAACAACCCTTAAAAAATACCAACATGGTCAACATAATGTGGTAGTATAAACAAGCAACCTAGTATATTTTATTTTGACTGGAGGAAATGCCATGTTTTTTTATAAAGTAAACAATGAATTTGCCAATGCTTAAGTATTATTGGTTCGCTGGGGAAACATTTTATCATCTACTGGAAAAGTGCAAACAGGTACAAATTAAAATGCTGACACAACCTTAAGTACCGCATCCTTCACTAGAAAGCACTACTCTAATTAGAGCAAAAACTTACATCAGGTAAAGAGCTTCCCTACCAATTTTTTATCATCATCATATCAATATCTGAATAGAAAAGAATATGAGCAAGTAAACTATATAAATAAATTAAAGGAAAAGAAACCTTAAATGAAGAGAATCTACATGTAGGTGTGTACTCATGAGTATGTGTATATATCTTTATAGCTATTTCTAAACCTACAAATGGGTTTTGTTTAGCTTTTCTCCATATAAAACTAAGGTTCAGAAATATGTAGTCAGTGAATCTGACTTTTGCTACATACAAAGGTAACCTTGGGTAAGTCACTTAATCTTGGCAGTCTCAAGTTTCATTACTAATAAAGGAATATTTGTTGAATATCAGCTATGTGCCAATCAGTGCACTAGATGTTTTATAGAGCTCTGAATCTTCAAAAGAATCCTACCAGATAATTAGAATTATTCTCACATAATCTAAATTCAGTCACCTAAATTTGATTCAACCACAAGTCTGCTAACTCCTAAGTTCCGTTCCTTTCCTTTAGTGCATGGTAATGATAATGCCTAAATTAATACCTAACCTACTTAGAATATAGAATAATTCTGACAAAAAGATGACATAACCCACACCACCTTTTTTTTTTTTTTTAAACAAAAGCTATACAAATGTATGGAGCAAATAGTGCTCTATTTATAAAGCTATTTCACCACATTACTCCTCTCTCTACAGTATGGGAGAGTTGCTTGGCGCTTATTAACAGCACAGGGGAAAAATATAAACATGAATGTACACAAGCAGAAATTCAATAAATCATGCATTAATGGCAAAACAATGGGACAACTATAGACTACAGTCTATTTTTCTATAAAAACACGTTTCTGTAGCGGGAATTCGTTCATCTGTTCATCATTAAGGGATGAGTTCAGTATAATGTGAAAGTCACTTTGGTCCATAAAGGATTTTCTCCAACAAAGTAATGTTTTAAAGCCATTAGGGACAAGCTTTCTCACAGAGAGAACTTTAGCAATATATGATGACCTTAAGAAAAAGAAAATAATAAAACTCTGGTAGAAGAGGGCAAGTAGAGGCTGGTTAATAGCTTCAAGAACTGCCAGGCTTTCCACAATGCTCAACTCTCTGGTCAAGCTAGGAGTACAGGTAAGGAAGCCATGAAAATATTTCCCTCATGTTGTTGTTGTTGTTGTTTCTCCAAAATAAGGGGGATAGGAGGGTAGGTGGATAAAAAGGACTGATAAAGAAGCCTACATCTTAGGTCAGAGTTTTTAATTTTGACAATTTATTTTAGTGGAACTGAATGTCCTCATCAACCTACATCTCAAAGGACAAGGCATAAATCCTAGGACTCAGAATTAAGTAACTAATATTGGGTAAATCTTCAGCTATATTATTATTTTTATCAGAACTGTTACCAATTTTGTTAATACACAGGTTACAAAATTGCATAGGTTTCTGCATGGCCTGTCCCTGTTTTTGCAGAACTCTAGTTTTTTTCCATAGACACATATATTGCTTTATAACAGAACTGCCTGCATTATGGTATTTAAGGAAACCCAGTGCCACTACTTACTTTATATAGACCACGCTTAACTTCTTCAGTATTTGCTTTTATGGGATAAAACCAATCTGCACTAATAGATTAAACTTAATTGCTACTAAACACTTTAAGAATTACTTTGTCAGACCAAAATATTGCCCATTTTTATTTCTGCTTTAAGTAATGCTAATAAAGAGTTGGGAGTTAAATGAATATAAGCTCGATAATAACATTTTAAAGTACAGATTATAGTAACAAAGGTAGAAGACCTCAAAATTATGCTAAAGTAAATTAAAATTCTAGTGCATACTATGTATTAAAAAATAATCTTTTGAGTCAGTTTCTTCAATTTTATAAAAATGCCACATGGAGGATGACATTCATTACAATAATAACTCAGGCTTTTCCCCTAGGAGTGATCATTTTAGTTTACAGCACAGTACACTTGAAATATTTTCTTTATGAAACTGTCACAGTATTAAGGAAAAACAATATTTACCCACTTTGGTCAAAGAGAATACATTTCTTTAGTAAGCTGAACAACAAGAACTGACTTTACCATTTAAATATTGGTCTACAACCCATGTCTAAGACGTTTCTAACAATTTAAGAATGCCAAACCCTAACCAAAATTTAATTTCAGTAATGAAAGTTATTAAAAATTAAAAGCTCTTAAATTTTTTTCCTTAAAGTTTATTTTACATTATTTTTAAATTTTTATTTCAATTCCAGTGTAGTTAACATATAGTGTTATATTAGTTTCAGGTGTATAATATAGTGATTCAACAATTGCATATATTACTCAGTGCTCATCAAGATAAGTGTGCTCTTAATCTCCTTCACCTATTGCACCCATCCCTCCACCCACCTCCCTTCTGTTAACTACCAATTTGTTCTCTATATTTAATAGTCTGGGGTTCGTCCCTTTTATTTTGTTAATTTGCTTTGTTTCTTAAATTCCACACATGAGTGAAATCATATAGTACTTGTCTTTCTCTGACTTGTTTCACTTAGCATTATGCCCTCTAGATCCATCCATATGGACGACAAGATTCTTTTTTACAGCTATGTAATATCCCATTGTACAAATATACCGCATCATTTTTATCCATTCATCTGTCAATAGATACTTGGTACATTAGGAATTTTAACATACTTTTTACGATGCTCTGAAACAGATACATCCTGAATTACAAAGCACTGAAGTTAGAAATAGCAGTGGAGCATGCCTACCACTTTATTTTATTTTTTACAGACTTTAAAAATTTTTTTTTAATGTTTTATTTATTTCTAGGAGAGAGAGAGAGACAGCGTAGCAGGGGATGGTCAGAGAGAGAGGGAGTCACAGACTCTGAAACAGCCTCCAGGCTCTGAGCTGGCAGTCAGCACAGAGCCCGACGCAGGGCTCGAACCCACGAACCGCGAGATCATGACCTAAGCAAAAGTCAGACGCTTAACCGACTAAGCCACCCAGGAGCCCCAGCCTACCACTTTAAAAACAGAAGGAAGGAATATATGAGTTGGTGGAAATGGGGGAAAAAAATACTGTCTTGAACAGAATACGTATATTACCAATCTGGTAAAAGAATACAACCTAAGCATCCCCACCACCATCCCAAATCACATCTTATCTACTTTATATTAAATGTCATGTGGACCTTGACCATTCACACCACCTTCCTTCTTTCTTCCAATTCATGCTTATTGCTGTAATACTCTGAATCAAATACTGGCTCGGGGATTACCAAAAGGTCAATAACTGCTCTGAGTTTAGATGATTTGCTGTCAAAAACTTTCACTATGGAACATGTTCCACTATGCAAAATTTTCAAGATATAAGTAGCAAAATTATTTTTACTGAAAAAAAAAATACCAACCAAGAAGTTTCCACTGTGACAAAAAAGAAAAGACTTCAAAACTAAACTGTCCTACATAAAGTGCTTAGTAAACAACTAGAATTTATACTGCTAAATGAGTATTTTAATCTCCATATTGAGATGATTAAAGCTTTCAGAGTTATGCTCTTGACAATTTTCAACATCTCAAACCCAAAGGTTTTATTCCTTTGTTCCTCCTTCCTTCTCTTCTGTTTCTGAAGAAAAAAAGTGATCCCTAATTTTCCAAGACTACTACTACCAGTCTTTTTTACTTTGTCTACCCTTATGCTTCCTCCAGAAACTTGCTCCATTAATCATTCTCCTCCAGCTTAAAGGTTCAATTTCTTTAATCTGATTCTTCCTTCTCTTTCTATGAACAATCACAAGTACAAGACATTAGTTTTTGAATGCAAAACAATGTACCTAAGTGAAGCCTTATTAACTGGAAAAGAGTCACTCTAACTCAACTACATGGACTTGAAAAATAATAAAATAGTTTTTCTTCTCTGTTTATCTTTAATAAAGCTCTAGCCACAGAATAAAAATGAAGGAGGAAGAAAAAGTCAATATCATAAAATATGTAATGAGAAAAAGTAAATAGCAATGATTTCTAATCTGTATTTTTCAGTAACCAAGGACTTCTTCAGTTAAGCCAAATTGTATCTAAAACTTATCCTAGATATAATTCTAAGAAGTGAATTCTGAAAGGCAATCTTTAGAAGATGGACTGCTATGACTTTCAACAGTCAACTCCAAAATTTAGAAAGCAGCTTCCTTCCTATATAGAGACATAGAGACAGAATATGTTGCAAACCTTTGCTCCTGTGCTCACTTATGTTTAGTTTTTCTTTTAGAAATTAAACATCTGTTTCTTAAACATTATCTTCAAAAGGTTGACAGTGTGATTTTTAGTTACTAGAAGAACATTTTTTTCCTACATACTGTAATTTCAATCAGAATTCTGAGACTTTCCCTCTAAAATCTGTGACTGTATATGCTTATAACTTAAACATACTGGTAAAAAAACCTATAAAATTAAGAAACTTATATAAATGTGGAAGCATGAGAGAAACAGGGAGGATACACTTGTTAACTCACAACTTTTTCCATCACTTTCTTCATCCAGCTTTAAATAACTTCCTGTTACTTTCTTGATTATTCTCACAAAATCTAAGTTACGTCCAATCCTATCCCTAGATACGAAAAGATACCACTTATTATATATAAATGATAACTGTTAGATAATTTAGTCTAACAGCATCTTGATCCAATCACAATGCTGCATTATCGACTACTTTCTATAAACCCCTAGGGGGGCCAGACCACAATTACTCATGTCAACTTGTACATGATACATCTGTAGTTCTGATTTAAAGAGATATGACACAATTTACTGTAAAGACCAGAGTAATGATTTTACTTGGCAAATAACATAGGGATTTATCTCTAGAAAATCCATGAATAAAATCTATGGCCTCTTTGACCCAATTCACTATTAAAACCTATTTATCCTTTGATGCATTCCCTTTCCAACGCCTACCTTTTAGGATCGTCCATTGTCTAATTCACATATGCAATTTAGTAACTATGAAACTCTCCTTCTTTCTGATCTTAAACCTCTCTTTGCTAAAATTGCTACTGCTTTCAGGTTTCTAATTTCTCCTTTCTCACATACTCTCCTTAAGCTACTATATCCACTATCATTGATTCAAATGCCACCTACAGTGGTGGTTCCCAAAGTTCAATGGGATTAAAGAACACTTAAGGTACAAAAATACTTGTTAATATGAAGATCCCCAGGACCTATGGCAAGAATAAAATCTATGGCTCCTTCAAAAGTAACTTCCTCTAAGGTAGGTTCCCAAGTACCTCTCACCACTACTTTCAAACATAATTAACATCTTCATGCTCTAGCAGTTTCTATTCCATACCTATGTTCTGAAATACCTTATTAAATATCTCTTTTATTATCTGCCTTTCCCATTAGGACTATAAACTCCCATTAGGCAATTTTGGGCCTTTATTTTCCATTTTAGGACTTCCAGTGATTTGCACAAGAAATTAACTATTAGCAGGCTATGAGTAAATGCCAGAAATCACACACGTACTGTCCAGATTAGAGTATAACAAGTGACTGAATAAAAACAAGAAATAATTACTCATTATCTATTTTGCTCCACTCTTGAGAGCCTGAATTAGGGAGGCTTATACTACAATTTTTCTTGTTTCCCATTTATGAACACATACATATATTTCAGTTGGACTTGGATAATACCAATGATAAGAACATGGGCCTTGGAGTCAGACATTACTGAAGTAAAAACCCAAATCTACCACTTAAAATGATCTCAGGTAAGCTTGTAATTGTCTCAAGTCTAAAATGAAGCTTATACTTAATGAGTAGATTTTAGGTAAGAATTAAAAGATAACATACATAAAGCATCCAATAGCTGGCATTTGGTGATTATCAGAACATGATAGATATTATTCTTATTAAGCTATAATTTTAAAAACAAACCATTAAAGCAAATGAGGGTAGGGAGGAATACCTTCCTTTCAGGTAAATACAGTTAACTTTTTAAAACTAAAGATAATATGTATATTACAGAATCAACATTTAAAAATCTACTTAGTTATAAATTAATAAAAATCACATTAATATATAGTTAACTTAATTATAAAAATTTAGCTTTTATAATTAATTTAAAATCTTAAGCAAAAACCCAAAACAGCCCTTTTTGCTTCAAGTGGCTACCTAACAGACTCCTGCATATGGTCAGTGATCTTTAAGCCGACTGACAAAGAAACACTTGTAAAATTGATGTTCTTCATCCTTTAAAGTATATTTTCCACTGCAGATTTATTTTTAATAAATATATTTTTTTATTTTATTTATTTCTAGGAGAGAGAGAGAGAGAGAGACAGCGTGAGCAGGGGAGGGTCAGAGAGAGAGGGAGTCACAGACTGAAACAGGCTCCAGGCTCTGAGCTGGCAGTCAGCACAGAGCCCGACGCGGGGCTCGAACCCACGAACCGCGAGATCATGACCTAAGCGAAAGTCGGACACTTAACCGACTAAGCCACCCAGGCGCCCCTCCACTGCAGATTTAAATCCAATCAAAATTTGGTAGGCAGATACAGGTTTATATACACATTTGCAGAAATATACTCAACAGCAAATAATAAAGGTAAGAGAATCAGTACAGAGGGAGTCCTTATGCTTCCTTAAAAGAAACTTGCAAAATTTTACGAGGTGCTTTCCACAGAAGCCTCGTAATTGTTTCTAATAATTGGGTTTTGTTAGCAACATATTTTGCTCTATTATAAAGGTCAAAATGAAGACTTAGTAGAAAACTTGAAAAATATAGACATATAAAGAAGACTTTATCTATAATCTCAACACCCAGAAATAATAACTTTATAAACTTGTTGTATTTCCTTATGGTCTCCCTCTCAACAATACGTGACAAATATATATTTTCAAAACTAATAGAGTAAACTACATAAAAATGCTGATATTCAACTACTCACTGACCTACAAAAATGGCAACTTCATACAGTTCAACCTAATGCCATATGCACTATATGCGTATGGATATATAAATACAATTTTATATTTTTTCAAAACTTTATATACTATGAGCATTTTCCTACATCTTCAATATTCTTCCCAATATGACATTTTAAGGCTGGAGGGAGGCTCAAACAAAAGCATACAATAAAGTCATTTATCCATCTCCTTGATATTTGACACTGAATTATTTCCAGTGTTTCACCTTTATTTATTTATTTTTCAATGTTTCACCTTTATAAATGATTCTAGTAAGAACATTCTTGTGCCTAAATCTTTCTACAAATCTCTGATTTATATCCTTGGGATAAATTCCTAGAGGCAGGCTTACTGAGTCAAAGTTTATGAACATTTTAAATATTATTTAAACATGTTCCTAAAATACCTACCATGAAAGAATTAACATTACCAATTTACACCTCACCATTAGTATATGAGATTGCTCATTCCATCTCAAAACTTTTTTTAACAGCGTGAGAGATAATTTTACAAACTATCTGTGATTTGTAATCTAATTCTTTAAGAAAGGAAAGCTCACAGGCAACATACATGAAAGGTTAAAAAAAAAAAAAGCACATTTTCAGTATCAATGGTTCTCAAAATTTGGTATGCATAAGAATCATCCAATTGGCTTGTTTAGAAATGAAAATGCCTGGATCCCACTCCAGTGATTCTGTCAAGAAAGTCTGTTGTAGATTTGTGCTTTTAACTACCACAGATGACACAGATGTAAAGTGATCTCTCAGCTATACTTTGAGAAACAATACTGCAAATGAAGTACAAATGCTTTATATGAATAATTACTGCAACAAATAAAAATACTCCAAATAGCTAAGTAAAAGGTAAATGCATCAGTTATTTCTTTTCTTTTTTTTTTCTTTTTGAGAGAGAGACAGCGTGAGCAGGGGAGGGTCATTGAGAGAGGGAGTCACACACTGAAACAGGCTCCAGGCTCTTAGCTGGCAGTCAGCACAGAGCCCGATGCGGGGCTTGAACCCATGAACCGCGAGATCCTGACCTAAGCGAGAGTTGGAAGCTTAACCGACTAAGCCACCCAGGCACTCCTACATTAGTTATTTCTTATTCAAGATACAAATATTGGGTAATCATATGTCTCCAGACCAAAACTTGGTTTCATCTCTGCAAGTCACTGCTTAATTGAAAGTGAAAACACTTTAAAAATATTTTTCCACAATTAAATATATACCTGTATCTTACACTCAATCTCTTCTGCAGCAAAAAACATACATGATTTTAACATAAATTGTTTTTTCCTAGCTGTGTGATTTAAATTCTATAACGTCTCTGAGCCTCAGTTTCCTTATCTTTAAAAATAACAGTAATACCTATCTCATAAATGACATAATTAACATAGAAATGCATATGGCCCAAATTAAGAGTTCAACAACTGTTTGCTGGAATTATTAGGATATCATCATCACTCTGAAAGCACCTAATTCAATCAAACTACAAATCACTTTGCCTAGAGAGCAAAGAAGACTGTATACAGCTTATCTGATAGGTCATCTATGGAAAAAGCACTACTAATTTAAAGTCTGTCTTTAAAAAACATTACTAAAAAATATGCTAGGAACTGAAATAAGCTTTTTAACAACATTGTTAGATATCATAGGGAAAATTGGTAATCTAGAATTTAACTCCAAATTTGTCTTCTTAAACATTTAGAGAATACTGGATATGAAAAAGATAAAACTGTTTCCTTAGCAAAAATATGCTCACCACCCCCTTCCAAAATAGGAGATGAAAATAAGAAAATGGAAACACCTCACTATCACCCAAAGCCCTGATTCTTTAAGAAATTTCATCCTTCTTCCTAACTCCAATTTCTATAGCCTCCAGATCAAATATTATTTGACTTCTTTTTAACAGATATTTTAGGAGTATATTTAAGGAACTTAAATAAAAATGTTCACATATACATTGATCAAGGTCATCAAGTAGATCAGTGGCAGAACACAATTAAATCCAGGTCTTTTGATGCTTGATCCAGGGCCCTTCAGAAAAGGCAGCTCAATTGGGGTTTGAACTTCACAAAGTGTTACCTATTTATTTTACATGAAATGCTGTCTAATACAGAGCATTCATTGTATCTTCTATCTTTCATAAGCAAGCTTTCTTAAAATGTGGTCAACACTTCTGATACTCACTTCCTTTCCTCCATTTACTCAACACATTGGAAGAAAGCTTTCATATACAATGAAACTTATATTGATGATTAATGTGTTGTTAATCTGCCATTTAACATTTTAATATATATGAATTTTAGATACATCCTGAACTAAATCTCAAATAATATGTTCATGTTACAGTGTTCACAGGGGACTATTTTTCCTTATAGGGGTGGGAGGGGTGGCTATAAACTTTTTACTCATTGAATAATAAAAGATTACAAATACTAGTTGTTAAAATTATATTAATGTCTTCCATAATTGTTTGAAGTATCTGAATTCAGTGTAGAATTATATTGGTAATATTTACATCTTTCAAGAAACACTACCATCAAGTATTTAAGTACATGAGAAGGAAAAGCAGTCTTCACATGGCAGTTTGAATATCATATATCATGGCAACTTCATGCTCAATGTCTTCTATAGCAAATTATTAACATTATTGAACTAATGTAAATGTTTTTGGGTGTGACTGAAAGAAAAAGTATCTCTATCATAGCAAGAACATAAACATCGTTAAAGAATATAAACTAAGGAAGAACAGAACTGTTTTTTATGTGTCATGTTCTGTAAAAAAAAATACATACTAAACAGAGAGGTAAAAGAGTTGGTGAGAAAGGGAGGGGAGATGATTCTCTTTCCCACGCAAAGCCCCAAGCAAAACTTTAAAGTGGGCAAAGTCCTGGGGCGCCTGGGTGGCTTAGTCGGTTAAGCGTCCGACTTTCGCTTAGGTCATGATCTCGCGGTTCGTGGGTTCGAGCCCCGCGTCGGGCTCTGTGCTGACTGCCAGCTCAGAGCCTGGAGCCTGTTTCAGTCTGTGACTCCCTCTCTCTCTGACCCTCCCCTGCTCACGCTGTCTCTCTCTCTCGTCTAGAAATAAATAAAAAAAAAAAAAAAAAAAAATATTAAAGTGGGCAAAGTCTTGGGTACCTAAGTCTCACTGTTCTTTCTGCAATGGCAGTTCTATTCTGCTTTAGCGCTAGACCTGTATTTTTTAATGAAGTATTTGTTTCAAAGGCATTGAAGATGAAAACAATTATTAAATTACAATTATTGAAAATTCATAATCTTGGATGTTAAGTGTTTACTTTGTTATATTCTTAAACAGTATTTTAAAATAACTACTATATGTTTTCATCAGTATACTTTAAAATTGGTCCGACTCAGACTCCCTAAGTGTTGTTATATCTATGAAACCACTAACAAAGCAAAAGACCAAAAAAGGAATACAAAACAACTCTAACACAACTCACTAATACAAGAATTTACCATAATCCCATTATTGTAATTACAGCTAGAATTTGAAACTGAAAAAATTTACAAATGCTCGGAATATTATTTCATTTATACGACACAGGACATTTAACATAAATCCTGTATTTTAGAGAGATGCTCTCATGATCAGCACCAGAGTATATTGATACATATGTTGAGGCTGAGCTAGGAGCAGGGAGCAGAGAGTTTACGTTTTCTTATACTCAAGATGACTAGTATCAATGAACTTTTTATGGATTGATGAATGAAATAATATATTATCTCTAAAATTTCATGGGGGCACTCAAATTAACTACAAAATTTCTAAGGCTACCCAAACTTCAAGAAAAGAAAAAAAATTTTTTAATTACTACTCTAGTTTTAAAAAATAAGCACTGCTGCTTTAAGTGGCCAGCAGTCTCACATCAACTCTAAGCTGCAATCACAACATCCATTAGAGTGCTCCACATCTCAGAGCGAGCGAGCAAGCAAGCAAGCAAGCAAGTGGTTGTCAGTGCAGCTAGTAAATCACCTGATCCTATTACAAAATCAATTACTGCAGTGCATTTCCATTGCTACACAATCTGATGATGACAAAATGATATTGGATAGCTACTGCAAGGTCAAGAAAACTGCTAAGAACATCTTTAATTGGTCTTTTATTTTCAATCTTTGGTCCTGGTTATAATGCATCCATTTTAATTGTATATTTTTATTTGAAATAAATCTATGTAGTTACCTTTGGTTGCCTGGGACATTCGATGGATAATCTCTGCAACTGGTCTGAGGTATGGCTACAAGAGAACAGATCGGAGCAGCAGGTCGAACGGCTCAACCTCTTCATTAAAGAAGAAATAATGCTGCAGCCACAGCCACACATTGACTTGTTCGTTTAGATGAGAATTTAACTTAAAAAATTAGAACTGGTAATGTCCCATATATACTCAAAATTGGCTAACTGCCTCATTCTGCAGCTCTCTGGCTGAAAGAAATACTGTTAAAAAAGAATAAAACATCAGCTTTCCTACAGAAGGAAGATACCAGACACAAACTCATCGCCAAGAAAAAGTCGATTATTAAAAACAGAAGTCTCCCGGCTACTCTTTAGAAATAAGGTAAGGTGCTTTAATATTTCAAACTATTTTATATTAAAGCCCAAGTACTTAACAAAGGAGCAAACTCAAGATATTACACCCCAAAATTATACTAACCACTCTTTCTGTCCTCCATCAGTTTAGATCTGTTTGCCTACTCCTTCAGCTCAGCCTATCGAACCTGTTCCCTCTGTAAATGCACACTATTTCACCAACCAACTGGAATGAGCCCCACCCCTCCCTGTCCCCATACACACTGTTCAAGAACCGCTCAATATCTGGAAAAGAACTGCTGCTGCATTGCTTTGAGAAACAACAGGGAGCAAATTACTGGACGGATTCTTTAACTTACCAATCAGAACTGCTGACCTTTTATGACTCTACAATTCAAGGAGCCTGCCAAACACTCACAGTAAGAATAATATACTGATTTTACTTCTATGTTATAGATTTACAGAACTGTTTTCTATCTTATTATTCAATCAAAAATACAAAAACATAGGAATGTGTATTTTTTTAAAACAAAACTTAATAGATGATAAAAATCTTTGAGTATTGCTGGGAGAGGGCAGGGTGGTGGTTGATATCCAAAGTAAAAAATTCCTTGTGAATACTGTACTTAAACTTGAGAACTATGGAGTGATAAAATTCTATAGCAAAAATAGGGATGTAGGTAATGATGGAATAAATCAGCAAAATAATCCCAGGAGACCCCTGCTATAATAAATGTTAGAAGAGTTTTAATGAAAAGGGCATGTGGATACATATGGGTATGGACAACACAGCAAAAAGTAATCAAAAATCTGTTTGCTTTGATACTGAATATTCTCTCACTTGGTTATTTGCATCTTATTAGTTAGATGCAAAAACCACAAACCACCCCCAAAACATAAGCAGCTATATTAAGTATGTCAGCCATACTATAGTATTTTTTGTACTTAAGCATCTTCTTTTGCCAATAATGTATAAAGAAACTTATTTATATGTTATTATAATTCACATTAAATTTCCAGGACAAGAGAGGGTCACATTAACGAAAATACCTTGTAGTTTTCCCAAATAATCACACTTCAAATAATTGTAGCTTAACATGAACATTCATAGACCAATGATTACCAATCTGTTAGCACCTTTTTTGAGGAAGACAGTCTAAAAACTAAATGTAATAAGAAACACCTTGAATGAAAATGTACATTTTTAAAACTTCCTGTTTTCTGTGGCAATGAAAGGTTCTTTATCTGTGTATGCCTCATGCTCAATTTCGTTTCTGATTTAAAGCTTAAGAGAGCCTGTATTACGTTGCCTCTTCCTTCACCTTGCACTGCCCTTTTGAGATTCTTATTATACTTAAATCAATTTCCAGAATATCTAAAAAAAGGCATGCATTTCACACTGAATTTTTTAAAAAAATTCTTTTGTAGATAAAAGCTATGGAAACAAACAAGCAAAATAATGCAATAACCTTTTACTCGCCTGCTGGAGGTACTGTCTGCTGCATAGAATTTTAAATCCTCATCTGCAGATGCAATTGAGCTGGTATTGCCAAGAACTCTGCTTTTCCTGTGCTGCTGCTATACAGCTATTCATCAAAAGAACACATGATGTGAAAAAAGTGAAATACTATAAGTTTAAGTTTCTTATATGATTTAACAAAAGGACTTCTAAAACCGAGCTAAAGCTCCTCTCTGTCAGATTTTCAGATGCATGTCAGACACATTGGGGAAAAAGGTCTTATTGCTGCTGATGTACTCCTCCTATCAAATATGTGAAACTGGGAAGCTAAGGGAGGTATGAAAAGTTAAAACACCTTCCTAACATAGGAACACTGTACCAACCATTAAAATCTCATACAGTTTACATTGTCTACAAATGTATAGCATGTCCATAATTTGATTTGTATTAGCTTTATAATTAACAAAAGCCTATAAATAAATCTTTGTCAAAGATTACAGACAAGAATCAACAAAAATCCCCACCAGATACATAATGAGAGTGTTATTTTATTAGCTACTCAACATTAATGTTGTTTTTAAACAAAAGCATAAAATAAAATATCCAAAAGTAAAGCTGGCTTATGAAATAACTTGAGGTGTAATATTTCATCCTCCTACCAATACCTTCTGGATCTTATATTAGTTATAATTAAAATAGAATGTTAGCAATAATAGCTATTTTCATTATTTATTATTTTTCCTTCTATGTCAGCTTATCTAATGTACTATTGATTCCTAGGTTGCATATAGATGGAGGAAGAAAGCAAATCAACAAAGATACGGCTTAAAAACTATTAAAAAGAAAAACATAACAATATTTAGATATAAACAGTATCCTTAATCATCTAGCTACAGATATGTGGAAAAGGAAGTGGAAATGTTAATATATGTTCACCAATGACAATTCAACATCATGATTATTTGTAACAAACTAACTAGATTTTAAAGTGTGCTTTCCCCCTTATTTGCAAGTAACTCTAAGTATCAAAAATTTGTTTTAAAGATTTTAACCTTTCTACTGAATTTCTACTTCTCTAAGAAGTAAGGTGACCATCCTAATTATATGGTAGTCCAAAAGTTGGGAAATCCACAACTACAACCCTGTAGGTCAGGGCTGCTTAATGCCCAGATTTATACATGTAAGTAAGCACGAGCTAACTTCAATAGTTCCTTTAAACTAAAATGTATAAAACAGAAACTTATCAAATTGACACTATTACATTATTGAAAACTACTCTTTCAGGGGCGCCTGGGTGGCTTAGTCGGTTAAGCGTCCGACTTTCGCTTAGGTCATGATCTCGCGGTTCGTGGGTTCGAGCCCCGCGTCGGGCTCTGTGCTGACTGCCAGCTCAGAGCCTGGAGCCTGTTTCAGTCTGTGACTCCCTCTCTCAATGACCCTCCCCTGCTCACACTGTCTCTCTCTCCTAGAAATAAATAAAACATTAAAAAATTAAAAAAAAAAGAAAGAAAACTACTCTTTCATTTAATATACTATCCTGCTGCATATAGCATCCCAGTGAAGAATAATTCCAGCAGTTCTCAAAATATGGACCTTGAGGGTCCCTGAGATCTTTACATGGAGTCTATGGGATCAAAATTATTTTTATAACACTAAGACAATATTTGTGTTTTTCACTTTCAATATCTCATGAATATACATTGAAGTTTTCCTCACCCCACATGGCATGTAGTATCATAACAGACTGAATGCCGAAGCAGATATGAGACTCCAACTGTCTTCCATTAAACTAGACTTTAATCTATTGAAAGAAATGTAAAACAGTATCATCCATCTCATTAATTTTGTTTCAAAAAATACAGCTATTTCCCCCAAAATATATTAATTGTGAGAACCTGTTATTTTTTAAGTTAATAAATGAATACTTTCAAAACTTCACAGTTTTACTTTCTAATAGGGCAAATGCTGAGAGACATAACCCAAATAAACCAAAGCTCTCTGAAGTCTTCAATAATTTTTAAGTGTGCAAATGGGTACCAAGACCAGAAAAAAAGTAAGACTCAGTTGAATTTCTGATTCCATTTTTCCCTTAAATCAAGGCTTACAGTTTTTGGTTATAAAAATTACTTCAGTAATTTTAAAAGTAGTAATCCTAAAAATATTCATTTAGAAAAGCAAATACAAAATGTTTTGAATTTTCACTGATGTCACTTTTAATACTTAACTTTCAGTCATCTTATTTATTGAGTACAATTATTACTGGCTGTGTTTCACAGTACTGTTAAAAACTAACATCTATTTTTTAAGTATTGGATAACTACTTAAAAATGTGATAATTATGAAGTCTGTGTGACAAGATATTACAATCTAGCTAGTTAACATATATACAATGAAAAAGAAAATCCATTGCTAGAAAAATGGAAAATATGAGACTATGTATTTTTAATATAAAAAGAAACCATACGAACAGTTTCTAAAATCTATCATCCCTGTACAAAAAGCACTAGTTTTAAATATTTTTTTCCTGAGAAGAAATATATAAACTTTAAATAAAATACATCTCAAGAAGGGATTGGCATTCAGTAATAAAAAGTTGGCTATGGGGGAAAAAACTTTCAAGAAGTTTCTAATTATCAAGAAATATAATTAGAAAAATTACACTATGATAAGTTAATTACTTTAGAGTAATTTCTGTTGCTGAGAACAGTTGAATGTTTGCTATAGTAAGTCTTCACAATCAAACAGGGAAAAGAAGGTTTCTTATCCCCCAAATTTTTATGTACTAGCCCACATTCCCACCACCCATAAGCCCCCCACAGGGATTTTGAAAGAGGATCTCCTTGGTTCTGTCCTTAGCCAAACCCAATGTCCTTGAGCTCTGGTTCTCATTCACTCAATCATTAAACTATTTACTAAACACCTACTCTGTGCTAGGCAGGTATAGGTAATGAAGATGTAGCAATGCATAAAACATAAAAATCCTTCTTGCCTTCTTTGAATTTATATTCCAGGGAGAGAAGACACACAGTGAAGAAAACAAATACCTGGGAAGAAAAGATGGGGGGTGGAGGGGAAGGAAAAATGAAATGGTTAGAGAAAGACATTTTCTCTTACTAGAAATACAAATTTTTTACATTTAAGAATATTTACTAAACGTTAGAAGAGAGGAGTAGTGGCAGCAAAAACGTGGTCAATGGACACAAAAACTGAACTTTTTTTTTTTTTAATTTTTTATTTATTTCTAGGACAGAGAGAGAGAGCGTGAGCAGGGGAGGGTCAGAGAGAGAGGGAGTCACAGACTGAAACAGGCTCCAGGCTCTGAGCTGGCAGTCAGCAAAGAGCCTGACGCGGGGCTCGAACCCACGAACCGCGAGATCATGACCTAAGCGAAAGTCGGATGCTTAACCGACTAAGCCACCCAGGCGCCCCAAAAACTGAACTTTTTTCATGAAAAATCTCAATTATTTCCTTTTTTGAGATATTTTAAAGTAAATCCTAGACATAAAGTCACTCTTCCCACCCAGCCACATATCATGTATATTTAAATAATTTATCCATTGTTTTATATACTCACAAAATCACACTCATCAAATTAACAGTTTTCATGGTATTAATACCTGTCAATACTTCAATTTCCAATATCATCTCAAAAATGTCTTTTCTAGATAATTTGTTCTAAAAAGAATCCAAAGAATCTCTCTTTGTATGTATTTACTATGTTTCTTATATTTCTTTTACTTGATAGTAATTCCCCATGTCTCTCTTCTTCATGCCACTGACTTGGAGAATAACCACATTAGCTGTCCTATATTCTGAAACTATCTTTATGTTTCTTTACCGTGTCATTTACTTTGTACTCCAATCTCTGATATTTCCTACAAATAACTACTGATGGTGCCTATTCCAAATTCCAATCTCAATAGAAATACTAGAGATACAGGTAGCAGACACAGAAGTCCTTCAAACTTCAGAGAATCAAACAGCAATTTAGGTCTTGTGGTAATTTTTGAACACTTGTTGACATTAATTTGAAAAATTTAATATGGTGCAATAGCTGTGAAAAGACAGAAGAGGGAACTATACATTTAGGAATTCCACACTTAAATAGCACTAAAGTTTCTTTTAAATTTAAGCACTGATTTTCAAGTTGACAATGGTTAAAAATACACTAATGATTACTGTTTTATATATCTTCCTTCCCACAAACAAACAAAAATCCCTAGAACATAAGAAAAAAGATTTGGAAAAATAGGGTAAAGACTGGAGGCACAGGTATGTTTAAGCTGTAACACAGTAATAAATAACCATTAACCAAAGTTACCGATTCAAGTATTCTAACAATGTACTGCCACTTTCTAAATAACTTTAATAAAAAGCTTATCTAAATAAAACCAATGTATGTGTTTTTAGTAACCATTTAGTTCAAATAAGTGCAAAATATGTTTTTAAAGGTTTTTTTAATCAGGAAAATTCAGAAATAAAGGCTTTACAGCAAATTACTTTTACGTATCAATTTATATAAAGGGAAACTGCAAAAAAGATCTTAGTAATAGTGATATATCAAGAATAACTATATATAGCCTATAATGTTTACTAGTCAGAAGGTAAAGTAAAACAGTAGTAGAATAATCAGTTTCCATTGGATTTCTCCATCACTCTTGTCATCCCCAGCCCCATAAAAAAAAGGGGGGAGGGAGGGACAAAGTTCAGGAGGTTTCTAAAATTTGATGTTTTAAAATAAACTTTTTGGCAGCCTGTGTGGCTCAGTTAATGAAGCATCCAACTTTGGCTCACATCACGATCTCAACAGCTCATGCGTTTCAGCCCCGTGTGGGGCTCTGTGCGGACAGCCAAGAGCTTGGAGCCTGCTTCAGATTCTGTGTCTCCCTCTCACTCTGCCCCTCCCCCACTCATGCTCTGCACCTTTCTCTCTCTCTCTCAAGAATATAAATAAATAAAACAAACAAACTTTCTAAGAAGATTGACACAGTGGCCAAAATAAACTTTATTAGTAATAGGGCACACTTATTTTCACCTTCTAAGAAAGTATCTAATAAGCTGACTTCCCTTTTGACATTTTTAACTCTCAAATGGTAAAAGAAATGTTACCAGCTTAGTCAACTAAAAAGACTGATCCAGATGTGGATGATCCATCATAGCACAGAGACACTATTAGGAAATCAACCCATCTGGGCACTAGGTCACACAATTCTCAGTAGGCAATACTATCTGAAACAAGTCATCACCTCATAAATATCCATTTCCTCAGCTAAAAATGGCAACATAATAATCTCATGCTGACTTGCTACCATAGTCCCATCTCTTTGCAACTAGCTCCATTAAGAATGAGTTTACTGGGGTGCCTGGGTGGCTCAGTCGGTTAAGCGCCCTACTTTACCTCAGGTCATGATCTTACAGTTCGTGACTTTGAGCTCCGCATCAGGCTCTGTGCTGACAGCTCAAAGACTGGAGCCGGATTCTGTGTCTTGCTCTCTCTCTGCCCCTCTCCCACTCATGCTCTGTTTCTCTCTCTCTCTCTCTCTCTCTCTCTCTCAAAAATAAATATTTTTTAAAAAAAGAATGGATTTACTCGTAAGTGAGGAAAACTATCTAGAGGGTAAAAACTAGAGGAAGAGAAGAGAAAAGAAGGAAAAGGAAAAAGTGGAGGTATATGTCAGTTTGCTATGTCAACTTCTATGGATTACAATAATGTTTTAATATGTGTTGAGATAGATAAACAATTCATTTTGTTTCATTTTATAGCTTAGATGAAAGAAAAATCAAATACAGTGTTAACATAGCTAGACAACAATAATTAAAATGTTCCATACCTGATATAATCTAACTTATGGGAAATCAGCATTTAGTTATTTCCTCTCTGCATATTTACTCCATCCATGGTGCAATGAAATGGCCCCAAAAGAAAAGTGAAGAATTCCATCTAGAAAAGTGGTTATTTTCCACTAAATTACTAACATACATAAAAGAGCATTCAATTTGCCACTAATGCTATAATAAAGATAGTCAAGCCAGAGGGATGACTTGAGAATCATCATCATATTTTCAAAAGCTGTCTCTATAGTAAAACAGAGTTCATTTTTATACTAGTTTCTGCTTAATAAGCAAGATGGCATTGTTACTCCATCTCTTTAGAGCATGTAGAGTACTACAGTACTCTATTCAAATTAACTACAAGAGGAACCAAAACATGCCAAGAGCAAACCCAGTAGTCAGTCCCAAGTTTCCTTTTAAAGACAGCAATTTATTTACCCAAGCCTGGTGATCAACAGGGAGTTTACCAAAGGCAGAATGCCCTTACAGTCAGAAAGCAGTGATTCCAAACCAGGTAGAGGGACACAGGCAGGAACTATAGTTTTCAAAAGCACAGTCAATACAAGAATACACCAATTTTCTTTGTACTACAAACTATAGAAAGTAATGCCTTATAAATGCCTAATTAACACCTTCTGTTTATGGATAATAGTAATGATGGGAAGAAGGGAGGCAGAACCTTTTTCCCTATTTATAAAATGTAGGATAATAATGGTTTTAATAGGTATTAGTGTGGGAATGAGGGAATCCTGGAGAAAAGTGGCCTAGGATGCTGACCTAATTCTAAAAGTCAGGGATGAATTAAACTATAAAGTCTCTCCAATGGCATCACTTTATAATAACTAAGATTCAAATGGAAACCCTAAATTATCCAAAACTAAACTATGGTCATAATATCCTACCTTTTAAAAAGAAAAGTATATATTATCAAAATTGTTATATCAAAAAAGCATTTAAATTGTTTTACTACCCAGAACATATTCTATGGAATTTATATTTTATTGTAAGGCTTTTAATCACTTTGGAGCTAGAATTGCTAATTTCTATAAAAATGTGTTCGGAATAATCAGAAAACCTGAAGAGCAATGTCTGAGGATGTACTATATATATATATATATTAAAATACATATATAAATTTATACAAATTACTATATAAATATAGAAGTATGCTAGACTTCAAGCTGTATTACAAAGCTGTAATCATCAAGACAGTATGGTACTGGCACAAAAACAGACACTCAGATCAATGGGACAGAACAGAGAACCCAGAAATGGACCCACAAACATATGGCCAACTAATCTTTGACAAAGCGGGAAAGAATATCCAATGGAATAAAGAAAGTCTCTTCAGCAAATGGTGCTGGGAAAACTGGACAGCAACATGCAGGAAAATGAACCTGGACCACTTTCTTACACCCTTATACTTCTTTCTTACTTATACTTTCTTACACTTCTTATACACAAAAAGAAACTCAAAATAGATGAAAGACCTAATGGATGAAACACAGGAAGCCATTAAAATCCTAGAGGAAAAGCAGGCAAAAACCTCCTTGGCCTTGACCGCAGCAACTTCTTACTAAACACATCTCTGGAGAGAAGGGACACAAAAGCAAATATGAACTATTAGGACCTCTTCGAAATAAAAAGCTTCTGTACAGTGAAGTAAACCATTAGCAAACTTAAAAGGCAACTGACAGATGGGAGAAGATATTTGCAAATGACATACCAGATAAAGGGTTAGTATCTACAATCTATAAAGAACTCATCAAACTCAACAGCCAAATAACAAATAATCTAGTGAAGAAATGGGCAAAAGACATGAATAGACACTTTTCCAAAGAAGACATCCAGATGGCCAACCAACACAGGAACAAATGCTCAACATCACTCATCATCAGGGAAATACAAATCAAAACCACAATGATATACTACCTCACACTTGTCAGAATGGCTAACATTAACAACACAGGCAACAGCAGATGGTGACAAGGATTCAGAGAAAGAGGATCTTTTTTGCACTGCTGGTGAGAATGCAAACTGGTGCAGCAACTCTGGAAAACAGTATGGAGATTCCTCAAAAACTTAAAAATAGAACTACCGTATGACCCAGCAATTGCACTACTAGGTATTTATCCAAGAGAGAGGTATGCTGTTTCAAAGGAGCACATGAACCACATGTTTATAGCAGCACTATCAGTAAAAGCCAAAGTATGAAAAGAGCCCAAATGTTCATCGATGGATGAATGGATAAAGAAGATGTGGTATATATATACAATGGAGTATTATTCGGCAATCAAAAAGAATGAAATCTTGCCAGTTGCAACTACGTGGATGGAACTAAGAGGGTATTATGCCAAGCGAAATTAGTCAGAGAAAGACAAATATCATAGGACTTCACTAATATGAGGAATTTAAGATACATTAACAGATAAACATAAGGAAAGGAAAGCAAAAATAATATAAAAACAGGGATGGGGACAAAATATAACAGACCCTTAAATATAGAGAACAAACAGAGGGTTGCTGGAGAGGTTATGGGAGACGGGATGGGCTAAATGGGTAAGGGGCATTAAAGAATCTACTCCTGAAATCATTGTTGCACTATATGCTAACTTGGATGTAAATTTAAAAAATAAATAAAATTTAAAACTAAAAAAAAAAAACATTAAGTCAAAGAAATATATGCATTCCTATATTTATAGCAGCATTATTTACAATAACCAAGATGTGGAAGCACTCCTAGGCTTATAGCAGCATTATTTACAATAGCTAAGATATGGAAGCAATCCAAGTGTCCATCAATAGATGAATGGATAAAGGAGAAGTGGTATATATATACATACACACAATGAAATATTACTCAGCCATAAAAAAGTATTAAACCTTGCCATTTCTGACATCACCAATGGGCCTAGAGGGTATTATGCTAAGTGGAATAAATCAGACAGAAAAAGACAAATACTATATGATTTCACTTATATGTAGAATCTAAAAAAGAAACAAACAAAAAACAGAAATATACTCATAAATACAGAAAACCACCTGGTGGTGGCCAAAACAGAGGTGGGTGGGGAGATGGTAATGGGGATTAAGAAGTATAAACTTCCAGTTCTAAAATAAGTAAGTCATGGGAATGAATGTACAGCATAGGAAATATAATCAGGATAATTGCAAAAGCTGTGTATGGTGACAGATGGTAACTATACTTACTATGGTAAGCATTTTGTAATTAAATCATTGTCAAGTCATTATGCTGTACACCTCAAACTAATATAATACTTTATGTCAACTATACTTCAATAAAAATAATACTATTAAAGAAAAGAAGTACGATACTTATTGAGTTAAAGAAGTAGCCAGGCATCCATGATAAGGAATAATACTAACCAAACAAAAAATGTTTACCTTACGCTATTTATAGAAGATAGACATCTTCAACTTTTCCCCCTAATTGAATACTTTCCAAATGAAATCTTACATAGAAAATATATGAACATTATGTGGAAACTAATTTGACAATAAACTATTTGTAAAAACAGAAAAAACAAAAAAGAAAGAAAGAAAGAAAGAAAGAAAGAAAGAAAGAAAGAAAGAAAAAGAAAAAAAAAGAAAATACATGAAGAATATTATTAGTATAAAAGTTTTAGGAGTTATAGATTTCATGAGTTCTATTTATTTAAATAAAGAAAATTAATAAAACAATAAGGCTGCCTAATAAATATAAAATATGTAATCACTGAGCTTTTATCAGTTTCAGCAACTTATTTCTGTATTGTTTTAGTTAGATTATATTAAGAAAACTGATGCATAAAGATAAGTAAGTAGTAGAACGACAAATTTTTAAAAGATATATTGGAACATTTCAATCCAAAGCTAAATCACTTTAACAGCTTCCAACCACTGTTAACTTATTATAAATGTATAAAACTAAAAATATCCAAAACTTAAAATGAGTAAAAATATTATCTGTAATAGTATATGCTCAAGATAAGACACTCCCTGACTCATTAACTACAGAAATGACTATTAATATTACTGACATTATCCAAAGTATTTTCACCACCATATATAGCAAAGATGCTATTGGCAAAACTACCTAGAAGTGATAGTGTGTAGACTCATGGCATTACTACATAATTTTATATTATTGACGATAATCACTTATTTTCAAAGTCTTTCATGCACAGTATATATATTTTTTTGGCTTATTGATTCAGTTCCTCATTTGGCATCACACTTTTCTCTTTTTCCACTAAAATTTCCTCCTTCGTTAAAAGAGGCATCAGGAGGTGCATGAGTGTCCCAGTCAGTTAATAAGCATCTGACTCTAAATTTCAGCTCAAGTCATGATTTCATGGTCGTGAGATGGAGCCCCATGTCAGGTTCCACACTGGGGTACTTAAGAGTCTCTCTCCATTCCTTCTGCCCTTCTCAAAACGTTTTTTAAAAAGTTAAAGAAAAGAAAATAAATAGCAAGAGAAGAGAAAAGAAAAGAAAAAAGAAAAGAGGTATCAATTTACAAATACTAGGATGCATATTTGTAACTAAGCTTTGTATTGAATTGTAAAAGCCTTCTAGTGCTGTTTGTTCTTGGAAGCAATATCACATTCTCATTGACAGTTGTTTCAAAGTTCTTTGGGAAATGTGGGTTCAAAACTCTGCACCCCTGTATAGACCATTATAAAAGCTAAGATTTACATAATAAAAAATGAGAGTACTGCATCAAGGGAGAAATGAGAGCCAACCTTTTTTTCACAAGTGTGATAACAGTATTATGCTTATATATGAAAAAAAATCTTATTCTTACATCATTCATGCTTAGTATTTAGCATACAAGTGTCAGGAAGTATAAATTTCGTTTCTCAATGTGTAACCAAAAAAAGTTTATATTGTATATGTAAATGTAGATATGGATATCAATAGAAATATAGATATAAAAAGTAAAAAAACAGTGACAAAACATTAACAAAATTTTAACAATGGATGAGTCTAAATAAAGAGTATCCAAGTATTCATTGCACTATTTTCTCAACTGTAGATTTGATATTTTTTAAACAAAAAGGAGGAATTTAAAAATAAACATCAAATATTCTAAAAAACTAGTTTATAAAATTTGCATAATATTTGCTTCCACAGAATAGTTTGGAAACCAATAATATAAAGTTCAGGATATCAAAAAATTTCATTCCTATACTGAAACAATATAGAAACACCATATATAACAAACACAACTAAAAAATTTTTTTAACTGGCAACAAACTAGGAAATTATTTTTGAAAAAGAAATAAGAACCAAAAGGTTAAAATAATAACCACATATTGTAAAAAACAATTTCAAGAGAAAAAATGGTAATAAATAGGCAATTCATAGTAGATATAATTGCCAAAAACTTACAAAGAGATGTTCAGCTTCACCAATAATAAAGGCAAATGAAAATCAAAAACAATGAGAAAACATTTTTCAGTTAAAAGATTATCAAAAACAACATCAACTATTAATGAGAGGGGTAGTAAAAAGAACATATTCATCCCCTAATGATGAGAGTAATTCTTGAAGGACAGTTTCACAGTACTTAGTACACTTTTTAAGTGCTTACACCCTATTATACAGCAATTACACTTGTTGTTAGCTGCCCTAATATTCAAGATATAACAAGGTTGCTCGTTGCAGCCTTGCTTTTGACACCAAGGACTTCAAAATTAATCTAGCAATAAGGGAATGGTTAAACATTAAACCATAGTACAACCTTAAAATGATCTACTAAGTATAATTCAGAATAAATCAGACCTTAGGCCCTAATACATAAGTATTAATGTGGTGAAATACCAAATTTCCTAACCAAAATTCATTCTCACCTTCCACAGTAACAGCACTGTACCTGGGCATGTGGCTCCCTTGTAATTACACGTAACTCAATTCTCATCAAAGGAAAATGAATTTTAGAAGTAATATATGCCTTTCTGTAATGAATATTTTAAGAAAGCAAGTATGCAGGTTATTTCTCCTTCCTGATATGGCTGGAACGTGAGAATTAAGCACAACAGGATAAGAGACCTAAAAGATGAAAGAAGCCTGGGTCTCCAAATGAGCACATCAAAGAGTTTCACAGCCAGGCTGAAAATATGATAAATTCTCCAATGGTAACCCATTATAACGGGAATCAAAATATAAATTCCTTAAATTCCTATCCAGGCCATATATAATTTGGTCCTTGCTTTCCTTTTCAAACTCATCTCCAACCCCCGGCCCCCAACCTGATTGCCTCTTTTTAATAAGCACACCAGACTTATTTCCACGATAAGGCCTTTAAATTTACAGGAATCCTACTTGATTTGCTTTTTCCCCCAAACACTCATAAGGTTCTCTCCATAGCTTTCAACAGATCTTTGTTCAACTGCCACCTCTTCAGAAAGACACAGTCCCTCTAAACCATGCCCCGCCAATCCCATCAGATCCCACTTGTATCCCTACTCTATCCTCTTACTAGGGGCAAATCTAGGTTTTGAAGGGCCTAAAGCTTCTAAAAATTGGAGGACTTAAAAGAAAGGATACAAATTAGAAGCAAATGTGAATACACACTTGAAATGAAAAAAAATCAACAAAATATTAAAAGACTAACAAATAACATAAACATCACACAATCCAGAAAAATAACATTTTAATTAAATGTCTGAAACACTTCTGTTATACATATTTTCTATATTTTTTGATTGAGTATTCTTTACTTGGCTTTTCAAATGACAAGATTCTATAAGGTTCCCTATACAGAGACCAAGAAGATAATTTGTCTTTACTCTGACATAGTTGTTCAAAATTTGTAGAAACTGTAAACTTCACAACCTGTTATCAGAAATGTCCTGTAAATTCTCCACGGAGTTGACAAATGTGAGGAATTTCTATCAAGCTTCTTTCATACAGAAACTTGAGATTTCAATTTGAATCTTCTTGCATAGTAACTAACCTTACTTATATGCTCTAAATTTAAGACATTAACCAATCATCAGTGTCACTGCTGGTATATTATGAGATTTTGCTGTGTTCATTGGTCAGAGAATTTGGTTTCAAATAAGTAAGTCATCAGATATCTTTCAAATAATTTCATGAGTCATTCTTTTTCATTAATTATCAAAAAACCAAAAGTCCATTCATTATTTCTATTTATAATTTACTTTTCCCCTTAAATGAATTGCTTTCTGTCATCATAACATTTTTGTGTCATAATGCACTTCACAATGGCAGAATAATTTCTAATTTTTCATGGCACTTGTTTAATCAGTTTCATATTCCACTAATTTTTATCCGAATTTTCTATTAATAAGTGTAATATAATGTCCTTAATATACAGCCAAATCAGAAGTCTTATCATTTCTTACTTGCTTTACTAAAATGTTCCAATAAGCAGATGATATTACATATTTTAATTTTATCGAATATGGCATATCCATTAAAATAGAAAAAAAACATTTGGTGCATATACAATTATATACATTACATTAACAATTATTTTGTACACAGGTGCACTGACATTTTGAATTTCTGGGGTGAAAACTGAATCTTACAGTTTTAAACACCTGAAAATCTTTCCACAAACTTGATTCTGACTCTACATTTCAAATATAGTTTCTCCTCCACTGCCAGCAGTGGCCTCATACTGCCAGTAATGGCCATCACAAGACACATTCACAGTGAAATGCTCCCTCTACTCTTACACATTCCTGTCATGATGCCTAGAGACACTAGACATAATCATAATGGACAGTTAGCAATGATTTAACTATACATGGTAATGACTGATCTCCATATAATTATACACTATACCCAAACTAAATGAAATATATTCCCAATTCAGCTTATTTTAGTCAGAACCAGACAAATTACCTGCCATAATTACTTACAAAACCTTCAAATATTTCTATCTTTTCATATATTTGCCTGGCAATAATTACACAACTGAATAAGAAAAAAGCAACATTAAAAAAATTACCCACTATTACCAAATACAGTTGTGTTCCAGGAATTCAAATCTTACACAACATTAACAGAGGGGAAAAAAACACTATCAACAAATTTCAGGAAGTTTAACAGAATATTAGAAATGGATCTCTTATGAAAGTACAGTGAATACAATTGATATTACTAGGTTCACAATGAGAGGAGTATGTAATAGAAGTAGGATGTGAACCTGCCTGACATCAAAATTTAAGTTCAAATCATACCACTTGTCTCAAAAACTGAATGGTGACCTAGACTGGCTTTCTTATTACTAAAGATGAATAAAAGAAAAAATGATCCAATGCAGAGAAGACAAATAATTGACAAATATTTTTTTTAATTTTAATGTTTATTTATTTTTGAGAAAGAGACAAACAGAGCACAAGTAGAGGAGGGGCAGAGAGAGAGGGAGACACAGAATCCAAAGCAGGCTCCAGAGCCCAATGAGGGGCTCGAACTCACAAACTGTGAGATCATGACCGGGGCCAAAGTTGGACTCAATGGACTGAGCCACTCAGGCACTCCAAATAATTGACATATTTAAAGATTTAAATTTTTAAAAAACCAGGCTACCCAATTTCATAGCAGGCAATAACAGGATTTTCTTTTAACTTATTTTATTATGGAGACTACATATTCAATAACCATTTTTTAAATGTTCTGAATATTTTTCAAATTTGCATACTGTACAGACTATGATTTAGGTTAAAACTATTATACATCAAAATTTCATACTATAGTTAAGGACAGAAATTTGTTTTCATTATATACAAGGTAGTGCTGAGGTAGCAGCAAATTTATATGAGGATAAGATGGCTTCCACCAGCACTTAATTAAAACAAAACCAAGTTTTCCCTGGCCACGCTATACTACAACATAGGACTACATACACACATACTGTTATAAGAACCCTATAGTACACAACTACAATAAACTACAGTTGTCTCTAGCTTCCAAACAAAATGAATGAAACAATGAAGAAAAAGAAGTTTAAAACCTAGTTGACATATGGGTGAGCAGAAAAATATTATGTTAATATATATACAAATTTTGTTATCACTGTAAAATAAGATGTATCTCTTTTTGTTAGTAAAACTAACTTGAGAAAACTAAATGAAAAATGAAACTATTGTTTTAAAAGAGAAAAAGTATCCAATCTAATAACCAGATTACATAAGAGAACTATGGATTAACCATGCCAAGCAGCAATTATTATAAGTAAACAAAGAAATGAAAAATGTCAGGAATAAAAGAGATTTGAACATTATTATCCAACATGACCAAATGGGCAACATTTACAAAATCCTATAATCTAAAACTGCAAAATAAGCACTATCCATAAACATACCTCTATAAGTTTTAAAGAACTGATATAATAGTTTGTTCTATGTCAACAAATTTAAGTTAGAAATCATTAATTAAAAGATATACAGGATATCCAAAATATCTAGACATTAAGCAATACACTTTTAAATAACCTACTGGTCAAAGAGGAAATCCAAGAAAAATAAGAATATATTTTTAAACTGAGTGATATGAAAATATAACATGTTAACATTCCTGAGATACAGCTAAAGAGGCATGAAAAGGGGAATCTTTAGCTTTAGCCATTTATACTAGGAAAGAAGAGAATAGTAAGCTTCCAATATAAGAAGCTAAATGGAAGAGAAAATTAAATCAAAAGTAAGAAGGAATTAAGAAATGGAAAGCAGGGGTGCCTGGGTGGCTCAGTCGGTTTAGTGACAGACTTCAGCTCTGGTCATGAGCTCATTGTTTGTGGGTTTGAGCCCCGCATTGGGCTCTGTGCTGACAGCTCAGAGCCTGGAGCCTGTTTCAAATTCTGTGTTTCCCTCTCTCTCTGCCCCTCCCCAACTCACGCTGTCTCTCTCAAAAATAAACATTAAGAAAAAAGGAAAGCATGGAAACCAACCTGACAATAAACTATTTTAAAAAAAAAAGGAAAAAGGAAAGCAATTAAACAGAAAGTAAACGATAGAGAAAATTATCTCCAAAAGTTGGCTCTTTCCCAAATTATTATGTTAAAAAATTAATAAGCACCTAGCAAACTGAAAAGGCAGAGGGGGCGGGAAGAAACCAAATTACTAGCATAAAGAATCAAAAAGTTAATATCACCAATGATCCTGCAGGCATTAAAAAATAGTAGGACCAATTCATGAACAACTTTTTACTAACAAATTCAACAAAACAAATGAAACACAAAAATACTGTGAAAAACACAAAATACCAATACTAGCAAGGGAAAAAACTGAATTCACAATCCAAAACCGTCCTTCAACAATATTTCACTGCTAAATTCTATCAAATATTTAAGAAAACAATATGCCAAGTTTTATATGAGCAATTATATATGGCATACAAACGTGTTAGTATGATACAAAACAGAGGAAAAGAAGGTACTTTAAGTTTTGACTAAATTTTAGGAAATCAAATCCAGTGATTATAAAAACAATAACACATCCTAACAGCGAAGTTTATCTAAGAATGTAGAGTTGAGTTAACATGAAAAAATAATCACCATAATTCACAGTAATAACTGAAAAGAAAAAAACTAAATAATCAAAATCATACACAAATAACGATTAAAAAGAGACAAACAAAACCACTCACTAAAGAACCTCCTCAACCAGATAAAGGGTATCTATGAAAGTCCTATAACTAACAACAGATTTAATATGAAATGTCAAATATATTCTCCCTAAGTTTGGGAACATGGCAAGAATGTTTGTTCTCATTATTTATCCTCATAACTATACTAAAGAAATCCAATATAAAAAGGTAAGAGAGGGGCGCCTGGGTGGCTTAGTCGGTTAAGCGTCCGACTTTCGCTTAGGTCATGATCTCACGGTTCGTGGGTTTGAGCCCCGCGTCGGGCTCTGTGCTGACTGCCAGCTCAGAGCCTGGAGCCTGTTTCAGATTTTGTATCTCCCTCTCTCTCTGACCCTCCCCTGCTCACGCTGTCTCTCTCTCTCCTAGAAATAAATAAAACATTAAAAAAATAAAAGAATAAAAAAAATAAAAAGGTAAGAGAAAGAAAAACATAAAGATCAAATTGGTAGTAATATACAAGGATGAAGCCACTGCGGAAAACAGTTTGACAGTTTCTCAAAAAGCTAACCATAGAATTCTACCACATAGCCCAGCAATTCCACTTTCAGGTATATACCCAACAGAATGGAAAAGCAGACTCAGATACGTGTACACCAATGCTCACAGTAGCATTATTCACAACAGCTAAAAGGGAGGAAGCCCAAGCATCCACAAGCAGATGAATGAACAAACAAAACGTGGAGTATTATCCAGCCATAAAAAGGAATGAAATTCTGATGCATGCTACAACACAGATGAACTTTGAAAACATTACGCCAACTGAAAAGCCAGTCACAAACTCTGGGCACCTGGGTGGCTCAGTTGGTTGAGCAACCGACTCTTGATTTCAGCTCAGGAAATTCCCAGAATTCTGGAATCAAGCCCCACGACACTCCGTGCTGAACATGAAGCCTGCTTGGGATTCTCACCCTTTCCCTCTGTCCTTCTTCCCTGATAGCATGTGTACACTCTCTCTCTTATGCAGGAAAAAAAAAGACACAAAAGAACAACTATTACTGAATGATTCTGCTTACATGAAATATCTAGAATAGGCAAATTCATACAGGCAGGAAGTAGATTAGATATTACCAAGGCCTGGGAGAGGGGAAAATGAGGAATTATTACCTATTAAGTACAGAGTTCAATATTTCTTATCACTTTAAAAAAACTGACATACATTACTGAAAGAAACTAAAAGATAGCCTAAACAGAAGATGTTACTATGTTTATAAGCCAGAATACTAAATATTAATGTCAATTTATCATAATGTCTTATTATGATGTGTTTATTAAATATTGTATAAAAGTCAATTCTCAAAATCTTGAGATTAGATACTTCACCCCAAAAGATATTCAAATGGCCAATAACACATGAAAAAGATGCTCAATACTGATATCAGAGAAATACAAATTAAGCCAGAAATACTCTTTGTGCTATTTTCATATATACATTTTAAACTGAACAATACAGTCATAGATTTTGCTTTAATCATAGGTAATTTTTTAATTGAAAAAAGCTTATAGTTTTTACAATTACTCACATATTCACTTTTTTTTAATGTTGATTCTTTACTGTAGATGGCACTTCAATCTGGTGCCATTTCCATTCAGACTAATGAACTTCCTTTATTTAGAACTGCTTGCAGTGCTGGTGGGCTGGTGAAAAATTTTATTAGTTTTTGTTTACCTCTTCAATGGTTCTTTTGCTTCTAGAATTTCCCTCAATATATTCCCAGCTGCTTGGCTACCCCTGACTTCTGTCCTATGCTACTGGAACTACAGGAGGCTGGGATGTTTCCAAAGACAAGAAAGCTGCAATATAAAATTTGTACAGATTGTAGTTGCTGGCTTTAAAAGGTAACCTTTTACCTGGCTTCTGCTTCACTTATGATCATTTTTTTTTTTTAAGTTACATGAGACTTCCATTAGAGGCTTTAGTTTCTGTTTTTGTTTTTTTTTAATGTTTTTTATTTATTTCTAGGAGAGAGAGAGAGAGAGAGAGAGAGAGAGACAGCGTGAGCAGGGGAGGGTCAGAGAGAGAAGGAGTCACAGACTCTGAAACAGGCTCCAGGCTCTGAGCTGGCAGTCAGCACAGAGCCCGGCGCGGGGCTCGAACCCACGAACTGTGAGATCATGACCTCAGCGAAAGTCGGACGCTTAACCAATTAGGACCTTCATCCCATCACAGGAGAATTTAAAGTACTCCTACCATCTTCCAGTCTTTATTCTCTTAACTCACATAGTATACTAAGAGTAATGATTGTCTATCATACTGCTTTTTATCATTAGACATGTTTTCTGTAAAAACCAGGAAACATACAATCAGAAACCTAATTTTAATTTTCAACTCCACCACTATCTCTAAAATTATAAGTGCATCACAAACTCTTTGATCCCTATTTCTACCATCTGTAAATGAGAATATCATCTACCCCATTAGTTAAGCTTAGGACCAAAATATAATACTTAACGTTATACTTCAGAGATATATAAAAGAAAAAAGCAATAGCATAAAGAACATGTAGTTGGATAAATCACAGAAAAATAGAAAGCACAACCATTACAGAATAACAGAGAGAAGTGAATGTTAAGAAGCAAAATACCAAAGGGGCGCCTGGGTGGCTTAGTCGGTTAAGCGTCCGACTTTCGCTTAGGTCATGATCTCGCGGTTCGTGGGTTCAAGCCCCGCATCGGGCTCTGTGCTGGCAGCTAGCTCAGTCTGTGACTCCCTCTCTCTCTGACCCTCCCCTGCTCACGCTGTCTCTCTCCCTCTCTCTCTCTCTCTCTCTCCCTCTCCTAGAAATAAAACATTAAAAAAAAAAGAAGCAAAATACCAAATGCTTAAAAAAAAAAAAAGTAGGACAGGATGAGAAATGGAAACACACAGATTAGCAACTGGAACTCAGTCTTACCTCTGGGATATTGTAAAGCATTTTAACATGAGTCTAACTAATGTTTATCTCTCTATTTGGTTAGGTAAGAAAATCTGGCTTTCATTTGAGGAAGCAGAATTCTAGTAGAAACAATAGTCAAACTGCAGAAGGCAGCCAAATAAGAACTGAGAAACTGGACATCTAGAGTCAACTACAAATCAAACAAACTCAGTGACAATGGAAAGGATAGGGAAAGAGTAAAGAAAGGTGAGGCATTTTTCATGATTAAGTGTGGTAAGACGGAGAAGCCAGCATGGAAAATGAGAATAACAGAAAACAGCAAGTTTCAAGTGAAAGAAAGAAGGGATAGGGTTAAGAATATAGATATTAGCCTCCGAAATAAAGGAAAACATTTTGTTCTTTGAGTAAAGATAGAGGAAAGAAAGTATAAAATATGAAATGAAAAAAGAATGAGAAAAATAGAAACAGGGCTGGTCATTTGAAGACAATGGAAAGGTTCCAAATAACTAATATTGAGAATGAAATAGAAGATTAAAATGAGATAAGGATCACCAGGAAGCACTGAGGCTAAGACAAAGCTAGGAGGAAAAGTGTCAATTTATATTAGAAACCTATAAAGACTATAATCAGAACTCTACCAAATCTAGTAGGTCCATGAATAGGGAACAAAACGAAAGAAATGAACAGTTGTAATTATTTCAATTACTAGACTGGGAAATTTGTGAAGAAAGATCAGAAGTATGGAAACCTTGAGTATTAATAAAAATAAAATTGAAATGACTACTAGGTGGGTTACTCTGGATCAAATTTTTCCTTAAAAAAAAGTGAGTTCTGAAGGAAAGAACTTTTAGGAAAAAATCCTTGCATGATGTTACTACAGAAAGTGTACTGGGAGAAAAGGAAGGTCAATACTACTTTGTAATGGTTTTCAAACATTTGTATAAAAATAATGTAACATTAGAATAATCCAAGTTCATTTCAGCTTTATTCAGTAAGATTAGTAAGTAGTGAAAGACCCTTCTGATAAAGAATAGTTTAATTATTCTATCCATACAACCCTGACCAGTATCTCCCAGATGTATCATGAATCACATCAGTAGAATAGCAAACTATGACATGGGCTGTGACAATCTGCTACCCAGAGTATAAAGCAGCCCCTACTGACTTTAGTGAGAAATTAGTGGTCTAACTAAAGGGCAATTTCTCTTATTCTTGTAAGCAAAAAGTGTCTCTATTAATAGCAAACCCCCAATTCATATATAAATAACTCAGAGAATTAATATAAACTTAATTCTTATGTTAGTAAGCATACAGAACAAGAGAAAGAAAGAAAGTACAGTGCACAAAAGCCATTTTGCCTTAATTCAGCCATAAATAGGTTAAATCCTCTTAATTACCACATTTGACATATACCATAGAAGAAGTAACTCTCAACTAAAACCTTTCATTTTTATTGTAACTGAAAATGTGAAACCATCATAAATGACATGTTTCACCTTTTTCCAATGAAAAGTGTCCATGGGTGGTATAACACAAACTATAAAAATATCAAGGTGAAGAACAATGTTACCCACCAATTCACACTTAAGTAGATGGTTAACCAGTGGACAACATGATTTAAAATTAACCCAAAAAAAGGAATATCAATAATTTTAGCTCTATAAAAATTCATTATTTGAAGTTAACACAGAAGAGCATTAGATAATATAAATGATAAAAATGCAAGTAAATTTCCCTAATAAAAATACATTAATTACACTATATTACAATCCCTTGTCCTTATGCAGAAAGTCAAGACTTCTAAGAGTGGTGATATTCCATTGTTATATGCCATTTCTCTAAAAAGCTACATTACAGAACATTATAAAACAATTCATTCTGAAATATGCCTTCAATTGATAAAAGCCACATAATGATAAAAAATAAGGAACTAAAACTGTCCCATAAAAATCAAGAAGATACATATCTACTAAAGCTAAAGGAAAAGTATACGTATTCCATATATAAGTTTACAAATACATCAAAATATTAGTGCCTTCTAAACTTAGTGCACAAGACTAAAATCAGTAAGATTCTCAAAACTTACTTTCTCTTCCTGGAAAAGATAAAAAGAATTTTGATAATAGTGTTAGCCTAAAAGGCTACAGATTATTAAGGTATAACATCAAATATACATGAAGTGCCATGATAAACTAAGGTATCATCCAATCCAAAAAACTAAACGTGAATTGACAAGACTAATATCAATGACTGTATCACACACAGCTAACATTTTCATGATACCCCTTGGAATCAAAACATAGCATTTTCCATAAAACAATTAACTAAGGAACTGAAGCACAAACATAAAGATAATTGCTTCCTTTGGGCTTTGGCTGTCAAACACAAAAAAATGCCAATGCTTTACAGTCCTGTGATAATGAAAAGCTTGCCACAGATCTAAACTATTAATGAATATTTATTTAAAGATAAATTTGTAATATGACACCAAAAACACAAATGACAAAAGAAAAAACAGATGAATTAAACATCATCAAAATTAAGAACTTTTGTGCTTCAAAAGACACCAGAAATAAAGTGAGAGACAATACACAGAATGGGAGAAAGTATTTGCAAATCATGTATCTCATAAGGGAATAGTTTTCAGAATATATATATACATAAAATGCTTATAATTCAACAATAAAAAGGCCATCCAAATTAAAAATGAGCAGATTTGAACACACATTTCTCCAAAGAGCATATGCAATCATCATAAATCACTATGGAAATGAAAATTAATACCACAATGAAATACCACTCATTAGATTGCTAAAGCACAAAAATGACTAACAGTAACAAGTGTCTATAAAGGATGTTGAGAAGTTGGAATCCTAATATCCTGTTGGTGGGATTATAAAATAACACAGCCATTTTGACAGTTCTTCAATGTTAAACAGAAAATTATCACATACCCTGCAATTCTACCCCTATGAAGCACAGATCCAAAAGAAATAAAGTTTTGTCCACACAAAAACTTATTCAAGAATGTTCACTGCAGAAGCATTCCTAATAGCCAAAAAGTAGATACAATTCATCAACTAATGAAAGGATACACAAAATATGGTATATAAAGAAATGGTTTTTCCCATAAAAATGAAGTGACACATGCTACAACATGGGTGAACCTTGAAGATATTATGCCAAGTGAGAACAGCAAGACACAAAAAGACAAATAAAATATGCTTTCATTTATATGAAATGTCTACAACAGGCAAATCTATAGAAACTGAAAGTATATTAGTAGTTACTTGGAGAGGGGGACAGTGGGGTGGAGGAGGTGGGCAGGGTGCTTAAAGGGAATTAAGGAATAACTGCTAATGGATAAAAGGTGAGGTTGGAGTATCCTAAAATTAGATAGTAATGACAGTTACACATCTCTGAATATGCTAAAACCCATCAAATTGTATACTAATGGATGAATTTCCTGATATGTAAAATGTATTCCAATCATTACTAAAAATAAATTTGCAGAAATGAAATATGTATCATAAGCATATACAATGCAAAGATGATTGCTTCCCTCAAAGTCACTCAAATATATGCATCAATTGGGGAAGAAAACACATTATGTTGATTTGTTCTACTTAATACATCTTTAGGAATCAGTTACCACATTTTAAAATACTAAAAATTTGTTTTAGATTTTTATAACATCATTTACTCCTAAAAATGTACATTTATTATAAATATACAGTAAGCAAAATAGTGTAATTGCTCAATATTTAAGCACCAACTATGATTACTATAGAATTTTGGAAACATCATTTGGTTAAATACTTAGCATTTCAAACACATTAAAAAGCATAATAAAAGAAATCAATGTTTATTTTTATCTATATCTTCATATATCTAGGAAATTTCCATTGTTTTAATCAACAAATTTAGTCATCCTTAGTAATATTTCACAGACTATACATTAAAACAATTAAAACTATATTATGACACTTGATAATCCAATGCCTCACACTGCTAAAGCGTATTTAGTAATTTTTAAAACTATCACTATTAACCAAAGCATAAGTTTATGAAATTCTTAATATTAAAATGTTATTACAATAAAATTAAGAGCCCAAATAGAAAATAGCTTAAGGCCTTACTCGAGTACTTGTCTTCATACTGACCTACTATGGTAAACAGGACCTAATGTAAGGAGGAGTCAAGTAATGGACGGCTAAAGAAGAAATCTGTATTACTATTACCAGCTAATAGAAATTTTAACTTTCTTCTCACATGAGGAAAATCGTGTTTCATTCGCCAAAGTACTAGTATTCCTGCCCACTAAGATGGCTCTGCCTTCGAACTCTTTCAATACTTAGATCACACACAGAAAATAATTTTCTGGATACAATGTGTAGAAAAAATCAGAAGGAATCAGAATAAGTCTATAAAGAAATTCCAGTACCAAGTAAAAATTATAAGAAATATAAATTGTATGTTATTTATACTATTATAAATATCACTAAGGTAACATACATGCAAACTTAAATAACATGCAAAACATTTAATACTGAGAGTATGTACTTACCAAATACTTAGGTAGCCTGTTAAAAATCCCTCTGCTGGTTGAGATTCCCTAAATAATAATAATAATAACAAAATGAAAGAGGAGGAGGAAGCAGAAGGGGAAGAAGAGAAGAAAGAGCTTTTGAACTTCAGAAGTTACCCCTATTCTGTAAAATCTATCCAAGAATCCCACTTGTATGAGAATAATGTTTGGCTTTTTTTTTTTTTTTAAAACACTTAAACACATGACATGCTGAAACTCTGGCACATTATAAATATAAAACAAATTTTTCCTAGTCTTATAAACAATTTAAATTTTATGTATAACATATGGAAAAGCTAATGAATTATCAAGATATTGGCAGAGTATACTAGACTACAAAGAATGAGCTTTATAACAAATTGAATTAAAAATTACCAACCAAAACAACAGTAAACTAACAAGGTATTAGAGAAGCACTAGTATGTTAAATTCTTCCTGACCATCAACAGACAATATCATACACTACTTTCTGGTATCTGTAGTTACCACCTTGTAAGTAGCACCTAGACAACCTATTTAACTACAGAGTTAATGTACAGCCAAGGAGGTGGGGAAATTCTTTACAAAGTCTTCATTCTATTTTTTTAAATTAACATAAGGAAGCATTTTAAAATCTACCTTATGCTGACAGAAAAAAATTAAAATATTTTATTCACAATAAAAGGAAATGTGTAAACTGACAAATTAACTTTACTATTTACAAGTTAGTTATAAATATTTTTATAATAAACATGGTGTATACCCTTTCAATCAAGTCTCAAGTCAAAATGAACTTCAAAACAAAGTTCAAAAATTCAAGAATAAAGCACTAACTATAGAGATTTTATTGTTTGTCAGGCACATTGCTCAGGACTTGAAAAAACTTATACACGCTTTTCTTAAATTACTTCACTTACTCCACACTTTATAGATTTTAAAAAAAAAAGCCTTATAGAAATTAAATCACCTGCTTAAATATAGCAGCTGCCTTTGACCACACTACCTAATGTCTTTAAGGCACCATACTCTTAAAAAACAAAACAAATAACACAGAACACAACATAATGTTACGTAAAACTAGACTGCCTCTTTTAGAGTCAGGAAAAAATGTTTAAAAACCTTTTAAAGTATTACCAGACTACAAAATCATGTATTTTATGAACAGAAAATGTTACCATACCAGACTTAAAATACCATATACAAAAATAAAATAAAAATGTTTTCTTATGAGTAAGGCATACCAAAGATTTTCTAACACTACCACTGTTAAAATCAAAATTCATCAAATTCATTACATCCATCCAAAGGCCATGAAAAAAGGAAGGAGAAAAAGGTATATCAGAGACTTAAACAATTAACTTTAAAACAATAAAGCTTTTGGGGTGCTTGGGTGGCTCCGTCAGTTAAGAGTCCAACTTCGGCTCAAGTCATCATTTCGTTGTTTGTGGGTTTGAACCCTGCATCAGGCTTGGTGAAGCCTGGAGCCTGCTTCGAATTGTGTCCCCCTCTCTCTTTGCCCCCCTCTCTCTCTCTCAAATAAATATTTTTTAAAAAATCTATAAAACAATAAAGGCTTTATGAGACAGAAAAATATTGTCATGACTTTGAAATAGGCAAAAATTTCTTAAACAAGACATGAAGATCAACACAACAAATGGGTCTTCATCACAATTTAAAAGTAGTATTCTTAAAAAAGTGAAAATGCAACCTACAGAGCAGGAGGAGATATTCATAATGCACATATCCGACAAAAGACTCATGTACTACTTTATTTTTTAATGTTTTTTATAACATTTATTTATTATTGAGAGACAGAAAGAGACAGAGCATGAGCATGAGAAGGGCAGAGAGAAAGGGAGACACAGAATCTGAAACAGGCTCCAGGCTATGAACTGTCAGCACAGAGCCCGACGTGGGGCTCGAACTCATAAACCGTGAGATCATGACCTGAGCCGAAGTCGGACGCTTAACTGACTGAGCCACCCAGGTGCCCCTTAATGTTTATTTTTGAGAAAGAAATGGAGAGATAGAGCATGAATGCGGTGGGCAGAGAGAGGGAGGCACAGAATATGAAAGAGGCTCCCGGCTCTGAGCTATCAGCACAGAGCCAATGTAGGCACAGAGCCTGCAGGAACCATGAGATCATGATCTGAGCCAAGACAGATGCTTAACCAACTGAGCCACCCAGGCACCCCCAAAATACTTTTCTTTTGGAAAAACAACTTTAAATCACCAAAAATAAGACAATCCAGCTTTTAATATAGGCTAAAGACCAAACAAAGCTTCACAAAAAAATAATTTCAAAATCCAATGAGCATATTGAAAAGGTACTCAATACTACCATCAGGAAAATACAGACAATACAATAAGATACTATTATCAACCAAAATGAACACTATTTATCTAAAAACCAGACAATACCACATGACAGTGAGAAAGTACAGCCACTGGTATTCTCATACAATGCAGGTAGAAATGCAAATTAGTATAACCAGTATGGAACATTATTTGGAAGTATCTACCAAAGGTGAACATACCCATACCCAATGACTAAGTAATACCATCCTTGAGTACATAATTAATAGAAATGTGTACATATGTGCACAAAAAGCTATACACAAAATTTATCATGGCAGCATTACCTAAAGATCCCAAAACTCTACATAACTCAAATGTCCACCAGGAAAAGGGGTAAATAAACTGAACAAATATATATACATATATATGTTCATGTAATCCTAAACCTCAGTGGGAAAAAAAGGAAACTAATGTCACACACAAAACAGGATACATCTCACAAACATATCAGGGTGGGAGTGTATATATGTATGTGTGTGTTTGTGTATGTTCTTTTAATTTATTAAATTATAAAACAAGCCAAACTAATCTCTGATCACTAAGTCAGAATGGAGCTAACTTTGGGATGCAGGGGTTATTTGATTAGGACAGAACACAGGGAGACTTTAGAGAAGTTGCTATCTTGATCTAGGTTACAATTACAAAGGTGTGCTCACTCGCAAAAGTTTATAAATATAGAAATATCAATCTACTTTTCTACTTTGTATGGCTTAATAGACTCCTCTAAACCTCCAATCAGCCAGAAATTGTCATCAGGTCTCTACTAGAAGGTAGCTGACCACTCAGGTGTAGTTCTCAAACATAAGGTGCACAAGAAACCCTTTCACAAAACTGAGTTTTTAATCAATTTAACAACATTTACTCCACCCCCAAGCTAGACATCTGCTTCTTCTAATTCAGGTACTTTATCTTTTTTCTTATTTTTTTATGATTTTTTTACATTAATTTATTTTGAGAGAAGCAGAGGGGTGCAGAGAGAGAATCCCAAGCAGGCTCAGCAATGTCAGCACAGAGCCTGATGCAGGACTCGAACTCATGAACCTTGAGATCGTGAAAGGAGCCAAACTCGAGTCAGACACTTAACGGACTGAGGCACCCAGACACCCTAGGGTACTTCTCTTTCTAAATGGTATTCACCAGGTTACTGATCAAGAGTAAGACTTAACATTCCCACTTTGGGAAATTTTGATATGAACAAATATGTTAATTTGAGTGACACCTTAGAATTAAAAGAGGGGGGAAAAAACCTCCCATAAGAGAAGTTTGCCTTATATTCTTTAGTAAAAGAGAAAGATCAACTTACTGAATATAAGGAAGACCTCTCCAGAGGCCACACATCTCAGCAAAACAAGACAAATCCTAGGAAAAGGATCAGGATCACAGAGTTAATTCGGAAGCTGAGAACCAACAAATCCCATCCAACATCTAAAAAGCCTGCAGAACTAGAAATGGGTTTATTAGAAAAATTACCTAACTATAATTTCTAGTAATTCTAAAGATCCCAAAGAAGACAAAAAGGATGTAAGCAGAACAATCTTTCCCTAAAATAAAAGACACAGAATGAATTCAGTGACTGTATACCGTTCATTCAGCAATAAATTTAATAAAGATTGCTCATGAACTAGAACCATGTAATTATTTGTATTTGAAAATCTAACATCTTTAAGTATTTATTTATATATAATGTTATGTTAATGATATATTTCTCTAGGATACTCTTGTTTTTTGTTGTTTTCTATTTTAATTTTGTAGGTGGAAAGCAGGAGCTAGACTGGTGATGAATTTAAAGATAGGAGGGTCTCGGCTAGTCAAAAGTTGTAAGTAGTTACAAAGATCAGATCTTGAATTACCTGGAACAAAGCATCAGAAATCATTTCTCGGGGCCCCTGGGTGGCTAAGTCGGTTAAGTGTCTGACTTCAGCTCAGGTCATGATCTCGTGGTTCATAAGTTTGACCCCCACGTCGGGCTCTGTGCCAGCAGCTCAGAGCTTAAGGCCTGTTTCAGATTCTATGTCTCCCTCTCTCTCTGACCCTCCTCCGCTCATGTTCTGTCTCTATCTCAAAAAAAAAAAAAAACACTAAAAAAAATCATTTCTCAAATTACCCATCACTTGTTCAATTTGGTCTACTTACAATATTTCACAAATCAACCTAGTGCAAATCAACTATACCTCCACTTTATACAGAAGTGAATCCCAGTACAACCTTCAAATGTTTTTTAAAAACTTCACATCATATTTTCTGCAAAAGATGTAAACTTGTTAAAAATCTCATGTTGCATTTCTGTTTCCTGAACAAAGAAGACACAGCACTCAGTATTTATCCTCTCAAGCATCTTGCCTGATTGCTTCAAAACTACAAAGAAATGCTTAAACAATACTTCAAAGAGTTTGAAAGGAATCCCTCAACATTCTGATGATCATAGACACTACTAACAAATTTAAAAAGTAAATTCACGGGGCGCCTGTGTGGCTTAGCCGGTTAAGCATCCGACTTTCGCTTAGGTCATGATCTCGCGGTTCGTGGGTTCGAGCCTCGCGTCAGGCTCTGTGCTGACTGCCAGCTCAGAGCCTGGAGCCTATTTCAGAGTTTGTATGTATCTCCCTCTCTCTCTGACCCTCCCCTGCTCACGCTGTCTCTCTCTCTCTCTTCTAGAAATAAATTTAAAATATATATATATATAAAGTAAATTCATGGTATCTTTAAAATATCTGATTTGTCCCAGCTGTTACAACACTATAAAATAAAAGCTTTGATACAAATTATCTATATTTTGTAATCCTTTTCACTACACAAATACACCTTTATAAAGTTAAGCCTCCACCATATCCTTCAACATTCCCACAAACCTTACAAGTATTTCTAAACTCCTCATAAGTTCTTGTAAATTACAAGCTTTTACAACATACTTCTCTTGAAGCCTGTGCCTTATATATCTTTCACCACCATTTTCATACTCCTTAAATCAACACAAGCTCCAAGTGATCATTTTAGTGCAGTGACATCTAGAAACACTGTGAAAATTCTAAATCCTTTCCCAAAAAAAGGACTTTATCTAGAAACATAAACGGCTACCTTGATATCTGCAACTGCCAGATTCTACAAGATTGAAACTTTGAGTCCTAACATCTCATATAATTCCTAAAACTACACTATTCAAAGTAAGTTTTTAAAAATGAGGAAAAGAATAATACAATAACTGGAAAAAAGAGTAAAGAATAAATGTATTAACCCTTAAATCTTGTACTAGAAAACATGATGCATATGATTTTAAAGAAAAGAAGAATTTCACAAAATCAAATATATCAATACTATTTAACAATTAGGGAAAACAAAAGCCCAAAAGGATTTATCTGAAATAATATAATTAGCAAAAGGCAGGCCTACCTAAAACCAAGTACGGTGAATCCCAAGATCCTTTTCTTTTTTTAAGTTTCTTTTTAATTTATTTATTTTGAAAGAGAGCAAGTGCGCACAAGCCAACATGAGTGCAGGTAGGGAGACAGACAGAGAGGGAAAGAGAGAATTCCAAACAGGCTTTGCACTGTCAGCGCAGAGCCTAACGTGGGGCTCCATCTCACAAATGGTGAGATCATGACCTGACCTGAAATCAAGTCAGAGGCTTAGCCAACTGAGCCACCCAGGCACCGGCCCCCACCACCACTATCCTTTTCTATTACCCCACTGGCTTGTTGCAAGGTAAGTAGGATTTAAGGTCTAACCTTACTAAAAAGTTAAAATATTTCTCCTTTCCATTCAAAACAAATTATTCCAACGGCCCACAAGAGAATATACATTCCTTCCAAGCATACAATGAAACATTCACCAAAATAAAACAAGCCTTAACAAAACTGAAAGAATTAGAAGACCTAAAATAATACAAAATAGGTTACCTAATGGAACTAAGCTATTAATAAGTAACAGAAAAATACCCCCACAAAATCCCTAAAATGGGAATTCAACAACATATCTAAATAAGCAATAGATCAAAGAAGGCTCAAAGGAAATTAGGCTCAATTTTCATTGAATTAAATGAAAATACGCCATATCAAAATTAGTATGATGCAATCAGCATAGTACTTAGAGGGAATATTTATAGCATTATATGCCTATATGAGAAATGAAAAAGAAGAGGCTCAGTTGGTTGAGCGCCCAACTCTTAATTTCAGCTCAGGTCATGATCTCATGGTTGGTGAGTTTGAGCCTAACATAGGGCTCTACACTGACAGTGCAGAGCCTGCTTGAGATCCTCTCTCTTCCTCTCTCTCGCTGCCCCTCCCCCACTTGCATTACGTGCACACTCTCGCACATACTCTCTCTCTTTCTCTCTCTCTCTCTCAAAACTAAACTTTAAAAAAAAGAAGAAAAGTTTTAAATTCAAAAGATTCCACCTTAAGAAACTGGGCAAAAGAAGAGCAAGATAAACTCAAAGCAAGCAGCAGGAAGATAATAATAAAGAACAGAAATCAATGGATTTCAATAGAACGGAAAACAGAAAAATAGACAAAAATAAATGAATACAAAAGCTAGTTCTTTAAAAATCTCAATAACAGTAATAAACCTCTACCTAGACTAACCAATGGGGAAAAAAAGAGAAAGATAATATAAATTACCAACAAGAGAATGGAAAGCAGAGATCTCACTACAGACTTTAGACATAAAAATAATTACAGAATACTTAAAATAATTATGGAATACAAATTAATGCTACAGATTCAGCAACTAAAATGAAATGGATCATTTCATCCTAAAAGAGAAAAACTGCCAAAACTCATTCAGGAAAAAGCAGATAACCTGAATTTTCTGGTATATATTAAAGAAAACAAATCTGGTTGAATTTTTTCCAAAAAATAAAACACACACTTTGAAGTTTCATAACAAAGCTACAAAACATGTAGGAGAAATAATGTCAATTAAATACAATTTACTTCAAAAAAAAAAAAAAGTAGAAGAGGAGGGAATATTTCCCAACTCAAAATACCAAAGCAAGACAAAGATTCTGTAAGAAAACAGCAGAAACAATATCCTTCATGAACAGATACAAAACTCTTCAATAAAATAAGCAAACTCATCTCTTTCCTCTAGCTATCCAAGATGCTGAAAGGAAAGAAGACTAAGAGGAAGAAGGTGGCCCAAGTCCCTGCTGTTCTAAAGAAGTAGGAGGCCAAGAAGGTAGTCAATCCCCTGTTTGAGAAAATACCCAAGAATTCTGGCACTGGGAAGGACATCCAGCTCAAAAGGGACCTCAACCACTTTATCAAATGGCTACACCACATCTGGCTGCAGCGGCAAAGAGCTATTTTCTACAAACATCTAAAAGTGCCTCCTCCAATTAACCAGTTCACCAAGGCCTTGGACTGCCAAACAGCTACTCAAATGATTAAGCTGGCCCACAAATACAGACCAGAGACAAAGCAAGAGAAGAAGCACAGATTACTGGCCTGAATTTCAAAGAAAGCTGCCAGCAAAGGAGATGTCCCCACTAAAAGGCTGCCTGTCATTAGAACTGGGATTAATACTGTCACCACCCTGGTAGAAAACAAGAAGGCTCAGCTGGTAGTAATTGCACATGATGTGGATCCCACTGTTGTATTCCTGCCTGCCCTGTGTTGTAAGATGGGGGTTCCCTACCGCATCGCCAAGGGGAAGGCCGGGTTGGTCCACAGGAAGACCTGCACCACTGTCACTCTCACAGAAGTTAACTCAGAAGACAAAGGATCTCTGGCTAAGCTGGTAGAAACTATCGGGACCAATTACACTGACAGAAATGAAGAAGATGTGCCATCACTAGGAAGGCAACATCCTAGGTCCAAAGTTAGTGGCTCGCATTCCCAAGTTGGAAAAGGCAAAGCTAAAGAACTAGCCACCAAACTGGGCTAAAGAGACGCTGTTGAATTTTCTGTATATAAAAGTAATGAACAGTTCTCTTTCAAAAAAAAAAAAATAAATAAATAGCAAACTCGACCCAGCAATATAAAAATGAATAACAGCTCATAAGCAAGTAGAGTTTATGCCATTAATACAAAGCTGGTCCAATATTTGAAAATCAAACAAGGAAAGAGATCATATTAATGAAGTAAGCAAGAAAAACCACATGATCATTTCAATAGCTAAAGACAAAGTACTATACAAAATCCAGCACCCATTTCTCATTAAGAAGAAAAAAATATAGCAAAGCAGGAATAAGAGGGAATTTCCTTAAACAACTAAAGGTCATCTAAACAAACCTACAACTAATTCTATATTTAACAATAAACAACTAATAAAAGACCAGGAGACAATTATTTGATTCAGCATCATTACTAGAAGTCCTAAAAAGGACAGTTAGGAAAAATAAGATAAAAGCATACAAACTGGAAATGAATAAATGAACAATGGTCTTGGGGTGCCTGGGTGGCTCAGTCAGTTAAGTGTCCAACTTCAGCTCAGGTCACCAACTCAGTCTGTGGGTTTGAGCCCAATGTCAGACTCTGTGTTTACAGCTCAGAGCCTGGACCCTGCTTCAGATTTTGTGTCTCCTCTGCCCCTCCTCCGCTTGCTCTCTCTCTCTCTCAAAAAAAGTTTTTTTTTTTAATGAAAAATGGTCTTTATTTGTATGTATGACAATCTACATAGAAAATGTAGACAAAGGTTACAAAATCGCTCCTAGAACTAAAAGAAGATTTTAATAACTCATGGAATATGGGGACCTGACTGGATAGAGAATAAACATATTAGGCAAGAAGACTCCAAAGGTGGTAAGTATTCCATGGTACATCACAGCAAGGAACACATCCATGTTGTTTGAACCACTTGGTTCAAGGGGCAACTTACAGACTCTATTTATAAAGGCACAGTTTCTCCTTTGTAATAGTAAGTGATGTGTGGGATAATAATTTGGTATTATGCATACGTCCTGGTACCAGCAGTCTTTCCTCAAAGGTTTTGGCATTCACCGATGGTTCTGGTCTAAATTGTTTCCCTGGAGTTTTCAGTATAATTTTCTAGTTCTAACATTGCTTCAAAATGTATTAACTTCTCCCTTCTCTAAATAAGGCATCTCTTTTCCCTTATTCCTCTTTTTTTTTTTTATTAGTTTACTGTCAAGTTGGTTTTCATATAACACCTAGTGTTCATCCCAACAAGTGCCCTCCCTTATCCGTCTTCTTATCACTCTGGACTTACATTTTTCCTAATTAAGGTTTTACAGTTAATTATAATCATTCTTTCATTAATGCTAAGATAGTTACAGATTTGGCCAGAAGAGTTGGGGCTTGGAGGTTCTGTCGAAGTGATCCAATAGCTTTTGAGCACTTTCTTATTTGCTAGCTGTTTTCTCTGCACAAGAACTACGATCTGCAATTTTTCACAGAAGCCTTGGATCCTTTCAGTAGGAACAACATTTAGAGACAATGTTATCAATGTTGAATGTAGTTATTGCTACTGTGATTGCTGATGCTTCTAAGCCCTTCTGATAGAAGGAAGAGAGGATTATATATGTGTATAATCATGGATTCATGTTGATATTTCCATTCAATTGATAACAAAAGATTTTTTTAATTTACATATATATAATTTATTTAAATTCAATTTAGGAGCGCCTGGGTGACTCAGTTGAGCATTAAACTTTGGCTCAGGACACGATCTCATGGTTCACAGGTTCAAGCCCCACATCACGCTGTGTGCTGACAGCTCAGAGCCTGCTTCATGGATTCTGTGTCTCCCTCTCTCTCTGCCCCTCCACTCATGCTCTGTCTCTCTCAAAAATAAATAAAACATTAAAATTTTATACGTAAGTAAATAAATTCAGGTTAGTTAACATACAATGTAGTGCTGGCTTCAGGAGTAGAACCCAGCGATTCATCTCTTACATATGACACCCAGTGCTCATCCCAAAAAGTGCCCTCCTTAATGCCCATCACCCATTTAAACCATTCTCCACTCACCTCCCCCTCCAGCAACCTTCAGTGCTCTCTGTATTTAAGAGTTTCTTACGGTGCGCCTTAGTGGCTGTATTTGTCTATATTCTCTTAATGTTAAACTTATGGTTCCTAATAATATTAACATGATAATTTAAATGTCTTGTCTATAAGATATTTGGAATGGTTTCAAGATTACCAGAAACAATATAGTCCTACTAAGTAAATGAGATCATACTATAGGATTCTTTTTATATATTAATAATATGTCTTGGACATTTAACTATCTCATGACATAGATTTTAATCTTTTTAGTCAATCTATTAATATTCAAAATATGGATGATATATTACAATTTATGTCACCATTTCTCAACTAGTGGATATTCAGATTGTTTAAAACATTTTGCTACTACAAGCTTCTGCACAGCCAAGGAAACAACCCAGAAAATTAATAGGCAACCAACGGAATGGGAAAAGATAGTTGCAAATGACATATCAGATAAAGGGTTGATATCCAGAATCTACAAGGAACTCATCAAACTACATGCCCGAAAAACAAACAACCCAGTGAAGAAATGGGCAGAAGATATGAACAGACACTTCTCCAAAGAGGACATCCAGATGGCCAACAGACACATGAAACGATGCTCAGCATCCCTCCTCATCAGGGAAATACAAATCAAAACCACACTGAGATACCACCTCACGCCAGTCAGAGTGGCTAAAATGAGCCAATCAGAGAACTCTAGATGCTGGCGAGGATGTGGAGAAACGGGCACCCTCCTACACTGTTGGTGGGAATGTAAACTGGTACAGCCCCTCTGGAAAACAGTGTGGAGGTTCCTAAGGAAACTAACAATAGAACTCCCCTATGACCCAGCAATAGCACTGCTAGGAATTTACCCAAGGGATACAGAAATGCTGAGGCATAGGAGCACATGTACCCCAATGTTCATAGCAGCACTCTCCACAATAGCTAAAACCTGGAAAGAGCCTAAGTGTCCATCAACAGATGAATGGATCAAGAAGATGTGGTTTATCTATACCATGGAATACTACATGGCAATGAGAAACAATGAAATCTGGCCATGTGTAGCAACATGGATGGACCTTGAGGGTGTTATGCTGAGCGAAATAAGTCAGGCAGAGAAGGACAAATATCATATGTGTGCACGTATAGGAGGATTAGGAGGAACTTAACAGAGGACCAAGGGGGAGAAGAAGGGCGGAAATGGTGGGGGAAAGGGAGAGAGGCAAACCATGAGAGACTCTTGAATGCTGACAAAAACTGAGGACTGGTGGATGTGGGGGAGGAGGGGTGGGCATTGAGGAGGGCACTTGTGGGGATGAGCACTGGGTGTTATGTGGAAACTAATTTGACAATAAACTATTTGTAAAAAAAAAAAAAAAACATTTTGCTACTACAAATAATGCTGTAATTGACACACACACACATATATATCTTTATACATACTTCTATAAAACCATATATATTCTTTGACTTATTATTCCTTATTCATAACTCACTTTTCTAAATTTTGTTAATTTTAGAAGCTCTGTTATATTTGTTAAAACTTCGCTACAAATTGCAAATATTTTCTACCAGGCTGATCTGGCCTTCTTATAGTATCTTTTCTTAGAGAAGTCTATTCCATTTTAATGGAGTCAGATATGTTTTCCTTTTCAAATATATGGTTCTTTACATTTTGATACGTTTTAAAAATAACCTTGTGCTTTGTGTGTACAATTTTCTTCTCATTTTTCATTTATTTGGACTCTTTCTGTACTCCTCCTGCATCACTATCAATGTTTTTAATTACCACACCTTTTTTAAAAAAAATCTTTAATGCAAATTTATTTATTTTTGAGAGAGAGACAGAATGTGAGCAGGGAAGGGACAGAGAAAGAGGGAGACACAGAATCCAAAGCAGGTTCCAAGAAGGTTCTAGCCCTACGTGGGGCTAGAACTCACGAACCACCAGATCATGACCTGAGCTGAAATCAGACATTTAACTGACTGAGCCACAGGTGCCCCTTAATTAACTACAGCCTTACAGTATAGCAAGCAATACCATAAAACACTTGTCAGATTTTATTTTTAAAACTTCTACTGGATATTCTCATTCAAATACTTCGTATATTTGAAAATCAAGTTGTCAAGTTTCCCCCATTCTTCAAAATGAAAAAACAAATTGTGGTTTTGGTTGGAATTCCATTAGTTTTATGAATAAAATTTTGAAAAAGTCTACATCTTACGATACTGGGTTTTTCATTCTGAAAAGTAGTAGGTCTCTTCACTTATTTGAACCTTGAATGTTATTTCCATCATACAAATCCTATTCCTTTCTTGTTAAACTTATTGCTATATATTTTATGGTGTTATAGCTTTATGAATGGGTTTTAACATGTACTCTACATAAATTTCTAAAATAAGCATTAAGTATTTTTTCTTTAAATAATTAGTATCAAATACATAAAACAAAAATTCAAGATTCCCATTAAAGAAAAAATAAAAGCCAGCAACTTTGCCTTTAAAAGACAAAGATAAAACAAGGATGTCCTCCTTTTTTCATTCAAATGCAAAGTACCATTTATAGAACAAATATGGCAAAGAGCACCATTTTTTTCTTGTAATTACTTGGCTACACCTATGGGGGAGAGCAAATAAAAATACTGCAACACTGTAAAAGGTCCACAAAAAAGGAAGTCAACAGCAATACAACTTATTCATGGCACAGTGTTCATTTATAATAAATCCATTCAGGGGCACCTGAGTGGATCAGTCAATTAAAGCATCCAACTTCAGCTCTGGTCATGTTCGAGCCCCACATCAGGCTCTGTGCTGACAGCTCGGAGCTTGGAGCCTGCTTTGGATTCTGTGTCTCCCCCTCTCTCTGCCCCTCCTCTGCTCAGGGTCTCTCAAAAATAAAAACATTAAAAATTTTTTTAAATAAATCTACTCCCAACAGCTAATTTAATCATTAAATGCTTAGATGGAAATTTCCTTGGGACACAAGATGCATGCAAAGAAAAATACAAAGCCCAAATAAATGGACAGAAAGAAAGAAAATGTGAATAACATTTAACAAAATTAAACAATGACAACAAAGTACCAAAGAGATGGAAATCAAGACCTAAGATCAAAATTCTCAAGATATGGAGAAAAGAAGACAAAGTTGTGCTGATAACAGATACTTCAAAAGTAGGAAGCCTTTAAGTTTTAAACTACGAACCCACAGGGGACGCCTGAATGGCTCAATAGGTTGAGCTTCAGACACAGTTATGATCTCATGGGTTACTGAGTTCGAGCCCCATTTCGGGCTCTGTGCTGACAGCTCAGAGCTTGGAGCCTGCTTCAGATTCTGTCTCCTTCTCCCCTTCTGCTCCTGCCCCACTTGTGCGCGCTCGCTCATTCCATCTCACTCAGAAATAATAAGTGAATAACCTTTAAAAATATAAACTACCAATCCATAAATAAGCCTTATACCTGATAAACAGATTCTGCCAAATTAATCTCCTAGGAAGGTATTTTGGACATCAAGAAGGTCAAGGGTAAATACCTTAAAACAATACTTGTCAAAACATTCCAGTTTAGTGTTCTTAGCAAAATGCCACCACAGGTAAAAGTAATAAACATATAACTCTTTCATCCCACCCTATCCTCAGTTCCATCTGAAAGAGTTTCTGGCCATATTTTCAAGTATTTACATTTAGTAAACTTTCCAGTAACCTAGTAATGGTTAATCAATTGGAAAGTTTGGAATATGCTATAAATTTTCTTAAATACATAAATTTACGCCAAGGTTATGTAGATTAGTATATGTTATTTCTTCTCTTAGTGCTAGATAGTTTGTTAGAATCAGGTTGTGGCACCAAAGAAAATGTATGTTTCTAGATTTTAGTCTTTTGTAAATATTATTCTTAAAAACAAAATAGAATACAGGGGTCTTGACCTTCAAAACTTTTGTAAAATGGCCATTAAAAATGAATTAATTTTTTTTAATGTTTATTTACTTTTGAGAGAGAGAGGACGCAAGCAGGGGAGGGGCAGAGGGAAAGAAAGAGGCACAGAATCTGAAGCAGGCTCAAGACTCCAAGCTGTCAGTACAGAGCCCGATGCGGGGCTCGAACTCAACAAACTGTGAGATCATGACCTGAGCCGAAGTTGATTGCTTAACCGAATGAGCTACCCAGATGCCCAAAGATTAAATTAAATGATAAGTTTAAGACATCTTTGTGCCAATTCTTTCAATTATGAATAGAACTATATAATTATTTAGTAGTTATCAAAAATATCCACTGTGGTCATATTTAATAATTATATTTAAAGGAAGGCCAAACACTACTTTTAGTTCCTAGTTTAAAAGGTATTATTTTGACAAATTTTGTTAAAAGTATTAGAAATAAAAATATACACACACACATATATATACATATACATATATATGTATATATATACATAAAACACACATCTGAGAGTTCTGAGTCCCCACTCCCACACCTTCTATCTTCAATTACTTCCATATGGAAAATATTCAATTAACATTCATGTCTTGCCTACCTCTTTTAAAAAGGCACTGCAAATAAGCATATATCATAGCAAATAATCCAAATTATATTATCAAGCTTCCAAGTATCAATGAATTATTTACAAAAAAGAAATCTGTATATGCACTCGAAGCTTATCCTCTCTTCCTTTAATTCCTTTCTTTAAGGTAGATGAGATCTAGACTAAGACATTTATGTTATCAGTAGAAACTCCCTAGTCTCACAGTACCCCATCACATATAATTTCAGAGCAAAGTTAGAATGAAGATCATTTTTCTAAAAAAAAATGGCCACATAAATAAACGTCATCTTAATATAGATGCCTTCCACCAGGCAATATCACCCATCTAAATAGGTTCACTCTTACTAAACTATTTACTAAAATGAAGTCATGTGATATCTTAAAAAGATCTGCTTTACTATATGGCACACTCAACTACATATGATTTTGTTACATATATAAAAAGGAGCTATCATGTGTCACTTATACATGATTGAAATATTAAATAAACATATAGTAATAAAAATTATATGGCAAGAAACTATGAAGAAAGTAGATATGAATTCAAACATTTTCAATTACGCAGGTGACTTCTATTCTTTTGTCTATTTTGCAAATTCTAGTTAATGTGTAACAAACAAAATAACCAAGCAATTCTACATTTTATAACTATTAAGGATCATTACATGTCTTTTTAAAAATATTTACATTAGCACCAGTTTTATCACTCCAGCTCTAGGGGCATGGTAGTGCATATAGTAGTCACTCAATATTTACTGAATAAAATTATTTAGCTTTCTAAGTTTTGGTTTCTTCAAAGTAAAACAAGCATAGCAATACCTACATGTTACAATTGCTTAAGATTAAATAAGTTAATATATACACACAGAAGGTGCTATAATGTTAGGTTGATCCTTTATTTCAGTAAATACAAATATTGCTGCTATTAGTTTAGTTCACAGCTAAAAACAAGGCCAAATAATTTTCTCAAAGTTAATATGGGACCAAGAATAGCACAAAAAATTTAGGATAAAATGAAAGGAAGCTTACCAACCAGATACAAAGATTTACTATACATTTATAATGGTGGGAACTGCAGTATTAGGTCAAAGAGGCCAATGAATAAGAACACAGAGTAAAATTCAAATCTGTGTGTATATAGAAATTTGATACATGACAAAGGGGGTATTACAAGAAGTGAGAAAAAGGATTATTTAAATGAATGATTCAAGGACAATTAATCATCCACTAAGAAGGTAAGGTAAACTTATATCTCTACAACATCTCAGTCCAGATCAAACTTTCTAGGTATTACGTTTTACCAATATATGTAAAAAAACAAAACTAAAACTTTCAAAAGACAATATAGGAAATCTCACAAGACATAAAGATAGAAAATGCTATTTTAAATAAAGCACAAAGGCCATAAAAGAAAAAGTTGATATATTCATCATCAAAACTTTAAACTTCTGTACTAGAAAAGGTACAACAAAGTTAAAAGTCAAATAACTATATTCCAGGTTCCCATTTAAGATTAGAGCAGCCCCATGTAAATCCAATCTTTCCATACACCGTTCAAAAAGAAAAAGAAAAGAAAACATCAACCCAGGGAGCAAATAAAACCATCCTTAAATCACACCATTGGCTTAACTAGCAGACTAATACAGAGTCCATGTTAAATATAAGTTGTGAAAGAGGGGAAAATTTTAGCAGGGCAAATTCTGGAGAATCAAGTACAGACTGCATGGCAAATAGAAGGAAACTGGACCGGGGCGCCTGGGTGGCTTAGTCGGTTAAGCGTCTGACTTTCACTTGGGTCATGATCTTGTGGTTCGTGGGTTCGAGCCCTGCGTCGGACTCTGTGCTGACAGCCAGCTCAGAGCCTGGAGCCTATTTCAGAGTCTGCGTCTCCCTCTCTCTCTGACCCTCCCCTGCTCACGCTGTCTCTCTCTCTCTCTCCTTGAAATACATAAAAATATTAAAAAAAAAAAAAAGAAGGAAACTGGACCTGGAGTAGGTGGGAACACATAAAATAATTTCCAGAAAGTGAAAGTCTGACAGTAAATAGGAAAGTACCAAGAAATGGTGTCCCAGGATAGATCAGAATCCTGGCTACCGACAAATAGGTAGAAAGGGCCCAAAGTACAAAGGATCAGAGATGGCAGTCCCAGGAAGACAGGACACCCTAAGAGCCTTGGTGGTAAACGGAAAGAAGGAAGCAAAAGGTGGAAATTAAGTGTTCTATAAAAACAAAAAAGAATTTCAAAAGTGTACAATATACAAACCCCTTCTTCCTCACCTTCCAAGACCAAAAAAACAAACAAAAAATAAATAGCCTATAAATAAAAGAAATTGCACCTCACTATACCAACAAAAGAGAGAGCTCTTGAACAAGAAATATTATAAGCCAAGGAAATCTCTCACCCCTGTCTATATACGACTAGTATATACCTGAGCCAGGAAATGAACAGAAGTAATACACAACACTAGTAAAAAAGCTACTATAAGAACATGGAAAAGGGGCAGAGGAGTGGCTCAGTCAGTTGAGCATCTGACTTCGGCAGTCATGATCTCACAGCTCATGGGTTCAAGCCCAACATCGGGATCTATGCTGTCAGCTCAGAGACTAGCGCCTGCTTCAGATTCTGTGTCAGATTCCCTCTCTGCTCCTCCCTCACTGGCACTTGGGTCTCTCTCTTTAAAATAAACATTAAAAGGGGCATCTGGGTGGCTTAGTCGGTTAAGCATCCGACTTTCGCTTAGGTCATGATCTCGCGGTCCGTGGGTTCGAGCCCCGCGTTGGGCTGTGTGCTGACTGCCAGCTCAAAGCCTGGAGCCTGTTTCAGTCTGTGACTCCCTCTCTCTCTGACCCTCCCCTGCTCACGCTGTCTCTCTCTCTCTCTCTCTCCTAGAAATAAATGAAACATTAAAAAAAAATACATTAGAAAAAGAATTTTTTAAGGAGAAAAAAGAACATGCAAATTCCAAGTCCAAACACTTCAGCTAATGAAAACTCTCATCACAAAACATCCACAAAACTGTAAATATTCCAAAATAAAGTAGTGTGTGTGTGTAAACAAAAAATCAAAAACCCATAATAGATATTGACAAAACAAAGCGAGATATGAAATAAAATTGACCCTATTTGGGTGAATAAAAAAAAAAAGGAAAGGTCAAATCATTTTTTATATTATAACAAGACTGAATTCAAATAAAAACATAAGGGAAAGTAAGGAGCAAGTAGACAACCAAGAGAATAAAAATAAGGGGAAAAAATGATCAAATAAAAACCCACAGATCTGTACAGAAACTATAACATGCATAAATGATAACTATGAAGAATAAAAGCAAAATAAAAGAATATTTAAAACTATAATTTAAAAAGTATTTCCAAAAACAAAATGTATATAGGGGCGCCCAGGTGGCTTAGTCGGTTAAGCATCCGACTTTCACTCAGGTCATGATCTCGCGGTTCGTGGGTTCGAGCCCCGCGTCGGGCTCTGTGCTAACTGCCAGCTCAGAGCCTGGAGCCTGTTTCAGTCTGTGACTCCCTCTCTCTGACCCTCCCCTGCTCACGCTGTCTCTCTCTCTCTCTCTCCTACAAATAAATAAAAAACATTAAAAAAATTAAAAAAAAATGTATATATATATATGTTGTAGCAGGCAGGAAGAAATATGAAATATGTGAATTTTGACAAAAATCTATACTTGGAAAAACTATCCCAGAACAATAAACTATAAAACATAGCCTAATCAAATTTTAATCGTAAATAGGAAAACAAAAACAAAAACTGGGGCCTTCAGACAAAAATACTGTACTAAGCCTCTTACAAAAGACAGAAAGTAAAGTTGGCATCAGATTTCTAAATATCAACATTCAAAGTAAGTCAACATTGTAGCATCTTTTTCAAGAAATCCAAGGAATCAAAGTGTAAATCAAGGATTTCATGTCCAATCAGGTGCCCTTTTAACTATCAAGGCTATTAAAGAAACACAGATTTAAACATGTATGAACACAGGAAATATATTATGCAAAGCCCATTATGAGCAATCTACAAAAGAATGAATTTCATCCCATCAAAAAAAGACAGAGGAAACTTTGGCAAAAGCTTTACTAAACAAACAGTTAACATTTAATTTTAGATTTATTACTAAAACAAAGTAATGGACAAGGAAGGAGAATAGTATTTAAATATTATATTCTCTCACAAATTATAATGGAATTTTTAAAATGTGAAATAAAGGGAGATAAAAAGCACACAAAAGAATCAGCTCTCTGGTTTTAACAGGTAATAACTGAATGTCAAAGGATATTCATTTAATGCAGACAAACCAATTATCAGTAGTCTAAGTCCATTGCTAAAAGTTAGCCATTAAAACAAAAATATCAACCTTCCTTAAATAAGAATTCTCAAAAAATAGAGAAATAGGCCATATGTGAAAGGAATAAAACAGAAGTAAATAAAAAATACCCATCATATCGATATGTAAACTTAACTCTCCTAGTAAAAAGAAAAAATTTCAAATTGCTTATTTGACTGAGGAGAAAACAGTATTTATAAAAAAAAACAACAACAAAAAAGATAAAAATATTTAGGAATAAATGTAAATGTGTAAAACTTCTATAAGGAAAACTTTAAAACACTTCTGAAACATACAAAAGTAAAGGCACAAACAGAAAGACAACCCCTATTCTCTTGCAAAGGTACCTGATATCATAAAGATGTTGATTTCCCCAAGTTAATGAGTAATAACATTACTCAAATAAAAATACTGGGAAGTGCTTTCTTAGAATTCAATAAGTCAATGCTCAAACTCACTCATAAAGAACTTGCATATATAGTGTTTCTGTATAAGAAACAACATGAACAACATGTACAAACACAAATGCATGCACACACTTAACAGGCTTCTTTTTATAAAAAGAAATACAAAGATAAACCAGAAATTAATGGAACTGGTTACCTACAAAGTGAGTAAAAATAGAAAATACTGATCGAGAAGAAAGACCTTTAAGAATGCCTTTTTATGTAGTTTTGACCTGTAACCATCAAGTCTTACTATTCTCAAAACAATAAATAAAATTAAATCAATAATGGGGGCCTAAAACTTAATGCAAACAAAAACAGATGATGTGTTTATCAAGGTGACATAAAGACATAATTAATTAAAATAACTTATGTGCATAGTACTCTGACTACATACCTTCACTGGGATATATTGCATGAACAAAAAAACTGCATAGAAATCTTAAACTTTACATATTGGTCAGCAGCAGATTTGGTATGGCAATTTCAATATTATGTTGTGTATACATTGAAGGACAGAACCAATGAATAAATGTACATTGATGTTATTGTTAAGAGAGATCCAAATATGTAACAAGAGGAGAAAAGAATCCCGTGGTACGAGATTCGAATTACAAACATGAGTGTTTTTTTTTAAACCACTTGCTTTGTCCAGTGAAAAGAGTCCCTAAAAACAATGATACACAGTAATACAGAACATATCCAGTGCCCATGATGTAGTGATGGAACTACACCAAGAGGAACAAGGGTCCCTGGAGAAACAGTCATATCCAGGTCTACACTGGGAAAAGCATAAAGGTAAGAATAGAACATTCTGTTGTGACAGAAAAATTAAATGCTCTAAAAATGATGGGAGATATCACAGAGACACAAGAACCAGACTGAGTGAGTTCCCACTGGCTAAATTTTAACAATTTGAACCTTCAAAAGAAATATGACAATAATGGATTTTAATTCACTGAATAAAAGAATCCATGAGCCCACAGTGATAATGAAAAAAGGAGAGTAGAAATTCTTCCTCACAAAAGAATACCAGCTAATAAATGTGGAAAAAACAGAACTAAAATATCATCATTTTGCAAGTATCAATGTAATCAATGATTCAAACAAATATCAAGAGCAAATGTTAGAATTATTGGGCAAAAGGTCCTTAAGAAACAATGTTTATGCAGCCTCCAGGCATGGATTAATTACCAAAGAGAAAAAGATATGGAGAAATCCGGCAGCATCTGCTAAACCAAATAATACAGTATAACATCACAAATAATGGAACTACTAATGTAAAAGCTAATAGAAGCAAACTTTAAGTACACAGATGTATCAACATGGATAATCTTGATATGAACACTGAGTGAAAAAAAGCAAGTTAAAAAGGTGTTAAACATTTACATTTTAAAGCTAAATCATTCGTATTAATTTTTTTATGTAAACATGTGCATAAGTATAAAAAACAATGGATAATTTCAGACTACAAATTACCTCTTACAAGAAAGACAGAAGAATGATATTAGTCATCTTCAACTAACTTTTTATTTAAAAAGTCTTGAGGGGCGCCTGGGAGGCTCAGTCAGTTAAGCTTCCAACTTTGGCTCAGGTCATCTCTCAAGGTTTGTGGGTTTGAGCCACATGTCAGGCTCTGTGCTGTCGGCTCAGAGCGTGGAGCCTGCTTCAAATTCTGTGTCTCCTCCTCAATCTCTGCCCCTCCCCTGCTCATACTCTGTCTCTCTCTCTCTCTCTTTCTGTCTCTCTCTCTCTCCCTCTCTCTCAAAAATGAACAAACATGAAAAAAACATTTTTAATAAATAAATAAAAACCTGTGTTAATATTTATCAATTTAGGCAGTTTGGATACATGAGCACTTTAAATTCTTTCTTGTATCTTTTATATTTTTAAATATCTTATAACTTAGAAATTTAAACTTGTAAATAAACTGCTGCTATACAAATCTTAGTTCTATACAGCTATAAAACACTTAATTCTGTAATTCACGGTGTTTAGAACTATTGTTTTGAAGACCTTTGATTTAGAAACAGGCCCCCAATGATGCTACTTTAATCTCTGATGTAAATTAATAGAAGCCACTCAGCACTCCCAAAAACGATCCTAATAAGCAAAACACATTTCATTCATTTAAAGATAACTTGGAAGGTATGCCATCTGAGTGGCCTTATGCCTTCTCTAAAGTTTAATACCTTCTGTATCTCATATTAATCTCAATATATGTCACTATTTGGAGAACTGAAAAGTTTGTCCATTCTAATAATTCATTTTTTTCAATCATTCTGAACTACCTTTATAAAATCATCCTACTAAAATTATTATTTTATGTAACAATTAAGTCTACTTTTTTTAAATCTACTATTGTAAAATTGATGCACAAAACCATTTTTCAAACTTAAAAATTTTAAGTGGTTTGATAACTTAGTTCTTCACATTTCTTATAATGCTTTAATCTATTTGTAAAAACTTTCTATTTTCTGCTTAAGAGAAGGTCAATGGCTTTCACTTCACTACTCTAACATAATCATGAATTGAAATAAGAACTCTTAGCTCTTTGGACCGACAAAGCTACCAGTATGCCTAAGCCAATAAAGCAATTCGTTCATTAATGCTGTAATAAAGCAACCTTTTGTTAGTCTATGAAACATCAGAAACCTCAGAGACTCTAACTTTGTAATTTTTCCCTGTTTTTGCCATATGGACTTAAAAGTTCTCTTACGCCATTTACTTTAACAACTAAAATATAATCATCTAGAAATTTGACTTCCCACTCTAGCTAATTTAATAACATTAGTTCCAGCTTCAGAAAACTGTTCCTAGATGAAACGTTTTATTTAATTATTCTCTTCTATTTTCCCATAGACTCAATCTGTGTAGAAATCTATGCCATCATCTAATAAACACTTTAAGGAACAACCCCTGTAATATTGTCAAAATGAAAAATAAAAAGGTTCATTTACCCAATAAGCGTTAATTGATCAACTACAGTAAGGAACACATGGAAGATACTGCAAAGATTCATACATAATTCCTGAGGGGGAGGAGCAGAGAGGCAGGGAGACTCAGAATCCGAAGCAGGCTGCAGGCTCTGAGCTGTCAGAACAGAGCCTGATGCAGGACTCCAACTCACAAACCTGTGAGATTACGACCATGTTGGATGCAACCAATTGAGCCACTCAGGTGCCTCTTAAGCATCCAACTATTAATTTCAGCTCAAGTCATGCATGATCTCATGGTTCATGAATTCAAGCCCTATGTCAGGCTCCACACTGTTAGTGTAAGCCCACTTAGGATTCTCCCTCTCTGCCCCTCACCTACTCACGCTCGGACTCTAGCTTTCTCTCAAAATAAATAAACTTAAAAAAAAAAAGAAAGAAAATAGAAGCTTTTGGGTATTAGGGTGCCTCAGGAGTACATGAATACTAGATTTTCAAATGTGATGCATTTTGGTACAATTGGTACAATTATACATCTAATATGTGGTCCTAATTAACTTTATCATTTTCTGCCTAATTGCTAATCCAAGAGAAGTATCAATTAATAAAATATTGGTTCCTGTAACAGGTATTTTAAACCCTTTCAAAGTATTAGAAAAACAGCAGTTTTCATGAACTGTAAAATCATATTGTTGGGGCGCCTGGGTGGCTTAGTCAGTTAAGCGTCCGACTTTCGCTTAGGTCATGATCTCACGGTTCGTGGGTTCGAGCCCCGCGTCGGGCTCTGTGCTGACTGCCAGCTCAGAGCCTGGAGCCTGTTTCAGTCTGTGACTCCCTCTCTCTGACCCTCCCCTGTTCACGCTGTCTCTCTCTCTCTCCTAGAAATAAATAAAACATAAAAGAAAAAAATTTTGAAAAAAAAATAAAATCATATTGTTGATCAATTTTCAGAGTTTCAAATAAGGTCAAAAGACTTCACTAGAATTTGCAGAATAAATCATGAAACTTACCTCACTATAATCCTTACTGTAAACACAGTACTATCTGTCTTGCATCCTTGCTTTCAAGCACTATCTCTTACGCCTACCATGCTCCCCTCACAGTAGCTACCTTAGGAACTCAATGTCCTTACGTGACCTTGGGCAACCATGAATTAACCCAATTGGACCATACTAGGAAGTCTATTAATGCTTTGACTTCAGACTCAAAATTAACCTCCAGAAGCTCTCCAGAAACTGATGTTCTAAGATAAAGAAATTCAGGAGTACCTGGCTGGCTCAGTCAGCAGAACATACAATTATCAATCTCAGAGTCATGAGTTCAAGACCTATTTTGGGCAGAGAGATTTCTTAAAAATGAATGAATGAATGAATGAATGAAATGTTTTTAAAAATCTGGCTCTCTAGAGCTAGTCTGCAGTGAAAAACATGAAGGGGAAAAAATATTATATGGTTCTCTTTATTTTGGATAGGTTTAAAATTTTCAACATGAAAAGGTTTTTTTGTTTTTTTGTTTTTTTTAAACCAGAAAGATATGAAGATAAATGAACAGCACTGATGTTCTCACCTCTGGCTTAATAAATAAAACCATAACAATCTAATTTTTTTCCCTTATGAACCATACCCTAATTCCACATACCCTTCCCCCACCAACCACTATCCTAAATCCCTCTTTACTTTTAAACATTCTCCAAATATCAATCTAAAGGTCACTTCCTTGGGGGAAAGTCTCTCCTGTCTCTAAACACTCACTAGGTTAAGTGCCCATTATGTGCTTTCATGCCTTTTATCATAATTGTGATTTGTTTGATTACTTCATATCAATCTCTCAAGTAGATGTATAGCTTCCCTGAATTGAAGAAAATCCCTGTTCAGTCATTAGCTAACAACTAAGCTGAGCGGAGACTTCAGTGGCCTCACATGACAAAGAACTCAGATTTTACAAAATTAGTTGAGAAATATCATTTAATAACAATAAAAACAAATCTTGGAAAGGGAAAGAACCTGTCTATGTAATTAAAACTGTTCATATGATGTAATTTAAAATGTCCAGTTTCTAACAAAATACCACAAGATTTACAAAGAAATATGAAAGTATAGTTCATACAAGGGGGGAGAAAGCAGTCAATAAAAACCATCTCTGAGGAAGCCCAGACAGTGGACTCACTAGCAGACAGCCTTTAAATCTGCTATTTTCAATATGTTCAAAGAATGAAAAGAACCATGCCAAAGAACTAAAGGTAAGTTACTGGTGTCTCACCGAATAGACAAGATCAATAAAGAATTTTTTTAAAGAACAAAATAGAAATTCTAAAACTGAAAGATACATCAGCTGAAATGGAAAAAATGAGGTTCCATAGGAGAACTAAGAAAGGAGAAGAAACAATGAGCGAATCTGAAGACAGGTCATCTGAGATTAACCAGTCTGTGGAATAGAAAGAAAAAAAGGAAAATGAACAGTCTAAGAGAACCTCTGAGCACCGATGTCTTTTCATGTCAACCTGAAGTGATGTAACAGCTATAAAACATTCCATCCAAAAGCAGCAGAATACACATTCTTCTCAAATGCTGATGAAACATTCTCCCATAAAGACCAGATGGTTAGGCCACAAAAAACAACTCTCAGGAAATTCAAAGAGATCGATACCATATAAAGTATCTTTTCCAATCACAAAAGAATGAAGATAAAAATCAACAGCTACAATACAAATGAACCTTGAAACCATTACACCATCTAAAATAAGCCAGTCACAAGACAAATACTATATGATTCCTCTCATATGTTGTACCCTGAATAGTCATTCACAGAAACAGAGTAAAACAGAGGTTATCAGGGAGTGAAGGAAGGCACAGACGGAGGGTTAATGTTTGACACTATGAATGTGCTTAATTCCACTGAACTGTACACTTTAAAATGGTGAAAATGGTATATTACGTACTATGTGCATTTTATGACAATTAAAAAAAAACTCAGAGAAAAAGGTATTATTTTTATTAGGTTCCCTAGAACCCAAAAAGTAATACAAATATCTAACATTTACTAAGTGTCAAGACACTGTACACACTATCTCATATAATCTCCACAACACTGCCAGGTACTCTTATTATCTCTGTTTTAATGATTGAGGAAACTGAGGCACAGAACAGTCAAGTCACTTGGTCAAAATCATGCAGCTAGGAAACTGTGAAACCATGACTCGAATCCCAGTAATCTAACTCTGAATTCAGAGCCCACACTCTTAATCATATAATATGCTGCATCCCAAGATACAGCAAGAGTTAAACAACAATCATATCAATCATAGCAGAAATTTAGCTACTTTGTTAAACTACTGAAGTATTTTGAAATACAAAATAGCAAAATCAAAGCACAATCCCTCCCTTTCAGTGCTTTTAAGTTATATTTGCACAAAAAATAGCATATTTAATGGTATAACTATTCCCAAAACATTTTTATCAATCTTTATTATCCATTAGTTCATACCTTCGTATGGCAATGAAGCAAATCAAAGTTTAAAATATACACCCAAAGTATAAAACATAAGAAAAATACAAGATCATCATCCCTTATAAACACCACACTAGTAGACAAGGGAGAAAGCACATTAGAGAAAAGAAGAGGTATTTAGAAGAATCTCTGTAAATAGGAAAGGGGTGTTTCACTCACATGCTTCCAAGCAAGAAATAGAAAGGCAACATAAGAAAGCTCAAGACAATTTGGGAATCAAGTGGCAGGCTTTTGGACATGGTTCCAGATCTCGGTGCATAATATTATTGCTTCTTTTTTATCAGATGCCAATAAAATGAGAAATAATTATCACCTATCAAGCATCTGCTCACATTCATAATTTTATTTAACATACTGATCCAACAAAGTATGGAATAATAGAAAAGCTCTTCAATTTTTATGAAATCTTTAATTAAAGAAACTATACCAATACGATCATTCAATAAATTTATTATGCCAGGCACTAAGACAACAAGAACAGATATACCCCACCCTCTGAAAACTTAAGTCTACTGGAGAGATTAATATGAAGTAATCAAATAAATAAGTCACAATTATGATAAAAGCCATGAAAACACCTAACAAGGACATTTAACCTAGTGAGTGTTTCTAGTCAGGAGAGACTTTCCCCCAAGAAGTTGACCTTTAAGTTTGATATTTGAAATGTTTAAAAGGCCACAAAATGTTAGGCCACATAATTTTCTCCTAGAAGAGAGATCTAGGATGATGGTGGTAGAAAGGAGCATTGGAATCAGGGTGTGGTTCAAAAGGGAAAAGAATTCTAGTGGTAAGACTTTATTTATTAGGCCAGTTGTAAGAATAAGTGTTATTGATGTGTCTTTATAACTTTTAAATTTCCAAAACAATCTGTTCATGTGGAAAATTTGAAACATATACAAAATAGTATATAATACACTATGTATCTGTAACCCAACTTCTACAACCATCAACATCCTGCCATATCTACACCCTCTACTCCCTGACGTACAACTTAGCTGTTTTGTTGTTGTTGTTTTTTTAGGTAAAATTCACATAGACTAAAATATACACCTACCTATACAACTGTGACAAATGGATAAATGTGTATAACCCACACTTCTATTAGATGCCAAACACTTTCACCCTTTCAGGAAGCCTTTATGCCCCTTTCCTGTTGAGCACCAGTACTCTCCCCACAACCAAAGAATCAAACCACTGTTCAATATTTTGAATTGTTTTCACCACAGATTAGCTTTGCCTGATGTAGAACTTAATATATACAGAATCATACTATATTGTGTCCAGCATCTTTCTGAGTGTTTTTTTTTAATATTTCTCCATGTCATTTTGTATATATTCTTTCCTCTTTATTGCTGAGTAGTATTCTACTGTATTAATTCATATACCAAAACTTTTCAATCCATTATCCATCCTATCGATTGACATCTGGGCTGTCCCCAGTGATTAGCCATTATAAATAAATCTACCAAAAAAACTCTTGAAAAGGGCTTTTTGTAAGCATAGGTTTTCATTTCTCTTGGGAAAATACCCAAGAGAATTACTGGATCCAAAGGTAGGTATATACTTAAATTTATATAAAAATGCCAAATGGTGTTCCAAAGTATTTCTACCAGTATATACTCACACTAGGAATCTGTAGGAGTTCCGGCTGTCTACTGGAAAATTCACTATTGCAATCTTTTTTTTTTAATTTTAGCCCTTATAGTTAATTTTAGTAGTTATCTCCTAGTTTCAGTTTGCATTCTCCTAATAACTAATGCTTATAACTTTGATATATATCAAAAATTGGGTGTCTTAATTTTATTTTAATGTTTATTTTTGAGAGAGAGACAAAATACAAACAGGGAAGGGATAGAAAAAGAGGGAGACACAGGATCTAAAGTAGGCTTCGGGCTCTGAGCTATGAGCACAGAGCCTGACACAGGGCTTAACCCCACAAACCGTAAGATCATGACCTGAGCCGAAGTCAGACGCTCAACCAACTGAGCCACCCACATGCCCCAAAATTGGATGTTTTTTTTTTTAAGGTGAAGAGTATTGACATACTGAAAATAGCAAGAGCAAAGGCTCTGAAGGGAATGATAAAGCATATTTGTACCAAGAAGCCAAGGAGTAAAAATGAAAGTGCATGAGATAAGGCTATGTAGGTAGACTAGGGTTAAATCACATGGATGGAGATTATCCTAAATTCAGAGTTAGACTCATTTTGTTTAGGTGCCTCTGGGATCGCTAAGTAGAGTTATTAAATAGGACTGGAACATAGCTAGACCAGTAAGGGCTTATGAAGATATGTAATTCTTTCCATTCGTGAAAATCAAAGAGGTGAGACTGCCTGGTGAGAAAAAACAAAATGGCAAAAGAAAGCATCCTAGTCCAAGACTCAAAAATTGTAATTTAAATGACCAAAAAAATGACATAAAAACAGGCACTCAGATCAATAGAACAGAATAGAGAACCCAGAAATGGACCCACAAATGTATGGCCAACTAATCTTTGACAAAGCAGGAAAGAATATCCAATGGAATAAAAACAGTCTCTTCACAAATGGCACTGGGGAAACTGGACAGCGACATGCAGAAAAATCAACCTGGACCACTTTCTCACACCATACACAAAAATAAACTCAAAACAGGTGAAAGACCTAACTAAACGTAAGACAGGAAGCTAACAAAATCCTCGAGGAGAAAGCAGGCAACAACCTCCTTGACCTCAGCCGCAGCAACTTCTTACTCAACACATCTCTGGAGGCAAGGGAAACAAAAGAAAAATGAACTATTGGGACCTCACCAAAATAAAAAGCTTCTGCATAGCAAAGGAAACATTCAGCAAAACTAAAAGGCAACTGACAGACTAGGAGAAGATATTTGCAAATGACATATTAGATAAAGGGTTAGTATCCACCACCTATAAAGAACTCATCAGACTCAACTGCCAAAAACCAAATAATCCAGTGAAGAAATGGACAAAAGACATGAATAAACACTTTTCCAAAGAAGACATCCAGATGGCCAACTGACACATGAAACAATGCTCAACATCATTCATCATCAGGGAAATACAAATCAAAACCACAATGAGATATCACTTCACCCCTGTCAAAATGGCTAACATTAACAACTCAGGCAACACCAGATGTTGGTGAGGATCCAGAGAAAGAGGATCTCTTTCACACTGCTGTTGGGAATGCAAACTGGTGCAGCCACCCTGGAAAACAGTATGGAGGTTCCTCAAAAAATTATAAATAGAACTACCTCATGACCCAGCAACTGCACTGCTAGGATTTATCCAAGGGATACAGGTGTGCTGTTTCAAAGGGGCCATGCACTCCAATGTTTATAGTAGCACTATTGACAATAGTCAAAGTATGGGAAGAACCCAAATGTCCATCAATGGATGAATGGATAAAGATGTGGCATATATATATGATGGAGTATAACTTGGCAATCAAAAATAATGAAATCTTGCCATTTGCAAATACATGGATGGAATTAGAGGATATTATGCTAAACAAAATTAGTCAGAGAAAGACAAATATCATATGACTTCACTCATGAGGAATTTAAGATACAAAACAGATAAGCATAAGAGAAAGGAAGCAAAATAATATAAAAACAGGGAGAGAGACAAAACATATAGACTCTTAAATATGGAGAACAGAGGGTTGCTGGAGGAGTTGTGGGAGTGGAAATGGGCAAAATGGGTAAGGAGCATTAAGGAATCTACTCCTGAAGTCACGGTTGCACTACATGCTAACTAACTTGGACGTAAATTTAAGAATTAATTAATTTTTTAAAAATAAATAAATAAATGACCAAAAAGAAGATGAAAAACCTGTAAAAGATGAAGAATATACCAAAGGGTTTGGAGAAGTTTTCAACAATACTAAAAGCTGTTAGGAGGTTGTTGTTGAACTGCATTCCCTCAAAATTCCTATGTTGATGCTCTACCCTCCAGCACACCTCAGAACCTAACTGTATTTGGGAATAGGGCCTTTAAAGAGGTGATTATGTTATCAACTAGGCCTTAATCCAATCTGACTGGTGCCTTTATAAGGAAATGTGAACAGAGACACCAGGCCTATACATGCAGAGGAAAGACCATGGACACAGCAAGAAGATGGTTATTTGCAAACCAAGGCAGAGAGGCCTTAGAAGAAACCAAACCTGCAGACGCCGTGACCTTAACTTCTAGCCTGTAGAATTGTGAGAAAATATATTTTTGTTGCTTAAGCCACCTAGGCTGTGGTATTTCATTATGACAGCCTTAGCCAACTAACACAGAGGTCAAATGAGAGCAAGTCTAAAAATATCCACTTAATTTATTGAAACAGAGGTCACTGCTATCATTAGCAGATACTGTTTCGTGGAGTGAATAAATTGAGAGATGAGACAAAGGTGAGAAATGGAAACAAACATAAATAATGATTTCAAGTATTTGGCTAGGAAAGAGAACAAAAGATTAGTAATGTAGCGCTCATAAAGCCTTATTGTTTCATTTTGTTTTTTTAAATAGTGAAGAGAATTCAGTGTCAAGAGAGAAAACTGAATATACAAAAGAAGAAATAATCAATAGAGTAATGTACCACAAAGGGAGAGAAGGCAAGAGAGAGAGCCTTAAATAAAAAGCAGTATTGCCTCTATTTTAACATTAAGGAAAAAGAAAAAAATAGTAAAATAGAGGGCAACTAAGCGCTATCATCTAGTACTCCTATTTTATTGGAAAGTAATAGGAAATGCCTTCTCCAGAAAAAGAAGGTCTGCTGGAAGTCTGAGAAGAGTGGGGAACTAAAACAGTTATGGTGGAGTTGAGAAAACCAGTTGACAAGAGGAAGGCAATAGACTTCCAAGCAGTAGTAGGATCCACTTGATAATCATGACTTTATAATAAAAAAAAGTCTGTTCTTTCAAGGGATTTTCTACTGCAAAATTTAGGTGGTACAGAAATGGAGGAAGCAGATCACTGGCTTAATTCAGAACTGGGACTTTGTCAGTTAGAACCAATATATACAAGTAAGAGGAATCTAGGATATGGACAAGCAGTAGACAACAGACTCAGTTAACAACAGATGTGAAAAATGGAGAAGGCTGATTACTGGAAGAATGAGAAGCCAAAGACTAGAAGTAGAAATGAGTTGGTAGATTAGCGGCAATAGCTAACCAACAGTTATATAACTAATCAAACAACCCTGAAGGATATAAGGTACTTATTAATAATTTATTAGGCAGAACAGTTATTAATAATTCCCATGGGAATAATACAGTAGACTGGAGGACAAAGTCACTGGATTTGGAGAGGTCAGGCAACTGAGACTCAGGATGTTGGGGCATCATCCGTATGAATGCTGAAATCATCCAAGATCATTGTAGGACCTAAAACATACATGGAGATTATGAGCAATGTGCCATTAGCTTGCAAGAATAAGTAGAATCTACAAGGAAAGCAGTGATAATAGCTAAAAGGAAGCTAGAGCAGGAAGTGACACCGTTCTGAATGAATTTATATGTATATGTATGAATGTAATGCTCACAAGTAATCTATAAGGTAAGAAATGATACTGCTATTACTAATGTAGAAACAAACTCTGAGAAGTTTTAAGAGACTTAACCAAGTTTGCTCTTAAACCACTATGCTATAGGATACTGTAAGATATCAAAAACCAGCATGAGTGAGATGCAGGGCACAAAGAGCCCCCAATCTTGAGTAAAATTTCAATTAAGGGAATTTATATAGTACAGACTATATTTCCAGTCCCAACATTATATCAGATTAGATTACCTGAAAAGCCTTCCCACAGAAAGTTCATTCAGAAAGGATAAATAAGAATCATTTTTAAAATAAACTTTTTAGCTAACATGAAAGAAAAATCTTTTTAAGTGCCGGTAATATAGAAAGAAACTAGTAAGATTGCCAGTTGACAGTGCTTCTGCTCTACAACGGACTACTAGTCTTAAGCTATTCCTTTGGCCTTTAATTCATATGTAGGGACTAGATATGAGCCTTTTGGACCTTGGTAAGACACTGTAACAGAGATATCTCTTCCTCCCCCAAAAATAAAGCATATATAAAGCCAAAACCCAGGAAGGGCTGTAATTTTAATAAAGGGGTACTAAACAGCTCAATAAGACAAGAAAAGTAAAGAGACTTAGGCTTGGAAAGTAACAAAAGCAATCACTAATCCTTGATTATATGAAGAACTACAGAGGGCATCCAAGACAATCAATCATTAGAATTAGAGTTCAGAAAGAGTGCTGGATACAAAAACAATGTACAAAGAAGCAATCTGGTTCCCATACAACTGATTAATGGTGGTTACAAAATGTATTTGTATAAAAATTTATCATTCATCATAATAACAAAAACCATAAAGAACCTAAGGATAAATCTAATAAAAGACATGTGAAAACAATAACTGTACTGAAAAACATTAAAGAACACTTAAACAAAAATATATCCCACAGAGTGTAAACTGGTGCAGCCCCTCTGGAAAACAGTGTGGAGGTTCCTCAGGAAACTAACAATAGAACTCCCCTATGACCCAGCAATAGCACTGCTAGGAACTTACCCAAGGGATACAGAAATGCTGAGGCATAGGAGCACATGTACCCCAATGTTCATAGCAGCACTCTCAACAATAGCTAAAACATGGAAAGAGCCTAAGTGTCCATCAACGGATGAATGAATCAAGAAGATGTGGTTTATCTATACCATGGAATACTACATGGCAATGAGAAACAATGAAATCTGGCCATGTGTAGCAACATGGATGGACCTTGAGGGTGTTATGCTGAGCGAAATAAGTCAGGCAAAGAAGGACAAATATCATATGTTTGCACGTATAGGAGGATTAGGAGGAACTTAACTGAGGACCAAGGGGGAGAAGAAGGGGGGAAATGGTGGAGGAAAGGGAGAGAGGCAAACCATGAGAGACTCTTGAATGCTGAGAAACAAACTGAGGACTGATGGATGTGGGGGGAGGGGGGAGATGGGCATGGAGGAGAGCACTTGTGGGGATGAGCACTGGGTGTTATATGGAAACCGATTTGACAATAAACTATTTGTAAAAAAAAAAAAGAAAAGAAAAGAAATATATCCCACAGACATCCAATAACATATAAATTACATCCACAGTACCTTGTAAATTCAGTAAGATTCCAATCACAAACCCAACATGATGTAGGGTTTGTTTTTTGTTGGATTTTGAGGAGGGGATTAAATTTGACAAACTAACCTAAAATTCATTGAGAGATTTATGTCATCAAGCTTCAAAAGGCATCAAAACTATTATAATCAATACAGTATGATAATGACCGGAAAGTAGGCAAATCAAGTAAGAGTATGATACAGAATAGACTCTAGCAATAAACCCATGTAGTAAATTTGTAAATTTAAAACTTTTAACCAAAATTAAAAACAATCCACAGACAAAACAAGTGTTGATGAGGTTGCAGAGAATAAAGGAAACTTCTTCACAAAAGTAAGCTGGTGCAGCCACTGTGCAAAACAGTATGAAGGTTCCTCAAAAAGTTAAAAATAGAACTGCCTTATATTCTGGTAATCACACTACTATTTACCAAACAAATATAAAAACACTAATTCAAAGGGATATAAGCACCCCCCTGTTTATAACAGCATTATTTACAATAATTAAAGTATAGAAGCAGCCCAAGTGTCCATAAAAAAGAATGAAATCCTACCATTTACAGCAACCTAGATGCAGCCAGAGAGTATAATACTAAAGTGAAATAAGTCAGAGAAAAACAAGTATGTTATGATTTCACTCTTAGGTGGAATTTAAGGAAAAAAACACAAAAGGGGGAAAAAAGAGAGAGAACAGCCAGGAAACTCTTAACTACTGAGAACAAACTGATGGTTACCAGAGGGGAGGTGCATGGGGGGACAAGTGAAATGGGAGATGGAAATTAAGGAGGACACTTGTCATGATGAGCACCAGGTGCTGTATGGAATTGTTGAACTGCTATATTGTGCAACTGATACTAATATGACACTGTATGTTAACTCTACTGAAAATTAAAAAGTAAATAAATCAATCAAAATTTCAAAAACCCACAGATAGAAAAGATATCTGCAATGCTAATACCAAAAACATTAATATCATGGTTATAAAAAGTACTACCACAAATCAATATTAAAGCCAATACCTGACAGAAAAAGAAAATTACCAAAGAACACAGATAAAAGATCCCCAAAATACAAGACCAGAATGAACAAGATTCTTGAAAGGTAATCAACTTTACTAGAAATCAGAGAAGTGAGAGAGTTTCTTATAAGTTTCAGGGAGGCAAAAGTTAATGGATAAATAAAACAAAAGTTTCATTAAAATGTTGGGAAACATGCTGTGGGGCACAAAGTAGTACCTCTACTCTGGACTGGACTTAGCAATACTTGGTAAGATGAAACAGCACCTGTACCTTACGATCTAGCAATTCTACTCTTGTGTGTCTATGCTAGATAGTTACACATTGACTAGGCACTTATGTACAAGACTGTTCATTACAGTATTATATGCCAAATGTAGGAACTCATTATCTCTTAGTATAACACTGAGTTTTATTCAACGTAGAATACCAAACAGCAGTTAAAAAGAATGAACTAAGCCTACAGTGTCAATGTGAATACACCTAGAAAACAATCAGGCCATCTTCTATGTAAATGTTATATATGTACAAAAGAATAGAGGCATGACACAAAACAACTTCAGTATAATGACTACCTATGAAGGAGGGAGGAAATGATGCGGAGCAGTAAAATTTTAAAAGAAGAGAAAAAGCAAAGGAGGAAAGAAGTTAACAGCTGAGGTTGGGTACACAGGTGTTTATTACATTACTTTCTGTAAGATTTTGTGTTTCAATTATTTCATAATTTATACAAATTTTTAAAAGAAATTGAAAACAGTAAGCTTGCTGATTATGAACAGTAATTCTAGAGGGTACTATGGAAGTAACTAGAAAGTAAGGGGAAAACAGAAGTCTCTTTGTCAAGGTAAAAAATTATAAACATTATGAAGATGGTAATTCAGAAGACACTGAACTTTCTGACAAAAACAGGGATAAGAAGCAAGTGTCTGACTCCTTGAGAAAGACAGAATTTGGGCCTCCTGGCTAGACTATTTTGTCTCAGTAGGACCAAGATAAAGTAAATCTAATTAGTTTATTATCTCAGCTACTTGGCCTGGCATCATTGTGATTCTCAGCAATTCTAATCACGATCCATTATGAAAATGACTCTGCTGAACCTTGAATCTAATAGGTGCAAGGCATTCTGCTACACAATGCAAGGGACTCAAAGAGGTGTCTTACTAGTTCTGAGGAAGCTTATTATTTAGTGTGAGAGCTAAGATATATACAGAAAGAAAACAAAACAAACAACAACAACTAAAACCCCTAGCTGTTAACACCTAAACAAGTGCTATTCCAGTGCTAAACAACTGGAATTCAGAGGAAGAAAAGAATCCATCAAAGAAAGAAAACAAAACAAACAACAACAACAACTAAAACCCCTAGCTCTTAACACCTAAACAAGTGCTATTCCAGTGCGAAACAACTGGAATTCAGAGGAAGAAAAGAATCCATCAGGTTGCTGGGATGTACAAGAAAGATTTCACCACAACAGTAGAGTTCAAGCTGAGTAGTGAAGAACAGGAAGCAATTCAAAAGGTACAAAAATTGGCATTCTAGGTAGGAAAGTAAAGGTGGCAAAGAAATGTAGACTTCTGAGGAGAAAAAAAATAAAGTGTTTGGAAACTTTTGGATCTTAATTAGAAAAATAAAATATTCTGACAATAAGCAATCTTTATAATTAGATCAATCAGTGTTCTTAGTGGCAAACAACAGAACCTATTTCAGGCAGTCTTAATAGAAAAAGAATTTATTAACGTATTTTGGGAGATTCAAAGAATTCTCCCCAAAGAGCCCAAGAATCAGCTTGGAAACTGCAAACAGGAAACATACCAAAGTCTCCCCACAAAACTGTTCCCACTTTGTGCGCCCTGCTACCACAAAAGTAGAGCCTCAGATAATAAGGTTCACTAGGATGTCTGCCACTGCTACCTGTAAAAGTTCAATGTGTTATGACCTAACATCCACATTAGGAAGTAAGTCCAAGTGAGAGCTGTACCTTGCAATTTTCTCTTCTGAATTCATGTTTTACACAAATGATTCTGATCAACATAATCTAGATCACACGTCTATGTCCTAGCTGCAAGAGATGCCAGAAAAATGAGTCCTGTCTTCTACAGGGCCCCTAATATACAAATTTCTCCAACATTAACAGGTTATTTGAAATGAGATAAACATAGACCAAGTTTTGGCTATCAAACAACATACATATTTATTCCAAACATCAAGCTCCAAACAAAATTCTCAAGGCTGACAAATTATAACTAAGCTTTGTAGGAATAAAGCCCTTTCTGCTCCTCAACGGGAGATAAAAAACAGTCTTATCAGTTACTGAACACAGCCCCAATATCAGAATCTCGGTGATGTCTCCTTCCCTTCTTGTTTTTTCTCTAACCTATAAACTAAACTGCAAAGGGGAGAAGAAATAGAAAAACAAGTGAAAAAAAATTTAATGCATAAACAAATAAGGGAAAACTTAATAAGTTCTACACACCTAACTCAAGTCAAGGAACTGTGAAGAACTACAACTCACTTTTATGATAGTTCAAATCAGACCTTCATTTGTGAATCCTAAAATTTTTGGCTATACAGATCAAGTAAGATCTTAATGGGCTCCTCATCTATTTTAGACCTACGGATCCCATCATCATTTAGCTACAGCCAAAATGAAGCAATCAAGTCAGTGCATCTCTGATCATCATGCCTGTTATGCTAACTTATGGAAATGATGCCCAACTTTCCTATGAAAGTTAAAGCTACCTGAGAATCCTACCGTCTGAAATTACAGACATTTCAACAGCAGTATCTCCTCCTACCTAAAGACAACAGCAGTTATACTGCTTTTATAGATGCTAGCACTGTCCTCAAAGTATTTCTCACTACCCTGGGGAATGAAGTATCTTTTGAACCTCTTAGTGGATAATGGTGGAGAGGAAATAAAATTCCCTTAATCTTCTGACTTCTTCCTCTATAGTACACCATGAATTTGTAGGCATTCAACTTCATTTAGTATGTAAGCCAATGTTCAGTCCAATGAAAGAAGCAAACAACTGGAACACTTTCTAGCTGCCTGGGTTATAATACTGAACACAAAATCTCTGGTAATTGCACCATGCCAATACACTGAGCCCAAATGCAAAAGCATGTTTCCCTCTCATCATCAAAACCCACCTTTATACCTACTGGTAAAGTTCTTGATATGTTACCAAAAACCTTTTTTTAGAATGTTAATATATAATTCTTTTCTTCCCATTTGACTATGCAAAGGTACAGCATGCTACTACAATCCGAGTCAGTTATAGATCTGAAAACAATGAGACCTGTGGAAGGGGTATGAGGAAACTGACTTCCCTTTAAATGGTAAGAGTCATAAGACAGATCGTTACAGGTCCTCAAAAAGGCAAGGAAAGAGGGTTTCTGCCAGCAGGAGAGACTTCAGAAATCTAGAGTCTTGAAGTATTATGTGTCCATAATTCTCCGTATAAAGAAAATTTATCTGAAAGATTATTAGCAGCCATAAATGTCATATGTCCAAAAAATAACTCCATTGCTACTTATGTCCCAAATATTCTTAAAATTAACCATATAATATTTTTCTAGTTGGCTATTCTGTTATGCATTTAGTATTAATTATTACAACTTCTACATACCAAGAAGAGGCAACATTATGGCACTCAAATTTAAGAGCAACTGAGCTTATGCCCCTAGAGGGCAGCATTTCTCATAGGATAGATAGGTTTGACTTCATTAAAAAAGGAATTTGTCCAAAAAGTTTTAGAAATGCAGGCAGGATAAATAAGACTTACCAAGTTTCTTTTTGGCAACATGTCTCAAAGTCTCTAATACATCACTGTGTACTGTAAATCTTCAGTAGGTCACCATTATGGTATATGGTGTTTCTTCAAGCTTGTAATCACAGAACCCTTTCTTCAAATATCATCTCTAGTGACTACTTCTATAGAAAGTATTTTGGACACAATCCTGTGAACAAATTCTCTCAAGACAAGTTTCTCTTCCTTCTTTATTCATAAACTAACTCTTCTAATTTTAAAATACGTCTCTAGATATCTCCCTGTTTTTTTATAGATCATGATTGAGAATGGAATAAAGACTGGCAAGAGGATTCATTTATTTTGTGGAAATCAAAAACATTAGCTTACTACTTTTGCTTTCTCAAAGGACAACAGAAAAAAATTTTTTTCTTTAAGACAGGTGCTATAACTAGTTGAGCTATGGCCCTTTTGGCTTAAAAACCACAAAGGAGTTGAAATATGCTTAATAAAACATTTTCATATTTATCCAAACTCAAAATATTAAATATTTGAGCTCCATTAATAATCTTCTCACAATCCATGTCAACTGAAACTGAGTTTCCTAATCTAAAGATCTGTGAATCTACTTTTTCAACCATAAATTTTATGAAATCTAAATAAATATCAAGTATTTCTGAAGATAAAATTGAGATGTAAAATATCTACCAGGTTTTGAAGAATTTGTATGAAAAAATGTAAAACTATCTCAATATTTAAACTTGATTATATGTTAAGATGATGTTAGATATATCAGATTAAGTTAAATTAATTTAGCCTTGTTTTTACTTTTCTTAATGATGCTACAAGAAATTTTAACATTACATATGTGACTCAAATTATATTTCTATCACACAGTACTGCTCTATACAAGATTAAAGATAAACATAATTCAGTTCTTGCAAAAAAAATGAATACTCTTTAGAACATCACTCTCAACTACCTAAAATATCATCCTACAAGTTTATATTACAATAGCCCATCATACCAAATGCAGAACACACAGTAAAGAGGTCTCCACATCAGAATATAAATCTGCGCAAAGAAAATTCAGTGATACACTATGTTTTGTATCATTTACAGATGGATGGATAACATACAGGAGGTACTACAGAAGAGGTAAACTTCAGTGTTCCAATAGCTTAAATAGTCTTTTATAAAAACTAAAACAGGAAAGACCTGTTCCCTAGGAAACTAGTAACAGCGTATAACAGCAACAAATTCTATAAAGATAAGGATGGTAATAAATTGAGCTTATTAAGAGCAAAGACATGAACCATACAAAAGCAAAAAAAGTGATACTATCACACCTAAACATTCCAATTTTGCTGGCAACAGGGATATGCATCTCATATACTATATATACTTCCTAAGGACATCATAATGTTGGGCTCACACGCACAAAAAAAATAAATAAAATGGCAAAGCAAAAGTATAGTACTTTTTAAGTAAGTGAATTGAATTCTAAGTTGGTAGAGAACAAGTCTTGTGCACCCTCATGCTTTCCAGAGGCCCAGGAGAATACCCACCATGTGATACTAAATTTATTTCTTTAGAATTTACCAAGTGTAGTGTTTTAAATGTTCAGATTTACTCATAATTTTAGTTTAAGAAAAAAGTAAAAATAGTACTTAACGTGCCTAAAGAATTTTTATTTTTAAGTAAAAAATCAGCATGAGAAATTTATATTCAAAATATCATAATACATAAGGCTAAATATATATATAGTAATGGAACAGAATTGAGAGTTCAGACATTAAACCACACATCTATGGCCAGCTGATTTTCAACAAGAATACCAAGTCCATTCAACAGAAAAAGAATGGTCTCCTCAACAAATAGTGCTGAGACAATTGATTTCCACAAGGAAAAGAAAGAGGGTGACCCCTGCCTCATACCATAAGTTAACTAAAAATGGGTCAATAACCTAAAAATAAGAGCTAAAGTCACAAAACACACAAAAATTGTGAGATAAATGTTCATGACCTTGGACTGCCATGATCATGAACATGGAGTCTTACATATGATACCAAGGTGTGAGCAACAAAAGAAAACACAGGAAAACTGGACATCATCAAATTTAAAATTTTTTGTTCATCAAAATATACTTTCAAGAAAGTAAAAAGGCAGCCTACTATATGAGTAAAAATTTCAGTAAACCACATATCTGATAAGGGTTTAATATCCAGAACAGAATGACAAAAAGAGAAACAACCTATTTTAAAAATGGGCAAAGGATTTGAATGGTCATTTCTCCAAAGTATATACAAAAGGCCAATAAGCATAAGAAAAAGTACCCAATAAATCATTAGTCATTAGGGAAATGCAAATCAAAACCACAATGAGATACCACTTCACACTTACTAGAATGGCTATATTTTTTAAAAATTTTAACTAAAACATTTTAAAAATGAAAATAATAAGCAGTGACAAGGATGTAGAGAAACTAGAATCTTCATACATTGTTGGTGGGAATATATAATAGTGCAGCCACTTTAGAAAACAGTTTGACAGATCCTCAAAAGGATAAACATAAAATTACCATATGACCCTCCAATTCCATTCCTAGTTATATACCCAAAAGAGATGAAAAAAAGAGACTCAGATACTGATACACCAATTTTCACTGAAGCCTTATTCAAAACAGTTAAAAGCCGAAAGTAATTCAAGTAGCCATCAACAAATGAATGGATAAACTATGGTACATATACACAATGGACTACTATTCAACCATAAAAAGGACTGAAGTCCTGACACGTGCTACACCATGGATGGACCCTAAAACATGTTAAGTGACATAAGTCAGAGACAAAAGGACAAATATTATATGATTTCACTTATAGGAAATATCCAGAATAAACAAATTCATAGAGACAGAAAGTAAGTTAGAAGTTACCAGCAGTTGTAGGGAGGAGAGAATGGAGAGTTACTGCTTAAAGAGCAGAGTTGTACTGGGGGAATAGAAAAGTTTTAGAAATAAACAGTGGTGATAGTTGTACAATATTGTGAATATACTTAAAGTCAGTGAATTGTAGATACTTAATATATGACTGCCATAAATTGTTTTCACAAATGGCCTAATATGTCAACTTTTTTCATATTCAAAATCAGCTAGAATATTATGTCCATTAAGCTGCTATAAAATATTACATATGAGAGCTGGTGTTTTACAGAGATTAATTTACAAACACACGTCTTCAAAATATCTCAATATTCCCAAGAGCTAGGTTAAACAGGTAAGATAGTAGATAAACTGGCACTCTTACTCCCTACCTCCAACAACAATCTGAAACAATTTCTAGGAAATGTATACAGCAATATTTCTCAAATAAGTGCAACAGAATCACCTGGAGGGCTTGTTAAAACAGACTGCTTCCTCTGGGTGGGTCCTGAGATGATTACACTTCTAACCAGTTCCTAGGTGAGACCAACACTACTACTGGTACAGAACTACACATTGAGAACCACTGGCAAACATAATTTACAGACGAATTCAAGATAAAATCAAGATAAATTAATGATCACTGCACAGCAAAGGAAACAACCCACAAAACTAATAGGCAACCAACGGAATGGGAAAAGACAGTTGCAAATGACATATCAGATAAAGGGTTAATATCCAAAATCTATAAGGAACTACCAAACTCCACCCCCGAAAAACAAACAACCCAGTGAAGAAATGGGCAGAAGATACGAACAGACATTTCTCCAAAGAGGACATCCAGATGGCCAACAGACACATGAAACGATGCTCAGCATCTCTCCTCATCAGGGAAATACAAATAAAAACCACACTGAGATACCACTTCACGCCAGTCAGAGTGGTAAAATGAGCCAATCAGAGAACTCTAGATGCTGGCAAGGATGTGGAGAAATGGGCACCCTCCTACACTGTTGGTGGGAATGCAAACTGGTGCAGCCCCTCTGGAAAACAGTGTGGAGGTTCCTAAGGAAACTAACAATAGAACTCCCCTATGACCCAGCAATAGCACTGCTAGGAATTTACCCAAAGGATACAGAAATGCTGAGGCATAGGAGCACATGGACCCCAATGTTCATAGCAGCACTCTCCACAATAGCTAAAACATGGAAAGAGCCTAAGTGTCCGTCAACGGACAAATGGATCAAGAAGATGTGGTTTACCTATACCATGGAATACTACATGGCAATGAGAAAGAATGAAATCTGGCCATGTGTAGCAACATGGATGGACCTTGAGGGTGTTATGCTGAGTGAAATAAGTCAGGCAGAGAAGGACAAATATCATATGTGTGCACGTATAGGAGGATTAGGAGGAACTTAACTGAGGACCATGGGGGAGTAGAAGGGGGGAAATGGGGGGGGGGAGGGAGAGAGGCAAACCATGAGAGACTCTTGAATGCTAAAAAAAACCTGAGGACTGATGGATGAGGGGGGCAGGGGGGAGATGGGCATGGAAGGGGGCACTTGTGGGGATGAGCACTGGGTGTTATATGGAAACCAATTTGACAATAAACAATTTGTAAAATAATAATAAAATAAAATAAAATAAATTAAATAAAAAGTAAAATAAAATAAAATAAAATAAAATAAAATAAAAAAGATAAGTTAATGGTCAGTATGAATGAATTCTGTGGTGCCAAATCAACATTGTTTAAGAACATGGGTTTACAATGTCTCACTCAAAGCTCAAATATATAGAAACTTATGGCCTGGGGCGCCTGGGTGGCTTAGTCGGTTAAGCGTCCGACTTTCGCTTAGGTCACGATCTCGCGGTTCGTGGGTTTGAGCCCCGCGTCGGGCTCTGTGCTGACTGCCAGCTCAGTGCCTGGAGCCTGTTTCAGTCTGTGACTCCCTCTCTCTGACCCTCCCCTGTTCACGCTGTCTCTCTCTCTCTCCTAGAAATAAATAAAACATAAAAAAAAAAAAAGAAAAGAAACTTATGGCCTGTAAATAATGATTCACAATTTTTCCCTTTCCCACCTTCTAGAGACTGTATATTTGAAGTTAAAGTCTGTGACAAGGATCTAATGTATACTGTGTTCATTAAGAGCAAACACATGTTTTAGAAACTAAATAAGCAGAGAAGACTGAAATCTTTTGTAGACTTTGCAAAGCCTAATCAAAATGGTACTCTGCATAGTTGGCTGACCCACCTCCCACATGGAAGTGAGCCAACAGAGTACTTAAGGCAAAGTCGAAATTTTTCTTAAGAAAAAATTCTGAAATCACTAAGCTAAATAAATAAATAAGGGATATAAAACATCCCTTATGTACTATAAGCATTATAAGGAAGCTCTTAGAACATTTTTTTGCTACTATCATAATTACTCGACAATACCAAAAAAATTTTCAATCCTCTTTCAATGAATTTGGTACAATGTATATGAAGAAATCCTCCAGTTTTAATTAGTACAAAATGAGTCTCACAGGAACTAAACAAAGTCTGCTACAAAGAGAATTACTGAATATAAACTAATTTCTGTACAGCAGGGTTATGTGTCCAGATCATCCAAAGTGACGATATTAAGCCAGAAAGATCTTTAAAAGATGGTGAGATACAAGTATTAGGGAAAAAAGCATGGAAGAATTTCAGTCTCAAATAGAGGAATATTCCCTGGTAAAACAGCTGACTCCAGGGCTAAGGCAAGAAAAGTACAAGATGAGCCTGATACATCTTGTGGTGCTACAAAATCAGTCAGTCCTCAAAAATGATAGATCAGGAGCCTCCTTCAAAGGAGATTTGTTCCCAAGGGCCAAATCTGAGATAATTAGAATACCAAAAACAGTAATGATGGTTATAGATTAAATCCATAGAATAAGAATTTAAAGAGTCCATTTGATATACTTAGAATTAAAAAAAAATCTCTATTCTGATATAAATAAAAAAGTGAATACATACATAATACATACATAATAGAAAGCTTTTTCTTATAGGAGAATTCTAACCAATAAATATAGAAGGAATGATGGAGACAAAGAATCACCATTTGCTAAATATTCTAATAATAATTTCAGTTAAGAATCATCAATAAAAATAAAATTAGAGAGCAAGAGTATGATTGGAAATAAAATAATTACCTGGTCACAAAATATCTTCCTAAAGTGTACTTATCAATTACTAAGGAAAAGCAACAACTACAGCAGACAAATCCAATACCACCGTAAAACCAAGTAAAGAAAGTTAGTACAACACATACAAATCAGTATGTATCATGTACTTCTTCAGAAGATTCACGGCATCACTTCCACAGCATCCTTAACTAAAAATTCCTAACATTAACTGAATCATGAAGAAATCGCACAAATCCCAATTTTGGGACATTCTACAAAATTAGTGACCAGTACTCTTCAAAGTAGAATAGTCATGAAAGGCAAAGAAAGAGCATAGAATTGTTTCAGATTAAAGAAAACTAAGAGGCCATGATAACTAAAATACAACATGTGATCCTGCACTGGATCCCAGACTGGAATAAGAATGTTAGTGAAACAGCTAATTAAATCAAAATAGAGCCTGGAAATTAGATATTATATCAATGTTAATTTCCTGATTTTAATACTGCACAGTAATTGTTTAAGAGGTTAACATTTGGGGGGGCGCCTGGGTGGCTTAGTCGGTTAAACGTCCGATTTTCGCTTAGGTCATGATCTCGCGGTTCGTGGGTTCGAGCCCCGCGTCGGGCTCTGTGCTGACTGCCAGCTCAGAGCCTGGAGCCTGTTTCAGAGTCTGTGACTCCCTCTCTCTCTGACCCTCCCCTGCTCACGCTGTCTCTCTCTATCCTAGAAATAAATTAAAAAATAATAATAATAAATTAAAAAAAAAAAAGAGGTTAACATTTGGGGAACCTGAATGAAGAGCATACAGGAATTCTTTAATATTTTTGCAATGTTTTTCCGAGTTTGGGGAAAAAAAAAAAGTAAAACTACCAATTAAATAAAACAAAGCTGGTAAATCAGATTACAGCCTTGTTTTTGTACCATAACAAATTATTAATGTATCTATGAAGAAATTACTGCTGTTGACACAAACTTTCACAGGGATAATAAACAAAATGGCATATTCTAGAGTATATACTGAGGTAAAGTAACTTAAATTACCATTGCTCCTTGCTGATAAAGAAGAATTAAGGGAAAAAGAGAACCCAATAAAAATCACAAATAATCTATAGAATTATTGCCAACATTTTTTACAATAGTTTTCAACTGGGAGTACTATCTCCCTAATAAGTGTTGGAAATTGCCTTCTGAATCAGCCATTATATACAATTGTGACACAGTGATATCACAATGGAGGAGGGGACCAAGAAAGCATAAAACTATCTCACCAATGGTCACAGAGTATCTTCCTATAGGATGCTTATCAATTACTATTGATATAGTAACTGCATCCTCACTAATATATCCTCCCTAGAAAAGGATAAAGAATGTGACAGTGATCAACAGCAAAGAGTTCCATTTGTTACTGCTGTAAAATGTCAGCCTGTGAGGCCCAGATCTACAGAATCTCCTATTCAGGAAGGTTAAAAGGCCTATTATAAGTCACACACCCATTTAGGCAATTAGCTGTAATTTAAACTGAGGCACTCATGGGGCGCCTGGGTGGCTCAGTCGGTTAAGCATCCAACTTAAGCATCCGACTTCGGCTCAGGTCATGATCTCACAGTTTGTGGGTTCGAGTCCCATGTTGGGCTCTGCTGACAGCTAGCTCAGAGCCTGGAGCCTGTTTCAGATTCTGTGTCTCCTTCTCTCTCTGACCCTCCCCTGTTCACTCTGTCTCTCTCTCTCTTCAGAAATAAATAAAACTTTAGAAAAATAAAAATAAACTGAGGCGCTCCTTGAAGTATGAGGAAGAAAAAAAGGTAAAGCAGAAGATTTTCCAAAATACAGCCACTGGAAATATTCTCAACACTCATGAATGGGTAGTATATACACAAAGATGTTCATGGCAGCATTTTTTTTAATACTTACCAAAAAAATTGGGAACCTAAACGTCCAATAGTTAAGTTGTAACATATCTCATCATTTTTCTGGGAGAGTTGTAATAAATTTAACAGCCTTCTTATTAATAAACACTAAAATATAAAAAGAATGTAAACTTTGTTGAATTTCTATCAGAACAAAGAACATTTGTCCCTAAAGGACTCACCTTTCAAGTAAAATTGTGTATTTGCAATACTAAATTCCTGGACAGATAAATGCCCATTCTAAGGGCACGTGAACTTTATTTCATGAATATTGTCAAAATACTCTCGAAAAGCACTGCATAAATGTATACTCCCAACAACAGGGTTGGGCAGGGGCTGGAGGGGGTGGGGAATAAGGAGTGTGAAAGAGTGCTACAGATCCCTCCAGTCACACGTCTAGTCCTATTCAGGGCAGAACTAGACTCCCTGCAACTAAAGAAATATTGGGAAAGCTAGGGGATTGACCCACAACAATATTAAGGGGCAAATTAAGAAAAATTCAAAAAACAATGACTGGAAAAAAAACTTTCATGACTGTACTCACTGAGTTAAGTCTCTTTAATAAAAAGGCTGACCTTACAAAGTCCTTCTATAGTATCTTTAATTTTTTTAATTCTTTTGCATAAAGAATAAAGGAATACAGTTAATTTATTTTCCAAATGATTAGAAAGTTGTTGCAGCGTAATGCAGGCCATCCACCTTTTTCTCACCATTGTGAAATGCTGCCTTTGACAAATACCTATATATGCTGGAATCTCTTTTCCTCAGTATTTCATTCAAATTCATCCTGGAGTGTTTTACTTACTGTCATTTCATGATACTTTTTAATATCAGAAATGGCTCTTTTGAAAATTGCAAACCATACTTAGAGGCTTCAGAATGCAAAGCTTCTTAAAGTACTGATCCAGATAATAAGGTCTAGAATTCTATTATTTTTCTCCAAAAAGAAGCTGGCATGACTTATTTCGCCTTTTGCTCATCAAATGCAATACAGATAGAACAGAAAAGACAGGAGGTTATTTAAAATCAGAAACACCTGGATTACCATTCTGATCCCTACATTGGTTGAATGACCATGACCATTACTTAAAACTGCAATCCTACAATTTTTCATCTATAAATAAAATCCAAAAAATCCACAGTTTCCTTTTTCCCATTTATTTTCTTATTTGTTTTCTATATTTAAAAGTACAGGTAAACAAATTTCAAGTGGATGTACATTTTGACCCAGTAATCTCACTTTGGAGAAATTATTCTGCAGGGAAAAAAAAAATGATAAAAGTTCTCCAGGTACTATTAGGAAAAGATGTCAAAGATACACCGTAAAATAAAAAAAAGAAAGAACGTGGGCATGCTTCCTCTCCACTCCTGATGTTTCCTTCCAGGTGGAAGGACATTCCACTACATACTCCTTATGTAAAATCGGAGACAAATCACTGTGTGTGTGTGTGTGTGTGTGTGTGTAAAGACATTCTAGAAACATTAGTATATGTAAAATTATTTCATTTTTACTATTTCAGGAATGTCAAAAGGAGAAAAAGACAGGCTCTATCTGGATATCTGATTAAGGGGAAAAATAAAAACTAAGACTCCAGAAAAAACAAGCCACTAATAGTGTTAACCAGAAAATGAATAATTTGAATGAGTTCAGTATACCAAAGGCAAACTCAAATAAGAGGTTTTTTCATATGACTGAAATGAATATGTCTCTGTTTGACATTATGGACAAATTCAGGAAAAACATTTCTGATATATACATATATGTACATGTATATATATTCATTCCTTGGTTTATTAATGTGAATCTTCATTCGTTAAATTTTAAGTAATTTTTAAGTGAATTCAATTGACAGATTTATTTATATTGTCTAATCTATCATTGATATAAACACATATTTTAGAAACAGTAAAACATACCACAGAGGAAAAAAATGGAAAGGAAGTAGCTTGAGGCCAGACTTTGTAAAGACTTTTAAGTATTTTATATTATGTTATATAAGTAATAGGGAGCCACCAAACATTTTAACAGAATGAAGAATGATGTGAAAAAAGTAATGTTCTTGGAGAGTGAACGTGATCTCAAAAGCTGGGCAATTTATTCAAAATAGCCAAAAACTGGAAACGCAAATGTCCATCAACTGATGAATGGATAAACAAAATGTGCTGTATCTCCATACAATGGAATACTATTCATCCCTAAAAAAAAAAAAAAAAAGAATGAAGTACTAATACATGGCACAACATGGACGACCCTGAAAACATTATGCTAAATTAAAGAAGCAAAACACAAAAGGCGATATATTATATGATTCTATTTATGATATGACCAAAATAGGCAAAACCATAGAGAGAAAGCTGACTCCTGGTTGCCAGAGAGCTGAGGAAAGGGAAATGGAAAGTTACTGCTAATGGACAGGGGATTCTTATTGGGGTGATGAGAATTAGACAGTAGAGATGGATGCAAAAGCCCACTAAATTGTGTACCTTTTTAAAAAGGGTATTTTTTGGTAAGTGAACTATATTTCAACAACAAAAAAGGTTGGAATATGTGTAAAAGACTGCACACAGGAAAAACAGAAAGTAACCATACTGGTTTAGCAGTGAGTACATAACCATCAGGCTTTCTATTATTAACCCCAGTCCAGGGAACACCATTCAGATTACTGTTTTCCAGAGGTCACCACTCACAGAGACCCAATAATAGGATACAGCCTGGAAAAGAGAATAAATAAATTTAAGCAAACAGGCAAAAGGACTATCAATAATACTTAATGTCTAAATATGAAGAGGAAAGAATTAAGACAAAAAAGGAATATATTTTCTCTTTGATTTGAAAATGAAACATTCACAGGGCACCTGGGTGTCTCAGTCAGTTGAGCCTCTGACTCTTAATTTCAACTCAGGTCATGATCCTAGGGTCGGAGATCAAGTCCCGCATTGGGCTCCATACTGAATGTGGAGCCTGCTTAAGATTCTCTCAATCTCTCTCTCCCCCTCTGCCCCTCTCCCATATTTTAGAGCTCTCTCGCTCTAAAATATAAATTAATTAAAATGCCAATATTATTTTTAAAAATTTCTTAAATAAAAAGAAACATTCACAAAGAGGAAACTGAACAAAAGTTTAATCTTTGTTTTCTTTAGATTGAAGTAAGGGTACTTGTAGTCTCCTGTCCAGATTTTCAACAATGACATTTGAAGAATTTTCAATTCTTCTCCAAATTTTCAACAATGACATTATATGTATAATGAGAAATAACATATTTTTTGTATTTACCTTTATAAACAAAAACTTTTGTATCTCAACCATAGAAACCATCCTGAAACATTAAAGCTCTAACTTATTAAACATTTTTACTAAAGCCAGTTTCTTGTGGAGTCCACATCTATTACCTCAAACAGAAAAAATGAACAGAACAAAAACCTTCATTATCTATATCTGCATTCTCCCATATTAGCCATTAGCTAGTAAGCATTTGAGATGTGGCTAAGTCCTCATTAAGATGTGATGTAAGTATAACATATATACCAGATCTCAAAGGGTTAGTAGTAAAATAAGAATCTAAAATACCTCATTAATAAGTTTTCAGGTTTCATACTGATTACTTATTGAAATGATAATATTTTGGATATAATATGTTAAATATAGCATAGTACTGAAATTAAAGTCACCTGTTTCTTTTTCAGTTTTTTAATGTAGCTACTAGATATTTAAATTTAGAAAAAAAAAATAAAAACTAAATGTAGATATCTAGCCTGCACTAGATTTCTATTGGACAATGTTGTTTTCTTACACTCCAGGAAGTAACACTTTTCCCAGAGTGTTTCCTGCACTAGAACACTGCACACACTAAACAACATGAAATAAGTAATAACCATTAATAAGTTAACTATGAGAGAAATCTTTTATATGCTTCCTAAAATTCAAACTGTACTACAAATCCTAACAAAACAGAAATGAGTACATCTTGTGATTTTTTTTGAAGTGTTATGACAATCTTAACAGGTGAAAAATCTCTGACAGTAACAAGGTGAAATTTTTTAGGAGCTTGGAATTTCTTTTTTTTTTTTTTAATTTTTTTTAATGTTTTATTTATTTTTGAAAGAGAGACAGACAGCATGAGTAGGGGAGGGTCAGAGACAGAGGGAGTCACAGAATCCAAAGACAGGCTCCAGGCTCTGAGCTAGCTGTCAGCAGAGCCCAAAGTGGAGCTCAAACCCACGAACCGTGAGATCATGACCTGAGCTGAAGTTGGACGCTTAACCAACTGAGCCATCCAGGCGCCACAGAAGGTTGGAACTTCTAGTTCTCTTTTTGGCCCAACAAAGACGATAAGTAGAAAAGTGGATGAGGAAGCAATATAATCACATACGTATATGGTTTAGGAGAGCCAACTGTGCAGATGGTGGAAAAAAGTATCTAGGCAAAGTAGAGGTTAATAACATCCCAGAATGGTGTTTGGAAAACTTCAAGGAGGATCATTTTACCCCAACTGAAGAAAACACAAAAATTAAGAATATCCTGTCTCCATATCCTTTTTTTTCCTCACTGCTTAAAATACCAGGAAATGTTAAATAATCTATACTAACAAAAATCACATCAATAATACGGCTAAATGACTGTCTGCCAAGAATCAAAAGGAATTTTCTGAGGGTGATGGATATGTCCTGATTGTGGTAGTGATTTCATAGATGTACACACTTATCAAAACTCAAACCATACACTTTAAATGGATGTGGTTCATGTATACATTATATATCAATAAAATTAATTTAAAATAAATAGGAAACAAAGAAAAGCAACCCATTTGTCTTCTGGCAGTCAAAATACAGCTGCTGTTCCCTGTCCATGAGTGAATTTAGTCATGGCAATTTATATCACCATAACTTTTACTGAATTCTGTGGATACACACATGTCAAGTTTACTTCTCAATTTTAAGTGTCCTCTGAAAGATTACACAATAGGGGTGCCTGGCGTGGCTCATTAGGAAGAGTATGCAACTCTTAATCTCAGGGTCGTGAGTTCAAGCCCCACACTGGGTGTAGTGATTACTTAAATCAATAAATAAACGTTCAAAAGAAAAGATTACACTATGGTTCAGCATTGAAACAAAAACTATGCTTGCAAAACACAGTATAGAAATACAGCAGTCGGAAATAAATTTGATACTCATGAAGCAAATATCTGTGCTTGAAAGAATGACCACAATTCCATTTTTTTTTTTAAGGCAACATCCCAGTACTAATGATGCATTGTACTATACTTTAACACAGCATTTTTCTTCTTTAGTGATACACAAAATAATGATCTATCTTATAACTGATTATGTGGTAAGCAGAATTTTAAAGACGGTCCCCAAGATTCCAAAACCTTGGTGTACACATCTTCTCAAGGCTATGCAACCAAATATTAATCTGGGTACTGCTATGACAGAATATTGCATATACAATTAAAATCCCTAATCAGTTGACTTAAATGACGGTAATCTAATTAGGTGAGGCTGGACCTAATGAGATCAGTTCTTAGAAGAAGGCAGAGAGTTTTCAAGGGAGACAGATTCTTCCACTGTCTTTCAATAACCATGTTGTGAACTGCCCACAGAGAGGACCACATGACAAAAACCTAAGGGTGGCCTATAGGAGCCTCAAGGAGATGGTCCCTGACAGCCAGCAAAACAATGGCACGCCATGCCTACAAACACAAGGAACTGAATTCTGCCAGCCACCAGTGAGCCTGGAAGAGGACACCAAACTTCAGATGAAACTTCAGCACTGGATGACACCTTGATTTCATCCTGCAAGACCCTGAGGACAGAACCCAGCTAAACCATGTCCAGATTCCTGACCTACAGAAACTGTGAGATAAGCTGCTAAAATTGTGGTAATCTGCAATGCAGTACTGGAAAAAACTAATACAGATGACTCCTTAAATTTGAGGAAATATGGCTCATATTATTTCTCTTAAAGCCTGTTATTTGTTCTCTCATCAAAACAATGTCTAATACTTTACATTATTATGACTGATATGATTCAATTTCACAAGTCTGCAGGATAATACTACTCCCAAAACTTTACAGGTAAAGAAAAGCTTTATAACACCTAAGAATTTATTTCCTCCATCAACTAGGCATGAATGCAAATAGTATATTTGTTTCTGCCTTCTAAACCAATGACATACAAAAAACAAACAAATCAACTTCAGTCTTTATCCATTTCTAACAGAAAATAAAATAGAATATGTGGTAAGAAAAGCTAATTTTGAGATCTAGCATTGACATATTATTTTGAGCAATAATCTGGTTTCTAAAAACTTCAAGGAACTCAACTATTTTTTAAAAAGGGAATAAAAACATCTGAATAAAGTCTGGAGTCTAATTAATAGAAGAAAAAATACATACATACATTAATGGATAATAACACATGCTTTGCAGGCTTATAGAGTACACAATTAAATGCCATTGAAAATAGCCTGCACTTCTACTGACAGTATTGTGTGCCAGGCACTGTTCTATAAATAACAAATAAGAAATAAATTTACAGGGGCACCTGGGTGGCTTAGTCGGTTAAACCTCCAACTGCGGCTCAGGTCATGATCTCATGGTTCCTGAGTTCGACCCCTGCATCAGGCTCTGCAATGACAGCACAGAGCCTGGAGCCTGTTTCCAGACTCTGTGTCTCCCTCTCTCTCTTTTGCTGCCCGCCCTCCTTTGCTCATGCTCTATCTCTCTCTCTCAAAAATAAACATTAAAAAAATTTTTTTAAAAAAGATATAAATTTACAGATGATATAGTATATAGTAATCAAGGTCCCAGGCTCTAGAACCAGACTGCCTGAATACAATCCGAGTTCCACTACTAACTACAAGTAAGATCTTGAGAATGTTTAACTACTCTGTACCAGATTTTCAACTATAAAATAGGGACATTAACAATAGTTACCTCAGGGACGCCTGGGTGGCTTAGTCGGTTAAGCGTCCGACTTTCGCTTAGGTCATGATCTCGCAGTTCGTGGGTTTGAGCCCCGCGTCGGGCTCTGTGCTGATTGCCAGCTCAGAGCCTGGAGCCTGTTTCAGTCTGTGACTCCCTCTCTCTCTGACCCTCCCTGCTCACGCTCTCTCTCTCTCTCTCTACTAGAAATAAATAAAAAAAGACATTAAAAAAAAAAAACAATAGTTACCTCAGAGGGCTACGGTGAGAACTGTATAAACTAATAAAAAAGACAGAAGAGTGGCTGGCACACATTAAGCCCTCAAATGTTGATAACAATATTATTTTTATAACAGTGCCATATTAACATTCATATCTAAGAAAGACAACGTATGGTAGATGATATTTAAAAAAACATGAATGAGCGTAAGCCTTAGAAACCTAAAATCTTGAGAGGATTATCTAACTCCCTCACCCCAAATCCTAAATTCTTATTTACCAGAATTCAATTCTACTTAGGCTCTTTTCTGTTCTGTTTTTGCTTTTATTTAACCAGGTGTGCTGACCTGAAATTAAAAACTAATAGCAAATTAGCCAGAAAAATACTGAAAAGGGAAGGCAATATAGATAGGCTAATTTTGCTAGATATTAAAAACTGCTGTATTAATTAAATAACCAATAACTAAGATGTTAAATAAAAGAGAACCCTTAATTTAAAATCTGCCATATTCTTAGACATACACAAATAATAATTTATTAAATGATAAAGGTAGTCTTAACCCAGTGCTATATCCTATATATTTTTTTAATTATATATTTATTTATTGTCAAGTCAGCTAACATACAGCATATACAGTGTAGTCTTGGCTTCGGGAGTAGATTCCTGTGATTCATCACTTACATACAACACCCAGTGCTTATCCCAACAATTACCCCCCCCAACTCCCTACTCCCATCAACCCTCAGTTTGTTTTCTGTATTTAAGTCTCTTATGCTTTGCCTCCCCCTCTCTCTGTAACTTATTTTTCCATCTCTTCCCCTATGGTCTTCTGTTAAGCTTCTCGAATTCCACATATAGTGAAAACATATGATATCTGTCTTTTTTCTGACTTATTTCACTTAGCATAATATCCTCCAGTTCTATCCACATTGCTGCAAACGGCAAAATTTCATTCTTTTTCATGACCAAGTAGTATTGACATGCTGGAGACACATCAAGTATGAGGCTGCTGTGGCCACCGTCAAGGAGGCTGTTGCCTGTTTTCTGCTCTAAGATTTTGATAGTTTCCTGTCTCACATTTAGGTCTTTCGTCCACTTTGAGTTTATTTTTGTGTATGGTGCAAGAATATATACCACATCTTCTTTATCCATTCATCAGTTGATGGCCATTTGGGCTCTTTCCATATGTGGCTATTGTTGATAGCACTGCTATCCCTACAAATCAGCACTCCTGGATCCTTTGGATAAATTCCTAGAGGTGCAATTGCTGGGTCATTGGGTAATTCTATTTTTAATTTTTTGAGGAACCTCCACATTTTTCCAGAATGACTGCACCAGCACATTCCCACCAACAGTGCATCTTCCCCAACATCTGTTGTTTCCTGAATTAATTTTAGCCACTCTGACTGGTGTGAGGTGGTATCTCAATGTGATTTTGATTTGTATTTCCCCGATGATGACCGATATTGAGCATCTTTTCATGTGTCTGTTAGTCATCTGGTGTTTTCTTTGGAAAAGTATCTATTCATGTCTTCTGCCCATTTCTTCACTGGATTATTTGTTTTTGGGGTGTTGAGTTTTATAAGTTCTTTAAAGATTTTGGATACTAACCCTTTATCTGATATGTTATTTGCAAATATCTTCTCCCATTCTGTCAGTTGCCTTTTAGTTTTATCAACTGTTTCCTTTGCTGTGCAGAAGCTTTTGATCTTGATGAGGTCCCAATAATTCATTTTGGCTTTTATTTCCTTTGCCTTCAGAGACATGTCAAGTAAGAGGTTGCTGTGGCCAAGGTCAAAGAGGTTGTTGCCTGTTTTCTCCTCTAGGATTTTGATGGTTTCCTGTCTCACACTAGGTCTTTCATTCATTTTGAGTTTAATTTTGTGTATGGTATAAGAAAGTGGTCCAGTTTCATTCTTCTACATGTTGCAGTCCAGTTCTCCCAGCACCATTTGCTAAAGAGACTGTCTTTTCTCCATTGGATACTCTTTTTTGCTTTGTTGAAGATTAGTTGGTCATAAATTTGTGGGTCCATTTCTGGGTTTTCTATTTTGTTCCATTGATCTACGTGTCTGTTTTCGTGCCAATACCATACTACCTTGATGATTACAGCCTTGTAGTACAGGCTAAAGTCTGGGGTTGTGATGTCTCCAGCTTTGGTTTTCTTTTCCAACATTACTTTGGCTATTTGAGGTCTTCTGTGGTTCCATACAAATTTTAGGATTGTTTGTTCTAGCTCTGTGAAGAATGCTGGTGTTATTCTGCATTTTTAATCTTTAACAGAACATCATTCAGCAATCTGCTCTTAGCTTCTGCAAGTAACTTTTGAAACAATTTTACAAAAACATAGAATTAAAAATCTGGGAAAGGCAAAGTTCAAATGTATATAACTAAAGTTACAAATACAGCATTTAAAATACAATCAAGAGGAAGGAAAAACTCTTTCAGAAAACAGCTTTAGGTTTAGATAACAAAATAAAATTAAGAAAACTATTTAAATCACCTGTGAACAAATAAAAATAATATGTGCTCACTATATTTTTTAAATATAAAACACCTATAAGTAAACTAATCGTAAGGAATAATCCTGTACAAAGTATGAAAATGCAAAAAAGAATTTTTTTTAATTAACAAAAATAGTCTAAGATATCACATAAAAGGAAACACACCACAGATACTCATCGACTTAAACAATTTATACCTAAGAGCCTAACAAGTGTTGATTCTCAAATCTTCTGCTATACCTCATGCCGTATTATAAATTTTCAAATCCTAAATAAAAGATTTCTGTGGCTCATCCCCTAACCAAGAATCTCAAAACAGTTCAGTGTAACTATAAAACATATTTTATGCACAAAAAAAATTATCTCTTTGATCCACTATCTCTTAGATTTTGCCTAGATTGATTTCTTCTGCTGCTGAAAGGCGTATCTAGCTCCTGATAGTCATAGCAAAAGCAAGACTAAATTTAATGTAAATGCAGGTTAATACAAGTCAATTCAAATAGCAGGCTTAAATTTCACAATTGTTTTGTATAAAGACATAAACCTGGGAATTGCTTCTCCATGAGTCTGTTAATAGTCTCCCTTCTGACAAATATATACAGGATAAAATCCTATAAATTTCCTCTCCTATCTCAGTACACCTGATGACTTCCTATTTTCAGCACAAAACTGAAAGTTTCCACTGAAACTTAAGAGGCAGCCTGCATGCATGGTAATTAAAAGCACAGATCACAAACTCAGATGGATCAGAATTTGAATCCCAGTTCTCTGAGTTCAAATTCCAAGCTATATATTCTTGGGAATCTATTTCTTCTGTCATAAAACAGACTTATTACTACCTACCATAAAGCAGACTTATTACTACCTATTTCCTAAGGACTCCTATTAGGAATAAATAAACTAACACACACAAAAATCCTTAGCATAGTGCCTGACATAGAGTAAATATTCAGTATATGGTAATAAGGATTATAAATACAATAATTATCAAATTACTTTTTTATCATATTATCAAATCTATATGTTTATCCTCTAGATTCACACTCCTCTCCCTTCTAGCTAATTCTTTATAAATAAATGGAGGCAGTTCTGGAGAAAAATCAATCATCATCAAAAGAAAAAGAAACCTAGTAGGCAACTTCCTCACCTCCAACTGCCTTTTTTCTCTCATGCTTCAATAGCTTCAGTCATTATCCATACTTAAGACAAAATATATAACCACTCTGTTTGGACTCAAATGTACAGAGGAGAAGAGAGGTCTTTTACTTAAAGATAGCTCATCCATGATGTAGCACAGATACTACACATTCACCTTTTCAACAAGCTCAGCACTAGAATGGACCCACAGGTGAAAAAGAAAACAACTAAAAGCATCTTTCAGAAAGTATTTGTTCGATAAAAACCTCATTACTGAGCCAAGAAAAAAAGTTCAACTTAATGCATCAGATGTACCAAGTATCTAGGCTATTTTACTTTTAGGATATGCTTTCTAAAAATGCAGAAAAAAAAAAAGTTTACAAGAAATCTCCAACCACTACTGGAACCAGTTTCTAAGTCATTCAATAAATATTTGTTTAACACCTATGAACAGGTACTACACTAAGCACTTTGAAACAAAGGTGACATGATAATGTCCTCCTCTTAAAGAGTCCATTAAAAATCCTTCCAATCCTTTCTTTCTCTTTCATTTGTCTACTAAGGAGCAGTAAATATTAAGCACTTGAAGGGAAAAGATACTAACTGAAAGATGAATAAGACATAACACTTGCCCTCAAAGAACTGACCAGTAGAAGTGAAAAATATGAACTATTTAAGTGCTACAGAAGCCACACAGAGTCTGTGGATAACCAGGAAAAAAACAACTAACTCCACTTACATTAATGAAGACAGGTTTCCTAGAGAAGACGATATTTAAGGAGGGTCTAAAGAGATAAATGTTTTGCATATGAAAGGCAAAGAATACTCCAGAGGAAACAGTAAAGCGCAGAGACAAGTATATGTGAAAGTATATACATGCACACATACATACACGCACACACACAAATATACATCAAAGTAGATATATACTTTATATGTGTATATATCAATATACCATCAGTGTTCAAATAACAAGTGAGGGTAATCACTTGACGTACAAAATACAGGAAATGATGTGATGAATGAACTATTTTGCCAATTCTCCCAAAGATGATACACAACTCATACCATGCATAAGAAAGTTAGTCCATTCCAATTCCAACCTTAGGGCATTAGCACTTAATTCTCTCCCAGAAATAAAGGGATGGTGCTCAGAGGTCTGAATGGTAGACTGAATCCCCAACTAGAAAGGCTCCCCCTTAAGCAGTATCAATTCAGGTAAGAATATAAAGGACAGTAGCAAAGAAATCAATTTAGAAGCTCCCGAAATAAGGAATGGTAAGTGTGTAATTTTAAACAGAACAGAAAGAGAGAGAGAGAGAGAGATTAATAGAAAGAAGTCCTCAGTTAAACAGCCCTCAACATGGTGAGTGCTAAAATAAGAGAGGGAAATTAGATGTAATCCAAGGTTTCTCCCAATAAACCATTCCATTAACCTTGATACTTACTTTTTCCTTAGTGTATATTTGGTTCTATGAATATTTACACACTATGGCACTCATATCTCATAAGCTCCCTATTCTTGGTACACTTTTACATGAACAGTTTGTCATTTTAGGAAAACAAATTAGTAAAATCCACCTGGCAATCTTTCCTAGTTTCTGAATAATAAATGGAAGCACTTTTCGATTCCTTTTGGAGTAACTGCCCTATAATCTTTTTTAAAAATCATGAAATCGGGGTGCCTCGGTGGCTCAGTCAGTTAAGCGTCCAACTTCGGCTCAGGTCATGATCTCACAGTTCGTGGGTTCGAGCCCCGCATCGGGCTCTGTGCTGACAACTAGCTCAGAGCCTGGAGTCTGCTTCAGATTCTGTGTCTCCCTCTCTCTCTGACCCTCCCCTGTTCACGTTGTCTCTCTCTTTCAGAAATAAATAAAAAATATTTTAAAAAAATAAAAATAAAAATCATGAAATCTATTAGTTATCTTTATATCTGTCTTTTAAAATGAATGGAAATGTGATCCATGTCTGTGATTTATCAATAATCAGTATTTATACAGAATCGAACTGGCAAAGTACCTTATATGAAGAAAATAACCAAATGAGAAACAGAGGACTTTTGATAAAGCAGGGCTTTCTCAACTTTGGCACAATTAACATTTTGGACCAAAAAAAGCCTTTGTTGTGGGGTGTCGTGCTGTACACTGTTTATACCTGCCTTCTACCCACTAGTTATTAGTAGCATATATACCTCTCCCTAGCTGTGACCATCAAAAACACCTCCAGATATTGCCAAATGTTCCCTGGGGCCATTGCTATGTGTCAGGCACTGTTCTGTGCTTCTCATTTATTAACTCATTTAATCTAACAACATCGTATCCATGAGTTGGTTATGATTTTCTCCATCTTACAAATCAAGAAACTAAAGTCAACAGAATTAAACAACTTGCCAAATGTCACACAACCAATAAGCATGGCAGTCTATATTTGAATCCAAATGATGGTGGCTTGAGTCCCTGCTCCTAATCACTATTATGGCATCTCTTATTAATATCTCACCTTTATTATCTGATACTTGAAAAGTAATATTTTGAATCTCATCTGGAAGTAAAAACTAAAATTATCCATACAAGTAAAAATTATGACTCCCAACCTCACTCCAGAATAACTTAACAAGTATTTTTTAAGTACTGACTATATATGTCCAGTATCAACTTTAGAACTAGAGTGGTTCAAAGAAAAAGAAGCACTATTAGGATTTAGCTCAGGACCTTTTTCACACATTATCTCTCTGAAATCTCACAGCTTCCCTGTGAGATAGGTAGTATCTTTTTTTCAAGTGAGGAAGCAAAGGCTCAGAATAGAAAAGTGGTCCCTACCCTAAAATGTCTTATAATTTAACTGAAGAAACAAGAAAAATATTTTTTTAAAGACAGAGACTAGGGACACCTGGGTTGGTAAAGTGTCTGACTTCAGCTCAGGTCATGATCTCACAGTTTGTAAGTTGGAGCCCCACATCCAACTGTGCTGACAGCTCAGAGACTGGAGCTTGCTTTGGATTCTGTGTCTCCCTCTCTCTCTACTCCTCCCCAGCTCGTACTCTGTCTCCTGTCACTGTCTCTCAAAAATAAATTTAAAAAAAAATTTTTAATTAAAAAGACAGGCAATAAACTAGTTAAATGTCTCAGTTAACAATACACAGAAGGTGGTAATAACAAAATACATGAAGGAAAAGTACACATACAGTTGATTAGTCAGGGAATATTTCTTTATAAAAGGTTTCTAGTAATCAATTTCTTCTTTTAAGAAGTGACATGGATGAGCAAAAGGTAGTGAGATAGGGAGAAGCCACACTTCTGCAAACAACATGACACAGAAATGTGGGGACTGAAAGGAAAGTCTGTAATAGCCAATTTTAAGGAGTAAGTCAAGGAAATAATGACGAGTGTTAAGACTGCCTTAAAATTAAGATTGAGCCATAACTGGAGACAATGAGACTAGTTCCATGCTTTCAGGTGCTTCTGCCACCAAACACTCTCAAGCACAGAAAGAGGAACAAGCATGAAACACCTAAGGTAAAGGTTGATAGGATTAGTTAACACAGGCTTAGGTATATGAAGTCAAACACCAAATTTCATAAATGAGTGATGGGTCATCTAGTTTGCTTTCTGTATCTTGGGTCCCCAAACAGAATAGAAGTTTCAGGAAAACAGGGATTTTTATGTTTTGTGCACTCAGATCAATGCCTGACACAGCAGGTGTTCACTAAATACCTGCTGCTAAAAAAAGGTAGTATTCAAAATAGTGACCTTTTCAGAAGATCACAGATGTCTCTGGCATTCAAAACAGCAACCTTACAGAAACAACAACTTAATATTATAATATTAATACTATTAATTGCAACAACTAACACTCACTGGACACTAACTCTGAGCCAAACTTCATAATGCATTAATTCATATATTATAATGAATATTGACTATCTTGACTACCCTATGAAAAAGGTAGGTATTGTTACTATCAGTCCAGTTTTACAAAGAACACACACAGAATAAATAATGTGCCCAAGGTCACAAAATAATACAGCTGGAACCTGGGTCTACCATCTCCAAAGCTTGCCTCTAAACCACTAGGTCATGTACCCAGTGAAATTACAAGCATCCCTCTTAGGCAAAGCTAGGGAAATGTGGCCAAAGGGGGGTGAGGGGCGGGGGAACCTCCAGTAGCAGTTGAAAACCCTGTCTGTCCCTTCAATACCCACAGCTGGTATTGTGGAAATTTTCCCACCTTAGGATACACTGATAATTCCCAAACAGATTAAAACTTCAATGGCTTAAAGAATCCAGATGTTGAAAGGGTAAGGACTAACCTAATCAACATTTCAAAGGATAGTAGATAACATGTGGTAACACCCCACTCCACAAACCCGAAGAAATAACAGGGTGTGACCTCTGACTAAGACTGACCTCAAAACTTCCTGTGCCATTCTCCCTGGTATCTGCCCTTCCCTCCTTCCTTTGCTCTGTGCTTCTCTCCACCCTCTGTACATCCCACCTCTCCTACTAAATGTCTGGCCTTTACAAAAAAAAAAAAAAAAATCTGCAGTTTTCTGTTTCCTGCTCTAAATTTCTAATCTAATAAATTAATATTTTAATATTTCTTTAATGAAAAGAAATCAATAGAAAAAGATTCCCCACTCATGACAGCAAAATTCCCAAGTTTATGTTCTCAAATTCACACGGGAGTCAATTAAGAGACCACCAATCATGAAAGAGAAAAATGATCCACAAATTTATTTATATAACCCTCTGGTATTACATACACAATAAATAAAGGGGAACAAATTACAGTTACTAGAAAAACTATGCTCTTCTCCCATCTACCTAGTAAACTAGTCATAATCATAAAATCCTTTTTTAAAAAATCTCTGCGATGAAAAGCATAGCTCCAAAAGGATAACTCCAACTTCTACCAACAAAGAAAAATATTTAAAATAACTCAATTTTTTGAACTAGAGTATTTATTAAGTTAACCACATAACTAGAGATCCATTAATATGTAAACCAATCTAACTTCTGCATTTACAACAAAATCTAAAACAAACTTGCCTTAAAAGAAGTTAGAGAATGAGGACAAGAGCTGGCAAGACAATCATCACTAAGAAATGTATCTCAGTATTTTCTTTCTGCCTTTGGATTTTTTTTCATAGACTTATCTTAAATATACACTCCTATTAAATAAACTGACTATGAAGACATCGCCAAATTGCTCTCAAAATAGAAACTTTCCAAATATTAAACAACCAAGAAGCATTTGTTTCTTATACTGGCCTACAGAACACTGATTATGTCAAGTCTGAAGCAAAAGTTATTTCTGAAAACTTAACTTGTATAATAAACACAAAAAGTGAAAAGAGAATAGCACACACACACTAATCATTTTAAGAAAGGGGTAAAGTCTCCAAGCAGAAAAGCTTAAATGCAAGAGTTCATTCACGCAAAATATGCTACCAAGTTGGATGAAGGCAGCTTTCAGCCAAATTATATGGCAAGAGAAATCTAGCATATCACTAACTTCTTCCTTAACTCCCTTCTTCCTCAATGGCACCCTTTCCTCTCAAGAACTCAGAGTCTCTATGGTCTGCTCACCTATTTCCTGATCAAAACTTGCTCTTAGAAAAAGATCATATGGTTTATTTACCTTAGAGATGGCTGTGTGAAAACCACTTTTATGTAAAATAAATAACTGTATAGCGATTATCAATAAAACAAGAAATAACAAGTGTTGGCAAGGATGTGGAGAGAAGGAAATTCTAATGCACTGTTAGTGGGAATGTAAACTGGTGTAGCCACTGTGGAAAACGGTATGGAGGTTCCTCAAAAAATTAAAAATAGAACTACTGTATGATCCAGCAATTCCACTTCTAGGTATGTATCTGGAAAAAATGAAAACACTAATTCAAAAAGACATATACCACCCGATGTTCACTGTAGCATTACTTACAACAGCCAAGATATGTAAACAACCTAAATGTCCATCAACAAATACATAAAGAAGATGTGGCACATACATGCAATAAAATATTACTCAGCCATAAAAATGAATGACATCTTGCCATTTGCAACATGGATGGACCTAGAGGGTATTATGCTAAGTAAAATAAGTCAGAGAAAGACAAATGTCATATGATTTCACTTATATGTGGAATTTAAAAAACAAAACAAAATGAGGTAACAAAACAGGAAACACTCATAGATACAAAGAATAAACTGATGGTTGACAGAAAGAGGAGTTGGATAACATAGGTGGTGAAAGGGATAAAGAGGGTACAATCCTCAAATAACAAAATAAATACAACACGGGGTGTAATGTACAGCACAGGGAATACAGTCAGTAACATTGTAGCAACTTTGCATGGTGACAGATGGTAACTAGACTTAACTGTGTTGACCACTTCCTAATGTATATAAATATGGAATTACTACATTGTACACCTGAAACTAATGCAATACTATATGTTGATTATTCCTCAATTAAAAATTTTCTTTAAAAAAAGTTTATTGGGGCACCTGGGTGGCTCAGTAGGTTAAGCCTCCGACTTCGGCTCAGGTCACAATCTCTCAGTTCATGGGTTCGAGCCCCATGTCGGGCTCTGTGCTGACAGCTCAGAGCCTGGAGCCTGTTTCAGATTATGTATCTCCCTCTCTCTCTGACCCTCCCCTGCTCACGCTGGCTGGCTGGCTGGCTGGCTGGCTGTCTGGCTGGCTCTCTCTCTCTCTCTCTCTCTCTCTCTCTCTCTCAGAAATAAATAAAACATTTTTTTAAAATTTTTAAGGAAAAAAATAGTTTATTATTTGAAAGCAACTTTACTCTGTTTGTAATGGCAACACAGCTAAGTCTTTTTTTAAAAAAAAGGGAAAAAAAAAACTAATACAGCATTCTTTCCCCTGGTCCACTGAAAATGTCACCAATACGGAATATTTCTATTTGGAATATTTGCAGATATTAGATGAACACCTTGTGTCTTTTAAATCACCAACTAGCCTTAAGCTTAAGAGAAGATGAAATTACTTGAAATGACAAAAATTAAAAGATCTTTAAAACAACAAGAATCCTCTCCTAATGAATAGGAAAGCAACTTTATAATGACATTCTAAAAGGTGCCCCAAACTGTCAAACTGTATAGACTTTTTTAAAGAAAGAAGAAATGAAGTACCAATTACACATGTAGAAATACTATAAAACATAAAAGCAGGTTAGAAACTAACCATAAAAATGATTGTTATTCCAATCATTTGGTGGCAGGGTCACCTCTTCCCCTGCCATAAATAGGGGAATCATGAAATAAATAACATTTATGAAGCCAGGGTAAAAATATACCATCATCCAATGCAAGTATTTGTTGACATATGTCATTTGTGACAAATGTCAACATTTGTTGACAAATGACCTGATATTAGTTATAATGTAAAAAATTGGAAAGTGAATTATCCTTCCTAAACAATACATTTGAGACAGTGTCACCTAAGAAATAAATTTATCCATGCTACATTTACCCTTAAGTATATAGCAAATATTTTTTAGAGTATATATTTAAGTTATTTACAAGATTTGTTAAGAAGGTGCACCTGGCTGGCTTAGTCAATTGAGTGTCCAACTTTGGCTCAAGTCATGATCTCATGGTTTGTGAGTTCGAGTCCCTCATCAGACTCTGTGCTGACAGCTCAGAGCCTGGAGCCTGCTTCAGATCTCTCTCTCTCTCTCTCTCTCTCTCTCTCTCTCTCTGCCCCTCCCCTGTTCACTGTGTAAGCAAAAACAAAAACATTAAAGAAAAGAAAAAAGTAAACAAACATTAAAAAAATAGGGGATTTGTTAAGACAGAATACTTAACACAAAAACTGTGTACCCCCATAATTCTACACACTGAATTGATCATTGCAAGAAATTAAGAAACAAGAGTATCAAATCTTAGGGCATCTGGGTGGCTCAGTTAGTTAAGCATCTAACTCTTGATTTTGGTTCAGGTCATGATTTCATAGTTCATGAGTTTGAGCCCAGCATCAGGCTCCACACTCACAGCAGAGCCTGTTTGGAATTCTCTCTCTCTCTCTCTCTCTCTCTAGCTTTTCCTTTCTCCCTCTCTCAAAAATAAGTGAATAAACTTGAAAAAAAAGCATCAAATCTTAACATTCTTACAATTTGGCTAATATTTTCATCTGATTCAAACCAACAATAAACACCTATAATTTTTCATTAAAATAAATGCTTACAATTTATTTTCAGAACCATTAAAAAATCACACCCCTAAGTTTCTTCAAAAATACTTTCAACTATGATACATAGCCAGTATACCACTATATGCCAATTATTTATCTTAGAATAAGAAATGCAAATAAGTCTGTACTTTTTTAGATGCTATAGACAGGATTGCCACCTTGTTCCTCAATCCATAGTTTCCATCACTCTGAAAGCAAAAGCATTTTGAACAGCTGACTTTGGACTTACCACAGAATCATTTTAAGACAGCCTTGAGGAACACACTTCATTTAGAAAATGGAGAACACCTACAGCAGCCACTCCAAGCTTTGTAATGGAATGCTTATACTGTGTGTTGGTGACCTGGCAGTTGTCTACACTAGGGTTCCATAAACTACGGGTCAAACCCAACCTACCTCTTGTTATTATGTACAGGTGATCCCTGAACAACACAGGTTTGAACTGCACTGATCCACTTACGCATAAATTGTTTTCCATACATACAGTACTGTCAGTGTATTTTCTCTTCGTTATAATTTTCTTAATAAGTTTCTTTTCTGTCTTTCAATACTGTAAGAATGTAGCATGTTATAAGAATGTAGTATATGATACATATAAACCTAAAAGATATGTGTTAATATTTTGTTATCAGTAACGCTTCCTGTGGACAACAGGCTATCAATAATTAAGTTTGGTGTGAGTCAAAAGTCATACACCGATTTTCGCTGCACAGGGGACTGGTGCCCCTAACCTACACACTGTTCGAGGACCAACTGTATAAGGTTTTACTAGAACACAATCACACTCACTTGCTTACATATTGCTATGGCTACTTTTACACTACAAGAACAGAACGCAATCGTTGTACTAGATGTGGACCACAAAATCTAAGATATTTACTAGCTGGTCTTTGACTAAAAAAAAAAAAAAAAAGAAAGAAAGCTTACCAACCTCTCCTCTACAGAATGAGATGTCAGAGGCAACTCATGACTTCTCTAAGAACAGTTTTTAAAGTACACAAGTTGAGCTGCTACCAGCCTTGGTGTAAGCTTTCAGGTCATGGATACTAAAACACAAATGCACACCCAAGGGTCTTTAACCATCCCATATCAAGCCCAATGTTGCCAAGGCAAAGCACATGAGTTCAGCACTCCCTCCTACCAGAGTCCCAGCTTTCCCACTATCTTTGCTAGCAAATCATGGCAACCGAAAAAGGCTGCCCTTTCAGTTCATCTAAACATGGTTTTACCCGCATAAGAAGTGTTGTGGAAAGTAGAGGGTGGAGAAGGCACCTGTATGGCATATATTCCAGTCCCTGTACCCTCATCCTAGAATCACCTAAGATCTAGCTCCCTGTCTAAACATCTCTTCCCCAAAGGACTCTACCATTTGAATTAAACCTTAAGAAGAGGCAAAAGAAGCTACTAGGAAGGTGGTGAAATGAACTAAAGAACACAAAAGGTGTAGAGATATAAATATGTGTGTGTGTGTGTGTGTGTGTGTATTCCCTACTCACAATCCTTATCTTTGTCAGTCAACACTAAATGCTAGTCCCATTAGCAGCTCTCACTACAAAAAAAGTCTTATGGTGTCTCATGCTTCAAAGACAGCTAAATTTTTTTAAATGCCAAGTTGGTTTTTGTTTGTTTATTTTTTTAATAAAAAGGCTTTTTTTTAAAGGCATTTTCAGCACTGCTGTGCCAACACAGGGATATCCCCTCCATTGTATGGGACACAAAGACACACATCAACTGCAAGCAGGGGAAGCGGGCTTCTCTGCCAGCTATTTTTAGCCCCACTTCATCATGTTACAGACCAAACTCGGGATAATAATGCAGGGCAAACTTTAAAAACATGAATTTTTATAAAAACAAATCTGTCCTTTCACGTATAGTTTCCTCTACAGTGAAATCCTATATATTCTTTGGAACTTAATCTCAAGGGACCTATACACGCCACAAAAAACTTATTAGCTCTTTCAAAAACATAGACTCACGTGCCCTAAGACTGAACTGTAAGCCATGTTTAAAAGCTGTTCCTCCCTTGTGAACTTCAAATCTTACCTACCTTTAAAACATTTTTTAGGTAGAGCCTCATCCATTCTCTGTCCTTACTCTATCTTTGGTAACTTTAACAGATTTCCTTCCCCCCCAAGTAAAAATACACATTTTTCCTTTCTTTACTCTGTCAGCTCTCTCAAGAAAACGTAATACTGTGAAAATGACTTCCTAACGCTACATTTTCAGCATGTTACTTATTAGTTTAACTAGTTTTCTATCTTCAGACTACATCAGAATCAACCTTCACCCTAAAATTTAATGTCCAAAACAAAGTCTACTGCCTTATTTCTGATTTATTTTCTACAAGAAACCACTAGCACCAAAGTAAGTATTGGGGTCATCTTCTTGTTCACTCTTCCAACTGTATAGCTCTTTTATGACCATGGTATAAAAATGTTGGTTCTCTAGGGGCGCCTGCGTGGCTCAGTCAGTTAACTGTCTGACTTTGGCTCAGGTCATGATCTCATGGTTTATGGGTTTAAGCCCCATGATAGGTTCTGTTCTGAAAGCTCAGAGCCTGGAGCCTGCTTCGGATTCTCTCTCTCTCTCTCTCTCTCAAAAATAAGTAAACATTGAAAACAATTTTTTTTTAATGTTGGTTCCCTAGAAAAACAAAATCCTACTCCAGGTTTAATGCCTCTTGACCTAAAATACAATTTCTCCTCAATCATCTAAAACTACCCTCTTGGGAATATTGCTCTCAATTGCTTCTTTGGGCTGCACTCCTATGACTACATAAACACAAACTGACCGTAAGCTGACTCAACAACCAACCTCCATCTGTATTCCTATCAAGCTAACTTCCTAATTACATTTGTCTCTCACACACCCCAATTCCAAAAGCCTTAGGCATTTTACCTCCACCTGCTCCTTTCGTCCTAAAAGAGAACTTCTTTCCCAGATCTCGTTCAGACACTCCAATTAGTTTTGTATAGTCACTTCTCTAATGAAAAATATACAAATAACATTTATATCTAAAGGTATCAAACATAGTAGTATAATCTGTAGTGGCTATAAACACCGGTTCATGCTCCCTTTCCCACAATTTTATGCAACTTATGTTTCATTGCCTCTGCCATAAATAAAAGCATCTCAAAGGCAAGGACCCCAAATGGACCCCAAATACTTTGCTGTTTCTTTGCAATAAAACATTACCAGGCTTTTTAACCAATCTATAGTCAGAGCAATAAAAATAAGTCAAAGTTAGTAAGCAACTTTGATTAAGTACAAATCTACCTTCAAATTACAGTTTGTTGGTTTTGTCTTCCCTTCCTCCCCCCAAAAACTCAGCCAATGCCAAGGCTAGAGTTCTCTTCTTCCCATCTTTGTGAAACATGGGATATGTGACTTCCTCAAGGTCTCAAAATAACAGATCCAGAGACATCTGCTTCTGATTCCACACCTAACATTACATCCACTAATCAGTATTTCCATGTCAGTACCTACTTAAAACAGACAGAACTTAAGGTTCCTTTAAAAAGTATAACAAACACAAATATATAAAAAGAAACAAAATAGCTGGAGAAGTTCCAGAGGAGGGCAAGGTGACCAAGGAATAGAAAGATAGCCTTTTAAGACAGACACGCAAAGTCAGGAAACGTGATGGTAAAGAGGAACAATGAAAATCTATAAAACCAAGAAAAGATGAACTCTGGCTTGTTGGAGCACTTTTCAAAACAAGAACTCTGGATGTGTCTTAGAACTTTAGGGAGGCAGGTTTGTGATAAATAAATGAACTATTAAGTAATTTAGGGTCTAATAAGCTTGTAGAACTCATTACCTCAAAAGAGAAAAAGTATAGATGAAAACACTATTTGAGAAAGTTTTAAATAAATTTAGTTCAGATCCTGAATGAAGCAGTTAGCACAGATAACCCGGGGTTTTCACTCATTCCCACAAAGCTTCTCTCAGCAGTGGCTTTGGAGGGAGTGAGCCCACAATGCTGTCTGGAGGAACCACCGTTCTCAGTATAGTCCTGCCTATGTTCTATTAAATAAAATTCTACCCTGTACTTAACCCTTAAGGTCCGTGTAAGTATATGAAATGTTCATTACTTTCCTGCATGCCAGCTTGGCACTAGGAGAGGATACCTAAGATACATACCAAAGATGTTTATAGACGTCACCTTCAAAATAACAGAAGGGAAGGGAAATAACTATTCTCCAAAGAACTCCAAAAAGTTTCTCAGGGTCACCTGAATGGCTCAGTTGGTTAAGCAACCGACTCCTGATTTCGGCTCAGGTCATGATCTCATGGTTGGTGAGATCAAGCTGAGTGTCCTGCTCTGTGCTGACAGGGTAGGGCCTACTTGGGATTCTCTCTCTCCCCGCCCCTCTCTGCCCCTCCCCCACTTGAGCAGGTACTGATCTCTCTCTCTCAAGATAAATAAAAATAAACTTTAAAAAGTTTCTCTTCATTTGATAGGGAAGTCAAGATAATTCAAACAAGCAAGTCTCAAGTCATTCTGTCAAGATAGAAAATAAAGATCAGCAATTAGGACAAATGCTACACAAAAGTAAAAAAAAAAAAAAGAAAGAAAGAAAAAGCACCTGAGTAAGGAAAAAACGTAACAACTTTTAAAAACTGGTTAAAGTACTATGGGGCGCCTGGGTGGCTTAGTCGGTTAAGCGTCCGACTTTCGCTTAGGTCATGATCTCGCAGTTCGTAGGTTCGAGCCCCACGTCGGGCTCTGTGCTGACTGCCAGCTCAGAGCCTGGAGCCTGCTTCAGATTCTGTGTCTCCCTCTCTCTCTCTGACCCTCCCCTGCTCACGCTGTCTCTCTCTCTCCTAGAAATAAATAAAAACATTTAAAAAAAAATGGTTAAAGTACTAGACGCTCTCCTCCAAGTAAGCTGTGATTCAGAAGAACTCAGAATTTCCTGAGTAACTGAAATCTGTTACCAGTGTCCTGCGCACAGGAACTGGACGCAAGAAATGAGGTGGTAAAAACAAAAAAAGAAAAAGGAAAAAAGAAAAAAAACTCATGCACCATTAGGTACCGAAATGAAAATCTTTCAAGGAAAACTGCAAAATAAGAATGGAATTTTACTTTCAGGGGTTCACAGGACAAAAGGTTCCCTCTTGGGAGCACAAGTAAGAGTTGCCCCGAAACAAAAACCACAGCGGTGTTTCACAGCCGCTGTACCAGGAAAAGGTATATTACAGAGATGTCCTTTGTGTGCACATATGCTTCGGCTTCCTCAATTTCCTTTTGCCCATTACTGGCCAGAAAGGTGCAAGTGTCCACTCTGGATAAAGACAGAACTCCTAAGGGAACCTGTACGCTCGCCTCTTCCACGTATAACATGTTCGAACACACGGGACTCTCCCATACCTTCCCCTCGCCGTAAAAACAGAGATGCACCCTCTCAACTGTGCACTCCCAACGCTCGTGTAAAAACATCAGCAAAACTCCAGGAGAGCGAAGCGGTACCCTCCCACTTCCTACCCCTCAACTCCCTTTCCCGGGGCCACTCACACTTTGGGGAAGAGCCGCGGCGCTGAGAAAGTGGGCTGGTTCCCTTCCTCGTTCGCTCTGAAGCGGCAGCTGCGGAAGGCTCGGCGCGTTACTGAGGAAGAAGCGGTGCTTGTGTCTCTGAGCCAGGCGGTCACCCGGGTCTCTTCCGCGCTGCCGGAGCCCGGGAGGCGGCAGCGGCCCCGCTTACCTCCTCTTTTCCTCTTCCTGGGTCTCTTCGGGCTGTGTCTTCTGCCCGTCCTGGGCCACTTCTCCCGGGACAGTCACGTTTGGCGGCTCCAGATTTTGCTCTTATAAAGTTTTCCTCTGGGCTGAGGCTGCGGCCGGCCCCCCGGGTCCCCCCCGGCCCCGCCGCCCTCGGGGCTGGGGCGGGGGAGGGGGCTCTAGGAACTCCTCCCGGAGTCCTGCCGAGGAGCCGGGGGGCCGGCGACAGGCCGAGGGAAAACCCCCGCGGGGGGCTGAAGGGTGAAGGTAAGGAAAGGACGGCGGCGCCGGTACTGCTCTCCCCGCCGCCGGAGCCGCCGCTTCACATTGGGGTCCCCGCCCCCCGGCCGGGGGTGGTTGCTAAACGTGGGTCCCCGGTTCATACACTCTGGGGGCAAGATGCTATGGCCCCGGGCGGGTGGCCGAGGCGGCGGCGAGGTGGGGGACCCGGCCGGCTCCGCTCGGCGCCGCCCCGCTCCCGGCTCCCGCATGTGTCGATGCGGCTGGGACCCCCTCCCTACACGTTGGGGGTCCCTCGCCCCGCGCCGGGACGAGACAGAAGCTCCGACCCCTCCTCAGCGTCTTCTCACCGCGGGCAACTGACTAGTCCCGGCCTGAGGTAGCCGCTTCCCAGCCCCAGCCGCCGGCTCCGGCTCGGGCTCCGGCGTGTGCAGCCGCCGCTGCCGGCCGGGAAGGTGAGGGGGGAGAGAGAGGGGTGGCCGCGACTCCCGCTGGTCCAGGTCAGGACGAAGGTCTCGGCCGTGGCCAGTGCACGGGGGCTGGGTCTCTCAGATGCTCCCTCGCTCTCACGCTCTCTGCTGCGGTGGCGGTAGCGCCCGGAGCTCAGCTCGCTGTCTCGCTCGCTCTGTGCGGGGCTCTCGCCTCACTCCAGAGAGGGCGGGAGGAAAGCGGCGCAACTGATGACGCAAGTCACCTAGCAACAGCTCCCCTCGCCCCCTCCCTTTTCTTTCCGCCGGGACGTTTCCTCCGCTGGCCTTTTTTTTTTTTTTTTCCCCTTTCTAATCACCCCGCCCTAGGTGACTCCGGCGCGCTCTGATGACGCTAGAAGGGAAGAGGAAGTCTGGGCTCCGCGAGCGGGTGGGTGCGCCTCGGGCCGCGGGACTAGCCGCCGCTGCCGCCGCCTCTACGGCCGCGTCAGAATTGAAGAGAGGAAGGGGAGGAGCCGAGTGGAGCCTAAGCTGCCGCCTGATCTTACCCCTGACCCGACGGCGGCGGGCAGAGCTGGCTCTTGTAGCGGTTTCCTTCGGGGCAGGTGGTGACGGCTCCTTTGGGAGCAAGGAGGAAGGCCCAGGCCGCACGGCCATGCTCGGGCGCGCACCACCCGAAGGTGAGGCATATCGCCCCAAATGGGCCTTCGAAAAGCCAGACTGGGCGAGAACTTGTCCCACATCCATTCCGCTGCACCTGCTCCAGGGAGCGAGCGTCCCACCCTTCCCGTGGTTTGGGGCGAGACCTAGCACCCGATGACGTGTGGTCCAGCCGAGCAAATGTCTGTTGAATGAATGAATGAATGAATGCCTCCCTCCGAGGTACCGACGGAGTTCAGAGGAGTTGATGGAAGCGTAAGCGTTTTTGTAAGCTACATAGCATTGTAAAGATGAGAGTAATATGTCCCTTCTCCCCCTCCCCCCCCCCACGAAAGGAAATAGGGGTGCGGTTTGGATACGGTGTCACAACCTGAGTCTTTAGTGTAAAGGGGGGCGAATTGCCGAGGCGAGGGAAGGAAGCCGTTCTCCTGGAGATTATGGAAGGATTTTTTACTTTAGTGTCTCACTTTTAAAAGGTACTCATTCTTGCTTGTATGAAGCTTTGAAGAGCTGATCTTGGTTGCTCATAAGTGTCCATCCATAACCATGATCAAGAAATGTCCTGTGTTTCAGGTCTGACTCAAAAGCTATCTCCTTTCTAAAATACATATTAGTACGAATATGCAGCTTTTCCTACAGATGTTATCCTGGAAAGTAAATTCAAATAAAAACTCATGAAGCTGAAAGTGTAGTTCTCTACGAAAAGAAATTTTTTAAGATGAAAGGACCAGAATCCTCAGAATCTGCCTTGCACCTGTCCCAGGGAATAGTGTAAGACGGAGATGAAAGCAGCAGCAATGATGAAAGGAAGCAGATTCTTGAGTTCTGTTGCTGGACCCTGGCGCACCTGCTCAGGAAGCAGAATTAATGGACATTACAAGTCTTTCCACTTCAGGCTATAAGGAGCAAGTTTTTATAGGCAAATTTTGGGAGCTCAGGGTTTCAACTACCACCGTATGCAAACAGTAGACCAAGGAAACTTCTAACGGTGAATCCAAAGGCTCATTTTTATTAAAATAAATACTGCAGGAAGATCGATGGAAATGGGGAAGTGGATGTTGCAGAAGCAAGAAGAGACTCACAAAGTGGCACTTACCCCACTGTCGAAAGTTCCAAGAGCCAGGCTAACTATCCTGCTTAAGCTAGCGTGGATCTGACTGCCTTGTCATGACCAGTGCCCTCCCATGTCCTTCCAAATAAGACTCACAGGGAATATGACCAGCAAGTGATAGCCCCACATGGTTACAAAATAAATCTCTATTTGGTTTTGCCCTCTCCCTAATTTCCTGCTGGAAATTGAATGAGTAATGCACTGATTTAGATTTTGTGAAGCCAAGCACCTCAGATTTTAAGTTCTGTGGGCTTTGGATAAAGAGTGCAAACATCAGAGCTCTGCAACCCAGCTGAGGACGCCTCCAGAAAAGTATGTACTGTACCACATGGGGTTTTTCAGCAGCCTGATCTGTTTGCATTGTCAGCGGCTCCACCTTAAAACCTCAGTACCAAGAGACAGAACAGTACTCATGAGAGCCCTCATCCACCTACTTATGAAGTAATAGAGGCACTAAGCTTACTGGGCAAAATCCGCCCACCTCACCACCCAGCGTGATAACTGGAGGAAACAGCTGAAACTGGCAACTGGAGAGGAGGAAGTTCATACATTTCCAACTTGGTCTGCATCTCTTTAGTTCTTTTACTTCTTATTAATCCAGAGGAGAAAACAGCTAGTTTGTTGAAAATTCCAAAAATTCCGAAATTTCAGGTAACAGTACTTTTCCCTGCTTCATCAGTTTTGTGTGTGATAAAGATCTGCATACTGTGTTAAAATATAACAAAGGGTTATTTGTAGGGTTCTTTTCTCCTGCACTTGAGAGTGAGTTCTTATGAAAAACTATTTAATCAGTGTTTTATTATCCCACATCAGTGGTATTTACTGTCAAGATTTCATAAGCTAAATTATCTGGTAAATTTTTTAGAAATGCCATCTAAAGTCTTCAATTACTTTTAGCATTTTTATTGTGAAATATGCAGTGAAATGCATAAATCAGTTATTCAGTATAATGAGTGGTTCTAAAAGAAACCTGCCTGTGACCAATCAGGTCAAGAAATGGAACATTGCCAACATCCTAGAAGCCAACCTCCCCCCCCCCCCACCCCCGTGACCTTCCTGAGCACAACTCTTTCCCTCTCTTTTAGAGGTAGCCATTATTCTAATTTTTTGTGATAATCATTTCCTTGCTTTTCTCTATTGTTTTTTCACAAGCATACATCCCTAAACACTATATTGTTTAGTGTTGCCCTTTCTTTTGAACTTTATTAAATGGAATAACAATATGTAAACTGTTTGCTTGCTGCTTTCTCACAACATCATTTTTAAGCCATACATTGTTCAGGTTGTTCATATAGTTGTAATTGGTTCATTTTAATTGCTGCATATTACAGTGTTCCATTGTAGCAACATGCCATAATTTATTTAGTCATTTTATTGTTTATGGACACTGGATTGTTTCCAGTTCGGGACTGTTAAAAATGCTGCTGTGAACCTTCTTCATGTGTGTATTCCATCACATTTATGTAAGTTTCTGTATGGTATATACCTAGGAGCTGTTACTAGAGTGCTATACTCACACCAGCCACGCATGTGAGTTTCATTGCTCCACACCCTCAACCATACTCAGTACTGTCAGTCCTTTGGCCAGTCTGGTGGGTATGCAGTAGTATGTCAGTGTGGTTTTAACTTGCATTTCTGTGATTACTGATGCTATTGAGTTCCTTTTCATATATCCACGAGCCATTTAGATTTCCTCTTGTGAAGTGTGTAATTAACTTTTTCATGCCCAGTACCTGAGTTGCCTGATTTTCCAATATCCTTTTAATAGTCCACATTTCAACAATGTATTTCAGGTAAGGTAATGCTACCTACTGAGTTATATTTGGGACAAGCTCTTTCCAAAATATAGCTTACCTAATTATCTTTTATGAATTTGATTTAAAAAATCTTAAAAATAGGACAAAACTATTTTTTATTTTATTTTTTACCCTCCAAAATAATGCCATGCTTTCAACTATTATTGCTGAAATTTCTAATGGTATTGGTTTGGGGTTTTGTTGTTAAGTTTCCCTCAAGTACATAAAGGCAATTTTTATTCTCTTGAATCTATGTAACTGAATTCTGTTCTTTGTTACTTTGTATGTTATAGGCAACTATGTAACAAATTGTTTCCCCTGCACAGTTTTTTCATTTCCAGGTTTCATTCATTTTGTAAGTCAAAGTGATTTTTTCTTTCCTTCTGAAGTCCCTAATAAAATACATGGTTTGTTGGGGTTTATTTGTTTTTTTAATTTTACTCATTAACATCAAATTCATGCCATCCATGTCTCTCCTGGCAAATTTTCCCAACATATTCTCTTTGGTTGCCTTTATCATTTTCATATCTGTCAGTTCTTTGTGTTGAATCAGTGATATTTTATATTTTATTAATGTTTTTATTCATGTATTTTGTGAGAAGTAGAAAGTTCATGCAAGTGGAGAAGGGGCAGAGAGGGAGGGAGAGAGAATCCCAAGCAGGCTCCGCACTTTCAGCAAGAGTTCCGATGCAGGGCTTGATCCCATAAACCATGAGATCATGACCTTAGCCAAAATCAAGAATCTGACTCTTGAGGTACCTGGGTGGCTCAGCCAGTTAAGCGTCTGACTTTGACTCAGATCATGATCTCACATCTCATGAGTTCAAGTCAGGCTCTGTGCCGACAGCTCAGAACCTGGAGCCTGCTTCTGATTCAGATTCCCTCACACTGTCTCTCTCTCAAAAATAAATAAACATTAAAAAATTTATTTAAAAAAATCAGATGCTTAACCAACTGAGCCACCCGTGCACCCCGAAATCAGTGATATTTTAAAACTGGAAGAAGATAAGACCCAGAGAAATTAAGTATTTTACCTAGAGTCAAAAGAGCAAGTTAATAGGATGCCTGACTCCACCCCAAGTCCTCTAATAAGAACTCTTGCCCTTATATCCCACTGACTCAGTCTAATGGTTTAGTAAGATAAATTAATTCCAGTGGTCTGTAGAATACTGTTCACTGCCATATGACAAACTTCGTATTCTATCATTGAATAAGATTATTTTATTTTAAGCCTAACAGCTTTAGGATGAGATTAACATTGATATAAATAAAAATAAATAAATACAATTTTAAAGATTATTATAAATAAATTCTATAAAGGGATTACATGGAAACTTGTTTTTTAAAAAATAAGCTTTCTCAGGAGTGCCTGGGTGGCTCAGTCAGTTGAGCAGCCGACTCTTGATTTCAGCTCAGGTCATGATCTCACGGTCGTGGGATCAAGCCCCACATGGGGCTCTGTGCTAAGCGTGGAGCCTGCTTGAGATTCTCTCTCCCTCTCCCCACAGTCCCTACCCCCATTAAAAAAAAAAAAAAAAGAATATGGTTTCTCCACTCTTTCCTTCACTTAACCTCATTGCCTCTTCAGAGAACCACTGTACTTTCTCAGTATCCAAGAAAAGAATTGTGCAAAAGAAAGCAATGGTTAGTAGTGTCAAATAATTCAGGGAAGGCACTTGGATTTTGTGATCAGCTCCCTAATAATTTAATAATGCTGTTTAAAAATGCCGAATGTCAGAACATAAAGACATTTGTGAATCCGTGAACAAATCAACCTAGAAAACCTATCACCTGCCTTATGAGATCGCCCCTGTGTTGCCTTTATCATCACCTAGATTTGCAAAGAGATGTAAAAATGAATTATAGACGATTACTAGTTTTACTTGAAAATAAGTAAATCACATGTAATCTTTGAAAATTTAATATCAGAGTTTCAGAAAAAAACCTTTCTTTAGTTTTATCATTAATAGTCCCAAAGTATGTTTACCTAGTAAAATCCTACTAAGGTAGGATTAGATGGAATCTAACTCTGAAGAGCAAAGCCTTTAAAATGTTCTGGCTTCAAATTCAAGGTTGATCTATGGAATTAACACTAGGGAATTGTCAAAGGTACTGGATACATAAATATTATTTGTCTATTTTTACCATAACTTCCCAAATGTGGTGAAATGTAGAAAATATAAAACTGTTAGAATATCTATCAAAAGCATAGACTTCCCATTTACTTCACAATTCAGTGAACAAAAATTTACTTATCATCTACTATTTCCTAGCACTTAACTAAGTGCTGAACATGTAATAGCAAGACAGACCTAATCTCTAGCTTCATGGAACACAGTCTACCCCCTAGTATGTGCCAGGTTTTATAGCTGACCTCAGCCACTACCAACTAAAACTGTTTCATCTATATTTTCATCTGATGATCTGTAAGTAAATGGATGACTGCATTTATTCTCTTGATAAGCAAATAAATTGTTACATGCTAAAAACCTTCAATCCTGTTGTCCTTTTTCAGAATTTATTATAATTTTTTAAAATACAGAAACACTGAAAATCAATATAATGCATATTTATTTACCTAGATCTAGTCATTCATTGTTAACATTCTATTTGCTTTACTCACTTTTTCCTGAACCATTTGAAAGTTAAGCTGTAGACATCGTATTGCTTCACTCCCAGGACTTAAGCGGGTATCACCTAAGCAAAAGGATATACCTAACTTGAATCTTTAATCTGACCTAAAAAAATGAACAAAAATATATAAATATGTACTTCATTTTTAGATTTCCCTACTTGTCACAAGTATTTTTTTTCAGGTTTATTGGGATATAATTTGACAAATAACACTGTATACAGTTAAGGTGTACAGCATAATTTTATATACATGCATATCTGTGAAATGATGACCACACTGAGGTTAGTTAGCACATCTATCACCTCACCTAGTTACCTTTTTGTGTGTGTGGTGACATTTAAACATTTCAGATCTCTCTTAGCAAATATAAAAGACCCATAATATTTTTGGTAGCTTGTGCCCTCCCCCAATCTGGATCCAATCAGGTTTCACACATTGCACCCTTTAATCACATTTTTTCCTTCAATCATATATAAATGTAAATATTTTTAGACAAACTAAAAACTGGACTCTCCGATGGTATTTGGAAATAATTGTTTTACATTATGTCATTTCTCTCTGACAATGTTATACTTTAAGAGGATTATATACTTTTTCTAAGAACATTATGTATTTTTGTGGAGGATGGTCTCCCTTTACCCAGTAGTTTTTTCACTCACCTTTGACATCACTTAGTGCAGCTTTAGTAAGTGGGAAACCCACTCACTGAGATACTGAGCATTCCCCTATTTTCTGAAAGTAACCTGTATGTTTTCTTAGACACTGCTTCCTTCCACATTTGCCCCACCATGCTTTTCCTGGAAAGCTCTGCTTTTTCTCCCAGCCAAAACCCTCATTCCCTCTACTTCTGCTCCTTGAATTTCCAGAAACACTTTGAAGAGGATCTAACTGCATGGTTAGATCCTTCTTCTTCTCTTAGGAGAAGATCCTTAGGTCTTATCTTCTCTTATTCTCTGCCCACCTTTCAGGCTACCACAACCTCTTCTTAGCTCCACCAGACTGCACCTGATTTCCTTTACCAAAACCCTTTCACTAGGAGTCCTTTGCATCAGAACCCACCACCATGAGGGTGTACTGAGCTGATTCCCAAGGAAGGAAAGGGCATACCATTTATCAAGAACCTAGGATGTGCAGTTATTCAATCTTCACAAAACCCTGCGAAGTAGGTACAAGATGCCCACATTCTTTTCTCCTCTTGCTAATCACATAGGAAGATTCTGATTTCCCAGTTTCCCTTACTATTAGGCCAGGGCCATGTAATTGGTCTGGCCAGGAGAACACAGGCAAAAGTAATAGGGCCATTCTCAGGTTTGATTCTAAAGTCTCCTTTGAGACAATCAGCGTGTGATTTCTCCCTTGTCTACAATGCTTAAAAGCAAAGAATGTTAACTGGATTGCATGTTAGGAGTTCAGGTTCTTGCTATGTAGAGGAGTTCTATCTGACCTTAGTCAGACAGTGAGATTAGCAGAATGTAAAGTTATATTAAGTTTCTGACTTTAATACCAAGTTTGCATTTAGAAACATAAAATAGCACGTCCTTAGGTTAGTATTCCAGCCTAGTGAGGTCGGGTTTTATAAGCATTTGTAAACTGACATAAAAATGCAAACCCCCCTTTGTTAAACTGTTTTTATAGAAACATGAATTCTGAGTTCCAATCTCAGTTCCAAACTGTAAAAGAACTTGTAGAGAAAAGAAAACAAGAACTCTAGATAGAGACTGACTCTTCTGTGAAAGAAGTACCACATATTGAACACCAATACCCTCTAGGAATTTCTTTAAGGCTGCCTTTTCAACAAATAGGCTGCCATTTCAAAGATGAAGAAATCCTCAGGTTCTCCAGCCTTTTATTCCAGGGTTGACATTTCTTTTAATAACCAAATAAAATGTCATGACCTACCATCTGATAGGGTATGAGAAGTTCAGAGCCAGCTCTCTCCACTGTGGCCACCTTGTTCAGATTATTTCAATGCCATGCCCTGTACTGGACACTACTATTTCAATTCATCAACAAGAGATGGTTCTACATAGTGAACTTTTAGGTTTAAGAGTAACAAGTGGTTAGGGGCGCCTGGGTGGCTTAGTCGGTTAAGCGTCCGACTTTCCCTTAGGTCATTATCTCGAGGTTCGTGGGTTCGAGCCCTGCGTCAGGCTCTGTGCTGACTGCCAGCTCAGAGCCTGGAGCCTGTTTCAGAGTCTGTGACTCCCTCTCTCTCTGACCCTCCCCTGCTCACACTGTCTCTCTCTCCTAGAAATAAATAAAACATTCAAAAAAATTTTTTTAAGAGTAACAAGTGGTTATTATAGTATAAAAACCAATTTCTATAGCACAGGAAATAATTTCAAAATCAATGTCAGATAGAACAAACCTAGGGATTTTCTTTACTGATTATGTCTTTCATCAGGTCTCTTCCCATTACCCTATATTTGCTACTCTAACCACCCCCCACGTTCCTCCAGAACAATCTCCTTAGATACAATAAACCTTTTTATTGAGCAAGCAATTCAACTCTCTTCACCTTTTCTGAAAAATCCCATAATGTGCACAGAGATGTCTGAGTGGCTCAGTTAAGTGTCTGACTTGTGATCTCAGAACAGATCTTGATCTCAGGGGCATGAGTTCAAGCCTGGCATTGGGCTCCACGTTGGGTGTGAAGCCTACTTAAAAAATAAAATAATAATATTAATGTACACAGATGCAAATAACAGAAAACCCAACGTGCGTAGACATTTAGAGGATTCATTCTTTCTCTTAATGAAAAATCCTCTAGCAAGGAGTCCAAGATTGGCATAGCAGCTCATAATACCATCAGGTACCCAAGCTCGTTTTCTTTCTTGCCATCCTTATTGCCATCCATGTCACAGTGACTTTGATCATCAAGCCTGTTGCCTCATGAGTCACAAATAACTGGCTGTTTTTCAGGAATCACATTTAAATGCAGACTGGAAGGAAAAGGAAAGGGTGGTGCCTGTCTGAGGAAATGTGGATTCTTTCCCCAACATTTCCAGCACATTTCTGTTTAGGTTTCACTAAGAGAACAGAGGGCCATGCCTCGATCTAAGGAAGGCCGAGAAGTATTTTTGCTGGGCCCAAAGTGAAGTCGGAATTCCATTAATAAGGAAAGTGGGAAGAACGGATAAGGAGTAGGAAACCAGCAGTGTCTGACACACTTCTTCTTAGTCTGTCCTGACTGCTCTAACAAGAAACCATCAATTTGGGTGGCTCAAAAACACCAGAAATTGACAGTTCCAGAGCCTGGAAGTCTGAGAGCAGGGTGCCAGCATGCTCAGGTGAAAGCCCTCTTAAGGTTCACAGACTGTCCACTTGTAGGCTCACATGATGGAGGAAAGAGCATCAACCATTCTCCTAACTCTTACAAGGGTACTAATCCCATTCATGAGACCCAGACCCTTATGACCTCATCTACTCCTGATAACTTCCAAAAGGCCTCACCTCTTAGTACCATCATGTGGCTGCACGACAAGTGGGGGAGGGGGTAGTAACATATCAACATATGAACGTTCAGTCCATTACACCCTTAAAAATGTTTTTCCTAAAAGGAGTATATACCCCAGAGGTGAAATGCCACTGTCTGAATCCCAGAAATAGCTACCATTTGTTTATGCTTTAAATAACAATTTTCCTTAAAGGTTTTACATGCGGGTATCAGTAATATACCCGCATGTATATTAGAATCTTCTTTTTTGCTTCTTATAGCTTAAAAATTCTAGCGATTTAATTTCAGATGCATTTTTTAAATAAAAGAATTTGTGATCTCCAGATGGTTGGCTTTAGTCTTTTACATCATCATTGCAAAAGACATCTTATTAGTGGCATTATAAGCTCTTTTTTTAGACCTATGTGTAAGAGTGATTAAATATTCATTTCCTTATTAAAACCAAAAATAAACATTTTTATTTATTTTCAAACAATCAAACTTACATGAAAGTTGTAAGTACAAGATAAAGAACTTTTTTATCTTGACCCATTTGGGAGGAAATTGCCAACCTAATCAGGATGTTAACCTTGATGATTCCTATTACCTAGTCCTGAGTCCTCCGTTAAATTTCATCAATTGTCCCAGTAACAACTTTGATAGCAAAATAAAGAGTACACTTCAGAATGTGCATTGCATTTGTCACATCTCTTTAATCTCCTTAAGTCTAAAATGTTTCCTCAATCTTTCTTTGACTTACAAAACTTTGCTACTTTTGAAGATCATACTTATTTTGTAGAATCTCTCTCAGTTTGGGTGTGTTTGTGGTTAGCACAAATATCACCAAAGTAGTGCTGTTCTTATTGTATTTCATTAGATAATGCTCAATTTCAGTTTGTTCTTTTACTGATAAAGTCCAGTTTAATTACTCAATTAAAATGGTGTCTGCCAGGCTTTGCCACAATTAGATAACTCCAAAATAAAGCTACTATTTTTTCCATTTAGAATTAATAAGTATTAATTTTGTGAGGAGATATTTTAGTTCTAAATAAATATTTTATTCCTCATCAAACTTTCATTTTACTCTTTTATTTATATCTGTATGTGCTCATGATGTTCTTTATTGTTTAATGAGTTACTATTATTATTATTAATTTTGATGCTTACGGTGTCCTATATTTGGCCAATGGGGACCCCTCCAAATTGGCTTCTACATCATTTTGTCCCATCATTTTTTTAGTATTTTTTTTTCTAGCCCAACAAAATGTTCCAGGCTCATGTTGTACTTTTCCTTCCCCAGTGTTGGAAGTGACCGCATCTCCAAAGAATAGAGGTTACCAAATGAGAAAAAGATTAACCAGTTAAATTTGAATTTCAGATAAATAATTATTTAGCATAGGTATGTCCCATGCAATAATTTCTTATTTGCTAAATATTTGCTGTATTTTTATATGATAAATCTGGCACTCTACCAAGGAGTCTTGGTTCCTTTAAGTGGTGAATGGTATTTTGAAGCCACAGTCTGGTGGGTCTGCTGGTTGCAATTGGAGTTCACTTCTCACAGACTCTCTTGATGGACAGAGCTGGGGAACATGTATACATACACACACATACATACACACATTTACATCTGTTTTTATACGTCAGTATCAGTATAATATGGATACAATGCAGTCCATGAGTTCACACTGATAATGTCCAATTCCAATCCAACACCTGGGGGTTTATTCTAGTTTTTTCTGTATCCATATTTATGACTTCATTCTCCTAAAGGTGAGAAAACTGACTTGCATTATCCTTAATATACTTACCTATTTGATCAATCCCTTGGTATATAACCAAAATCGCACCACTGCCACTGCCCCCTTGCCTTATGCCCTCCTCCTCCATAGCTGTTTGAGCTAGGACCCCTGTGCCAGGCTGTTTCCAAGTCAGACATACCCTTCAACAAACCTGGGCTCTAACATCTCACCACAGGCTACCCCACAGTATGGATGCCGTCTTCACCTTGCTTGGAATCTGCCCCCCAACTACTTATGGCATGTCAACCCTCTACATGGATCTTCTTCTCCCCTCATTCAGGCTTTGCCGCCATGTGGAAGGCCACCATGTGGAAGCCCTCCTCGGCCCACTCAGAATCTGGCTCCATGCTGGTCCTTCACTCCATGTGTTCACCCTCCTCACCTGGCTCTAAGCATGAAAGTCTTCAAGTGTAAGTGATACTTAAGTATGAAATATCATATTGCTCTCATTACTCATAACACAAGCTGAGGTTTTCAATATAAAAGAGGCTTGAACAGAGGCAACTCTAAGAATAGTTACAGATTGGGGCGCCTGGGTGGCTTAGTCGGTTAAGCGTCCGACTTTCGCTTGGGTCATGATCTCGCGGTTCGTGGGTTCGAGCCCCGCGTCGGGCTCTGTGCTGACTGCCAGCTCAGAGCCTGGAGCCTGTTTCAGTCTGTGACTCCCTCTCTCTCTGACCCTCCCCTGCTCACGCTGTCTCTCTCTCTCTCTCTCTCTCTCTCCTAGAAATAAATAAAACATTAAAAAAAAAAGAATAGTTACAGATATTTTTAATCATTTGCATTGAGCTGATACTAACCATTGATTATTGACTAATAGTAAAAATCTAAAAAAGTCAAAATTAGAAACGTTGACTCCTATTTAAAGACCTATGTTTGTCTCTATTTTGAGGTTTCCTCCCCAAATCCCCTAATAGTAAAGGTATAAAAAGTACAAAGAGAACAAGAGATAACAGGAGGAAGGAGATGTCAGAAAATTCTAGAAAGTAGTAGGTAGACAGGAACAACTACCTTAGAGAAAAGGAAGCTAAAGCCTACGTTTCTGCAGCAGAGTGTCCAGCAATAACCTGCCCGTTCCTGATGTGGAACCCTAGAAAATGGCAAAAATTGGAGCCACCAGTTGCCTCTGAAGACACAAATGCAGAGTAAAGCAGAAAACAGACTTTTTCTTAAATGTGAACAGAAAGCCAAGGATCACCAGACATTTGAGGAAAGCCTAATATGAAAGTAAGAAAGAAAAGTAACTTGGAGAAAATAGATAATACCAAAGAAGAAAACTATCAAAGACAGTGATAAAACTTTTTTAAAGATTAAGGGTATGAGATAATGGTATGTGTCTGCATATGTTGAGATAATTAAAGACTCATCTTTAACAATAGGAACTTAATAGATGACATCTCGTTTTAAAAAACTATGACATATCTGTATTAGCAATTACTAAGAGGAAAAAACCCCTGAAGAGTTGAAAGCGATTGCCTCTAAGGAAGCCAACATTAGACGAAGGAGAAAGGCAGTTGACCTCAGTTTTTTGTTTTTTGTTATTGTTTTTTCTGAGCCCATGTATTACCTTGATAAAAATAAGAATTCAATTTAAATTAAGTTTGTATAGACTGAAGCATCTTAAATAGCACAATTTGAAAAGTAGCAAGCTATAGCGAAAAGAACCAGAATTTATGCCTAGATTCAATTCAGTGGGCAATTCTGCCTTTTTATTGCTTATGTAAATCTGTGACTCTTAAGCCTTGAGACTCTGTTACACATTTATAACTTGGGGATAATAATACTTGCCCTACTATATTAGTTTACAAAGGTGCGGTAACAAAATACCACAGACCAAGTGACTTAACAGAATTTTAGCTTTTCACAATTCTGGAGGCTGAAAGTCCATGATCAAGGTGTCAGCAAAGTTGGTTTCTCTTGAAGCCTCTCTCTCCTTGTCTTGCAGATAGCCACCTCCTCAATGTATCTTCAAATGGACTTTCCTCTGTGGGAGCTTATCCCTGGGATCTCTTCTTCTTATAAGGACACTAGTCATATTGAATCAGAGCCCTATCTTAATGGTATCATTTCAACTTAATCGCCTCTTTAAAGACCTTGTCTCCAAATACGGTTATATCTGAGGTACTAGACATTGGGATTTCAACTTTGGGGAAACACAATTCAGCCCATTACACCCACTTTCCACATTCATTCATTTGCTAAGATTTCTTGCAACTCTTTCCATATTGCAACCTGTGCTTGACAATGCAGACTGAATGAGAGGATCAAATGAGATAATGGTCTTTTGAAACTAAAATATTTTTTAAATTAAGGCATAGCCCACCCAACATAATTTTTTGTTTACAGGAAATAATTAAATTGGAATGAAGTGAAATGAAGAAGATGGAAAGTTTCTGAATGGGGAGAAAATGGGAAGCATGGACAAATTTATTTAATAGCACCTGATACATGCCAGGCACTGATTATAAGATTTATATAAATTATCTCATTTAATCCTTGCCTCTACCCTGCTGGAAAGACATTATCAAAAGCATTTTACAGGTGAGAAACCTATCACTCAGAGACTCATTAACTTCCCTAAGGTTGTACAGCAGACCTGACTTGAATTTGGATCTATCTAATGCCTCTACTCTCTCTACTGTGAGTCACAACAGAAAGAAGTGTAGGTTAGGCTTTATTTCTTTATTTTATTTTTGTTAAATACTGAGTACATTGAAAAATCATAATTTATGTGTGAAGAGAATAACAACAAATGATCACTTGTGTACTCACAACCTGACTTGCAATAGAAAATATTACCAATACCTTAGAAGTTGTATTATACATCTCCCTCCATCCCTATTCTTTTCCCTCTTCCTTCCAGAGCCCATTATTCTAGTTTTTTGTTTACTAACCTGTCTCATACACACACACACACACACACACACACACACACACACACACACCACACTTACATTTCATTTTGCATGTTTTTAAAATCCAAACAATCATGTATTCTTCTAGAACTCAACTGCCCACCCCACCCCCCATCAACATTAGGTCCCTAAAATTAATTCACGTTGATGTATGTGACCAGAATTACATCCCCATTACCTCTGATGGCCTAGTGGCTACCAACCTGGCCTCTAGCATCCTGTTACTCCCATTGACTCTGAGACATCTCTTACCATCAATCTTGATCTAGAGGACAAGCAATTCTGAGCTTCTCAGGAAGTACTAGCATAAAACCTACCACTTTAGTGAAGGAAGGGTCCTCTGAGCCCTCCTAGGGAACATTGTTACCTGGTGGGTTCTCTAGTATTACATAATAAATGCATTCTTAATTCTAACCTACCTGAATTTTTTTAGCCCTTCCTCATCTTTCTTCTAAGAAATCCCAGCATCTCCATCTCATCACTGTTTTCAAGTTTCAAAGAGCCAATTTTATACATACTAGGTACAGTTCTAGGCATTCTACCAGGATATAAAGTCCTGAGTCACTGAATAATTCACTCTTATTAATAAACTTTCCCCCATCCAGCCTTATAGTATAGTGTATCCTCCCTGATCCAGCACCTTTAAGATCCATTTCCAGGCAAAGTCTACCATTTCCTACTGGTATGGATTTGCAAGTTTCTGCAGTGCTTTTGGTAAAGAATCCCTTTTTTCACATAGCAGTATTTCTCTGCTGGGCTCATAATAAGACTTCTAATTATTGGTCTAGAAGCAATGAAGAGAGACAAGGAAAGGTCTTACAGACAAGCATTATCTTGCAAGGCATCTGCCCTAGGTAAAGCCTTTGCACAAACCCCAAGCAATCAGAGACTGGTTTCCTCTAGCAAGAGGGAGGGCTCCAGAGAATTCTGGCCCAGAGTATCCAGAGGAATCTGGGGAGTTAAGTCTTTAATCCCATCCACCCAGCAATTCCTATCAGAGGTCTCAAGGCTCCTCTTCTTCCCTTTTGAGTCACTGAACTTAGAATAAGAAACTTTCTGGGCAGTGGATTCAACCTTCTGCTGTACTGAAGATCAAACTTGAGGTCTTGTTTTTCCGCTTAGCCTATTATCTGTCTAAGGGAGATGAGATTCCCTTTAAAAGATGCCACACAAGATTTCTGGCCTTCTTTCAAACTATGTTCTAAATTAATGGTTACCTGATCTGAGCCTATTATTTTCTTCCTCCATGGCTCCTCCAATAGCTAACAATAAACCAAACTTCAAAATTCTAATAATTACCATTGCCCCCCATCTATTCCAGTTCCAGAGCTATTCTATAGGTCAGTGCATTTTCTTACAGTTGCACGCTATCCTAATTCATCACAGGTAAGACTCTTAGTACAAATGATGCTATGCTAGAGCATTCCCGAGATTATCAACAGCAGCGGGTCCTCACTGCCATCTGACCAGCAAGTGAACCAATTCTAGAACCTTTTTCTGGGGGCATCCTTCCTTGCATCACTCTAGGACCCACTGATTTAGGCTGGGTTCCTCCAAAACTAAGGATTTGAGTACAAGTAGTATGTTTGAAAAGTAATCGATATCAGGAAGTATGGGCAGAGGAACAGAGAATTAAGACAGAAAGAGGAGGAAGCAGTATGGAGCCTTTAAATGAGCAGGGTACTGCTGAGGAAAACTGGAGATCAGTCCTATAGGGAATCTCTGGGAAACATGTGAAATACACACCAAAGTAGCCAGGGAAGCTAGAATGTTTATCCTCTTCCTCTCCTTGCCATTGGCTGAGGCCTTTTACCTGAGCAGTTGCCTGCACCAGATTCATGTAGAGAGATGCCCTCAAGCCACGGGCAGGGATTCACAAGTGCTTCCAATGAGATTGGCTTGTACTGGATCATTGGCTTGTACTAGATCATTCCAGAGTACCTAGGGGATGTGGGTAGGGCACCAATGGCTGTCAGCTATACCTTCCCTGACTTCCTTTCTAAAATTACACACACCCCGGGGCGCCTGGGTGGCTTAGTCGGTTGGGCGTCCGACTTTCGCTTAGGTCATGATCTCGCGGTTCGTGGGTTCGAGCCCCGCGTCGGGCTCTGTGCTGACTGCCAGCTCAGAGCCTGGAGCCTGTTTCAGATTCTGTGTCTCCCTCTCTCTCTGACCCTCCCCTGCTCACGCTGTCTCTCTATCTTAGAAATAAATAAAACATTTACAAAATAAAATAAAATAAAATTACACACACCCCTACAATGGAATGTTACTCAGCGGTAAAAATTAATGAAGCCTTGCCATTTGTGACAACATGGATGGATGGACCTAAAGGATATTATCCTGAGCGAAATATGACAGAGAAAGACAAATCCCATGTAATTTCACTTATATGTGGAATCTGAGAAGCAAATCAAATGAGCAAACAAAACAAAAACAGAAACAGATTCATAGGTACAGAGAACAATCTGTTGGTTGCCAGAGGGGATGGAAATGGGAGAATGAGCAATACAGGAGCAGGAGATTAAAAGGTACAAACCTCCAGTTTTAAAATAAAGTCATGCGGATGTAACGTGCAACATAAAGAATATAGTTGATAATATTGTAACAACTTTGTATGGTGACAGATCGTAATAGATTTATGGTGGTAGTCATTTCATCATGTATGTAAATGTGGAAGCACTGTTTTGAAATCTGAAACTAACACATTATGTTAACTATACTTCAAAATAAGTAAATAAATAAAATGCCACACACCATCTCATTGCCCTTTACTCTTCCATTATTTTTTTAAAATTAACCACAATAATATTTATACCTAGAATTCTATTACACTTATATTTATTTATAGCCTCTCCCATCACACACACATCCCCTGGAATATAAGCCAGAGACTTCATCTGATTTATTCACTACTGTATGCTCCATACCTAGAACATGCCTAAAACTTGGCAGGTACACAATAAATATTTTTGAGTGAATGAATGGGGAAAAAAGTAGTATTTGTAATTTGGTTTGAAAACACTTACCCTCTGGTTAGGAAGGAGAAGGAGGTCAGGGTTTCCGAAGAGGGGCTCATTGAACAGCGCCATGAAGGATGAGCTCTTCTGCAAATAGTTTCTCCCATCTTGGGGCTTGCTTCTCATTCTTTTGATATTATCTTTCACAGAGCAGTTTTTCATTTTGATGAAGTCCAGCTTGTGGATTATTTCTTTTATCAATTGTGCCTTTGGTGTTGTATCTAAAGAGTCAAGATTACCGCAGCCAAGATTATGTAGGTTTTCTCCAGTATTATTATTCGGAGGACTTTTCCCCCTCGTATATCAATAATTTGCTCTTTTTTCATTGCTTAATTCTGTTGTGTGGAATTTACTTCTTTGCCTGTTGTTCATTCCTCTTAGGTCAATATCTAAGGGCTGAATGATGGATCATTTGGTTGAATATATATTGAACTTTTTAAGAACTGGTTCAACTGTGTCTAGAGTGATTATATCATTTAGCATTCCCACTGGTGGACATGAGTGATGAGTGATGAGATTTTCAGTCACTCTACATTTTCCCAAACACTTGGTATCATTGGTCTTTGAAATCTTATCCATCTTATCAGTGGTGTAGTGATATCTCATTGTGGTTTTAATTTAAATTTTAATTTTTATGAAGCCATATTTATTGATTTTTTCTTTTATAGTGTATGTGTTTTGTGTGTATTTAAGACATCATTACCAAACCCAAGGTCACTACAGCTTTCTCCTCTTTTCTTGTATAGAGATTTTATAGTTTTAGCACTTGCATTTATATCTATGATCAAATTAAAGTTAATTTTTATATATGATCTGATGTCAAGGTTAAAATTCACCGTTGCTCTTACTTAAGATGTGTGTGCTTACTCAGGGAGCCAGGTGGCACCTTGGCTAAGCATCCAACTCTTGATCTGGGCTCATGTCATGAACTCATTGTTCATGGGTGCAACATTCTGTGCTGACAGCATGGAGCTTGCTTGGGATTCTCTCCCTCCTTTTCTGCCCCTTCCCACCTCGCACATGTGCACACACATGCACATTCTCTCTCTCCCTCTCTCTCTCTCAAGAATAAATAAATAAAAAACATTTAAAGAGGTGTGCTTATTCTAAATCAGGTGTGTGGTGGTAAGACTGTATATAGAGAGGATCAGTGAGACAGTTACAAGTAGAAAAAAGACTTGGGTGTAGCCTAATGATTGATTGACTATAGCCTAGATTTTTCAGGAGAGTCTTAATTTTTTTATTTTCTGTCCTTTCTTTGCAACTTTTATTATAAAAAAATGTTCAAGCATACAGAGAAGTTGAGAAGACCCATAAATACCCTTATACCTACCATGTAGATTCAGTAGTTGTTAAAGTGTTTCTATATTGTTTTATTTAATTATCTTTCTGAACCATTTGGGTACAAATGGCAGAAATGCCTCAACATACAATGTTAGGATATTCTTTTAGATTAAATAATACCATTTTCATGTCCAAGAGAATTAATATTTATTCCTTTTTGCCATGTAGTATCCATCCTATTCAAATTGTCTCTAGTGTGGCCTTTAGTGTGTTCCAACCAGCATCCAACCAAGTTTCACCTGTCACATTTGATTCTTGTGTCTCTTTAGACTTTCTAAATCTAGAACATTCCTCCACTGTTTTGAAACATGTCTCGTAAAATGTACCATGTTCAGTCCCTGTTCAGTAAATTCATTTGTTTAAAACTCTGAAAAATGGAAACTAATCTATGGTTTCAGAAAGCAGTCAACGGTCACCTGGGGATGGGAGAAGGTGAAAAGGAGGATAGGCTGCAAAGGGCCTGAGCAAACCCTTGGCGTGGTGGTGAAATGTGCCTGATTTGATTGTGGTGATGGTTTCACGTTTGACAACATACATCAATACTGAGGAAGGGTACATTTTAAATATTTAAATATGTGCCATTTGTTGCACCTCAACTACAATTTAACAAAGCTATAAAAGGTGGAGGGGGGACAGAATGTATGAATAAAAATACTAAGCCAGAAAATTTCAGATTGAGACTGTCCTGGAAAACCCAGACTGCATAGGAATTGTGTTTCTCATCAATCACCAAGTCTTTGTCTTACTTGCTTCTAAATTTCTCTCTAATATCCTATTTTCACTCACATCACTTTACAGTGGATTCAGAAGAGGTATATATCTTAAACAAGAACAAAACTACATTTTAAGTTTTGAACTACTTCTATGAAAATGCTTGAAAATAAATTAAGGGGAAAAAAAGAAAATAAATTAAGGAGACATTGAAAATGCACTTTAAGTTAAAAAAAAAAAAAAGGAAAGAAAAAAATTCAGTAGCCCCCGCCCCCCATTGCTCCATACAGGTGGTTCACAGAAGGATCTAAGTCTCTCTTTTCAGCCTTTGCTCCCATGTCTACCTGTACGTATTCCATCTCCAGACTGATGGGCTCACCTGCCCCTTGCAGCCCTCATGCCTGCACTGCTGAGGCCCTTGGCCCTGTTGTTCTTTCTGCCCTAGATGCCTCCGTTTCCAGGTTGTTCTCCTCCTCCTTCAACGTCTCTGACAGGCAGAAATGCTCCTCATTTTTATTTATTTATATTTTTTTAACAAATAGTTTATTGTCAAATTGGTTTCCAAATAACACCCAGTGCTCATCCCCACAAGTGTCCTCCTCCATGCCCATCCCTCCTCCCCCAACATCCATCAATCCTCAGTTTGTTCTCAGCATTCAAGAGTCTCTCATGGTTTGCCTCCCTCCCTCTCCTCCACCATTTCCCCCCTTCTTCTCCCCCACGGTCCTCTGTTAAGTTCCTCCTAATCCTCCTATACATGCAAACAGATGATATCTGTCCTTCTCTGCCTAATGCTCCTCATTTTTAAAGGCTTCTTCTGGAAACTGCTGATTCTCACTCTAGTCAGACGCATCTTCCTCCACCTTGGACCACTGTGGTTTACACTGTCCTGGCTGGCCTTCCCAGTCCTGGGACAAGCGTGAGGCCAGGGAGGACCCACCTGAGACACAAATTTCAAAAGGGTAGCAAAAACAATACAGTGATCAAGTATTTTCAAATCAGTACGTAATCAAGTTTCATTCTTTGCCTTTGGTTGTGATCTCTTTAGTGTTTTTAAATCTGAAACATTTTCACTACCTTTTAAAAAATATATCTTACAAAATGTACCATATCTAGTACATGTTATCATACTTAATATACTTCTATGACACTAAAAACTTTTATATTTACATTATATTTTATATGAACATTTAAAAAATTTTTAAATTAATACAAAATCTAGATGATGATACTTGATGATATAAAAATTTTAAATAAGGACAGGTTCGGTATGACTGATTTTTCCAGAGCCTCAGGCTCTAATATGGCTCCTAGCAGCACTGGCTCATTCCCACGCTGCCTGAATGAAAGGATTGACTCATCCTGCAGGCCCCATCCTAAGACCCAGCAAGTCCTGTACACCCATATACCTGACCACAACTTTCTGCTTCTTCCATATAAAACTTCCCTCATAAAAGAAGGAAAGAAAACAACAGCTATGATTAGATGTCTAAGGATAGAAAACTAACAAAGGGAAAAGAAATTATAATAGGCTTGCAATCTAAGAGAATACAGATTGTCTCCAAGACAAAGAACTTCCAATGCACCCTGCATGTGAAGATAGACCACAGGGGAAAAAGACAAGCTATTACCTTAAATATATCTCATTTTAAAATGCTCTTTTTTATTACAATAATAATGATCCCAAATAATTGACATCATGCTCCGTTCTTATCCTTAGTGTAGAAATTTTTGTCATAAACAGATGCGTATTTTTAGCCTAAAATTAATAAATATGTTCTTTATTTTTAACCCAGATTTTCTTATCTTGCCGTTATAGATTTCTTTCTTGCAATGGGTTTGAAAACAATTGTCTGTTTGTGAGCGTCCATGTTCTTTGTGATTTAATAACCATTTTGATAGTCCTATTTTGTGGGCCTAACACTTTAAAGTGAAATCTGTGAAAGTATTTGCTGACAAGTAGGGTATCTCAGCATTCCTATTGTATTCGTGTATTAATCACAGATTTAATTATTCATTTCTTCAGGCATTATGATATCATCATATGTAGTCTATCTTCTAATCTGGTTAAAACCAGTTTGGTTCTCATAACTTTGTAAATACACTGTATAGTACAGAAAACCTCAGGGCTTAGAGAGAAAGAAACCCTAACATAACTTAACTGATCTGCTGTACATTTTCATGTTCTTAGCAGTATTGTTTCTAATTATATATATAATACTGCTTTCATGGTAATATATTCTATTTTTAACATTGGTCTTATCAGAAGACAAATACCTTAAATGAGGGTAAATTATACCCTACATTCATGGAAGACTTAAAACGTCTATTAATTATAATGGAGATCCATTACTTTAGTCCATCTTAAGAGTCAATAATAAAGGGGTGTCTGGGTGGCTCAGTTGGTTGAGCATTTGACCTTACCAGGTCACGATCTCACAGTTCGTGGGTTCACGTCCCATGTTAGGCTCTGTGCTGACAACTCAGAGCCTGGAGCCTGCTTCGGATTCTGTGTCTCTCTCTTTCTCTGCCCCTCCCCCACTTGCACTCTGTCTGTCTGTCTGTCTCTCTCTCTCTCTCAAAATAACAAATAAACATTTAAAAAAAAGAATGAATAATAAGAAAAAAACAAGCTCAAAAAATCCCCTTAAAATTTGAAATATTTTTAAATGAAATAGACCTGATTTGAGCCTGGGACTAGATTCCTCATTTTGTTCATCTAAGGAAATCTGGCACATATAAGATGCATCCTGCCAACCTTGGGGGAAGAAACAAATGAAAGGTTTTGGTGGATGACTTATATTTTCATTTGCAACAATATTATTGGTGATTAGTAAATTATCTTTTGAAATTTCAATTACAATTTTAAGGTTTTATTACTGAATATAGGCAGAAATAAATTTCTGTGTGTTGCTCATTAGGTAGGAAGGAAGATCTAGATGTGCTCTAAGCTAAGAAAACTGCAGAGACCACCCTTTGGGGCAGTTGCTTTCTTCTGGCCTCATCAAATTTCATAGTCAAGAATTAGATCAGGATCTACATTGTGAGTCAGTAGACTTTATTCTTATTACACAAAGGAGAAGGAAGTGGTGAGTCAGGAACATGGTAAATCACTTGTGGATACCATTGGTATCCTCAAGTTGATGATGTAAGCAAATGATTTCCTCAGGGAAGAAAAAGAAGACCTTCAACACAACAGGCATAGTACTTATTGCCTTGGAAAATCTGTTGTTCAGTATTGAACATCTGACAGTTCTGAAGCTTAGATCAAGGGCAATAATCTTGCTGTCTTATCTACTGCAGTATATGCAGCACCCATCACTGTGCCTGGTACACAGCAGGTGTCTAATACTTATTGCTGATGAAATTTTTTAAGTTTACTTATTTATTTTGAGAGAAAGAGAGAGAGCATGAGTAGAGTAGAGGGAGAAAAAGTGGGAGAGAGAATTCCAAAGAGGCTCCATGCTGACACAGCACTGAGCCCAATGCAGGACTCAAACCCATGAACCATGAGATCATGACTTGAGCCAAATCAAGAGTTGGTCATTCAACAGACTGAGCTACCTATTGTTGATGAATTTTTAAAAGTCTATAGGCTTGTACATATATGGGGGACACTTAAGTGCATATTCCTTTTCTTTTTTTTTTAGTTTATTTTGAGAGAGAAAGAGAGGGAGCAGGGGGAGGGGCAGAGAGAGGGAGACAGAGAATCCCAAGCAGGCTCCACACTGTTAGTGCAGAGTGATGTGAGACTAGCTCCCATGAGCCATGAGATCATGACCTAAGCCGAAATCAAGAGTTGGACACTCAACCAACTGAGCCACCCAGGTGCACCTTAAATGCATATTTCTAAGTGAAAAGAGGCCAGTTTGAAAAGGGCACATATTGTATGGTTCCAACTTTATAACATTCTGGAAAAGGGAAAACCACAGAGACAGTAAAAGATCAATTGTTGCCAGAGGTTCTGGGGAAGAAGGGAGAGATGAATGGGTGGAACACAGAGAATTTTTAGGGCAGTGAAACTATTCTTCATGGTACTCTAATAGTGAATGTATGTCATTATATATTTGCTAAAATCCAAGGAACGTATAATACAAAGATTGAACCCTAATGTAATGTAATGTAATGGACCTTAGTTAATAATAATGTTTTGATAATTAGTTCATCAATTATATGAAATACCTCACACTAATGCAAGATGTTAATGATAGGGAAACTGGGGAAAAGGAAGAAAGTATATGGGAACTCCTTGCACTTTCTGCTCATGTTCTGTAGATCTAAAACTGCTGTAAAAAAATACAATCTATTAGGAGCACCTGGGTGGCTCAGTTGGTTAAGCATCAGACTCCTGATGTCAATTCTGGTCATGATCTCATGGTTTATGATTTCAAGCCCTACATCAGTCTCCATGCTCACAGTGTAGAGTCTGCTTGGGATTCTCTCTTTTCCCCTCTCTCTGCCCCATGCCCACTCACTCTCTATCTCTCAAAATAAATAAATAAACTTCAAAAAAAATTAACAAAAAATAAAATAGAATAAATAAAATCTATTAATTAAAAAGATCTTTGAAGCTTTATTGTGCCCTTTACTTCTACTCCAGGACAATATAAAAGGAGGAACCAGAAACTAGATGAATGAGTGAATGAATGTGGCATTTGAATGAATGTGGTATTGGGTATTGAATGAATTTGGTATTCTTTAGAATCTATTTTGAGTAAATAAATACTTATTGAGTGCCAACCAAAGCAATGTTAGGCAGTGTACAGTATAGAAAGAAAAGAGACTTCTCGTTCTGAGAACTATAAAGAAGAACTTTTATTCTCTTGACCACAGGATTCTTCAGGAGAGAAAATGTTTACCTGCCAAAGGAGGAAAAAATAGGAACTTTAGGGAGTGACAATTAAATAGAAATTTAAATAAAATTGACTGGGACAGAAACAAAGTTTCAAAGACTAAGTAAATGTGTGAAGACAGGGAGGGCACCCCAGTAAACGTGAAGGTGAAACAATCCATGTTGTGTATAAAAAGATCCAAGAGTTCTGATCTCCTGAAACAGAAAGCTTGCGTATGGTTTTGTAAGTCATCAGAGGTATGCTGTTATCACATAGACACACACATTTGCGCATGCGCGCGCACACACACACAAGCTGTACTCTTTCTAAGGATCTCCTTGTTATAGACAGTTGAACACAGGTAGGGGAGAAGGAGACATCTCATTTGATGCTTAAACCAAACACAACAGATCGCAGGCTTATACAGTTTGGACATCTTTCTCATCACCAAAAACACTGAGAGGTTGTACTGCCTTTTCTTGTTTCCATACCCACTCTTTTGGCTGACCTTGGGTGACTTCCTTTATTCTTTAAATCTGGTGTGGGTGGAAATTTTAAGCTGCTTTTACCTGTATACCGATTGCAATTCAAGTGGTAAAGAAGGGTGACAAAAGGAAAGCAATAGGGTTTTCCCTAAATCTTACCACACACAGGAAAGCCCGAACTTGAACATAGCATTTGAGAACTATGACCTACTCAAAACACACACACATACACACAATTCTCCAAGATTCCAGACATTAGACTAGTATCTTTTTTCTTTTTTTTCTTTCATAGTTTATTGTCAAGTTGGTTTCCATATAACACCCAGTGCTCATCCCAACAAGTGCCCTCCTCCATGCCCACCACCCCCCTTCCCCTCTCTCCACCCCCATCAGTCCTCAGTTTGTTTTCAGCATTCAAGAGTCTCTCATGGCTTGCCTCCCTCCCACCCTCCAACTGTTTTCCCCCCTTCTTCTCCCCCATGGTCCTCTGTTAAGTTTCTCCTGATCCACTTATAAGTGAAAACATATGGTATCTGTCCTTCTCTGCCTGACTTTATTTCACTCAGCATAACACCCTCGAGTTCCATCCATGTTGCTACAAATGGCCAGATTTCATTCCTTCTAATTGCCATGTAGTATTCCATTGTATAGATAAACCACATCTTTTTGATCCATTCATCAGCTGATGGACACTTAGGCTCTTTCCGTGTTTTGGTTATTGTTGAAAGTGCCGCTATAAACATCGAGGTACATGTGCCCCTATTCATCAGTGCTCCTGTATCCCTTGGGTAAATCCCTAGCAGTGCTATTGCTGGGTCATAGGGGAGTTCTACTGTGAATTTTTTGAGGAACCTCCACACTGCTTTCCAGAGGAGCTGTACCAGTTTACATACCCACCAACAGTGTAGGAGGGTGCCCATTTCTCCACATCCTCCCCAGCATCTAGAGTCTCCTGATTTGTTCCTTTTAGCCACTCTGACCAGCATGAGGTGGTATCTCGGTGTGGTTTTGATTTGTATTTCCCTGATGATGAGCGATGCTGAGCATCATTTCATGTGTCTGTTGGCCGTCTGGAAGTCCTCTTTGGAGAAGTTAGACTTGTGTTTTAAAGAGTTGGACTACAACTGGCTGGAGGCATTCTTTCAATAGCCCCTAAAGGAGGGGTTAACCCAGAAGTGGGTCTTTGTGGACAGAAGGCTCAGTCCTACTACCTAATAGCCTGGGAGCTCATATAGTATGTCTGAACCTCATTTTTCATTTCTCTAATACAGAGGTTTAATAACAAGCATCTTACAACAGACAGTTACAATGGAGGTCTAATAAAATAATGAGAGCAGAACTTATTGATAGTGTATGATGGTATTGTATATCATCATCATCATCATCACTATTCCTTCCCTCCTGGAAAAAGACAAGTTGTCTAAGGGGAACTAAGGAGAGTGCCTAAATGATTTTAGGGTATAAATTAACCCATGATAGGATCCTGGAAGGAAGTAAATAGACTTGCTTTCAAGTTCAGCAGTCAGTTATCACCAAGGCCATAGCATATGGCACAACTCCAGGGTGCACCATTCCTGTAATTCAGGATCTGCAAATATCAACTAAGGATTACTGTGTAAAGATTGCAGATCCCACTTTCTATAATAAAATTATAAATGATAAAGCATACCAGAAGTCAACTATCCAAACAAGTGGCCCATGACCTTAATATTGTCAAGTAAATTTGAGAAGTACAATAAGTTAAATGAATGAAAAGGATTCCATCCTGAAACCCTGTCCTTTTTTGGCCAGAGATCTGTACAAAGATCTGTACAAATACTAAAACTAAAAACTAAAAGTATAGGAACTTTAGTCTGAAAACCCACTGATCTTATTTAGGTCTTACCTTCAATTCTGAGTTCAGCCACAGAGAAGTGTTTTCTAAAATACAAATTCTAGGGGTGCCTGGGTGGCTCAGTTGGTTGAGTGTCCAACTTCAACTCAAGTCATGACCTCACAGTTTGTGGGTTCAAGCCCTGCATCAGGCTCTGTGCTGCCAGTTCAGAGCCTGGAGCCTGCTTAAGATTCTGTGTCTCCCTCTCTCTCTGTCCCTACCCCACTCACACTCTGTCTCTTTTTCAAAAATAAAATAAACATTAAACAAATTTTAAATACAAATTTTAAATAAAAGCTCCACAACAACAGGAAATTTCTTCATGGAAATGAATTTTGCTCTCAAAAAGAAAGAGCAAACTGGACAGAGGAGAGCAGAACTGTGATCTATTTGACGACAGGAAACTCTGATTCTAGCCTTCAGATATCGTCCAGAAAATTTCTCTCTTAAATATTATGTAGTCCCAATAAACAGCTTATTAGGATCGTTTTTCTTCTTTTTTCACTTTGGAAGTTATCCTAATATTCATCTGGAAGAATGAACAAATGAAAGTAACATGGATTTTTCTTTTTTTTTAAATTTTTTTTTTTTTTTATTTCTAGGAGAGAGAGAGAGAGAGAGACAGCGTGATCAGGGGAGGGTCAGAGAGAGAGGGAGTCACAGACTGAAGCAGGCTCCAGGCTCTGAGCTGGCAGTCAGCACAGAGCCCGACGCGGGGCTGGAACCCACGAACTGCGAGATCATGACCTGAGTGAAAGTCGGACGCTTAACCGACTAAGCCACCCAGGCGCCCCTAACATGGATTTTTCTAAAGAGAAAGGAAGTAGAGCAGTAACCCTACCAGATATTAAGATATAAGGCAATAAGAATTAAAACTTTGTGGTGCTGGTATAAGGACTGAATTGACAAATCTCTCACTGGAACTTAATAATAGCCTGTGAATGGGTTCTAGCATGCATAAAATACAAGCTAAATTTTGTATCCAAAATCAACTGGGAAGGAAAGACCAGTTCATAAATTGTAATGGGTTGAGGGGCACTTGGGTGGCTCAGTCAATTAATCGACTGACTCTTGGTTTCGGCTCAGGTCATGATCTCATGGCTTCATGGGTTCAAGACCCTCATCGGGCTGGCAGCGTGGAGCTTGCTTGGGATTCTCTCTCTCTACTTCTCTCTGCCCCTCCCCCATGCATGCTGTCCATCTCTCTCAAAATAAATAAAGAAACTTTAAAATATAATAAAAAATAAATGGCAATGTATTGAACAGCTACCAATTGAGAGAAAAATAAGCTCATACTTTCATTGCACATTAGAAATAAAAAACAAAATTTAGAATACATAGAGAAATGGAAAAGAAAAACCATCTTTAGATGGCCTAAAATAAAATAAAATAAAATATTTTTTAAGCCTCTGGAAAAAATGTTTCTAGGCTTGAAAATAATAGATGAAATAAAAATTTGACAATATAAACACAAATATAATTTTGAAAGTTAAAATTAAAAGGCAAACTTGAAAAAACAGTCACTTATAGGAAGGGACATTAACAAGTTCTTTAAAGAGGAACTTTAAAGAGTTCAGATAAATAGATATGAAAATTACTAAGACTTTAAAAGATAAATCAGCAAAGGGCATGTGCAGAACATTTGCAGAACAGTTGCTACAACTAACCTTAAATAAAAAATCTCACCAGCAGTTATGATTTCACAAAGAAAATATATACAGTTTTAGCCTACTAAGTTCACAAAATAAGAAAAAGATGATACTCATTAATGTAGAAGGGACAGAAAAATGTATATGCTTTATGAATTTCTACTGACCTTTCACACGGACAAAACCTTTTAGAAAATACTAACTTTAACAAAATGTATCAACAAGAAAAGAAGATCTCATGCCCTTTTATCCAGGGTCCTTTCTCTGGAGCGGAAGAAAATATAAGGTATAGAAAACTCATGTGCACTAGGACCATCATAAAATATTATTTATGAGCATAAAATATTTGAAACAACCAAATTATGAAACAATGAGGAATTGTTTCACTAAAGTAAAAAACTTAGTAGTGGCAGTTTAAGCAAAATTATTAAGTGAATAAAATATACATGTGATGGAATATTACTCACAAAAAACCATTACGTAAATTGAATGACCATACAGTGCAGCCTATTAGGTTATTTTGTTTTTTGTATTTTTCCCCTACTCTGCCCATGCTTGCAAATCTCCTGGTGGCAATATCCCTTTCCTTTGGAGAGTGTTTCCCAATATCGTGCAAACCCGGTGGGGATGTATCTCCTGATGACCAAACCTCATCTCTCTCCTCCTTTCCTTCCCCCAACTCATCTTCATCCATGTTCCTCTTGCTCATTTACTCTATCCATATTGGCCACTTTTGTGTTCCTCAATGCTTATTCCTGTCCTGCTTCCTTGTACTCTGCCTCATGCATGAAAATGTTCTGGCTCAGTCACAAGGCTGATTCTTTCTTGCCAATCAGATTCCATCTCGAATGACATTTTTGTGAGACCTTTCCTGACTACTCTTTCTCCATCTGTCTCCTCTCTTTGCTTCACCTTATCTATGTCTACTTTAAATTATCTAATTTGTGGGTACCTGGGTGGCTCAGTCGGTTAAGCATCTGACTTAAGATCAGGTCATAAACTCACAGTCCATGAGTTCAAGTTCCGCATCAGGTGAGCACAAACCAGGCTTTGAGTGAGCCCTGCTTCTCTCTCTTTCTATCCCTCGTTGGATTCTCTCTCTCTGTCTCTGTCTCTCTCTCTCTCTCTCTCTGCCCCTCACTCACTTGTACCCTGTCTCTAAATAAACAAACAAACAGGCAGACAGACAAATTGCCTTCTGTAAGAAAAATTTAGGATAAAAACTTATACGTACACTGAGATCACAACTAGGAAACAATGAGCATCTGAGAAAATATATCAGATTTGTAACATGAGGGTCATGGGGAGTTATTAAGTCTGATTTCTTTCTTTTTTTTTTGATTATCCAAATTTTCTGTAATGTATTTATGTTGTTTGATTAATTAAGACACAGGTAGAAAAATGTCATGTGCTCTTCAGAACCCATTAGCTTCCTGACATTTTTATGAAGAATTTCAGTTACCCCAGCCTTGATATTCAGAAACTATAATGACAGGCTTTGCTTACAGCTAGCCTCAGAAAAGCTCTTGGTTGAAAAGAGAAAAAAATTAAAAGGAATGTTTGGCATGATATGATTGGTACTCCTAATCATAAATGATAAATTTGTACTGAATCATTGTTAAAGCTGCCAAAGCACAAAATATAACCATGGTGGGTTTTCTGTACATACACATAAGCCTACATGAAGACACATAAAAAATTAGTGGCTTCTGGGTGGCTTGGTTGGTTGACTGCCTGACTCCTGACTTCAGCTCAGGTCATGATCTCACGGTCTATGAGTTTGAGTCCCGTGTCAGACTCCACAGTGAGCATGGAGCCTGCTGGGGATGTTCTCTCTCCTTCTCTTGCTGCACCTCTCCCCTGCTTGTGCTCTCTCTCTCTTTCTCTCTCTCTCTCTCTCTCTCTGAAGATAATGATAAATAAATTAAATAAAATACCTACTAAGGATCAGCTATACTAATAAAAGTTGTTAGAATTATTTGTCCCAATGCCATAGCCAAGTACATAATGGAAAGGTTCTCTTATTTATTATCTGTAATAGGAGAGTCATTAACTGAGAGTAAATAGGCTAATGCCTAGGAACTCTACAATTTTTATTTTTAAAGTGTGATTTAAAATTTTTTGATTTAACCCTCCATAAAAGTATTCTCAAAGCCTAAGGTGATCACCTATATTTCTTAATCTTCACAATGACCTTCTCCTTGAAATCATATTTCTTTTTATTCCACGCATGGCTCTTTGGTACACACAGACTTAGCACTTCTGCCTGTCTAGAGGTCCCACAATCACCTTTGCTTGTTTATTTGAGAGTCTCACCTGTTTTTAAGCCATCTAGTCTCAACTCAATGGATAACATTGTTTACTTTTCCCACGAATCGTTATAGAGTGCCGCTACGTGGTAGATCCTGAGTGGAAATAAGGCATTCTTCCCTCCTTAAAACTTACTTACAGTGTACTGGGAAAAACGAGTGAACAATCAAAATAAATACTAAATGTATTAGATTGTAGGGAGGGAATAAGTAAGATTTACTCCTAAGGTGATCAGGAAAGGTCCCCCTGGAAAGGTAAGTTGAGATCTGAAGCATGAAGAGGAGTCAATGTAGGGCAGAAAAAAGCAAGTTTATTTAAAGGTTAATATTATTGAAACACCATAAGTAAGGGGTTAAGTGGCATGAAATGAGTGTAATTAGAAGATACCATATCAAGCATGGCCTTACAGGTTGGCTTTTATTTAAAATGCAAATTAAAACAGTTGAAAGGTTTTTGAAGCTTATTTGTTTATTTTTGAGACAGAAGGTGGGGGCAGAGACAAAGAAAGAGAATCCCAAGCAGGCTACTTGCTGTCAGCACAGAGCCCGAGGAAGGGCTAAATCCTACATATGGGTAGATCATGACCTGAGCCAAAATCAAGAGTCCACTGCTTAATTGACTGTGCCACCCAGGCTCCCCAGTTCTAAGATTTTTTAAGATGGTTCTTTAGGATTTTCAACATAGATAATCATTTAGTACCCTTCAAAGGTTTGAGGTGTATATACAATAATATGAATTCATGTTATTATGAATTCATGGATCTAAATACCTTAATCTGTGTCAATCTCTAGTGATTATTATTTTTATCAATACATAATTATTTCATACGGGGTCAGTGGAAGTCTCTGTAGGTTGATTACTGAGTCCTTTTGACATGACCTTAGTAGTCTTGGATTGCTTCACTGCTATCTGGTACAGCAAGATGTTCTAGGCTACTCTTTCACATTTCTTGCTCCAAACCTGTGTAATCAGTTTACTCTTCAAGGAGCCCTGAATCCTCTTATTGGTAGTCCAGATGGACCATCACACCGTTTCCTAGCCCATTTCCCAAATTACACTCAACTTGCTTTTATTCCATTCTCTGTGTAAGAGTAAGGGTGATTGTAAAATCACACCCAGAATTGTAATTTCTAAATACCATTTCCCAATAAAAGGCTCTTTAGAAAAAAAAAGACTGACTCAAGAACAACTTGCAATTTTTAGGTGAAAACTGCTGGGGGATATCTATATCGGAATAATGAATATTCTGAGAAAGAATTGAACTAGGATATTAAATCACTGCTTCAAAATGCCAGAGGTCTAAATTTCAAAGATACTGTATAAACAATGTGTCCGAAACTCCCATGCCCTTAGTAACTGTTTACATTACTTTGTATACTCTTCCATTCGTCTTTGGCTAACTCTACAATATAAAAGTCCCAAACAAGATGTTCATTCTGCTTTATGGCCTGCACTTTTCCATGTAGATAATTGCTTTGAAAGATGGGTAATCATGCCGACGTATAATAATTTATTTATTTTCTGATTTTGGGTTAAGTTGCTTCTGATTTTTTATTACTGTGTGTCAGTTAAGACTTTGGTTATAAGAAGCAAAAAGTGATTCAAGTTACTTGAAGTTGAGAGAGTAATTTATTACAAAGATAGAGAGGTGTGTCACCAAGTCAAAGGGTAGAAATGCAGTTTGGGCGTCTAGAAGGAGCCAGAGCATTGACAGTCCATTCTTTGTTTATCTCTGTTTTTCTTGGTGAATCTGTTTCATTCTTCTTTCCTTTACCCTGATTGTCTCTTCTTGCAGAAGGAACAGAGTTACCTCAGAGTTTATTGTATCACTCTGACCACATGCAGAGATTAACCTGCAATTTTCTGTCCCAGTCCCACATCCTAGCTTGCATTAGAACCATCCTTGGTTGAGCTGTAGATCATGAGGGGGCTCACCCAGTACAAACATGGATGTCAAGGCCCATCTCTGAGGAGGGAGGATGGGAGGCGTTCCTACGGATGATGGCATAGCTCACAGGCTGGGCTGACCACTAAAAGGCATCACTATAATTTGAATAACGCTGCCGTGAACAAGTTTGTGGAAGTTACTTTTGTTCTTTGTCCTTGGAGTATGTTCTTCAAAGAGGAATTATTGGGTCTCTGAGTAGGAACAGTTCATGACTTATCTTTAGACAATGTGAACTGGGCCATGCTGACGACAGGAGAGGAAATAAGGGTGTTGGGAAACACTGGTCTGGCAACTCTCAAGAAACTCTTCCTTATCTCCGTGATATGCCTTTTAAGTCATTGGCTGTTCCACCCTCAGAATGAACACACTCTCTTCACATTCCTTCTGTGTTTTATCTTCAGTAGTATTTATTGAACAGAAGAAATGAGAAGATGATGAAACCCAATGCTCTTGTACTAATATCATATTCTTAAAGGGAGTTGTAAACTTGGAAATCAATTTCTTCTCACATATAAATACCCCACATTCTCTCATCTTTCTCGTTGGTCCCATTTTCTGATCCTATTCACATGTTTCTGGCCCTTACCACCCGTTGTCTGCTTTCTCCCCTCAGATTAAAGATCTGAACACTGTCCCTCCAGAATGTGGTACTGAAAAATACTCATCAATTTAAGGTATTAATTCCTCTGAGTAAATGATAACTTTCAAGGATATTGATTACCTGAGTCCTTTACATTTGTCACATTTTAAACAAAATTATGTCGTTCTTTTTTGGTTGAGGTCAGAATTTTAACCTATCTTTGGATTCCTCGATTCCTGAATTTGGGGATTGGATAGGAGTCAGTACCAGACTGCAGGCAGTTGGGGAATGTGGAGACATGGATAGGCTAGAGAGAACCAGGGCCGACCAAAGATGTCCCGGGTCAACACCGTCCTGACAGGCTTAGCGGATGGAGCAAAAGCCAGACACTGTGGGGGAGGGGAATGAGGTATCAGCCAACATAAGATGGGAGGCAGCTCACTGACCAAGAAGAAATGACAAAGTGTGGCCACTGAGCAGGGCAAACTACCTACTGAAACTAAGGGTCCTGAGTGGACAAGAAGGCAAGATAAGCTTGGAGCCCAAGCATCCATAAGAGGGTCCAAGGAGTGGATGAAAAATATGTCCGACTCAGGGGGCCAGAAAGATAACCTGCGTTTGGCTCCACACATCAGCGTCGACAGAAGTATTTGCCATGTGTTTTCAATATATTCTAATTCCCGCAAATTGCCTTCTTTTTCGTCATTCTATTGCAGTGTTCCCATGTTGCTTATTTAAAATTGTATCATTCACAAAGGCACTGTCAGAACATGAGTCTTGGTTCTAAATCAGAAGTCTCATCCTCTGTCTTGTTTTTAAGCACAAGTGACAAAGGTTGGCATAGTCCAGGAGGGGTGCTCTCTGCCACAGTAAGATGGCACTCTGTGAGCTGGACTGCAGCCCAGGTAGGGGGCAGTGTCCCCTGGAGGGTCCCTCTGTTCCTAAAGGAACTCTTCCAGAGGTACAATGGGGAGGCCAGGAGCCCTTTCCTTTTATTAGTCACTGTTTACACACTCCCACCTAATTTTAAGGGTGAAAAAGGAATGGCAGCTGGTTTCTGAGTTTGCAGAGAAAAGTGCTAAAAGCAAATAAATAGTTGGGAAATTGTCTTGAAGTTCATGACGTGAACAAGACATTAATGTATAATAGAGAGACTTTTTAACTTCTCTGGGAATATTCTACCAGTGTGTTAGAGAGATGGTTGGCCATTGTTTTAAAAAAAAAAAAAAATTAAAGAAGAGCTAAAGCCACTCATAGTTTTTGAGGGAATGCTGTGGGCAAAAAAAAATCACACAAAAGAGAGTAGGGGGGGGCACATGAGCACCACTAAGTAGCTATCTGTCAAGGAACATTTAATATAAAATCAGATAAGCATCTATTGTACTGTAAAACAAATCTTTTTCAACATCTCCATCCTTGCCTCTTTAGCTGCTGTTTTCAGACTTTGCTAGAATATAGGAAGCACAAACGACACGAAGCTCAGATGAAGACTTGATCCCATTCATCAGTATTGAGGGAGGTATTTGACATGTGTTTTCAATACATTATAATTTCCCCTAATTGCCTCTTTTCTTCACTTTATTGCAATTTCCCCCATATTGCTTTATTTAAAATTGTACAATTCATAAAAGATTAATGCTTGCTCCAATGACTGTCCTCAAATTTCTCATCTGACATAGAATTACATGTGCTTCTGTCTTTGTGAGTGACTGGCCTCCTTTGGGCACTTAATTCTTAATAGATATTAAGTGATGTATTTGCTTTTATGTACTTGGCTAGAAATTACATGACCAGGCATACTCTCAAATTTTGCACCTTTTTGGATAATATGCTTTTGCAGTAATGAATCAAAACAGATTTGTATTGAAATGCTTCCATGAATTCAAAGTAGAGAGAAGGAGATTCTAGGATCCTTAAAACACTAGGAAAATGTGACTCCACAATGGGATTGAGTCAAATAAAACCTATAGGATAAACTGAGGAATGTTTTTCTGGCCATTAATTCTGGAAGTAAAAGGAGAATATTTCTAAAAAAGGAATGTCTCAAATGAGATATTATTATTTCAACTACTTCAGGTTATGTATGATAACTGAATCCGTCAGAATGAATATAATGGACTCTGATTTAGATAGATGGGACTACAGTATTTCAAAGCAGTGAAATCCAACGTGTATTTAGTAGGATTTTTTTTACTACACTGCTGACCTACTTTCAGACGTGGGCTCACAAATCCCAGGCCCCTTAGGAGAGTGGGAAGAAAAGTTGCTTGCTTATATTCTGCAATTTATTACACCAATTTATGGTCCTTCAAGTCTGGGCAGGGGATGGGCTGTTCTTGTTTTATAGAAGAACCTTTTTGTCCTTTGTTGGGGACGTTTCCAGCAGCTTAACAATTGACTCTAATAGAATCTTATGAATAAAACTAATGAAAACATGAAGAAATGAACTCTAGAGACCAAACATACAGTAGCTTATTGTTCACTCCCTGGAGAATAGAAATACCTTCTCTAACAAGGTACAATGGTGCAAACAGGAATTAACACTCAAGTTTCAATGAACAAGGCATTCGGGTCAGGAGAAGGCCGATATTGCTGACCTTAATCTGTCAGTAAAAATAAACTCCATAAACGGGTATGAGCAGAGGTAAATGATTCAGATTTGGACTGTGTTCAAATGATTATTAAAATTGTTTTAAGAAAGAAACAAATTACAAAATCTAGTTCTTTGTCCTTTGACTCGTCTCCACGGTTTTTTGAAGGAGCTATATATAATATGCAGTGTTCTCTCTTTCACTAAGATAAACCTTATTTTCCCTACTCTCTTGAATTCTAGGAAGTGTATGGGAATCATGAAGCAGAAGACATGGTACTACTGAAATACCTAGACGGTTTTTAGTTACTAAACTCTTTAATGTTAATTTATTTACTTTTGAGAGAGAGAGAGAGAGAGAGAGCAGGGACAGAGACAGAGAGGGAGGTGAGAGAGAGTCCCAAGCAGGCTCCTCACTGTCAGCGCAGAGCCCACTTGGGGCTTGAACGCACGAACTGTGAGATCATGACCTGAGTTGAAATCAAGAGTCAGAGGCTTAACCAACTGAGCTACCCAGGCGCCCCTACTTACCAAATTCTTATATCTTTGTGGGAAATTTCCCACAGTCTGGGGTAGTCTTCATTCTGAATCCTTTATTAATTTTTCCCTTTTCAAGGTTTCTATGAAAGTTGGTATCACAGACTCTGGGCAAATTGCTTCAATCCCTTGGGTCTCAGTGTCTTCATCCGTAAAATAGAGGAGCAGATGTGATCAATGTTTACCCAAGTGTGCTCTCCTCCTCATGCCACTGGTAGTACATGAGATGGTTTAAGGTGGCCTGTGGACAATTGCTTTAGGTTATGTATTTATTTTACTAGCCTATCAAACCTGTGATGTTTATTAACATTACTGCTTAGAAGCAAAGTAGGTAGTTTGTTTTTTTTTTTTTTTAAGATAGTTGACCTAAAGAAAACTATTAAGTAAATGATATGGGGATATGACAAAATAGTGACATGTTATTTTTGCATGAGTCACATCTAGAATATAGTAGACTGGATAATCTCCAAGGTATGTTTTTGCTCTCAGTCTAAAATTTCTATTATTTTTAAGTCTTTGTTCCAAACCACGCTCACACTGACCATAATAGAGAAGCCAAAATTAAATATAAAGCAGAAAAGCTAAACAGCAAAACTGGGAAGGAAGAAACTGAAGTGCTTGAATAATTCTTAGACTTGATAATCACTCAGGAATTAAAACTGGATACAGTTCCTTTGATCCCAATATAGAATTTCCACTTAACTGTCTAAGCAGCTTCATGCAACAATTTCATAAAAGCCTTTGAAAAGACCCCCCATCTTGAATTATACATTCTGTAAATCTGCCCCAAATGGTTATATTATGATCCACAATGGTGTTCTGAAACAGTTGTAAATTCTGTATTGGTTGTCTTTTAACTGCTTGTTGGACTGGAAAGATCATAACATACATACAACTTCATTATTGAATGCCCAGCAATGGCCTTGTGCTTTATAAACTTGTCTTATGTAATCCTCACAACAACCCCACAAAAGAGGTATTATTTTCTCAATTTCCAGGGTAAGAGACTGTAGTTCTTTGAGATTCCTAACTTGTTAACTATCTTACCCAAGGGCCCACAGCTAGTCTGTGGTGAGCATTTAAAAAAATGTTACTCAGTTCTGTCTCATTTCTAAGCACATGCTTTTTCTACAACATGAAAGTTTTATGTAAGAGTTTTAAAGAGACATTTCCTTCTCTCCCCACATGAAATAAAGAGGCCTCTGGTCTTGACTAAGAAAAGGAAGAACTCAAATTCTCAGAGAGTAGATCAGAGACCTAGGCTGAAGTTGCAACTATAGGGTAGGTCATTTGAAAGAAATGGGTGGTTATCTTGGAGATCTGCCATCTCTCTTGACAGTTTATGTTCCATTCTGGGGAACCTGGATCAAGACTCTTCTACTTCTGCAGAGAACCACCCTCCCCTCACCACTCACACCCAGCGTGAAAGTTGGTACCTTCCATCACTGCTTTACTTTTTCCTCCCCCACAGTTTATCTGTCTGTATCCCCAGCTCAGAGCTTCTTCTCTCACTCCCTCTTCATTTTAGTCAGTTCAGCTCGGGTCAGGTCTCTCTGCCCCTCTCCCTCTCACATTCTGTCTCTCTCTCTCCGAAAAAATAAATAAATGTAAAAAAAGAAATTATAAATCCAAATAAAATGATCAACCCTTTGGTCCTTCAAAAAAAGTTATTATACAAATGAACTTAATTTTATTTCACTTTAGAAACATTTTTAATGTTTATTATTTATTATCAAGAGAGAAACAGACAGAGTACAAGTGGGGAAGGGCTAGAGAAAGAGGGAGACACAGAATCTGAATCAGGCTCCAGGCTCCGAGCTGTCAGCACAGAGCCCAACGTGGTGCTCGAGCTCAGAAACCAGGAGATCATGACCTGAGCTGAAGTTGGATGTTTAAACAACTGAGCCACCCAGGCCCCCCTAACTTAATTTTTATAAAACCACAGTAAGAGAAGTATCTTATCCAGTGGGGGAAATAAACTCAAAACACTGAGAGCATTTGGGAAGCAGCCTTAGTCATAAAAGTGTTAAGGAGAGAAGGAAGCTACCTCTAAGCATACTTTGTTTAAAACACAATACCCTCAGTTACAGACAGCTAGCTGACAGGTGCCCAAAGCAGTTGCTCAAGGACAAAGAGCCCAGAAAAGAAAATATGCATGTTAGCCCTTGGTTTACTGATATCAGCACCTTTCCCACTCACAAATCAGGTCCTAAATGAGGCTGCGTCATCAGGGCACCTCTCCAAGGCTGGGCCAAACCACCTCTTAGTTTCAATATAGGAGATGGTCATTTTGCAGGTTAAAACAATGGCCAAATCCAACCTATATATTTCCTTCCCATTGAAGGAAGGTAATACCTATGCCTTGTACTTGGTCTCTATAGCATTCATTTTCAAGGGGTGTCTCTTCTGGATTGGACCTTTTGTAGGCCAGCCCCCACATCCAGACACCATCTTTGGTTCAGACTGATCCCTGAACTTTAGCTTGGATAGGAGCTCTGCTCTGTGACCCGTGTCTCAGCCTAACTTCCCTGGGAGAAGGCTTTACTTTAAAGGACCGTTCCTGAGAAAATGAGGGGGGCAGGGTCTTCCCCAGGGCATTCCCACCACTGGACTGGCTCTAGGCCCCAGAGGCCACTCAGTGCATACATACACCCCCAAACACGGACAACCTCATCCCTATTACAGACAATGCACACTGACATTTTCTATTTTAATTCTATTTCATTAAAAAATGCCACTGGGTACCCACTAAATTTGTTTGGTGACCCAAGAATGGGTCATGACTTACTGTTTGAAAAATACTTCTCAGAGGCATTCTGGATAAATTCTCTGAATGCAAATAAAAACTTACAAATCCACCCTGTCCCCAGGCCCCACCCTGGAGACTTGCTTTCCAGGTGCAGTGACCAGTCCTGTGTCACTCTGACCCAAGGTATCCTCATCGAGGGGCCTTGACCGCTGCTTCGGGAATCCTGTCCTGGCCTCCGCTCCCCAGGTCCACCCCAGGCTTCCTGTCCAGAGTTTCTTGCCCCTTCGAAATGTCTGCATGACCATGATATGAAGCTGCAGCTTCAGAGAGTCATCAGTTTGCTGTTTTAGTGATTCCATGTTTTAATCCAATCCTGAAACTTCAAGATGTATTTGGTACAGTTTATCTTAACAAAGAATGCCACTCACAGGCACTGGAGCCCAAGTACCAACAGCATACCTATCAATTATGAGAGACACTGAGATGGAGGAATGGCAAAATTAGACTTCCCACATATTTCTTTCAACATGTGTTCCGTTTTCCAAGATTAAAAAAAGTCAGAATTTTTTCATAGCATTTCTTATTGATTATATTATTTGTTGGGGTTATTTGGTCAATCACAATCCCCTCTCTATTAGATCCAAGCTAATGAGATCAGAATCTACTTAGCTCACTCCCTAGCACCTAGCACAAGGCTGGGTATGTAGTAGGTTTCAGTAAATATATGTTGACTGAATAAATGAATGTGTCCTATAAGAAGGCTTCAGCAAGGGGTGCCTGGGTGGCTCAGTCAGTTAAGGATCTGACTCTTTATTTCAGCTCTGCTCATGATTTCATGGTCATGGGTTCAAGCCCTACATCGGGCTCTGTGCTGACAGCATGGAGCCTGCTTGGGATTCTCTCCCTCTCTCTCTGCATCTTCCCCTGCTCATGTTCTCTCTCTCTCTCTCTCTCAGTCTCAAAATAAATAAACTTTTTAAAAAAGAGTAGATTGTTTTAAAAAGCCAGAAGTTTTTTTGAAAAAGGCTTCAACAAGATCTCTTTTTCCATAGAGGCTTTGAACTTTCTCTCATGTCTTACAAACTAGAATACTGAGTGTGACTTTGTCACTTCATCAAAAAATACATGTACAACCCTACAGGTATGAGTTATTTTTAGGGCCCCCTTAGGTTATACTCCTCCCCAAACACATGAGCATCCAACCCCCCAAATGTGCTTCCTCATAATAGCGGCCATCTCTTGCACAGCTCACAGTAATTCAGGAGATGAGTGCTATTCTTATCCCCCATTATACAGAAGAGGAAATTGAGACTCAGCAAGGCTTAATCTAGGCCTCTGGATCCCATGTCAGTTTGCCTTTATTCTACCCTTTCATGAAACATCTTGTTACACTTTTTAAAAAGTGGGTTTTATTTCTTCCTATCCTTCTGAGAATCTTTTGTGCAAAGAGAGCATTTAGAAATGTCATGGCAGAGGAATGAGCTTTAAAATCAGGTCATTCCAAAAAAGAACGTGTAATGTCATCATGGAGTGGCTCCTTAAAGATGTTTACACACATTTTGAACATGCTGTTTAAAAAGTTTGTCTTTCCTCAATGCAAGTAAATGATTAAAATCTTTCAAATAACATCAATACTACCTGATCTTAGATTATATTCTTTTGAATATAATGGATGTCACATAACTGAGAGGAGAAGTAGCTGGTTCTAAAATAAAACTAATTTAAAATGAGAAAGAAGCAGTAATAATTTGACTGTAGTAAAAAACTTATTCTAAACAGTTTTTTTAAGTTAAAAGAGGGAGATTTGCTCGTCTATAATTCTATGAATAATTTCTACCTTGGAGCATGGAAAGGGTTCTTGAGATATATTTTAATCTGCAATCTCTATGCCTTTCATCTTGTCTGTTGCCTCTAATTGAGTGGGTAGAGTGTGCAAAAGGTGTTAAATGGGGCTCAGAGGAGCAGGGTCTGAGTTTTCTGAATTTTACAAAAGCGGTGGCAATTTTTATTACTTTTCCCAGAGTTATTTACATTTCAAAAGGGCACATATCCCAATATTGTTTTGTCTCTCGTAATTGATGATCACAGTGAGGTGTTTTAAGAATCTGGCCAGCAGCAAGCACGGTGACATCCAAAGCAGTCGATAAATGCTTAGTAAGTAAAAACTGATGTTAAGATTGACCTCAGCAAGCACCAGGCTGAGAGGCTGGTGAAGGTCAATCCACCTTGCTTTTGCTCCCTGCTTCTTTTGCCCAACCTCACCTTTGCCCTCAGGCACTAAATTGAGATTCTTTCTGCTAGCTCCCGGTGGGGAGGTGCCAATATTTAAGTAACTGTATTAGCTGATAGCATTAAGGCAACTGCTTCCCCCTCTCCCACCCTCTCCGCATCCTTGATTTCTGCCCACAGCATTACAGCTGGGGGCTGGACAGCCGCCAGGGAAGCCACGGTGGTCCAGCCGCTGCAACCATCCGAGAAACAAACCCACAGAATCATGCTTTGGTGTACAAGTCAAAGTGGGGAATTATGCAGACAAATAATGCTGCTTTGATAGCCGACTCCGATCTTGTCACAGAGAAGAAGTTAGGGAATGAGATGAAAAATCAACTTTAGAGTTTCAGGAGTTGATGATGCTGTAAAACTAAAGGAACAGTGGGAAAAGAGTTATGCACATCAATAAGGAAGACCTGTTAACAACTCCTCCCACTGCCTCGCCATGTGGTCTGGGGTCGTTTCATACCTGTCTGGTCCGGGAAGTTCCCATCAGCCAAAAAATGTATACATGTTGAGCAGAAACTATAGAAATCACAGTTCCTTCCTTCTGACATCAAGAAAAACAAATTGTTTTCATTATTTTAGAAAAAGATAATAGAGTAGGAATATAAACATAATATTTTTAATCATGTAAATGATTAAACTTCATCACTACATGTTCCCTCCTATATGCATGACTCACATATAGTTGCACTCATAGTATATTATGTCTACATTGTATGCAGGAATATTTAACAGTAAATAAATCCACTCACTTCAACAACAAAAACAACAAAAAGTCTTGCCTTTGAAATTTACTATGTACATTACCGAATCTTTTGTGTTACAAGTTCTGCTAAGTTCTGTTATTTCTTTCTTTCTAAGAGAAACAAAGGATCCTGCAGGACATTTGACATTTTGCTTGACTTTTGGACTTGCTCTGTCAGTGGGATTTTAGTTTGTAAACTAAATTTTATACGCAGTTGGACTAAACAGGCATTTAAAACCACCATGACCTTTGAGTACTCCCAGGTTCCCATTTGGCTTCAGCTTCCACCACTTTGTTAAAATTTCTCCTCCTGAAATGAGCGACCACCTCCACCTTCTCAAAACCCTCTCCTGTCTGCCTTCCTGACTCCACATTCTCCTGGCACCCTTCCTACCTCACCCACTCCTCAGCCCTCTTTGCTGACTTCCCTTCCTCAATACCATCTTTTTCTAAAAATCTTTTCCTTTCATTCCTAATTGAAGTATAGTTGACATATAATATTACATTAGTTTCAGCTGTATAGCAGTGATTCAACCATTATATATGGTTACAAAATGTTCATCACAGTAAGTATAGTTACACTCTGTTACCATATAAAGTTATTATAATATTATTGGCTACATTCCCTATACTGTACTTTTCATCCCAATGACTTGTTTATTTTAGCAATGCAAAATTTTAAAATAAAACCTCATTTTTAATGGCAATGAGAAACATAAGGTACCAAAGAACAAATATAACTGAATATGCACAAGATCTTTGAAGTGTTCTGACATTTTATCAAAAGATTTTATTTATTTTTTAATTTAAATCCAAGTTAGTTAACATACAGTGTAATAATGGTTTCAGTAGAACTTAGTGAGTGGCTCACCAGTCTGGAGGCCTAATTTCTTCCCTCATAATATCCTCTCCCTAGGCCAGTTCATCTCCACCATGGTTTTAAATATTTCCCCAAGCCTCTGCTTTAAGTTCATATACCCCATACATTCGATTTACTTATCAAATCGCCTTTGCTGTTTCCCCAGTTTGAAGATGCTGATGGAAACAATCACGGCAGAAAGTCTCTGCATTGCTGCCCTGCCCGCTGCCCCCTTGTGTTGTATTCTATAAACTTCCAGCTCCTTCAAAAAAATAAGGAAATAATCACAGAAGCGTCTTAGAGCGTGACCATCCTTAGGAATACAGAACTTTCCTAACAGGCACCTCAAAGTCAACATCTCCAAAATAAAACTCTTTTTTTTTTTAAATGTTTTTATTTATTTCTAGGAGAGAGAGAGAGACAGCGTGAGCAGGGGAGGGTCAGAGAGAGAGGGAGTCACAGACTGAAACAGGCTCCAGGCTCTGAGCTGGCAGTCAGCACAGAGCCCGACGCCGGCCTCGAACCCACGAACCGCGAGATCATGACCTAAGCGAAAGTCGGACGCTTAACCGACTAAGCCACCCAGGCGCCCCCAAAATAAAACTCTTGATCCAGCCCAGTCCCCACTCCAGACCATTCCCTCTCCTAGTTTTCCTCCATCTTACTGAGTGGTGCCCTCTTCCATCCAGTTGCTAAATCTGAAAACCCCTGTCATACTGGATTTCTCCCTCCCTCTTTTCTCTCACTTTCGATAAATCTTGCCATTTCTACCTCCTTGAATATTTCTCATCTTCCAAAAGTTTCTCTCCGGCTATAAGCCATTCTCCACTCTTTCCTGGACCACTGTAGTAGTGGCCTGGCTTCCCTGTTCCTACCAAAAAAACCAGAGTAATTTTTTAAAAACATGCATTGAATCATGATACACCATTGTTCGACAGATTATGCTTCCAGTAAAATCTAAACTTCTGGCCTCATGCATCCCATCTTGTCCTACCTGCCCCCTTGTTCTGCACATCTTGGCCACATTGAAATTCTTTCTCCAACTGAGTATAACAACCTCTTTCCTGCTTCAAGACCTTGGGTTTATTGTTCCTTCTACTTGAGACCCTGCTTCCCTTCTCTTTGTCTACCTTCTGTTCAGTCTTTAGGACTTAGTTTCCATGTGACCTCCTCCAAGAGGCCTCTCTTTACCTAACTACACACATACACACACTACAGAGACACACACCATTCATATCCCACTGCACCTTTTCATTTGTAACATTTACTGCATATTTAATTATGTTTGTTGAGCATTTGTTTGTTGAGCATTACTGCTTATGCCACTTATCTTTTCACTAGGTAATAATACATGGATATTTGTTGAATGACTACAAAATATGAATGCAAGATAATTGGCCTTGAAAAGGGGGGGGAGGGGAGCTATTTAAACTTAAAACAAAATTGTATAAATATTTCTGTTGCTTGAAAGTCTTCAAGCTTATCATCAGCTGAGATATAAGTCAATAAAATAATGTTTTTCAAAGATTTTATTTTGTAATCTCCACACCCAATGTGGGACTCAAACTCACAACCCTAAGATCAAGAGTCATTTGCTCTACTGACTGAGTCAGCCAGGCCCTGATAAAATAATATTAAGTAACAGTGCTCTCTGTGAACAGTGCTCTCTGTGAAGCAAAGAAAGGCAGTATTTGGGTATTCAGTTGTTAAACTGAAGATAGAAAATTTGACAGAAATAATCATGGAAGAGTCATAGAGCATGACCATTCTTAGCAATCCACACTCTCTTCTGCTGGTGTTTATGGGAAGAGATAACGCCCATAATGCCGTTAGCCAAGGCTGCTCTTGTTCAATTATCAGTCACAATAGAGAAGTCATTTGATGTAACAAAATGAAGGACAAGAGGGTTTTATCATCACAGAAATGGTTCCCATAAAATGTTCAAACATCTGGGATTCTCTGAGTTTGGGATCTTTTCCTGGTTTGTGAGGAATGCATTTTTTTAAAAGCATCTTGCTTGGGCTTCCTCCAATGTGATGATTTGGTAAGCTGTGTAAAATATGAAATAGTGTGAGTTAGCCAATCTAATCAAATATTTTGAAGGAACAGAATTTTCAGTGAGTAATATTATGGAATTAGAAAGCAAGTTAATTTCACACTAGTCTTTTATTTAATAAAAATAAGTGTGCAAATTTTTGATTATCCACCATGATGGTACAGATGGATAGGAGACTTTTTTGCTTGAATTAATTAGGCATCTATGGGTATAGTATTATATTAGCATGCATCTGTTGATCGAAGAAGGAAATAGTTCAGATACAAAATCAGGACTAAAGAGAGCTGGGATGAGAGGCCGCATGAGGCTCCCCAGAACCTTTCAGCCTTTCCTTTAAATGGTGCTATCTATCCCTGGGGCACCTGGGTGGCTCAGTCAGTTAAGCTTCTAACTCCTGATTTCGGCTCAGGTCATGCTCTCAGAGTCGTGAGGTGGAGGCTTGTGTCAGGCTCTCTACTGTCAGCACAGAACCTGCTTGGGATTTTCCCTCTCCTTCTCTCTCTGCCCCTCCTCTGTTCTCTTGCTCTCTCTTTCTCTCTTTCTCAAAAACAAATAAAAAGTAAACCTAAATGATGGGATCCCCACAGTGGAAGTGGCACATATGCCTGTGCACATAGCAGCATGCAAGTTTACCCCGACAGGGAGTAAGGTTGCCCATACTAAGAGCAGAAGCTGAGCAGAGACTACACAGGGTGTTTACATCAGCCAATGACTTCTGAGCCGGATAGAGATTTTTTTTAAGTTAGTACTAAAACAAGAAGTTATAAACATCCTCTCTGCGTCTCTGAGAGCTTACAGGGACAGCTCAGCACAGAGCGAAGAATCACTTGAGAGAGGGGGTGGTGGAGGGAGAATTTCTTGGATAACAGGTGGCCACTGGAGGAAACACTTGCCTTCTGCGCCGCATGCATACCTATCTGGCCTCTGAGAGACACACAGCTGATGAGGACTGTGCTTACAAGGAACACTTTGGGCCACTGCAGATGGAGAAAGAAAATGAAAAGCTTTCATGCGTGGAAATAGCCATTTCGATGACAACAAGCCTGGATGAGGAACAGCAGGAAGCCTGGTAGGGGGTTACTTAGTGAAACTATCCAGGGAAAGAGAAAGAAAAGATCCTGACGGGCCAACACAGACACCGTGACCTCAGTGAAATCTGGTTAAGAATCACACCAAGTGCTCAGTAAGGAGGGAATCAAAGTTAACACCAGATCTATTCTGTGTATTTTTATGGGTTTAGTATATGTAAATTTTGATTGGGTCAACAGTTGGTTAGCTCTGTATTGTTAGTTACCAAAGTATGCGTTTAATCAATCTCAACTTAAACTTATTTGAGTTTTTCTTTAATTTTTTTTAATGTTTTATTTATTTCTAGGAAACAGAGAGAGAGAGACAGCGTGAGCAGGGGAGGGTCAGAGAGAGAGGGAGTCACAGACTCCAAAACAGGCTCCAGGCTCTGAGCTGGCAGTCAGCACAGAGCCCGACGCAGGGCTCGAACCCACGAACCGCGAGATCATGACCTAAGCGAAAGTCAGACGCTTAACCGACTAAGCCACCCAGGTGCCCCAATTTGAGATTTTTTAAAAAAATAAATTCCTAAATAAAAAAAAAACAATCTAGAGATTTTGTTAAAGAAAGCTGTCCTTCACAAATCCTACTGCTAGTTGCAGTCAAGGTTCCAGAGTGGGGAGACCAGGTCAGCAGCACCCCTTAAAGAACAGGGATAGGGAGACAGGAATGGACATTCATGGAACATGAGCACTTCTGATCCTAGGGTTCAAAAAGAGAGGTAGAAGAAATAGGAAAAGGGATAACGGTAGGTTCTTACTTTACCATCTCTTTGACTTTTGTCTTCTGTCTCTCCAAAGCTTGCTCTTTTCCACTAGGCAACAGTCTCCCAGGCCCACTGGCAGCAGGTGCTGGCGATGATGGCACAGAGTGTGTTGTGACAATCATTCCAGAGGAGGGATGACTGAGCTGAGAGTTAGGAAAACCACATTTGAGGTCAGCATTTGTCCCAGCAGCTGAGTGACTTTGCTCAAAGCTCCTGCTACCTTCGTGTTGTGGACAACATTCTCCCACTTGGTCTCAGAACCTTCTCTGACTTAACTCCCCTGACCCTCACTCTCTCTGGCTCATCGATTCCTAAACTCTGCCTGGAGGTTTGGACACATAAACTCATCTGGACTGGGGCCTCTCTCAGCTTCCAGAGGATCTGAGACATTTCTTTACTTCACCTCTGCCCCTCCCCTCCGATCTCCCCACACCTACCTACCAAAGTCCAATGCCTTTGAGGTCAAGTCAGATCCTGAGTTCACCCAGAAATGTCCTCAGTCCTCTCAGAATACTCCCCCTGTCCTCCAGTTGTTTACATATATGTCTTTATCTTGCTCCTCCTTGATTATGGGCTCCTCAAAGAGAGATCAATTCTTCTTTGCCATAGCCCCTAACATTGTTAAGTCTGCTGGGTTGCATTGAACAAAATAATTCTAAGTTTGTATTGAATATATATCCTTAGGATAAGTGTAAAAGAACTTCTGGTTAGGTTATTTAATATACACACAACACATTCTGATGTGTTTTTTTTAAATCCCTTGTTGAAATATAATTCACATAGTATACAATTTACCTACTTAACATGTACAAGTCAGTGTCTTTAGTACACTCACAGAGCTACGCAACCATCGCCACAACCTAATTTTAGAACAGTTTTATGTCTCCAAAAAGAAGCCCTGGGCCCACTACTGGTCATCCCAATCCTCCCCACCTCAGCCCCTGGCAATTACTAATCTATTTTCTCTCTCTAGACATTTGCCCACTGTGGACCTTTTATGTAAATGGAATCATACAATAAATATGTGGTCTTTTGTGAGCTAAGCCTTATGCTATTGAAACATTCAGAGATTTTTCCTTCTCTTTTTCCATGTTTATTTATTTTTTGAGAGAAAGAGACAGAGCACGAGCAGGGGAGGGGCAGAGAGAAGGAGACATGAACCTAAAGCAGGCTCCAGGCTCTGAGCTGTCAGCACAGAGCCCGATGTGGGGCTCGAACCCACCAACCATGAGATCATGACCTGAGCCAAAGTCAGATACTTAACTGACTGAGCTACCCAGCACCTCAAGATTTTTCTTTTTAAAAGGCTGGCCCTTTCAGAGGGGCGCCTGGTTGGCTCAGTTGGTAGAACATGTGACTCTTGATCTCAGAGTCATGAGTTTGAGCCCCTGACCCTAAGAGATTACTTTAAAAAAAAAAGTTGCAGTTTAAAAGGTTGGCTCCTTTAAATAAACCTCTGGAGAAATCCACTCTAAAAGGGAGAAATCATTAATCAGACAGTGACACCGAATGACCTTTTTAAGGGTATTTGTATTTTAGCAGAGAATAACAATGCCATCACACAAATAAATGACTCATTTAAGGGGACAATGCCTTGGATGAATGTAAAACACATCCCATGAGCAGCTGTCCTCTCCTGAGGTTGGCTCTCCCCTCTGTAATCTTCTGATCCTCCAGCACATCCTATTAGGAGGAACTGTCAAATTCTTGGAAAAGGCCGAAATTTTGCTGTGTACCTTCTGACTAATAGGATGATGTACAGTTTTTCAACAATCTTAGAAAAGTTTCCTGAGAATTAAACCCATCCTCTTAAAACATCAAGTGTAAACCTTTATTACCAATTCATGGATTCTAAGATACACATTTCTTTTTGCACATTTCAATGTTTCTTCATTTGGGATGCATCTTACAGTTGCTGCTGGCCTGATGACAGTCATGAAGGAGCTGTCATTTCTGGCACAGGCAGAAACTTGTCATAGCTGTTCATGGGCCATTTCAGTCGAGATGCAGTATGGGTGGCCCACCTGTGCTGTGTCCCCAGGCCATCTACAGTGTCTTCAGAAACTTACATTATGATTTGACATTGACATTCTACACACCCATTGTCCCTGACAGCACAGAAAATGATATTACGTGAAGGAACACAGATGTTTTGACCGAGAATTTAAAAGTGATTCAGAAGACTCAGATTTGGCATGAAAAATATTTTAGGGGTATCCTAATCAGATATTTTCCTTTTTATGTATGCATATATTTATGTAAGAATGATGTGTGACTTTTAAAAATCTGTCTAAGTAGGGGCGCCTGGGTGGCTTAGTGGGTTAAGCGTCCGACTTTCGCTTAGGTCATGATCTCGCGGTTCGTGGGTTCGAGCCCCGCGTCAGGCTCTGCGCTGACTGCCAGCTCAGAGCCTGGAGCCTGTTTCAGTCTGTGACTCCCTCTCTCTCTGACCCTTCCCTACTCACGCTGTCTCTCTCTCTTTCCTAGAAATAAATAAAACATTAACAAAAATTTTTAAAAATATTTAAAAAAATTAAAAAATAAAAATCTGTCTAAGTAAATTGGGAGGAGACTTTTCAAAAAATTTTGTTAAGTTTGTATTAGAGTCTAATTAGTAGGTATTTCTTCCTTTCTCAGTGGTACATAAAATAATGATACAATTTACAATCTTAAAATTTGCATCTTACACTTGGCGTATCCCTGGTGTGTTATCTCACTCTTCATGAATTAGAGGAGGGGCCGAGAAATGGAGCCCAATTCCCAGAGAGATTCAAGCCAGCAGGGCTAGGAAAATGAGTCTTACATAAGGAACTTTTGAGGTTATTTCTCATGCCCCAGTGCTTGCACCGAGAACAACAACAACAACAGAAATCATGATGGAGACAAGCAAGTCACAATACACAAGATTCAAGTGGGATCCAGTGTTCAGAGTGCTGGCCAGCCGCCTGGAGACACTCTATAAGCTCCTGGAATCCTCCGGAGGATTACAGAACTCCATAAACTATATGCTGACATCATCCTTGTCTGGGCAAAGACAGGACTAGCAGCCACCCAAGAATGGCCTTTCAGAATCCCTAATGAATTAATCACCACAAGCCGGAGCGGGAGAGAGAGGACATGTTCGTGCCGCCAGTCCGCCTTTGCCCAGGGGTCCTACCTCCCATTCACCAATTAACTTTACAGTTGCATCTGCCTTTCCTGCCAAGCTCTCCCATAAAGGAATTTATCACCTTCTGTTCTGCTTTTCTTCCCAAATGTGAATCAGAAACCAACAGTACCGTTTAAAAAGTCACTTTCAGCAAATCCAATTATGCTCCCAAGCACCTTTCCGTGGAAGGAGCGAGCTCTTCTGCATTTCCTTTTGTGGCTTTTTTAACCATGCTGGCCAGAAGCTCGCTGTTAGCTGGGGCCAATAATAATAGGAAACACTTGTTTATGTGCCAGGCACTGTTCCGAGGGCTTCATTTTGATGACCTCATCCAATCCTCACAAGAATCCTATGCAGCAAGCACTGCTATTACTCACATTACAGGTGAGGAAACTGAGGCATAGAGAAGTTAAGAAACTTGCCCAAGGTCACACAGCTCTAGACCTAAGAGATGAGGGCTGAACCCAGGCAAATGGGATCTGGAACCCATCCTTTTTCATGTTTGACCATGAAAAAAGATGCTCATTTTGCCTTCTTGTAAGTAAAGACTGTAAAGGTTAGCCACTCTTGTGGTTTTTACACCTTTAAGAACAGACTTCCTTAGAACTCAATACATATAAAGGATCCGATCAAAGATGGCCTTTGGAAGAGCGGCAAGGGCCTTTAGGTATTGCCCTGTGTTTGGCTTTCGTCCAGCCCCCTGAGGTGGCTTTGGGCATTTCCTGGAAGCTTGGGAACTTCTAGACAGCCTCTCTCTAAATGCCTCTTTTATTGACAAGCTCCCCCCCCCCAACCTCCAAGAACTCAGAGAAGCAGTAACGTCCCCAGGCCGCAGGCAGAGCCCAGCTCTCCTGACCAGCTCCTGGTTCCCTGGCCCTGCCCCAGCACGCCGCCTCTGCATGTCGGTTAGTGCCGGCTACACTGCACTTAATGAGGGCAAACAAATGTGCTCATCACATTCAGTTCAAGTGTGAATGATGCGATCATTCTGTTCCTGCTTAGCAATCCTTATTCTGGAAAGATCTAGGACAGATGCTGTAAAGCTTTGAACATAAACTCCCAGATAACAGTGGCGTGTTTAGAGGGAGGTCCTGAGAAGCAGAGATGCAGGGCAGTTCTCTTCGTGAATTACTCTCCACTAGTCTCGTCTTCAAGGGAATTTCTTACCCAGCAATTACTATTATTTCATCCCAGATATGGTTTAGAATTCTGTCCTTCTAACCTATCCCTAATAAGATAGGGGACAGAAATCCTAAACCACCCGCAAAATTTTGAAGCAGTCATTCAAGTTGGTAATATCTCTTTCTGGGAGTGTAAGTCACCAACTTCGTCTGTATGGATTACTTTGTATCTGCAGAGAGCCCACAAAGAGTCATTGTTTTTGAAAGCATTGCTGCTTGAAAGTGAATCTGTGTCCTTTCCTTCCCAGCAGGTGCTATCAAGACCTTTTCTGAGTGCTCAACCCAGATAGATGGAATAATTGGCTAGTAATAGTAACATAGTAATAGTAACATACAATTACCACTCTGTGTTTCTAAATTAATAATGATCCTTTGATTGAAACACTTTCCTTTGGGTTAACTGAACGTTTACTACCTGACATGGTAGTTTGACAACTTTTTCAGACCCTGATCACATGTACAAAAAATTGAGGCAGGCTTGCCTCCCTTTCTGGCCTTGACTGATACTATTTTGATTACTTCAATAGTGTGATACGTTTCTGTAGGATAGAAGGAGGGGAAAGAAAGGATTATGTTCTTGTCCAATACTGACAAAAAATTTTCATCTTCCTCCATATGAATTGATGCATAATTAGAGTCAAATGCATCCACATTATTAAGTTCTGTATCTCCAGTCATCTTCAGATATGTCTACCTTCATCCTTTGTACCCTTGGCCAAGTTATTTATGCTCACACTTAATTTCTCTTCAGAAATAATACCATAAGAGTCATTAAGAAATATGAATTCCCTCTTGCTCTGGCTTGAGATCAGGAACTCTCAGCCACAACTTGGAAAACTACGGGGGAAATGAGCTGCTCAGTTAAGAAAGACATTTTTAATAGAGGAAGAGAATCCTTCTACTTTAGGCTAAGATGGCTATCTCCTTGGATCTTACTTGAATCTTTAGTCAGTAGTCTGGGGCAAGAATTAGCAGTGGGTAAACATCTTCTTGTCCGGATGCAACCAAGTGTAAAGGAAAATAATATATTGTCCTTCAGAAAATATTCTACGAACAATAAGTGCTATTAGAATTGCCTCATTTCTTCCAGTAATTCTTCTAATGCAATCTCTCTTAAGTAAAGCATTTTCAATATGTCTGCGTGCATTCTCCACCCAAGACCTACTAGGTCAGAGTCCCTGGGGATGTGACGCAAGCAGCATGTTGAAAAGGCTTCGCAAGTTTTTTGTTGTGTCTAGTCTAATCGTTCTTGGCCACAAGAATGACTTCTCCCAATGGTTCATCTTTGTATTCTAATTTTTAAAATTGGAAGCACTCTTGTAACTTTTTGTAATGTTTTATTGATTTCACAGATGGTGAAATGAATTTCCCTCGTTAAAACATTGCAACCCCCAGAAGACGATTTGAAGGGCAAAATTCAAGGGCGCCGAGGTGGCTCAGTTGGTTGAGCTTCCTACTTTAGCTCAGGTCATGACCTCACAGTTTGTGAATTTGAGCCCCGCATCAGGCTCTCTGCTGCCAGCAGAGAGCCCACCTAGGATCCTCTGCCCACTTTCTCTCTGCACCTCCCCCATTCATTCTCTCTCTCTCTCTCTCTCTCTCTTTCTCTGTCTCTTTCTCTCCATATATATATATGTATAGACATATATATCTCTCCATATATATATATATCTATAGACATATATATATATATATAGAGAGAGAGATCTCAAAACATAAAAAATTATTTTCTTAAAAAATGATACTTTGGGGAAGGCAGACAGGATGAAAAGTTTGAGGACTTCACCAAGATGCAGTCTGAAGAAAGCACAATCTGTGTGAGTTAAAACTCTTAACCATTTGCTGGCTGGAAGCAATGACTTAGCATTAAGCCAGAAGCAGATAGGTGCCTCGGTGTCACCAAATACTGAGGTGGCCATTATCACCAGTATGTAGTCTGAAGCATAGAGGCCCGGCACCCGGCAGCCCCAGCAGGACCTCTGGCCTGTGTAAGGGTCCCTTTAAATATAGGCTAATATATTGTAGTTTCATATGTCTCTATAGTCATTTTACCCAGGAGCATTTTCTCTTGGGTACAATGACACCCTTTCAAGATGGCAAAGCATGAAATAAGAAGGCATCACAATAGGCTAAATCTTCTCTGAGCTATGGTTTTTCTATGTGCAGATGCCCATCGTGAGTAGCTTGTAAAATCAACTGCTGTGACCATTCATGCATAGGCTCTGCTGATTTTACAAATACATAGTAATGCAGCCGCCTCTCCAAGGGCAGGCTCCAGCCTGACGTTTGCACAGCCAGCAGAAATAATTTCTTGCAGGAGATAGAATTTCATCGTTTAGCAATATTTCATCAAAGGAAACTGCACCCTCAGCCACACACGCTGTCTACTTGGGAGGAGGTGGCTGCCCTCCCCCATGGCTGCTTCCCTTCAAATTAATAGGCAGCCAGCAGGTAATCAATGCCTTTTACAGAGGATGGCAGAGGAAACTCTGTAGGTGACTGTATTGGGAATATTTATCTGTGAAGCAGACACGAGGTTTTAGAAAATGACATGTGTTGGTTTTTCTTCATTATCAAAGTAAATCATGTTCAACCCAGAAATGTTGAGAAATAAGAAAGCTTGAAAAAAGAAAAGAAATCATTCTTAATTCAATCATTTGAAGATGACCTCTCTAACGTGTTAGTATAGTTCGCAACCTCTTATGCAATTGACATTACAGTTATATTCAGCCTGTTGCCTGCTTTCCCACTTCAGATGCTGTGCATGCCAGACATTTCGTGTTTCTCTTTTGTGATTATAAATAATGTTTCCGTGAGTCTCCTTGTGTGTAATTTTTAGTCTGCTCTGATTATTTCCTTAAGGTAGTTTCCTGGAAATAGGATTTCTAGATCAAAAGAAGTGAATGAATATCATGGCATTTAAACAAAGATTTTCTGGGTTAATTTGAAAACACACCGCTGTGTTTACTGGTTGTGTAAGGTTGTTTCTGGGTAAGGGGAAAACACCTGCCAACAGCTTGTCTCATTCCAACCCTTTTCTGATGTCATTCTGGTGGTGGGTTTGATGCTTCCTCTACAGAGCAGATGATTGAATGATGGGACCCTTGCTATCCAGCTGCCCTTTGTCTCTGCAGATCTCTTCTCCACCCTGTTCTGTACCCTGCGTGGCTGATCTTCAAGAACTACATCAATGGGCTCCCTTGCTCTGTGCATTCCGGGGGGTTCAACTGGTAAGAGACTCTGGCTAAGGACTTGGGGGGGAGAACAAAGAAGCTGACCAGCTCCTTGAGGAATTGCTGTGGGTTGGCTACACCTTGGTTTTTTCTTCTTTTATCCTATCAGCATTTTAAAAACTGTGGTAAAATATACATAACATTTACCATTTGAACCATTTTTAGGTGTACAGTTCAGTGGTGTTAAGCACACTTGCAATGTTGTACAGCCATCCCAACTCAGCCATTTCAAGAACTCTTTCATCATCCCAAACAGAAATTCCATATCTAATCAACAGTAGCTATTACTCCTTCCCCTTAACCTTTAGAAACTTCTATTCTACTTTCTGTGTCTATGAATTTGCCTATTCTAGGTACCTCTTAGAGGGGGGATCATACAATATTTGTCCTTTTGTGTCTGGCTTGTATCACTTAGCAAAATGTGTTCAAGTTTCATTCACGTTGTAGCATGTATCAGACTTCTTTTTTTTTAAGACTGAATAATATTTCATTTCATGTACCTATTGTGTTTTGTTTATCCATTCATCTGTTGATGGACCTTTGGACTGTTTCCACTGTTTGGCTATTGTAAATAACACTGTTGTGAACATTGACATACAATGGCTGCATCCTTTTCAAGACCACAGATCCTGTCAGGTGGTCCTCTCCATATGGCTACCCTCTGTTTGTTCCACTAACCACTCCCTTTCCTTGGCTCTTTAGGCTTCGGGTGGTAGGGACTCCATACTATTGCTAGTCTTGGGCACCCCTTGTGGATTTCCCTATGCCCTATCCATGTCCTTGTAATTCTCTTCTTTATTAATCTTTCTTCAAGTATCTGGTTTGAGTGTGCCATCTACTCCCTACCAGGATTCTGACTTGTTCTGAAATTTTGCAATAAACTGTCTCCTGGAACAACGGGGTACCTCTCAAAGAGGACATGGGCATATGGCCGATGCATCACACCAATAGATATCGACAAATATCTGAAAATGTCAAAGAATACACGTGTCCAAGCCCCATGCCACTTCAACTATTCAAAATATCTAGTGCTAGGACCTGGAAAATCTTCCCCTTAAAAAAGTTTCCCCATGACTCTAACTAATGCTGTTGGTCCAAGTCTAACATGGACCCCTGGCCCTGGGCTCTTGTTTGTAGTCCTGAACAAAGGCATCATTCTAGATTTGCTTTAAGAAGTTAGGTTGACATTTTGGGGGACACCTGACTGGCTCAGTCAGTGGAGCACATGACTCTCGATCTTCAGGTCATGAATTCAATGCCCACACTGGGCATAGAGATTACTTTAAGTTTCTTTTTTCCTTCCTTCCTCTCTTCCTCCCTCCCTCCCTCCCTCCCTCCCTCTTTCTTTCTTTCTTTCTTTCTTTCTTTCTTTCTTTCTTTCTATCTTTCTTTCTTTCTTTCTTGAGGGCACAAACAGGGAGAGGGCAGAGGGAGAGAGAGAGTAGACTCCATACCCAGTGTGGAACCTCATGCCAGACTTCATCTCATGACCCTAAGCCAAAATGAGATCATGACGTGAGCCAAAATCAAGAGTTGGATACTTAACCAACTGAACTACCTAGGCACTCCCATAGGGATTACTTTAAGAAATAAATAAAGGTATTCCCTATTTAGAAAGAAGGAGGAGGAGAAGAAGAAGAAGAAGAAGAAGAAGAAGAAGAAGAAGAAGAAGAAGAAGAAGAAGAAGAAGAAGAAGAACAAGAAGAGGAGGAGGAGGAGGAGGAGGAGGAGGAGGAGGAGGAGGAAGAAGAAGAAAATTTTAAAAAAAAATTTAGGTCAATATTTTTTTAACTAAAATAGGCAAAATATACTGAAATGAAGGTATCTGAAAATTAATCATGTTTTATTCATTTCCTGAGTTAACTTTGTTTCGGATCGGATTGCCTTCTAAATTGTCAAGTTTTAGGAAGGAAGAACAGAGAATGATGTTCATGCCAGAGATTGTCTTCTAAGCTGCCAACAGCTTGTCCATTTTCCTCCAGGTGCTGTCTCATTGTGCACTCACCTTCTTATGCTCGAGATTCTATAGTAGTAGCAAAAGGTTAACACGGAGAAGCGACTAGCACACTACCATCATATTTCTAAAAGTTGTTTAGTTACCAACACTTTTTGCAGTGGTATTTTTCTGAGGTAGATGAGCTATAAACAGCTGTCTTCCAGTTTAATATCAAAAGCCGCCTTAGACAGGCTATGATTGCTTTACCTGTCTCTCTTGGCAAACAGTGGTTCCAGATATTGGTGCCCAGAGATAAGTGGGGAGCTGAAAGTCAAGAAAACCTCAATATTTATCTACCTCAATATTTTGCCAAAGACAACTATGAATTCAGAGTATTAAACAAGTGACTATAATAGCTTTTCCTTATTATCTCATTTTTATTCTGAATCCTGGGAGGTGGTAGTTTGAAGCTATTCATTTAACTTCCCTAACCTTCAATTTCTTCATCTAAAAAAGAGGGAGAGAATATATTTTCACTATACTAAAAGCACTGAAAATCACATCCAATTAAAGATTCTCTGGTTCATAAATTCCACATTACAAATAAGGAAATGAGTTACAGAGGACATTAGGGAACAACTCTAAGTCCAACCTACTACATGGTAGTGAGATTAAGCTTCAAAATCCAGGCCTCCTGGTTCCTAGCTCAAGAGATAAGTCCAAAATGAAGCCATTCAGAAAGTTAGGAGGAATTTCATTAGCAATAAAACAAACAAAAACAAAACAAAAGGGTGAGAAAGTACACAGACAAAAGCGATGCTACAAACACTAGACTTCCCCATCACTAGCAAGACTGAGCAGGAATGTGGGCCCCATGGTGAATGCAACCAGTCAGCCTTGATGCTTAAAAAAAAAAATTGCAAGAAATGTGAAGTATCTCTCACCTTAAGTGAGCTGGACAGGAGCTAAGCACAAGGGAGGTGTTAGAAATGACGAAGAGGCCCTTGTCTGGTTCACTGTGGCACTCATTCAGGTCAGTCACTAGAAATAACCCGCGGCTCTGAGTTTTAACACAGGCCATTCAGAGGCCAGATGGGAACACTTCACAGAGCTAAAACGCATCTCCTCTGGGGCTAAGAAATTTATTCCAACTTATCTACAAACCTCTTTTTCCCCGCTCATGTTTAAGATTAGAAGTTGAATCACTAAGTTTTCTTCTTGCTCCTTAACTTAAAAAAAAATCAATAATCTTTATTTTCTAAGGATCTTTGTAGATTCTGCTGGAAGCTACTCTATAGTTGACTCAATTGCTTTCAGAATAGCCCAGACTATGAACCCGTTGGTAAGCTGAGCTTTTAATGTTTAATATTTCAACATAATTACATTTGGGATGATCTTATTTCTCTTTTGAAGAGCTTGATCCTAAACCACCTTCATAATCACTATAGCAAGTTGCTGCTTTGAATCAGAAATGGTTTTTAAAAAAATTGGTAGGGGCACCTGGGTGGCTCTGTCGGTTAAGCATCTGACTTCGGCTCAGGTCATGATCTCATGGTTTGTGGGTTTGAGCCCTGCATCGGGCTCTGTGCTGACAGCAGCTCAGAGCCTGGAGCCTGCTTCAGATTCTGTGTCTCCCTCTCGCTCTGACACTCCCTGCTCACGCTCTTTATTTATTTCTCTCAGAAATAAATAAAACATTTTTAAAAATTGGTAACTTCATTTTCAGCACAAAACATACAACTTGTGTTAACTTCAAAATCAGAAATAGGGTTCCACTGGTGGGGGTCAGGGGGGTGAGGGGGAGAAGGACTCACCTTTTCAGCAGGCAGTGGTTTAAGAAAGCATCCTGCAGATTGTCCCGAAAGCAAAATCCATCCTTCCATTTCTGCAGTGTGTACGGCCTCTAACCAGGCACTGAAATGTTGCTAAATTTGAAATCATGTTCTAACACACCACACCCTAGCTTTGAGCTGTTAGAGGCACTGGTACAGGTAGAATCAGAAGCCGGCACCTGCAAAGCCCTAATGGTTTGGGCAATAGGGACCAGATAGGATAAAGAATGTAGGCTTCGGACAGCTTCCTGGAAGCCAGGTGTTAGCCTCTAGTGCTGTGTCACTGTCAAGTTCAGTTTCTAAGTGTGTGGGCTAATTGATTAACCCTGTGAGTCAGCTGTGGCCACATCGCCTTCATATTGCAATGAATGTGTGAAACAAAAAACAAATGTTTCTTACGCTTCTCAATAAATTCAGTTCCTTTTTTCTTATTCACTTCTTTAATGGAATGCCTTTTTGATTATAGCAATGAGGAAATGGGCAATAGAGCTAAGAATGCATCTCCATTGACAAGTTACAGGGGGTGAAATGACTATTGTCATGAGCAGAAACTGCCCCTCCGTTGCAGAGAGGATATAATGGACATTCCTTCCTTTTGCTCCTCAACCGGCAGGCCTCTGAGTGTGTTATATCAGGAAGTGGAGGTCCCATGGAGATTAGAGGATGAGACCACATCCACATGGGTAAAGGGGAGCATTTTCCCGGTGGGGTGTGTGTGTGTGGTCATTCCCAGGGAAGGCGGCTGGACCTCAGCAGGGAGCCAGAAGTGGGAGGGCCAAGGCACGCAGACAGGAAGGGCAACCTCTTCTCCTCATAGCCTCCCTCTGCCCTTAGGCTGGACTCAGACATAATTCTCCAACCCCAGCTCTGGGGAAGGGAATAAGATGGCCTCCCTGGGAGAGGAAGCCTGGGAGCGAGGTGGCAAGGCACATCCTGAGCGCTGCCGTCCACACTGATGTTGAGGATCGCTTTCACCAGCTCCACTCAGCCATGGTGTTGCTGGGAGGAATTACAGGTGGAGCTGTGAGTCTTTGCCTGGATGAGCGTGTTACACGTCTCAGGTGGAATAGTCCCAAAGGGAAAGTGAACGCTGGGAAGCAGAAGATGACATGAGGTGGCCTGCACCGGCTGTGCCTCTTCCTCTGTTCCTAACGTTGCAGGCAGTTTGCACAGCAGATGCACACGGGACTCTTGAGCCAGACTTTGTGGGCTAATGTCTCAGTCCTATCACTTACTGGTTGTTGACTTTGGATGAGTTAGCCTCTCTGGGCCTCAATTTTATTGTCTATGAAAGAGGGATAGTAGCAAGTTGGTTGGAGAATTAAATGGAGGTTTTTTTAGCAATATGCAAATGCTATCTAAGTGTTAGCTTTCATTTTAAGATTAAGGATGCTGTTAGATTTCCTTACATCAGGATTCTCAGGATCACTGGTGAAATGGGTATGCAGCTACATGAGGCAAAGAAGGCCAAGGTAACAGGAAGGATGGGAAGATCAATGAAAGGACGATGTGGCCCCCATATGGCAATGAATGTGGAATAGTTACAAAGGATACCCTGAACTGTCACCCCCAGGGGAAATTGTCATGTTATCCTAGTTTCCGCCAAATGGGGAAAGGATTAGGGGTGAACTTTCAGCTTGACGGTAGCAAGAGGAGTGGCTTCAGCTCAATTAAACCTCTGCCTCCATGAAATGAAAACTTCTTATATTTTACAATACAGTGACCTCAAGCACAAACTCTAAGAATATTTGGTGCAGCAACTGAAAAAGGAGATGATGAGAACACTTAGTCAGTCATAAGGAGAGACTGTTCGGCTCTCGTCTGATGTCCTCTTGTGACATATAAGGTCTGCTGATCCCCTGATGAATTAGTTTCCTAAGGCTGCCATAACAAATTACCACAAATCGAGTGGCATAAAACAAAAGCAATGTATTATCTCACAGTTCTGGAGGCTGGAAGTCCAAAATCAAGGAGTTTTCAGGGTTGATTCCTTCTGAAGGCAACAGTTAAGGTCCAGGATGAGCATGATGACCCCCCCTCCAGCTGCGGATGGGAATTTCCAAAGGGTCCAACAGTGACAGAGTCGGGTGTCTATGGCAGGGTTAGGGTTTGCAAGTACTAGGGCCAGTGCTGGGGATACGGCTGCAGAAAAGACGATCCACATCTATTTGTGCTGCCCTTTCTACACCAAACTGCTAAACCTCCATCAGAGAATTGCCTGATCTCCTCGGGGCACAGAGAGAGGAAGGACAGAGAGCACAGCGCGGGTCTTTTGCCCAGAGAAACAGCCAATGCTCCTGAAGGCTGGCCCGATGTGCCAGTGCCTGACATGAAAGATGGCCTGTCACTAGACAGAACCAAGGATGACATTCCAAGCCACTTTATTTTCAAATGAGCGAAAGCAAATCACCGGCCCTGCCTTTTCATCTGGCGTGGTATTTTCTACATGCAGCGGCACTTAGCAACGGCTTCATCCCTCCTGATTAGTGCTGCCATTAGAGAAATGATTCCTCAGCACACTGAGTCATCTCAGATCCTGACAACTGTAACCATTCCAGATGGTGAGAACATCAACGACCATAATGGCCCTTCCAGTCAGTGTTTGCTGCGGATTGTTCTCGGAACCGCAGGGGACAGACAGCAGCTTGTAGCCAGGAGAGATTTACAAGGTGTGGCTGCAAAGGAACAGCACAGATTCCACAAGCCACGTGTGGAAATCAGTCACTCTTCCTCAGGGCCACAACCTACGGCCAGGGACCAGATCACAACACCAACCTTGAGAAGCAAAGAACAAAAAGCCCGGGGCGACCCAGCAAAATGCGGAGCAAGACACAAGAAACAGGTGCTCCGTCTGTCTCCGGGACAGTGCTGTCAACACAGGCTCTTTGCCGGCTCCTTTCATACTGTCACCTAGACGGACGCGCAGGCCTCAGAGGAAAAGACAGGCATCCAATATGCATGTCTTTCGGTGTGAAGAAAAGGAAGCCATCTGCAATCGCTCATGTAGACAGCAAAAAGCCCAACATCTTGGCATTTTGGATTTTCAGGGAAAGATATGCTAAGCTGGAGAAAAATAAAGGCGGTTTTTAGAATTTGTGCAAATGACTTCACAAAGCTGGTTGAGTTGAGCAGTTTCCCTCCCGCACCTGAATGTCTGGTTTTGAAGGGCTATGGGAGCGTACTAAGCACCGCTGAATTTATTTTACCAATTTTCCAGCTTATGTTATAAAAAATAGTACCGGGCAAAGGCTCATCATCATCACTGCACGGTGAAGTGCTCAGTCCACAATTGGTTGTTTAAAGTTAATAGTAGATCAACTGAGCAACTACTAAAAAGATGATGCATTGGCTTAATTCCGTGTTGTTACGAAGCCCAGCAGCTGAGTTAATATATACATGGAGATGTTGGCAGACGGCTCCTTTTGGTAATAATATTCATTTTTATGAATGGCTCATTTATTTTTTATATGTTCCTCTTTAGCCCTGCCCTCATTTCTCCCCTTTGTTGCTGAGCCTGGCTCCCAGGACTCTGAAGATAGAGGGGGAGGGATAGCTCTGAATCTTAATGGAGAGAAGGAACAGGCTGCTGCCTAGGATGGCTCCACAGCAGTGAAAAATACAGAGAAAAAAATTAGGAAAATGAATCCGTGGCAGCAATTGGTTTCAGAAGTGCCAGTCGGCTGGTTATTTACTGAGTCTACACCCTGCGTCTCTTCATAGGTGTGTTTGTTTCAAATCCAGGTGGTGACTCATCATCACGGTGAAATTCTCCCATCCACTCACTTCCTGCAGGAGGAAACTATAGATGTGCAAGGCATTTTATCTTTCTATCTAATCACCTGAAGAACAAGAGGAGCATACTTACTTGTGTGTGTGTGGGGCGGGGGGGAATGTACAGCCCTCAAAGGAAAATTCACTAGACCTTTGCCTTGCAAGTCATTGAAGCGTAGCGGAGAGGGGCTTATAGCTACTGAAGCTTCTCTCTTGCAATTGCAGGTATGTTTACGGCAGGGCCCCAAAGGATCTGATCATCGCTGCTGAGGAGCTCCAGGATTTTCTCTGCCTACCAAGCTATCTGCTTTCCCCAGCTTTCTGAATGTTCACTGTGAAGGAAGGCCTCAAGGCAGTCCTCCATTATCCCAGGAGCAGTATCCCTCTTCGTTTGGCCTCTCTCCACACAGTCCTCCTGTGGAACAAAGATGCAATGGGAAACTCGGGAAAGGAAGGCTAAGGAGCACTTTGGGATCATAGGCCACAGCTGAGGGAGAGCTGAGACTCCCTAAGACATAAGAGAGACAGTAGAGCCAAGTGGCCTGGAACTTCCGCTGCAGAGTCTGGGATCCTGGGCCTCCTGCTTGCGAGATGGTGACCCTCAGCAAGTTATTTAATTAGCCTCTTTGTGCTTCCATTTCTGGAAATTGAATACAGTCATAATAACTCCCTCACAGGTGTGTTAAGAGATATACGTGAGTTAGTACGAGTAAAGTACTGAGAATGTTGCCCAGTGCAAGGTAAGTTTTAGCCCTCTTGTGGGTATTTCAACTTCCTGTACTAAGCAGTCCCTAATTTAAATGCCAAAAAAATGCCCACTTGTACCCATCACCTTAAACTAGCAATAGGAAGGGCTCATCAGGGGAAATTAAGCCTCTCCCTCTCAGATCCATAATGAAGGGAGCTGGCCTGGGAAAGTACTGTATGTGGGTGCTGACAGAACCACATGTGAGTTTTCCCACGCAGTTGGAAAACTGAGAAGACCTCGCCTTGCAGGACTCAGAGCTAGTCATGCCTCACTTGTATCGGTATCTCATCGAGTCTTGCGGGTCTCACTTGGCACTGTGCAGGGGCTGCTAAAAAGGCCCAGGAAGTCAAAGCAGACCTAACTGCCGGAGGTCTTATGCTTTGAAACAGATGAGACATTCATTCAGAGGGAACAGTAAGCTAATGGAAAAGGCAGCGTCCGATCAAGCTTCCCCAGTGTGTGTTGAGATGCAAGTGCTCCGGAACTCAGGGCAGAGAGAGGCCAGTGCAAACAGCTCAGCCCTGGAAGCCACGGTGCTGGTCCTTCAAACGTTTGCTTTTAGGGATGATAGGGTGCTTGCTTATTCTTTTTCTTCCTCTTTCTCCTTCTCCATCTCCATCTTCTTTGAGAGTTTATTTGCAGTATGTTTCAGAGGAAGATGCAGCACACTGAGGCTGAATAAGAGCTCTTGGAAAATTTCTGTGTGATCTATGGATCCTCTGCTTCAGAATGACCTGACATGCTCATTAAGACAGCTAGTTCCCGGGTGCCTGGGTGGCTCTGTAGATTAAGCGTCCGATTTCAGCTCAGGTCATGATCTCACTGTTCACGAGTTTGAGCCCCGCATCGGCGCATTGGGCTCTGTGCTGACAGCTCAGAGCCTGGAGCCTGCTTTGGATTGTGTCTCCCTCTCTCTCTGTCCCTGCCCGGCTTGCTCTCTGGCTGGCTAGCTTTAAGTAAAGCTGGAAAAATAAAGAAACATTTTTAAAAATTAAAAAAAAAGACAGCTGGTTTTTGGGCCAAACCCCCTTTGTCATTGTAACTCAAGACTTCGAATATTTTTTTTATTAAAAAAAATTTTTTTTTTACAGTTTATTTATTGTTGAGACAGAGAAAGACAGAGCATGAGTGTGGAAGGGTCAGAGAGAGAGGGAGACACAGATTCTGAAACAGGCTCCAGGCTCTGAGCTGCCAGCAGAACTTGACGCGGGGCTCGAACCCACGAACCGCGAGATCATGCCCTGAGCCGACGTCGGACGCTTAACCGCCTGAGCCACCCAGGCGCCCCAAGGGAATTTTTAAGCTGCTCAGATAGATGGTTTGTGTGCATACTTTGGTGTGACACCTGTTGACTTGTAGATGATCTAGCTGCTTTGTTTTGCAGATGGGGAAACTGAGGCCAGGGAAAAGAAGCATCTTTCCCAAAGTCACTCAGCTAGTTAGTGGTAGAAGCAGAACCCTGTAGGCGAGGGAATACAGGAGTGTTCTGACTACAGACAGGGCTTGGGCTCTCTGGATGTGAAACCTTCCCAGACAGGCAAGCACTGAGTTAGGTTTCCTCTCCTGCTGGCATATAGTTCTGGCCACAGCAATATGGGATTCTTGCCATAATTTACAACATACATAAATTCTGCATTTCCAAATAAAACTGGAACCCAATAAATGTCCAAAGAAAATAAATTAATTTTAACGAGGATCTCAAGTAGTGTTTACAAATTTTGCATGTTTCATTTGGTAATTTAATGCTATTTTTACCTTGAGCATTAATATGTAATTGATGAAATTTTTTAAGATAGGAAAGAAGAGGCCATAGATTATTTCCTCTAGCCTTTAAAATTCCACAGGAATTAACACAAAACTATGTAAATTAGCAAAGAGTAGATAATGACAGAGTTGGAGAAACGTCAGCAATAAAGGGGGAAGGTGGGAACAGTGTAGCTACAGTACTGATACACGTACCTTACCTCAAAGTAACAATGTCTTCAAAAATGTCATTATGGCTCATGCTTTTGTCATCATATTGAAAATAATTCAAGGCCAGAGTCTATGACTATTGTCTCCTTTGGAATGTCCCACAGCACTAAGCTCAGTCTTGCATAAACACACAAAATATGCTGCCTGATGAATGGGAGAGGAAGGCGGGGAGAAGGTGAAATAGTGAGACGGGTGTGTGAGGGTGGGAAAGGGAAACTGAAATCAAGACGTGGAGGAAGTCTGTGTCTAGTTAATCTGTTACAGAATTGGTGTGCTTCGCAGGGGTGGGAGGGTCACAGAGGAGAATGGTGTGGTTGACAGGCAAGCCACCATGAGCCCAAGGAGGCACAGACTCTTAGTAGGGCCAATGCAGAAAGCTCTGGTGATAGACTCTAATGCTAGAGTGTGTAAGACACTGCCTATCCAACTTTAAATCTCTCAGCAAACAAACAGTAAAAGCATCTAAGGTGGATAGCTGTCTGTCGTAATTTCATTCACTCAGGTTTTGTTTGTTCACCGATTCAGTTATTCTAAAAAGATTTCTTTCTAATAATAATGAAAAGAATGACTAAGTAATAAAGTGCTTGCTCTGGACCATCATCACCCCCATTACGTAGTTGAGGAGCTGAGGCTCAGAGAAACTGGGTAACTTGCCCAAGGTCACACAGCTGGGATTCAAACCCACGACTGTTCCATGCCAGCCTCTCCTTCGAATCACTGCAGCGTTGCATGAAGCGAGCCTTTATGCAGGCATGTTCATCTGGAGCTGCTCCAAACCTTCCCCACATTCTGTTTTATCACTTCATCCACAGAATCCGGTTCTCGCCTCAGCTCCGCCCCCCACTTGCAGTGTGAAGTCAGCCAAACCTCTTTGTTTCTATGGGTCAAGTCTCTTCATCAGCAAAGCAGGGATTGTATTCCTTTCTCTCTAAAATTCCATGTACCTATAAGTGGATGCTCACTCCTCTCAGGTGGGGAAACATTTATGAAACTGCACATTTCTCTCATGACCTCAACTATCTCATCTAGGTGTGGCTTCTTGTGGTGGAATCAGCCATTGCCCATCCGATAGACACTATTCTTAGTAGAACCCTTGACTTTCTTCAAGGTAGCAATACACCCATCAAAAGGACTACATTTTCTAAAGGCAGATGCACCGCTTTTCTAGGATTTTCGGCCAATGAGATGTAAGTTGGATCGGGCTTTCAGAGGAGCACATCTCACCTGCCCACTTTTTCCTTCCTGCCAGAAAGACAAACTTGATGGCCAGAGCTCCAGGGGCCATCTGGAGCCAAAGGCAGCTTTAAGAATACAATCTACATGCTAAGAACAGCAGCATAGAAAGTTAAGACCATGGTCTCCAATGACCGTGGAGCCATCATTCCAGCCCTGGGCGCCCTACCTCCAAATTTCTTTTAGGTGAGACAACAATAATCTCTTCTTTTGGATTTTCTGCTACATGCAGGCAACTGATTCTCACTAATATGTCCACAAACTTATCACTCTTTCTTTCTCTAGCTATATTTCTCTTCAATTGTAGTGTTAAATTTGCTGCAGCCTGCTGGACAAATTGATGACCCCGCTGGCACCACCAAATCAATGTGTACAATGCTAGATTCATAATCTGAAAAACATAACCTTAAAAAAACTGCTTTCTCTTGCGTTCCCTGGTGCAGCAAATGGCAACACCGCGTTTCCTGCCCCTGGCGTTCAAGGCCTAGTGTTAGTTTTAATTCACCGTATTCAGTCAGTTGCCAAATCCTGGAGATGCTCCATTCATTGATCTAACATTTTGAGGACATACTAGTTCAAGAGACGCTTGGTGCTGAGAACACAAGAGTGAGGCAAACAGACATTTATTGGTTCTCATGATGCCTGCTATCAAGGGCAGGGATTTATCTGTTCTCCTGAAGCTTATAACCAAGACAAGCATTAGTTGTACAATCACGCAAACAAATGTGAAATTGCAATGGCAGCATATGCTACAAAGAAAAGGCACCGAGAACATAAGTGGGGGCCAGGGAAGGCTTTGACTAGGCTGGAGACTGAAGGACGGGTGGACCTAATTTGAGTAGGGAGGGGTATAGGGTGGCAGAGGTACATTTCAGGCGGAGGAAAGAGCACGTGAGGAAGTCTGAGGAAGGAAGGGGCAGGGTATACTCCAGAGGTTAAAAGAAGGCTGTTGGCTAGGGCACTAGGAGCCATGAGGGAGCCAAGAGGCAAAGGTGGTGTTTGGACAAATATGGAGGACTTTGAGCTTCATTTGAAAAACAAAGGGAAGGCATTTGAAGGCTTTTAAATGGCTGAGGGAGGGTGGGCAGTGACCTGGTCATATTAGCTGTATCCTCTCATTTCTTTTCTCTTCTTTCCTTAATTCCTTCCGCTGCCACCCATTCCCAATACTTGCTTCTCTCCATGAAACTCACCTGCACACATGAGGATCATTCTTCTGTTCTTCCAGGTACCAGTGCAGAGCATTTTGCTCTTGTTCCCAAAAGCCTTCAAGAGCCCCTCATTCCTGTGGAATCAGATCCACCTTCCTGAGCCAGAGAGAGTTCAAGGCCCCAGCTTCCCGGTACCTGCTTCCTCACGTGCCCCTCTCCCTCACACGCCCTGCGTGCCGCAGCCACACTGTGCTGTCCTGCGCTCCCCAACTTCGTGCCTTTCCTTGTGCTTTTCCCTAGGGACTGGAATGCCATGTTCTTGAATGACCATTTGTCACAACCCTCTGTCTTTTAAGACCTTGCTCCACCTCAACTTTCTCCCTCAGATTTTGCCTGCTGTCCCCAACTGAGTCATCTTTCCTCCTCTGTGTCTCTGAGCCCTGTATATCTGCTCCTCACTAGGATCTTGTCACTATGCATGTGGGCACAAGCCTTATCTCCCAAAACAGCTTGATGATACTGCCTGCTTCTTTTCTGCACCCAGTAGGTCCCACTGTGCCCTACTTAGTGCAAGGGGCTCAGCAAATGTCAACTGGAGGAACAAATGAATTATACTCAAATATGTGGACGAATGCCCTTTGGGGTCACCTTTCACATAATTCCTTTGGAGTCAATGAAAATGGCACATCTGCATGGTGAGCCTGGTAACACGCAGACTGCTTTTAGAAACAGACCAGCTGGGTTCAAATCCCAGCTCTACCACACACTACCTGTGTGCCATGAGCAAGCTACCTCACCTCTCTGTAAAATGGGGGTGATAAAATACTTACTTGGGGAGTTGAGTGAGTTAGTTCATGTGGAATATGTCAAAAAGTAGGTCACAGAGTGAGTACTCAATAAAAGTCTTCATTGTCATGCTGTCATTCCCAGGCACTAGGTGACAGTGCCTTCTGTGATCCAATGACCTACAAAATGGTGCCTGGGGCCAGACTGCTGAGCAGCGTGATTTCCTACAGGCTGTTTCGCAGGGGAACCTCCCAACAGCTCTGCCTCTTGACAAAATGAGCCTGGCAGGCCCTTCGTCTTGTTCCACAGACTTTCAGTTTGTGCCATTTCGGCCTCTGGGCTGAGATCTCCATAAGGGCAGAGACAGCAAGAGTGATGGCCAACACTATGCCATCCGTACCACACACTGGAGACTCACTGTTCAGGGTGTTCACATGGATCCACTCACATGGTTTCTCAAAACAGTCTTATGAGGCAAGTAGGGCGCAGAGAGGTTTGGTAACCTTTCCAGAACCATGGAGCCAGCACTTACACCCAGCCAGTCTGGCTCCAGAGGCTATGGGCTTTCCCACGCTATCTCACCTCTCCTTTGGATCTTTATTAACTGGCACATAGTAGGCTCTCAAGAAATGTTTGCCGAAATGAATGGATCCCAGTGGTATCTTCAGGGAAGGCTTCTAGTGTTTTTTCTCTCTCCAGGATTTCTAACTGGCTCCCTCTCCCATGGAGCCCTCTAAACCCACCATAGCAGCTGCTCTCTTCAGAACAGCATGCTCTCTGGGGCTTGAGGCAGTGGCCCTGCGTGACCCTAACATGGTTCCCTCTTAGCCTCCTCGCATTCCCTTTCTTTGAAAGAGTTGCTGGAGACACCACATCACTCCTGAGAACAGAAATTGTCTTGCTAGGCTGGTGGAATTAAGAACGATTTTCTTGGCGGTGGGGGCGGATTTTAACTGGACTTTATACTCAACACTTTTTTCTTTTTTTCTTTTTTTTACTGTGTAAAATGTTTACGTATTAACTGGAGAAACTGTGGCAACTACAGAAGTATACAGGGAGAGGATTTTAAATGGAGGATATTTTTTTATGGGGCGCCTGGGTGGCTTAGTCAGTTAAGCGTCCGACTTTCTCTTAGGTCATGATCTCGCGGTTCGTGGGTTCAAGCCCCGCGTCGGGCTCTGTGCTGACTGCCAGCTCGGAGCCTGGAGCCTGTTTCAGAGTCTGTTTCTCCCTCTCTCTCTGACCCTCCCCTGCTCACGCTATCTCTATCTAGAAATAAATAAAAATATTTTTAAAAAAATAAATGGAGGATATTTTTGCTCTTTATTCAAAATATTCTTTAATATTTAAAGATCCCTACAGTAAAAAAATAAAAATGAAAAGAACCCAAGTGATTAGACGTTATGCATTAGGGAGAGAGAAAATCTTTCTAATTCTGGCTTGTTCTCATTCAGCTTCTCAAGACCTTGACAACTGCTTTAATACCTTCTGCTCCTGTCCTAAAATGGTGACATGACCCATACGGTAAAGGCAGAGTTTCAAAAACTGCCCTGATTCCCCCATTGTCCCTGAAGAGAAATGGGCAAAGTGCGTTCCCGTTCGGCCCAGGGTACAGGAATGCACGCAGAAGAAAAACTGTACATCCCACCCTGGCAAGGCTTTGAGGGCTTCTTCCCAACCCTCCCAAAAAACCCTTTCTTTCTTTTTTTTTTTTTTTTTCCCGAAAAAAGTGGCCCTGGTCATCTACACCTACATATATTCAAGCAGCTTTGTAACTGACTTCCAAAAGACATTCCTATGCTGTCAGAATATTGGATTTTCCTATCTGAGTTCTTAATACTCCAGCCTCCATTAATGAAAACTTACCCACTCTATTTTTTGTCACATAAATGACAAAGGTGATACAAATTTATGGATCTAAATGTAGAACATTTAGTAAATATTAAAAATGTGCAAAGAGGCCATGAAAAGCATCAGTAGATCCACCTTCCTGAGAACCTGGCCCACTCTGGGGTTGTGGCTCTGAATGCGGAATGTGGAATGCAGAGCGTGGAACAGAAAAGAAGAACATGTGTAGGTGGATATCTGTGTGCTTGGCTGGTCCCAAGCACCCTGCGTGTGGTCACGGCACTCCAATCCCCTTTAGAAACTACTTCCTCGTGAATCCTCTTCCCCACAACCAACCAACCAACCAATGTGTGCCCCCCCCACCCCACCCCCCGACACCAGCCTGTGGTACTACAGGGGCATGTCAACCCCAGTCAGTCCCAATACCATTTTCACAGGGTGAGGCATAAAACTCAGTCTAATCTAATTCCTTCTGGGGGACTTTTCTTTCTTTCTTTCTTTCTTTTTTTTAAATATTTTTATTTATTTCTAGGAGAGAGAGAGAGACAGCGTGAACAGGGGAGGGTCAGAGAGAGAGGGAGTCACAGACTGAAACAGGCTCCAGGCTCTGAGCTGGCAGTCAGCACAGAGCCCGACGCGGGGCTCGAACCCACGAACCGCGAGATCATGACCCAAGCGAAAGTCGGACGCTTAACCGACTAAGCCACCCAGGCGCCCCTGGGGGACTTTTCTTAACTGGGTGAGAGAAAGAGATTCCCTTCTGCTCTGGTGGTAAAGATGGAAAGATGAGCTCCCTGGAGCTACTAGCTGCAATAGCTCTAGCCCCACGGAGAAAGTTGCTTCAGACAATGAAGGGAAGACAAAGCTATTGATGAATCCATCAGATATGAGTCCCTGCTCTGGCTGTTCCTCACTGGAGCTGAATCTGCGCTGGTTGTCTCTGAGAGCAGTGACTTCCTGCCTTTGCCCAATTTGGTCACCTGAGCCTACACGTTTCTTTCAGTCTGAGGTATTTTGAGTTGGAAAATTTCTCATGGAATCAAGAGTCTTATTTAAACAAACACATCTATGTTACATGTAAGGAAAAAAAAATAAGGGGGTGCTTTATTTAGGATAAATTTTAAAAATGTATTCGAGGGGCGCCTGGGTGGCTTAGTCGGTTAAGCATCCGACTTTTGCTTAGGTCATGATCTCGCGGTTCGTGGGTTCGAGCCCTGCGTCGGGCTCTGTGCCAACTGCCAGCTCAGAGCCTGGAGCCTATTTCAGAGTCTGTGTCTCCCTCTCTCTGACCCTCCCCTGCTCACTCTGTCTCTCTCTCTCTCTCCTAGAAATAAATAAAAATATTTAAAAAAAGATGTATTCGAAAGAAAGTATCAGGCCTTGCCCTGCCGGCCCCTCGTGTGGCCTGCTCTGGATCTGACCAGAGTTGTAGGTGGCGTGCTCCTTCTCAGACAATCCAGCTAGATGCCACCACTCTCACAGCTCTGATCGGGGGCCAGGGGATGTGTCCCAATACTGTGGGAGCATGAATCCTAGCCTAGCCTTGTTATTCATGCCCTTTCTCTAGAACTGGGTTCCTCAACTTGATGGGGAGGAGGGCTGACCCCATCATAGAGAAGGTAGTGTTATCTCGTGTCCTTTCTGCCCTCCACCATTAAGCCAGGCAGACCACCATTCCCTGTGCATCCAGTGGCCAATGATGGCAGACTCTGGATAGCTCAGCTCCATTGTGGAAATCGCCCAGGCTCCACCTCGCTCCCAGCCCTTTCTAGTCTGCTTCTGTCTAACTCCTGCTCCAGACTTGTATCCCAGATTGTGATTCCTATCCTGCCCCTTTGTTTTTCACAACTAATCTTGGTTTCACCTGTTGAGCCAGAACGGTCTCCAAGAACTTCTTCTCACATTTTCCCCGCCGCCTGCTTCAACTCCCTGTGTTCCCCTTGTTTGTACTTCAGCCCCACTCAGAACACAAATCTTGACATTAATTCATTTGGCTGCCTCCCCAGATATATCTATCCCTACCAGGTCCCTGAAGGCAGAGGGCTGGGGAGTTAAGCAAAGAGGAAGGATGGAGGTCCATCTGGAACGGAACACAAAGGCCCATCTGGCCTACAGACAGGAAGTCACATACACATGAGGTAAAAAGTCATTAGTCACTGCATGTAACAAGATAGAGGAACTTCTTTACAGATTCGTGGAGGTGAGAAATAAATGGGTTCCCTAGTCTACTATCTTGCCCCATTAGGCGGCTTGGTTGGCTTCACCTGGGAAATGGGAAATGTTTCCAGGAAAATTTACGGCACCTCTTATTTTGTTCACCTGTCTTCGTATCCAGGGAAGAAACAATCCACATCTTGTTTGTATCATTACCCAAAATAGATCATTTACTCTTTTCATTAATGCAACTTGTATTTCTTTTCCCCACGGACATTCTAGACAGCAAAGAAGAGGAGCCCAGAGCTGAGCCAAAAGAGCATCTTGAGAGGGTTTCAGTGACCCCCGTGGCCTCTCCTTGTATTCCTTCCCCTCTAAACGGGGGCCACCTTTTCTCCTCCGCCTCTACTTGCTTGTCGTTTCCATTTTGATTCTTCTCTGCCACCTTCCAGATGGGATTTAAAATAACTGGAAATAAAAAGCACACACGAAAGGATAATGCCAAATAAAGATTAAAAAATAATATCAGAATCTGTTAGACGGTGAGAGAAACACAAATTGGAAACTTGGGTAGAAAATGGTAATGGGCAGTAAGCAATTCTCTACTTGGGCCCTGTTTTCACCGATGATCAAAACTGATTTGGTAGTCGAGTAAGAGTAGTGCAGTGACTCTTGGCTCAGTAGGTGATTGGTTTTTCCATGATTATTGAGCGTTTACTAGTGCCATGCACTCACTGTTCAGGATACAGAGATGCCTGACATTGTTCAATCCCCATCTTCAAGGTGCTCACAATCTAATCTGGTCCCATTATAACTTTATGTACTGAGAATAGTCATAAGTTTCTATGCGTCCGACCCACCCACAGGCTCTTCTAGGTTATGTGTCATGCCTCATGTAGCTGGTGAAACCTACCCAAAATTATTTGACCAGAGATCTATGTCCAAGCCAAAGATAGCCATCAGGCATTGGACTCAAGGGAAATCAAATATTCCTAGGGACACTTCATGTGAGACTGCCTGTTATATTTCTTCTGTATTGCACGGGGCCATGCAAATTTTGGCAGATTGTGTTTTCCAAAATGCCTATAACACATCGCCTATCCCACGTGCTCTTGACACTGCTCCCGTTGAATGGTGGCATTTACATCCTCTCTCCCTTGAACTTTGTGACTGCTTCAAATGGCAGAGTATGGCAGAAGCAATAATATGTGTCTTCCGAGTCTAGCTTATAAAAATGCCATGTACTTCCACCTTGTTCTCTTGGGATATTGCTCTCAAAACCAGCTACCATGCTGTGTGGCAGCCATGGAGAAGCCCGTGCAGTAGGAACCAAGGCCTCTGGCCCGCACACCTGGCTGGGTTCCAATCAAACAGCCGGGTACCACCTTGCCAGCCATGTAAGTGAGCCACCTGAAAGCAGACCCCCCAGACCCAGTTCAGTTGCCCAGCTGATGCTGGGCAGAGATAAGCTATTCCCAGTGAACTCCCCCCCTACAAATCGCAGACTCATGAGCAAAATAGATGACTGTTGCTGGTTTTAAGCTACTGGGTTCATTTGTTTTATTTTTTGTTGTTGTTGTTTTGTCCTTGGTTTAAGCTACTAAACTTTAAGGCAGTTTGTTAGGCAGCAATACATGGCCAAAATACCAATTCAATCAGATTTTCTCTCTTGGAAAGTATCGATGCTTCCAGAGGTGGGACTCTTGAACCCAGGCTGAATCTTAAACAATGCTGCTTCTCCTCTTCTGCACAAGTCCTCGGTACGTGTCAGGCTTGGCTGTTCTGAAGGCCACAATGACTGTGGCTGTAGAAGACATGATTTTTCAAGCAACTCAAAATTCTTCCATGTGCTAGCACAGAACCCCTGTGTCCGAGACTCTCTGGGTTTGCCTTTGATTGTAACCATCAAGAGGACAACCACTATCCTAGTGACTTCAGCTCCAGTAAGTGGGATTTTATTTTTATCTCAGTGACCAAATCCTTACTGGAACCTAGGCTGGAAACTAGGTTTCATTGTTTGTTTGCTTGTTTTTACCTTATCACCCCTCTTCCAAACCCTAGCTTTTTTTTCTAATCATGACATTCCATTTCTACTGGTCCGAGGTCCTTCCTTCTCTGCCCTCCTGAAGCTTCTGTTACTTCTTGCCTGACTGTGCCCACCTTCAGGTCTCCTTGACAATGATTGACACCTTCTTAAACATTCTCCTATTGCTTATACTGGGAAGGCAGTTTAGTGTAGCAGTTTAGTGTGCTTTGGAATTGGGAAGACATGGGACAAATTCACAAGTTCTCTAATCTTATCGTTAAAGGGTACTGTGAGAGGCGCCTGGGTGGTTCAGTTGGTTAAGCATCTGATTCTTGATTTCGGCTCAGGTCATGACCTCACAGTTCCTGAGATGGAGCCCACATCGGACTCTGCACTGACAATGTGGAGCCTGCCTGGGATTCTCTCTTCCTCTCTCTCTGCCTCTCCGCACTCGCATGCGTGTGTGTGTGTGTGTGTGTGTGTATGTGTGTGTGTGTGTGTAAGTAAACATTTTTTAAAAATTTATTTTGATGATTAAAATGAGATGATATAGCACTTAGCACCTTATGGCCAGGATTGCTACATCATCTGATACCCAATATTCTTTCACTGCTTTGAGAAGCAGACTCTCATTGTTGGGTGTGATAATGTACCAACCCTGAAGACCCTACCTGTGCCAACCTTACAGTTCCCCGCTGCCTCGCAGACAGGTTGGATAATGAGATGTAGGCCAAGTTGTTTCAACGGGCTGGCAGGAAAGCTCTTTAAAGGGACTCGCCCCTGTGCTCTTTCCCTTTCTCTCCTTCTTGTGGACACCTAGCTGGGGCAAGTGTATAGTATGGCGCCCCTGAGGGTGGAAGCTCTGCCCTAATGGAGGGGGAGAGAGTTTGGAGGAATCCAGGGCCCAGATGCCCAAGGAGTTACCATGCCAGCTTACCTCTGTACTATCTCACATGTGACCAAAAAAGATCCTGCTTAAAAAATTTTCATTTTGTGTGTCTAGTATTTGAAGCTGAACTTAATTCCCAACTGCTACACACAGTAAGTGCTAGTTAGTACCACTGTGCTCTCTTCATATCTCTGTTCTAATGCTGTAGGGCTGTCTGCTCTTTGGGTCCAAGCCATCTCAAGGCTGATCCGCCCCAACACTTCAGTCGCATAGTCACTTTGGTTAATACAGGAAGGATGTACACCCTGCAGCAGACTCTAGGGGTGTATCGATGCTGTGATTGACCAGGTTTTACTTTAGTTGGGGCCTTGGGGAGAATCCTTTCTGCTCGTTGTTTGTCAAGGTACTGACTAGTTTTTGTGATGTGCAGGGATGCATCCTTATTCATGATGTCTTCATATTATCTCTGTGTTGTGAACGTGTCTGTCAGCCTTGCTCTAACTATTATAATGTCAAGGTGTAGAAAATGAAATTAGAATTAAAGACATGAAGAAAAGTGAGAAATCAGGAAAAAGAGAAAGCTTTACCTCTAAGATTTTTCTTAAAATTTCATTTTAGAGAGAGAGAGAGAAAGCATGAGCAAGGAGGAGGGCCGGAGGGAGAGAGGCAGGGTGGGGAGAGAATCCCAAGCAGGCCCCGCACTGTCAGTGCAGAGCCCAACCTGCGGTTCAAACTTGTGAACAGTGATATCATGACCTAAATCGAAACCAAGAGCTGGATGCTTAACTGACTGAGACACTCAGGCGCCCCTAAGATATTTTTCTGTTTTTACTAAAAATACTTTTAAAATGATATTCCACAGACGATTAAAATTTCATTTCTCAATTTAAAAATATTTTGTAAAGAAAAAAAAACCAGAATGTGTTATAACATCTTTTAGGCATGCAGAAAATCCAATGAATTTTTAGGGTAGACAATGTTGTATAAAGCAGGTTCAATTTAAAAAAAAAAACCTTTTAAAATTGGTATTGCTTCATTTATTTAAAGAAGTGTATGGATTGGGGCACCTGGGTGGCTCAGTCCGTTAGGCCTCTGACTTCAGCTCAGGTCATGACCTCACAGTTCGTGAGTTGGAGCTCCACTTCGGGTTCTATGCTGACATCTCAGAGCCTGGAGCCTGCTTCAGATTCTGTGTCTCCCTCTCTCTCTGCCCTTTGCCCGCTAGCACTCTGTCTTTCTGTCTCTCTCTCTCTTCCTTTCCTTCAAAAAATAAAAATTAAAAATTAAAACAAAAGAAGTTTATGGATCAAAAGAGATAATTATAAAAGGTAACAATCCTTCATTTTCATAGTCACAAGTCAAATTAAAAGAATTTCCTTTAAAAAGATGTATAATTCCCTCCTTTACTCTTAGTCAACAACATTTTAGTAAGCAAATACCTTACTTTCAAATAAGAATTTATCTTCAGTGTTGATATACATTAAATACATAGAAACTAATGTCAAAGGTACTCTTTACTGCTATCTTATAGTGCTTTATTATTAGTTAAATTCAGAAATTAGATGCTTTTCCATCTAACACTGCGGAATGAGCTCGTTAGTACACCAATGTGTATGTACTTATTTATTTTTTATAAAAAATCATACACCTGGGTATAATTTATACATATATAATGGATATCTGACATTTCTGAAGCCATAAGGTATAAATAAGGAAAATATTATTACATATATTATTCTCAGCATACAGGGCAGGATAAAGAACCCAACACCTGTAATCAGTCTTAAAACTTTAGTAGTTTCACAAACCAGTTCTAATCAATAGTGATGGGACCATTTCTTACATGAGGCTTATAGGACAGAATTTTTACATTGAAGCCAAGTGATAAATATAACATCTGATTATCTTACTGACCTTCTGAGAAATTACTTTATATTACTTGAAAAATGGGAGTCTAACATAGTATTTTTTACATTATTTTCACTTGACTTTAAAAACAAGATGCATACATGCAAAATTATTAATGATCTACCAGATTATTTTTTCACTCGCTGGAAAACTATAACCTCTGCTCTTTCTGAAGGCTAACATTTATTAAACATGCAGAGTTTTCCCATGTTCTTGATGTTATTTATAATGTCAGAGGTTTCACTGAAGTCAGAGTAATACAGTGATTACTCTCCACTGATCTTTCTTTATACTGGAAAAAGTGTTGCTTATAATTTGCAGTTTCTAAGTATCGTTCATTTCATTCTTTCCATGAAGACCAAAGAAGTGAAAATGTGAAGAACATGCTTTTTGTAAAAGGCCCAATTACTATGTGTAAAGTACCAAAGGTCAGCGATGATAATGTGATGGGATGTGAAACATGACTGCCCAAGCCCTCTACACCTGAAGTCCAACTGGAAAAAGCATCCATTCACCTTTGGTTGCTTTCAGTGGTTCAGTGTTGTATATCTAAACTTGTACGGCACTGGAATGAAAGCCTTCATGTTATTGAATGTACTTTGGCTTGGAAATTTAACTTCTTAAGATATCACTTCAAAGAGCTTAGAGTATCTATAGAATTGATTTTGTTTTATTTTTAATGTTTGTTTAATTTTGAGCGAGAGAGACAGAACGTGGACAGGGGAGGAGCAGAGAGAGAGGGAGACACAGAATCTGAAGCCGGCTCCTGGCTCAGAGCTGTCAGCACAGAGCCCAATGTGGGGCTCGAACCCACAAACCGCGAGACTATGACCTGAGCTGAAATCAGACGTTTAACTGACTGAGCCACCCAGGTGCCTCTAGAATTGATTTTAAAAGGTCTTATTTTATATAATTGTAGGAATTGCTATCTCACAAATAGGACATTGCTATTTAGAAAGGGTAACAGGGCAAAAACCAAAATAAACCAAGAAACCCCACCATGTATCTACAAATAGCTACTCCCAAAAGGACTAAGGAAAATAAAATTTTGGTGCCAGACAGGACAGTACCAAGGCAATGTCAAAGAGCTGCTCAAACAAGCAAAGTAATTTAGACAATTCATTGGATGATGCAATTATTAATAACAAATTTGACTAATTCCATTCCACACTAGTATACAGTGATGCTTCTGGTTATTTTAAGATTGAAGAAATGTAACCTCTAAGTAAAGCTACTCTGGCCTGTCTGCTGTATATACTAAACAGAACCCCAAGATTCATTCTGAGTATCTTCTGACTGTGAAAAAGTAGCATGTTTAAATTTAATTCAGCATAAAATTCAAAGCTTTCCTCACAGTGAGGATACCAGCAGTGTCTTCCCAGTATGAAACTGTGTTTTAGCACTCCACTACCTTCAGAATTTGTATTAATTCTGACAGACACTAAAACTAAAGTCTATTTTTGTATTTACTCATAATAGGGGCCTTCTTCCAGAGACAGTGCAAATTGATAGTTTAAACCGTCAAAATTTAAAAATAGACAAAAACATTTTTTAAAACATTTTACGTTGCTAGAGGCACTTGTCGCATCCTCTATATGAAGTTTGATCTATTCTGTATGCCTGTTTTTCGATGACAATGAGCTTCCCAGAAAAAGGAGTCACATCACTGAGTTAAGAGTAACAGACTCAGAGGCACCTGGGTGGCTAAGTTGGTTGAGTGTCTGACTCCTTGGCTCAAGTCATGATCTCCTGGTTTCATGGATTTGAGTCCCTCGTCAGGCTCTGTGCTGACTGTGCAGAGACTGCTTGAGATTGTCTCTCTCCTCACTCACTCAGTCTCTTTCTCTCTCAAAATGAAACAAATAAACTTAAAAAGGGGGCGGGGGGGGGGGACGGACAACAGATTGATAGAGGCACCTGGGTGGCTCAGTCAGTTTAGTACCTGTCTGTTAAGCACCTGACTTGATTTCGGCTCAGGTCATGATCTCATGGTTCCTGAGATGGAGCCCCAAGTCAGGTTTCCCACACAGAGTTGGCCTGGGGATCCTCTCCCTCCCTCTCTCTGCTCCTCCCCCACTTGCATGCACGCACATGCTTGGTTCTCAATCTCTCTCTCTCAAAATAAATAAATAAATAAATAAATACACTTAAAAAAAAGAGTAACAGATCCATAATCATGTATGTTTATTAAAACAAGTTTCCTGAGGAGTTTAACTAGGCAATATTGTCAACCTAGTTTGCTTAAAATGTACAAAAAATGCAGTGAAACTTACATATCTTTAAAATATTCTGAAGTCATATTTTGTTCTGATTGGCTACCCAATTAGGGCAAATTATGTGATTTTTGCTAACAATAATCTGAAACATAAATATTGAGTTTAGGTTTAAAACCAATTATTGAAACAATCATAAATATATGATACCTATTGATTGAACAGTAATTAAAAGATGCAGGATGCTAGGATTGACCCCTCACTGTTTTGGTTCATATACCTTGCTAGAATAAACTACCTTCTAAAAAAATGCCTTGTAGACTGTGCAATTATAGAGGTTAGGACATTTTACAGACATAAATTCAATGACATGTTGCAGAGGCTTGCTTCTTCTGAAACTTAAAATTATTTTAAATACTGAATGAGAATATTTTTATCATATCATAAACTATTGCTTAATCAAAATGAGATGTCAAGCCCCCTTGCCATTCTCTGAACTTCTAAGTCCATTGTTTGATAGACTTGGATAAAGTTTACAGGCATAAGTATTCAGCAAAAATCTTAGATACCTAGAGAGAGAAAGAAACAATCTAAGACTCTTCTGAAAGTCAAAATGTTGAGAAGAAACAAAGTAACAAAATAAGGAGAAACAACAATTCAGAAAATGGCAATTTTGGCATAAATATCTGAGAGTCACTGTGGACCACAAGTTGAATATGAATATGCAGAACAGAAGTGAAAACAAAAATGCCTTATTAGGATGTGCTAACAAGGACATGACAGATAAATCTGTTGAAATTATATACCACGAAGACTGTCTTTTGCCAGGGCTCCACGAAGTCCCAGGATAGCATAACAGCAGTGGTTAAACACAATCAGATAGTACTCTTTCATTGTGTGGAAAGATCTCCCTGGCTTGGAGCTCTGCCTTTGAAATTATGGGAATAGTTCAGAAGGTGAGTACCAGTTAAAGGGATTCTGAGAAGAGGGAGAGAGACAGTTTCATTATGCACTAAGGCAGCCTTTCAAACATCAGACCCCAAATTCAACAGCAAATGTTTGGAGACCCTCATCTCCCCTCAGTTTATGTGTGGAGAATAGAAGAAAGTTTTCACTCTTTCTTTCTTTCCTGGAATACAGTATCAGGTGTTGCGGAAGACCTGAAGGACTCCCAATTTGCTAGATTGCTTTAAAGGTCAGAATTAGACAATTAAGGATTCAGTGAAGATTGATTTTCCGTGAATGGGAATGATAAGCAGGCCTTTCTGCATTTGGCACCATTACTTCCTGTACAAGAATGTCAACAAATCCCGTGTAGAATGTCACCTCTGCTGGACTGATAGTGGTCTTCTGGAGAGCTGTGTTGACGAGGACACAAGGCTTGTGCCAGCCTGACAGTAAGGTACAGTGAGTGACGTCTCCCACTGGCACAGGTATCTGCTTATTCCTATTCTGTCTGTTGCAAATGACCATAAATATCTCAGAAACATTTGAGGGTTGATGATGACCCCCTGCGCACATGTCCTATTCACACCCCACACACAAAGGAGATGTGGTGAGAGCAACAGTGAGCTTTGGACAAATGTGAGCAAGCTGGTGATTTTAGCCAAGACGGAAATCATTTCGCTCTTTCAATGAAGATTCCTATTCCTCCGAAAAGTGCCCAAGGGGTCTGTCCGGCCAACTCACAGTCCACAAGTCACCAAAGAACATCTCCTCAGGATGGTGGACTCTCTCACTCTGTCTTCTTGGCAGGTACACATGCTTCCCAACCCCCCCGGGATGATGTATACAGTGAAACACACGCTTTGTTTGCTGTCTTTTCCATGATGTAACTTGCCTTGAGGAAAGTTCCTGCTGAATGCAGATGACCTATCAGAGGACTTGACTAATCAGAGGAAATTATCCAAAGCTAATTAGGTAACAAGGTGACCCAGAAGGAGGCCATATATAAACCAGCTTCCTGATTTAAATTCCAAGGAATGAAACAGAAAGGGAGCAAGGACCTAGAGTGTGGACGGAGTGAGTACAGGCAGCTAGAGGTTGGGGGAGGGGAGGGAACGGGCACTGAGGAGAGGGGAACACATCACGTGGCTTCTCCACCCTCAGAGGCCACCAGGGACGGCAGCCAAGCCTCTTGCTAGTGCTTCTCAATCGTGCATTCTTCCAAGTACAGGTGATGGCATCGTTGGGGAGAGTGGGCGTTGGAAGGAACAGCAAAAGATTCTTGTGTCTGTGTTGATTTGAAATTAATTAAATTTGCATCCTCTTCATCCTCCGCTGGCAGGCTCAGCAGGCTCCCTCTGGGGCTGCTCCTCTTCGAAAACATTAGCACCATTCAGTTTCAGGATTCATTGTCACTGTAAAAAAAAAAAGAAGAAGAAGAAGAAGAAGAAGAACAATAATGTATTTCCAAGAATCTACTGAGAGCTGGTCACTCCACTATGGAGGTGACTCAAGAGAACATGAACAGTCAGGCAGCCAACAAGTGTCCAGCTTGCAATTTCTGAAACAAAGGTTGGTTTGGAGTTTATATTTGAACCCTGAGGAGGAAATCCATGAAAGCCAAGAAATAATCCCTAGCTCTTGCTCTAACGTCCCTCCCTAGTGCTGACGTGGAGAGAACCAGATGGAGTTGGGGGTCCTTCCCCCACTTTAATTAAATCTAATCCCATTCTCTATGAATAGATGCCAAATTGCCTTTTTTTTTTTCTTTTTAAAAAAATGTCCACATATTGTTTGTTTTCAGGAGTTTGCGGACCTGGTGGGTTTTCAAAAACTCATTTTGTTCATTTCCACAAAGGATCTGGAGGTGCCTTCTCAGTGTCATTTAGAACTCAATTGTTAGGCATCTTGGGGTGTGAATAGACATAAATTATGGACATAGTATTCGGACGTGACTGTGCTGGCTGGCTGATTTGTGCTTTTGCTTCTAACTTGGCTATCTTGGCCACGTATCTGGTGCTGCAGCTTTTCCCCGGTGAGACCATACCTTTACCCCCGTCTCCTAGAGAGCAGGCCACCCTACCTCTCCTCCTGCTTCTTTTTTTCAGTCTTGTATCCCATCACTCAAATTCCAGAACATCCCTACTTGAAGTGACCTTTGTGTCCAAGGAAATGCCTGAATGATAATAATCAACAGAACCTTGTACCTCCCTAGCTCACAGACATGAGTCTGCAACAGATTGTATTCTTCTCACTCGTACGTCAGAGCTCTCCTGCTCAGGGAACCAGCGTGTGTTTCCAAAAAGATTTTGAAGCAATTTGGTAGACAAATGGGTAGACAGATAAATAGATCTACCCATGAAAGGGGAGGGGAAAGGTAATGTGTATGGTTGTGTGTTTGTGTTGTGAAGACCGGGGGAAGAAGATGTGATAAGGCTGGAGAGTTAGTGGGAAAGGAGGAGGAGGGCAGATGTGAACAAAAGTACAAATTCTATAGCAAAATTTATTTACTGTGGAAAGCTAATGGAAAACTAAGAAAGTTTTTACCTGAGGAGCAGATGTAACAACACCTTTATTTAAAGTTAACCTGAACCACTCCTAAACTGGGCAAGGAGGTTCCATTTCTTGGAAATTGGGTGGTAGCAGGATATTATTTCTAAGCTCCAGGAGTTCATCTCTACAGAACAGAAGTCTGTGAATTGTGTGTTTTCCTTCTGTGGCCTTATCTGGAAATTTCAGCTCCCCTAAGCAGAGTGTAACACAAAGCTGAGTAGCAATGGGCACCAGCCCTCTTTTGTCCACAGTGCTGATCTGCGTCCAGCTGTTGTAACAGATGTGATTTTTTGAATTATGATAAAACCGATCCATAGCCTTTGTTGAAAAACTAAATACAAATAAGCAAAGCAAAAACACTAGCAGTCTTACTACAGTCAACATTTTGGTGTTCATTCTTCCAAACTTCCTTCCCTTGATATTGGCATACATGCTTTTTGCACAAAAGTGGAATCCCTATTAGGCATACTGTGCTATCATCTGCTTTGCTCACTCTCATTCACATGGAGACATCAGTCCTTGCTAATAAATATCCAATATATTTTTAGTGGCTGCAGAGCATTTCATTCTCACCAGACCAAAAAGCATTTTCAAACTACATATCCTTACTGTTAAACATGTAGACCATTTCCAATCTTAAGTTTTTATTTAGTCTAAAAAAAATGCTACATCTTGACACACTTCCATTTGTTACCTTTGGGTAAATGTCTAGACGGGGAATTACCAGGTTAAAATGTGTATTCTTTTAAGGCTTGATCAACTCATTGTCAAATTACCCCCTTCCCTAGATATTTTGTACAATTTACCTTCTCCTTACACTTTCTTTAGGGAAATATCCTTTACCCCACACCCTTTCCAATACTGGATGTTATTACTTTCATTATTTTATTCATCCAATATGTAAAAATAGTATACTTACCTTTACTTTTTTATAATTACTGAGAAAAATAAACATTTTTAAAGCTCTATTGGTAATTTCAATTTCTTCTTTTATGAAATTGCTTATTGCTAATTTTTACTAATATTTAAAAGGGGATTATTATCTTTTTATTGGTTTGTGTCTTAAGAATCATAATTTTTATTTATTATATGTGTATTGCAAATACTTTCCCCCAGCTTTTATTTTCCTTCTCATTCTATTTATTGTGTTTTCTGAAGTACAGAAATTTAGAGTTTTTAATGTAGTTAAATCTGTGCTTTTCTGATATGGTTTCTGACTTGTGGGTCATGCTTTCAAACTAGTCTCCACCTCAAAGTTATAATAATATTTATCTATATTTTCCCTAGGTATTTTTCTTTTTTTAACATTTAAACTTATTTGGAGACTATTTTAATCTAAAGTGTAAGGCAGAGTTCTAAATTTAAATTTTTAAAAAAATTTTTAATGTTTATTTGTTTTTGAGAGAGACAGAGCATGAGTGGGGGAGGGGTAGAGAGAGAGGAAAACACAGAATCTGAACTAGCTGTCAGCACAGAGCCCAATACGGGGCTCAAACCCATGAACCGTGAGATCATGACCTGAGCCAAAGTCAGACATTTAACGGACTGAGCCACCCAGGGACCCATAAATTTAAATTTTTACATAGTTGAGTCTTCCACTCAGGAACATAGTACACCTCTGTTTTTAAAAATCTTTTATGTCCCTCAGAAAATTTTTGAACATTTTCTCTTTATATTACACCATGCAGTTTTTGGTTACGTTTATGACTATGTATTTCACACCTCTTGTTGCCCTTATATGGTAGTACTAATGCTCATACCTACTAACAGTGGCTCTTTTAGCACAGTAGGTAAGAGCACAGGGTCAGATGGCCAGAACTCGAACCAGGGCTCAGCCACTTCCTTGCTATGTGACCTTCAGCAAGTTGACCTTTCTTAGCCGAAGTTCCCTGTTCTCATCTGAAAACATGCATAATAATACCATGTACCATGTCGGGTTGTTGTAAAAGTAGGCAAGCCAATGTAAGGAAGGCCCTATGCTGCATGCCTGACATACAAAGAACCTATGTTATTCTTATTTTGCAGATTCTAGCAAATGTGTGTTGGCGAAATACAAGCTTGAACATTGCTTCAAATATCTGAAGCTTTAAGAAACCATCTTCCAAGACAAACTTCCCATTTCTGAGGAGAACGTACTTAAATGTGGTTTGTTTAGAACACTCTACTCGCGTTCTGAACGCTTCGCCTGTGACACTGTCCACCAACCAGAGCTCGTTAACTTCACGCACCAAAGAGCACAGAAACTCCCATATGGCGCTCGCCGGACAGTGAGCAGCGTGACAAGGTCCGCCGCACAAGACAGCCCCAAAGTGGATACAAGTTGCTTCGGCCGTGGGACATCAGGTCGTTCCTAGTGTTGCAGATCTCACGTGCGAATGTTCACTGGCGGCGGCCCGGTGGCCGTCAGACCCGTGGGCAGCCAGCAGCCTGGGCTCCGCCCACTCCCGGAGCCCAGAGCATTCTCTCGCTCGTGTTCATCCCTCTATTTAGTTAGGCGTGTTCCTTGCTGTCTTTGGGGCTATTTATCATCTCCATGAAATGATCAAATAAGCCCAGACGTTGTTCACTCTGGCAAATCCTGGAGTTCTGTTAAAAATATCTTGGCCAACTGCCACACGATCGCAACAAATAAAGTAAGTGATCCTGCCAGAAACCTCTATCGCCTGCCTCCGTGTTAATTCCTGCCGGGTTCATGTCTTGTCTACGGCAGTGGCATTAGTGAGGAATTTTTCTCAGAGTGCTATACGGATATTTTAAGAATGTGGGACAGCTTTTCTAAAGGCCTTTATAGTAACAGGCCTACAAACTGTAAAAACAAATCGAACTGATGAAAAAGCATCAATTTGTTATTTTTAAGAAAGCATTTGATTGCAATGCTTGCAGTTAAATGAGGACAGATACAGCTCCTAACACCTTGTTTCCTAACGGCCCCTGGGTTGCAGGTAGGATCAGAGAAGCCATCTTTGTTCTCCTGACCAGTTTATCTTCTAACAATACCTCTTTATGACCACAGCTAAGGTTTCTTAGCGCGAAGATGGCAATAAACCTACATTAAACCTTTCTCACATAATGACGCTCCCTAACTTAGTTTTGGGTAAGTACAGAGCTCAGGCTAGCACAAAGTCACATAACAATTGGATCATGCTCCTTTTCTCTTCATCAGTATAACATCCCTTCTCCTTCTGGAAAGAGGCCTGACCCCCTGGGGGAATTATAGAGGTCACACATCTGGCTAATATCACAGGCAGTCCTAAAATTCATCCAAGACACGTAGATCATGCCCACAGTAGACATATCTAGGCCACTATTCAAGCAATGCTGTGTTTTATTAAACTTAGTAGTACATCTTCTCTCACCCACCACATGCTTATGTGAGTGTGCACACACACACACACCTGCATTTTAACAGTACTATTTGAGGTTATCATCCTGTGGGATTATAAGTGGTTACTTTGTCCCCCTCATATGTTACTTGGTATCCCTCATCATACAAAGCTCAGATTTGAGGGAAACCAGCTGGCACTTCATATACTTCCTATTCAATATTTGTTGAGTTTTAAATGACTTTTGACAGACTAGAAAGGAAAAGAGGAAAGAAACTCACAAAGGAAATAACTGGAGGTAGTCAGAGATTTATTGAGCAGAGAGGCCAAAAGAGTTCACCAAAACCGCTGTTTTCTTGCAAGTAATGGTTTGATCTTTTCAGTGAATACATGGGATGAGGGATATATCTTCTGCCAAATACTTTCACATACCAGCCTCATGGTGGCTGCCTTTCTTGCTGCTGTGTGTTCCTTGTTTTTTTTTTCTTTCTACCTCTAATCTGTCTCTTAATTTATGGAATATCTCATTTTAACTAATTAATAAATGAAAATGCAGTTTTAAGAGAAATACTGAACTTTATCATAAACTTGCTGTGTAAATTGGACAAATCACTTAACATCTCGGAGTTCCAGGCTTACTCATACAGATTATTTCATTTTTAACCGGTTGAACTGGCATGATGTAGACAATGCCAGGCACTGTCTGGCATCAGGTGTTCGTATTAGGTGTTCAGTAAATATATTTTGTAAAATTATATCAACAATCATACTTTTCTTTAAAAAAACAGGTTAAGAGAAGAGAGGAAACAGGAAGAAATTGACAAAATTCTTTATTAAACTAAGCTGGATTTTCCTGAAAAATATTGAAGTGATCCATTTTTATGTCATTGAGCTTAGACATGAATCATAAAATAAACAATAGAATTATTACAAAACCAGAACAGGCATGCTGTTATTTACCCTGTAACTAGTTAATTTCCTAGGTGATAGTACTAAGGCATCTAGTATATATAAAATGCTATACAAATGTCTTATTATTTTTGTTATTAATGAGCTTTCACAATTATACATCCACTTGAATGAAACCAAATCGATTTTCTCCCTAGTCTTTCGCTACTCAATATAAACTCATCACTGTGGCCAGTTGGCATAAAGGAAAGAAGATGGACACTTGGCTATTATTTGCAATTCCTTTCCCGTGGTTATTCAGCTAAGCTTGCAGAGACAGAACACCATGCTTGCAGGAAATTGTCTAAGTATGAACGCTTCGGGAAGAAAGGACGGGCTGGCTAGACCTTAAGCACTATGATGAAAGGGATTCTCTCCTTCCTATTGTTACCACTCCTTAGCGCCATTCAGGAAGGTGCTGTGAGGGTAGGGGTAGACAGTAAGGGAGTGCATTCTTTACAGAGAATTTAAGCAATAATGAAACCAGCTCGATAGATCTGCTTTTTGTTATCAGCATGTGCTGGCAAACATTAACAGTGTCAGTGATGAAATTCTTTTCAACCCTAGGGCAGACCTCTCCCACAGCCTTGCCACACCACCTAGCCACTATTCTACTACCACTATTCCCACTACCTCTTACACTGCCTAGCACAGAACCGATATGAATTAAGAGGAAAATGCTAAGGAAATAAGAATATAAAACCCTCCCTCCTCCACAATTCTTTGGTTGTCTTATGGATTTTTTAAAGATACAAAAACCATAGTATAAACTTCCTATAATGCTTTGTATGTCTCTGGCATTTATTAAAACCTGTGCTAAATTTTAGATTCCACAGCATAAAAGAAAATGTCCACTCAATGAGGACAGGGCAAAGTAATGGACAATGGCTTGCCAATAAGATACGAGCGGAAAGTTCTGAAACGCTGGAGATTATGGACCCTAACAAGAAAAGTCTTTGTACCTAGGGAGGTGCATTAAGTGTAGGATGGTGACCAGATCACTCCTTTTTCCGGAAGTGCATGGACTTTATGCCTAAGAGGTTCTGTATCAGGGTGTCTTTCTAGCATCAACAAGGACTGAGCCTTTTAAATAGAGTCCAGAAGCCCAAGTTTAGCAAGAGGATGGAGAAGTGTGTTTTCTACTAAGTTCCATCGTCAGTGACTGTTCTATGCTTTCTGAAGCATTATAGTCACTAGTACACCTCTTACATGGTAGAGGAAGGATGAATCACAGAGGTAAAAGTCAATTGGGAACTTTGGGGGTAATGATGTATCTGAGTAGGTTAACTGATTGTGACAAATGCACTGTTGTGGTGTCGGATGCCAATAGCCGGGGAGGCTGTGCATGTGGAGGTAGGGGGTGTACTGGAACTCTCTGTACTTGCTGTTCCATTTTGCTGTAAACCTAAAAGTGCTCTAAAATATAAAGCCTTTATAAAAAAAAAATGCACCAACCAGTACTGTGGATGGGCCTGGGCCTTTGGACACAGGCTCACCAGCCCAAAAGGCAGCCAACTTATGTACATCAATTTTAAGTTAATAATAAGAGTACCAATACTTATTGAGAGTTTCTTTTGTGGCAGGCCTTGTTCTGCCTGTATCTTTCTGACTTTTAGTGACTAAATATTAGATTTGCTTTACGATATTTTACTACTCTTTGCAGCAGTCAGAAAGTATCTATGACACCAAAGCCTTGGGGCTTGCCATTGCTGATTCTTAATGCTGGTGCTGGCTTTACTGAGGGGGAGTGAGGTAAGGCCTGACGGTTGTCCTGTGAATTAAAGCAAGATAGTTCTGGACCAACAGAGGAATATAGACATTCCCCTTAAAAAAAAAATAGGTTAGCATAAAGAAGCTCTCCAAATAGGTTAAGGCTTTTTGTCCTACAGGCAGAAATGACCTGGACCTTATCTCAAAGCCCAACCTTTCAATATTTCAAAAATGTGATTTCTAAGATGCTTTCACAACCATACAGTTCTCAAACATTAAGTTTCTTCTATGTTGCCAACAATTTCAAAAATCAAGAGGCAGTCGTATGAAAACCACCAGTGTTCCACATGACTTGCAGGTGCCCATCAGAAATACAGTCATAAGATATTTATAGGGTTTTGGTGGCCATCTGAGCCATGTGCTGAACATACATGGTGAATTATTTTTAGGTAAGATTAAAATGCAGAGAAAATATTCCTTTGTAATCTCCTTTGTGATGCTCCCGCTAGCATTTTTTCCTTTCATCTACTTGTTAATACCTGGTACCTCATTTACATAGGATAGAATTTTTTCTGAACCAGTGATGAATTTTTAACATGCAAGTACCTGGACAGGTAACACTGACTAAAATCTTCAATAAGAAGTGGGCCTCCGAATCAGAGCTGAGGTTTCCCTCAGTAAGACTGTAGGGGCGTGATGTGTGAGATGAAGGGTGATGACCTTTCGGATAAGGTTTAAGGGAAGGTGCAGAATAAGGGTCCAGAAGACAAACATCTGACTGCCCTGATCGCCGTCTGCTATCAGTCTTTCCCTGCAAGGCTCCAGCCTCAGGGACTGCCCATGACAAGTGTCTACACTCTGGAAGCATTTAAGATGACAGGCACAAGACCTCTGGTTAACATGGAGGGAGAGAAGATGGGTGGTATTTACTATGCTCTGAAAGTTTATTCTATTTATTCCAACAGAAGTGTAAAGTCTCAGGCACGGGCTCAGTCAAGTTCTCTACTCACCGATCACCTCTGAGTCACCTCTACCAACAATTTGGTGCCCCCCAAATCACAGCGCCGCTGTGTGGAACAAGTCCCCACGTTGCTGAATCATCAATCCTTTCTCCTGCGACATTTCCCACATCCTGACCAAACAGTTCTCTGATCAAAAATACCCCAAGCGTGATCATTTTCTGATCATATCCTCAGAAAAGATAGCAAAATTTAAGCAAGACTGTGGTGTGCTGCTTAATAGAAATTTTCTATCAAGCAGAGCCACCTAGTGGTAGAACAGAATGTTTCTTAAATTCTCATTTAATTTCTCTCTTACGACAACTTAATCCAGGTGGGGTTTTGTTTTGTTTTGTTTTGCTTTGTTTTTTATATGTTCACTTTGCCCACTCATATTTACAGTTTTCCTCTGTAAGTCTGTCACTTCCATCTGTTTTCCTTACCAAACATCTATTCATCCAAGGTAAACAAACCTATAGTTCATTATAATTGGAAAGTTTTATGGCTAAAACAGAAGTCGACTCAACAGTGTCTCTTCAGAAGGGCAAGAAAATGCCAATACTAATTTACTTCAAAAGGTAGAGTCATTAGGATATTTACTTTGTACTTTCTATTTGCAATAGCTCACATTTTCTTTTCCCCACACTACACATATGTATGCCCATGTAAATTGTCACATAAAATTTATAGGTGCAGAGACGGTAAGCAAGAGTGCTCTACCGTGGTCTCCAGTCCCCTCCCCCATACACATATAATCAATGACAGAAATTAGAAGTACCTTGGGTTGTGGTTTGATTCCTTTTCTTCCTTTAAAGTAGGTAAACATTCACAGTCAGCTAGGACAGAATATAAGTAAACTCATTGTTAATCACCCAAATTCTATTTTCTACCCACAAAACTCGCACATTTGAGCACCACATTTCCCTGCTCTGTCTGGTTACTTGTACAGAAATGGTCTCACTAGGGAGCTCTAGAGGTTAAAAGATTAATGATGGCAAGGCTCTCGAAATGGAAAAAAAGCATTAGTAGCACAGATACAAGACTTCAACATGCCTCTGGCCCTGTTGGAAAGGGCACAATTCATCACTGCTTGGTTATTCAGTCCCTGAAGAGCCCCACTCTTGCTCTAAAAGCTAGAATCTGCATGTTTCAGGTTTGACACTGGAATAAAATAGCTGTACCGGAGGTCCTGATGTGCCTGCAGACTGATTTCAGTCAGGATGCACGATCGAAAAGCAGTAAGTAAGCTGAGGAACAACTAACTTTCTGAATGTCATCAGAGTTCTCTCCCATCATCTGACAGTTAGTTTTAAGGAAAAACAAAGCCCATCGACTCCATCACCTATGTGTCACCTATGTGTCAAAATAACTCTCCACTGTAGTTATGAAATAGAAATGCCTTTTTCTGGGTTTCTGGTTTTGTGAGTGTAATGGGATCCTGACATATTGTAGTAATGAAAGGAAAGATATGAAAGGAAAGATGTCAAATTATTAAGAGAGGTTGTCTTTGGGTGGTGTAATTTTTTCTTCTTTCTCCTTTTTTTTTTTGCATTTTCCAAATTATTATGTATGTACATTTTATAAACTAAAACAACAAAATGGAACTGCCTTAAGGATTATCTCAGTGACCCGCCCATGTCCTCAGATGCTTTACAGAGCCATTCTTGCTTCAGTATTGGGCTGTGAAAAACTGTGCTGTTCAAAATTGTACAAGTTTATTGAATGATTCTAATCTTTGGGAAAGCTTATGTTGATAAGCCTCTGGTACAATAATTCTAATAACAGGTCTATGGATTTGGGGGCTTCACTATCGTTGACTCTGACAGACCCCAGGGTATTTTTTAAAGTTGAATGCTGAAAGTACAAATGATATGATAATATAAGTAGAGGGTTTTATGAATATAACCTGAGTGTTAAAAATCATTTATTGACTTTTATAGGAATTTTAAAAGAGAAAAACTAACTACCACCTTTTTTACTTTTTATTTATTTACAAACAATTTTTTTAATGTTTATTTATTTTTGAGAGAGTCAGAGAGACAGAACATGAGCAAGGGAAGGACAGGGAGAGGGAGACACAGAATCTGAAGCAGGCTCCAGGCTCTAAGCTGTCAGCGCAGAGCCCGATGCAGGGCTCGAACTCACAAACCGTGAGATTGTGATCTGAGCTGAAGTTGGATGCTTAACCAACTGAGCCACCCAGGTGCAGTGCTACCATCTTTTTAAAAATCCAAATATTGATTTAATGAAAAGTAAGGAACACATACAGCAATTACTGCCAGGTATCAATTAGGAAATAAGTTATATTGCTATCTGTTTTAGTGTTGTCCTATAGAACTTTGTTTAGTGATGGAAACGTTCTAGATTTGTGCTGTATAACACAGTAGCTATGCGTCCCAAGTGGCTACTGAGCACTCGCAATGTGGCAAGTGTGACTGAAGAACAAAATTTTTAACTTTATTTAATTTTTTAAATTTTAATTTAAATAGCCACATCTGACTGGCATTTATTGCACTGAACAGCGCTGATGTATGTAAATTATATGTGGCAAAGTTTTGTATCCATATACAGATTAAAATCATAAATCTCTAGGGGCGCCTGGGTGGCTTAGTCGGTTAAGCGTCCGACTTTCGCTTAGGTCATGATCTCGCAGTTCATGAGTTCGGGCCCCGCGTCGGGCTCTGTGCTGACTGCCAGCTCAGAGCCTGGAGCCCGTTTCAGTCTGTGACTCCCTCTCTCTCTGACTCTCCCCTGCTCACGCTGTCTCTCTCTCTCTCTCCTAGGAATAAATAAAAAAACCTTAAAAAAATAAATAAATAAATCTCTAAATTCTACAGTAGGTAAGGTAATGCCAGATGCTAGCTTTTTGCAGATAATTTGGACCCAGAGAGCTCCTTGTTTGAAAAAAAAAAAATCTTCTTCTTGAAAAAGGCTGTTTGAAAAGATTGTACAAAAGTAAAAACAAATGGCAGCATGTGATGCAGTAATTAAACTGAGTCCTTTTTTTTAATGTGTATTTACTTGAGAGAGAGAGAGAGAGAGCACAAGTAGGGGAGAGCAGAGGGAGAGAGAGAGAGAGAGAATCACAAGCAGGCTCACTGCTATGAGCACAGAGCTTGCGGTAGGGCTCGATCCCATAAAGTGTGAGATCATGACCTGAGCTGAACTCAAGAGTCGGACACTTAACCAACTCAGCCACCTGGGCACCCCTTAAACTGAATCCTTAAGGATAGCCAGACCCAAGCTGATTATCTGCACGCTCCAGATCTAATGCAGATTGGGCTCATACCATCCCATTCCAGGATTTATGGGGCATTTATAAAACCCTTGCAACCTTCACATACCAGAGAGGACAGAACAAACAACTTTAGGTTACCCGTACCATTTCTATTCATGCTGTTCATCCACTTGTCAAGCTCTTCCATTTCAATTTCCATAACAGAGGGTGTGTCTTCCTCAAAAATGGGGCTAGAGGGAGAACAGAAACAAACAGAAGTGTGGTGGGCCAAGTTTCATTTTGGGGAAGCCCAGAAGGTTGACTGGGGAAAAGGCGAGCTGGATTTGTTGTGTGACCCTCCATGGCAGATTGTGGCTTTGCCCTGTTCACCAAACTCTAAGAGGGAGAAAGGCTCGATCTACAATCAACTTTCATCTATCACTGATCCGATGATGGAAGGCGCAGAATGCAGCTCTTGGGCTGCAAGGGAGCCCAGGAGACTCTAAGTGCTTCCCTGAAGGTGCCATCTTGAGCTGCCAGACTTCTACCATGAGGTTCCCCTGGGGAGTTGCCCTGTTTAGAATGTTAGCCTTGCTTAATTTCACTTCCCTTTCCTTGTGGTTTCCGACCTGTGCCCTGGGTCAAGAGGCCACTGTGGATAGGCTGCTTTTATCACCTCTCCTTTCATTCCCGGGCTTTTCTGACATAGAGAAATGAAAGTCATTGTTTTCAGAAAGCCATTGCCCTCAGAGCACACAGTTATGGGAAAGAAGCCCCTGGTAGGTGGCGTTGGGGAGGAGACCACCGGCTCTGGGGTGTGAAAGGAAGGCTTGTAGAGGAGCCCGGGTGTGAGACGAGGGTGTGGAGAGGAAGACAGCAAAGTGTATAAACAAGAAAGGTTGCTAAGGGGAAAGCGGAAGGAGATGGTGACATCTGCCCGGAACACCTTTCTGGTGGAATCTTGTTCTCTCTCTCTTTGCCCTCTCCCCGCTCCATCCCTCCTTCCTCTCCCCCTCCATTCCTCTTCTCCCTCCTGCCTCGCTGCGATTCTGCAGCATGAACTTTATTCTTCTACCAGGGCTCCCCTTCCCTACCAGGGAATGTTATCTTTCCTGGTGATAAAATTTTTAATGAGAATAAATGAACCAACGTCCTTGAAATACACCCAGGGTCAGAATATTTAACTACGATGCATTTGGAACTGGTAGCAGTCAAAAAAGATTTTTTTTTTCTGAAGGGGACCCTGTTCTTCACCCAGAACCCCCACTGAATTGAGGTCGGGAGACAGGTGCATTCCCCCCACCCCCCGCTGCCTGCCCAACCGCAGGCTGCTAAGGGCCCTCTCCTGGGGCCCAGGAACCAAGAGAACACTCAAGGGTGTCAGAACAAAAACTCTTAAAAAGGCAATGGCTCTCTCATCTACTCCTCTCTGGGATATACTTGTCTACACTGAGCTGAGCTGGGTGGGGGGCAGCAGCAACTTACACTTTCATGTTCTCACTTCCCAGTTCATCTAAAGAGAATAGATATAAAGGTCATGTTAGCTTTCGTTGTCTAGAACAACTTTTTAGTTCAACAGCAGCTAAAATCTCCTTTATAAAGACAAGAGATGACTTTGAGTAAAGTCAAACATGCACCATATTGAAATGAGGTCCTAATTTACCACATGAAATCTGTTTTTTTTTTTTAAGATATGATGGTTCTCTGAGAGTGTTGACTTCAAATCAGATGTTTCTCACTTTTTTTTAATGTTTTATTTATTTCTGAGAGAGAGAGAGAGAGCTTGAGCAGGGGAGGCTCAGAGAGAGAAGGAGACACAGAATCTGAAGCAGGCTCCAGGCTCTGAGCTAGCTGTCAGCACAGAGCCAGACATGAGGCTTGAACCCATGAACCGTGAGATCATGACCTGAGCAGATGTCGGACACTTAACCGACTGAGCCACCCAGGCACCCCTCACTTTTTATTTTCTTTAATCCATATGAAGAAGAAAACAGTGGCAATGGGAAGCAAGGGAGAGTCGGGCAAGAGGGACTGTTCCTTGGCCCCTTACCCCAACATGTCCCAGTTCAACACACTGCTGCTGTATCTCCATGTGACACACTGAGCCCAACACTGTGCCTTGTCCCAGGGCAGGTGGTGAGGTATTCCATCAGGACTCCCCTTGGAACTCTGCTCTCTCCCCTGCTGCTTGCATGGCTGGACCCCTCACACCCTTCTGGTCTCCGCTTATACTCTCTCCTCAAGGAGGACCCCCCACTTCCTATCTCTGAAGTAGGGCCCACCTTTCCAGTCGTCCCCCGGCTCAGCACCTTGCTAGCTTCCTCATGGCATTTGCCACACTTGTCATTGATCAGTCCACCTGCTTAATTTTGTCTATGGCTCCCACTGAAACATAGTATCAGAAGGCCAGAGATCATGTCTGTCTTGTGGTCCCGCTACCTCCCACCTCCCATCCAGCTAGCATAGTACCTGGCAAACACCCAGTAAATATGCATTGAATAAACGAGCAGGTCTTTATCTGGATGGTCTAACACGGGTTAAATTCACGTCCAATGTTTTGGACTTAGCAATGTCATAAAAGTGAAGCTTTAAGCAAACTTGCTTTTTGTTGCTGTGTTTGAAGGGAGAACCAGGCAACAGTTTGTCAAATGCCCATCAGACTCCGGATGAACATGTGGCAAGAATCAGAGCCTTATTCCCCAGCTCAAGCTTCATTTTGCTTGGCAGGGGAACCTATGCATCCAGAGAAGAGAGGCAATGTCAAGCGAGTGGATAGCACAGGCCCTTGGCAGCTTTTACGGTGTGAAAACCACTGAGAAGCAAACCACTTGATAGAAGTCCACCAAATGGTCAGATGGTCCTGGTCCTTGGCAATTGATGGTCTCTTTGCCTGGTCTGCAGAAACGCGGTCCCCATGGAGGAAACACAACCAGCAGGCACCTGGGACTGAGCCTCTGGCAGCTGGGAGCCACTTTAATTTCCTGTGGGTTGGCAACCTTTACGGCATTGCCGATCCAGGAAAGCTGGGCACAGATGGAAGTTTCGAGCCTCCACTGCTTACCTTCCAGGGCCTGTGGGTTATATCTTTCTGCCTCCTGATGCCTAAGCTTCCTGCAAGTGCTTGCTTGAGTCCTCAGACACTTAGATTGGGGAAAGGAGAGTATGTTCATCTCATATTTTATCTGTGTATATTTTTCATCTAGAATTCACATGCTATTTCCCTAAAGGATTTTACTATAAACAGAGCCCCTACACACTGAACCTCCACTACAGGTGACCCATAACGATCCCGTTTGGTCACTCCCTCTCCTTCCTTCCCTCTCTTTCCCTGCTTAGTAAACCTCCCCCAACTAATTTCTCAGAGAGCAGGTGGCCCCACAGCCCGACTGTAGAGGGCATGGATTTATCTTTATAATTTGAGCGCCCGCAGGCTTTGCAGTGAACGAAAGCTAACCTTGCATGCAGACGATGGAAAAGTTTAAAACCCCATTACAAAAGTGCTCCAGATGCACCGAACGTGAAGCTCCTGGAATCATTATTCAAACAGAGCAAAAAGCCTTCTGTGGCCTCGTCTCTCCCGCTCCGAGGCCATTACCCCTGCCCCAGCCACCATGGCAACAGAAAAACATTGGCAGAGCACACCAGAGCAGAGCATTAAACCAGGAGGGAGACCAATTACACGCCCTCAGCAATCAGGCCCTGTCTGCTCCATTCCACCTGGCCTATATCTCTTTATTAATAGCCATCTACTCCCTTTGCAACCGGAGGGCAAATGCACCTCTTACACAGCCCCCCGCCTGCACTTGATTCCATTTTCCCTCCTACGGCCCTTCCATTGCCTACCCTTCTACCCACTTAGTCCTGTGCCCGCGGTTCCCAGTCACACCCACTCAGCCTGACCATGCCCCACTGTCCGCCACCCTCCTCTGTATACCTCAGATGGTGGCATCGCTGGGGTGAGGGGTTGAGGGCAGGAGCCCCGCGGGAGAGCGGCTCATTTATCTTTTTTCCATGCCGAGCACTGAGCAAGAGACAGAGTCTCTTTCTGGAGATTTACTGAGCAGACCCAGGTGTCATGTAGCCACAGCCTGTTTAAAGGGATGCTTTGCCGCCAGCTGTTTTCCCTGCAGCTGTCTCAGAGAGGCACAGCGCATGGAAATACTTAATAAATGTTAAATAATAACAACTGCAAATTTAATGCCTGCAGGTCTAGGAAGAATGGTAACAGAACATCAGGTTACTGCATAGCATTTCCTTTTTCCTGGACTGGAAATGGACAGACAGGCCCAAATTAAAAAACGTAATTTTCAATCAGAAAAAAAGTTCTTTCTCTTTTTTTTTTCAATGTTTTTTATGTTTATCTATTCTGAGAGAGCGAGCAAGAGAGCAGGGGAGGGGCAGGGAGAGAAGGAGAGAGAGAATCCCAAGCAGTCTCCAAGCTCACAGCGCAGAGCCTGACTTGGGGTTCAAGCCCACCAACCACGAGATCACGGCCTGAGCAGAAATCAAGAGTCAGACGCTCACCTGACTGAGCCACCCAGGCGCCCCCAAGAACCGTTCTTTCTAAATGTGTTGGCAAGGCGCCTCCCAGTGGTCAAACTGGTGCAGAGGAGCATACCGGGCTCTATTCAGGTGGAGGAAACACCAAGGTGTCTAACTTTCTAAGCGGACATCATCCGTGCCCTCCCACAAAACATTGTTTTGAATACTTGCCAAGCAAACTGCTGGTTTGACCCAGTGTGACAGTTTTATTTTTCCTGGAAAAATATTTGAGTAACATTTTGTTAACTTAAATATTCTCCTTTTATTGATTTGTGTTATAATGTTGCATTATATGAATAGGAGACTTCAGCAGACAGTAGTTGTTAACCTTCTAGCATTTACTTTGTTTGAAGAGACATCCATCGGTTAAGCAGTTAACCGTCTGTATCTACACCAAAGGAGTGACTAGTAAAACAAAATATTTAAATAAAGCTCTATCAAAACTTGTGATTAGCAATTGTTTTGACATTTCAAGATGTCTGTGTTTCGGGGCGCCTGGGTGGCTTAGTCGGTTAAGCGTCCGACTTTCTCTTGGGTCATGATCTCGCGGTTCGTAGGTTCGAGCCCCGCGTCGGGCTCTGTGCTGACTGCCAGCTCAGAGCCTGGAGCCTGTTTCAATCTGTGACTCTCTCTCTCTGACCCTCCCCTGCTCATGCTGTCTCTCTCTCTCTCCTAGAAATAAATAAAAATCTTAAAAAAAAAAAAGATGTCTGTGTTTCTCTCTCTCTCTCTCTCTTTCTCTTTCTTTCTTTCTTTTTTTTTTTTTTTTAATGTTTTATTTATTTCTAGGAGAGGGAGACAGCATGAGCAGGGGAGGGTCAGAGAGAGAGGGAGTCACAGCTGAAACAGGCTCCAGGCTCTGAGCTGGCAGTCAGCACAGAACCCGACGCGGGGCTCGAACCCACGAACCGCGAGATCATGACCTAAGCGAAAGTCGGACGCTTAACCGACTAAGCCACCCAGGCGACCCTCTTTCTTTAAGATTATTTCTTTATTTTGAGACAGAGACAGCACGAATCAGGGAGGGGCAGAGAGAGAGCGAGAGAGAGAATCCCAAGCAGGCTCCCCACTGTCAGTGCAGAACCCAATGTGGGGCTCAAACTCATGCAACCATGAGATCATAACCTGAGCCGAAACCAAGAGTCAGATGCTTAACCTACTGAGCCACCCAGGTGCCCCGTGTTGTGTCCTCTTAAAGTGAGGCATATTTAAACCAAAAAGAATGTGTCAATTGGTATTAAGAATAAGTTGCAAATTGGTCTTTATCTCTTTATATTCTTTAAAAAAAAAGTTCTAACATTGTTTTATTAACTCATTCATCTGACAAACACCTATTGAGCAGCTAATAAATGTGTTGGGCTAGACACTGTGTTAGGTAAAAGGGATAATCATACTAATAAGCTAACACAATATGCCAGCTACTTTTTCTACTAAGTGATTTACATACATGAATCCATTTAATTCTCATGCGGTCTCTGTCAGCTAGGTGTCGAATTTGCCCATTTGCAGATGTGGAAACTGAATTGAAGAAGTCAGAGAGCTAAGAAAAACACCAACAGGGTGGTGTGGTTCCAAAGTCCATACTCTAACCTCGATGTCATATTATTAAACAAGATAAACAAGTTCTTGATTCTCTTGGGCCTTAAAGAGAACATCACCTAGTAAGAAAGACCAAAAAATAAAAATAAAAAAAGAAGACAAGACATCAACTTATGCCAATGTAAATACTGTGCACGTAAGTGTGAACACAGTCTGTAAGAGCACAGAAGAGGTGGTGACTAATTTTGCCCGGGGAGTGATTACTCAAGGCTTCATAAAAGAACTGGGTATTGAATAGTAGGGTGGAAATTTGCGGACAAGAAGGAAATCTCAAACAGCAGAATAATGTCAACCAGGCATGTAAGCATCATGGAATGGTAAGCCACACTCTGGGAACAGCAAACACTTCAAATGTGGGTCCTGTGCAGGACGTACGAGCCACATCTGAGAATGAGGCCAGTTCTTGGCCATGAATGGCTTTTGAGCTCTGAGATTCTCACAACAAAGTTCAATCATAAATCCCTTTCTGTATTTAGAGCCTGAGAGCATGCATGTTTGGCGGGACATCCGCATCCTCCCCCCAAACCCCATGGCATCATTGGGTATGACTGGCTGCCAGACTATGGTTTACATAGGAAATTCTTACTTTCCCCAAAGTCAGGAAAATGGGGTCCAGACAGCACTGTTTGCTTTATCTTTTTCTTTAGCTCACAGAGGAGCTCCCATGTGACCACTGTTACTAGGTCGCCGTGAAATTTCAAGCAGTGGAGAAACATGTGTATTTCCTACTCCCTTGGAATCTGTTATATTGGCTCCCGCCAACAAAGGTAATGCACATCAGGGCTTCTTCCCCAGCTCACATTTGCCACACCTGCTGGCATAATGGAAAATAACCATTTATAGGGGCGCCTGGGTGGCTTAGTCGGTTAATCATCCGACTTTCTTAGGTCATGATCTCGTGGTTCGTGGGTTCGAGCCCCGCGTCAGGCTCTGTGCTGACTGCCAGCTCAGAGCCTGGAGCCTGTTTCAGTCTGTGACTCCCTCTCTCTCTGACCCTCCCCTGCTCACACTGTCTCTCACTCTCTCCTAGAAATAAATAAAACATTTAAAAAAAAATACTTTTAGAAAAAAAAAAGAAAGAAAATAACCATTTATAGCTCCTGCCGCAACCTCACAGCCTCTTCTGGTGTGAGGACAGTGAGCAAGACCCACAGGCCAAGAGCATGATCTCGAAGCCAGAGGTGCCCCATTAGTGAGTGTGAGGGAGAGACAGTGAGTGCTGTCTGCACCTATCAATATGGAACTGATTAGGGATGGTCTCATCCCTTGAGTGATTTTTGGAATAACTGAAGGCTTCAGCTTAAAAATCTAATTGGGGTCCTTTTTACCAGCACGAGCCAAAAGTACTCAAGTCTCCTGTGGACTTAGAACCACCATGATGCCTAGTATGTGTCACTCCAAGAATTGGAATGGAGTACCCCTGGAGTGTATCTCTGACCTAGGGAATTCTCCATCAGCTTGCTTTCAGATTGATGACGGTAATCTTTAGCCAATTAAGAATTTCATACAAAAGTTAGCATAGCCTTAATGAGAATAAGAACGATGCTTTACTCGGGCCTTTACACAATCAAATTAGGCTGTGGCGTGGAGGAGAAAACAGTATCTTGGCCAGAAATATACACGGGAGAATCCCCTTCTTGTGGAGATGAGCCCAAGTTCTCAGCGTCCCCATCCTCAACCCCAATCTGACCCACTGCTTTGCCAGCTCAATCATTTCCTCCAACTCAGGGAATGTTACATGGGCCCATTGGCCAGCCTCACCCAGGCCCTCGTCTGGGTGAAGCACAGAGATGGCAATTGTGTGTTTTAAATTGCAGTAGAGGCTGAAGCCGCCCTCTGTTTGAAAAACAAGGGAATATTCACCCCTTGCTATTTTATGTAGCCCTTGTTGCTTAACTTTAAAACCTCTCCGTTCCGTTTCCTCCCCCATCCCCAGCTCCAGACAGGCATTAATTAGGATCATACTCACGTGTCTGTAAGGCACTCTGAGATCCTTGGATAGAAGGCTCTGCGTAAAAGCAGAAAGTGTTTTTGCTTTATTGATTGCTCATTAACGCGTGAAGCAATTGTCTGGAAATGGGAACACACAGAATACTTACCTTGTTTAGTTCTTTTCCTTTTATAGCGTGATACAAGGATCACCACTGATACAAATAGGAGGGCCAATAAAATCAGCGGGATCAACACCATTAATATAAACTCTAACTGATCTGCATCCTCCTCAATGTAGGTAAAATTTGTGGTTACAATGAATGTTTCTGCGGTCACTGAAGTGAACTGTGCTGTGGTCATCTGAATATGAGAGTCTTCATGCTGGTCTTCCAGTTCCAGGGCTCTATCTGCTGACTGCTCTGACTCCTCAAAAAACCCTGAGGGAACATACACAAAATTGAGATTGCCATGGAGACAAAGCTAGTATGTTATGTGTTCAATGATTTTTACATTTATCCTACATGCATCCAGTGGTAAACTTGATCTACTGCACTTGGTCATCTGGTTCACTGTGACACAGTATTGATTTAACATAAATGGAGCTCAAGCTGGGAGTATATTGAACATGGAATCAGACAGAACCCAGAGACAAACCTCCCACTGATACAGGCTGTTTGGCCTTGACCAGAGACTTCAGACACAAAGGGCGTTGAGAAGCTTTGTTATGTCAAGGGTGATATTCCAGCACATCTCCTAGAGGGTATCATGCTGTTTCCATAACATTTCTGGATAAATTGAAATTCATGTTTCCTGAAAGTTAACTACTTGCCACACCACACTGAAGTGTGCGTGCTGTCCTAATTTTTCATCAAAGGTTACCTATCAGTGTGGAAGAATTCTTGGAAACTGGGGAGATTGATTAGATTTTTTCAGCATCAGGTCTCACGTTCTGCAGAGAACGGAGTCCCTGAGATTATCTGACAGAAGTCTTCCTGAATTCTAAATAAAAACACCACGTGAATTTCATCTGTAAAGGGAAATTCTCAAAGGGGAAGTTCCCTTAGAGACTAAGGAAACTGCACCAATATTTAAATATAGTTAATAAAAAGCGTCTTTGCCTAGAATAGAAAGAACTTTCCTATTAAGAAGCTATAAACAAGCTTATTTTCTTTGAATTTCAGATTGTGTTGAAAAACCGTCCTGGGGCTCATCACAGGACAGGGAAGGACTATTGGCCTGATGACTGTCTGACAAATCTTTCCTCACCAGGCTGTGTAGTGATCAGAGTAAAGCAAGCCAAAGGTTTTCATCCTACTATGCCATAATGTTGCCTGTCATTCAAATGGGGCCCATCGAGGAAAAGAGCAAGAGTTAGGGTAGGGAAAAATTATCAATTAAATGACTTATGTGAACATTCTTTCTAAGTGAAAGGTGCTCTGCAAACAGAAAAGCCAGCTGCTTTAGGCCATCCTCTGTTAGTGAATAACAGAGCCAACTCCATACCTTATCTGTTTGCATGACTGAATGACAATGAATGCCTCTGATTTAATTTATAAAACTATGTTTGATCACAATCTAATTTTTTGTTTGGCTCTATAGACGAAGCTTTCCATTTCCCCCGAGAACAGGGAATCCACTTAATAATCACATTGGTAAATGCCACCAGAATCGATTACAAACTACAGAGTATAACTAGCTGGTGTTCCTCATGTGTTTATGCCAAGAGCAGGATTTTATTTTTACTATTTTTTTTAAGTTTATTTATTTTGTGGCTGCTGCCACTATTTCTGGCTAACCTTTATAGAGAATTTACTAAGCCAAATCCTGTGCTCTGTCTTTTACCCAGATTATCTCATTTCGTCCTCACCATTTTTTCAGATAGAAACTGGGGCAAAGAGGTCACACTGCAGTTGCACTGCATGCCCATGATCACAGAGCTATCATGGAGGAGGATTTGAACCCAAGAGGGCCAACCATTGAAACCGAGCCTCGAAATCCACACAATATTTTCCCTCTGATAAGACGGGAATATAACGATTACAAGGCACGGACTGGTGAACAAGAAAGGGAACCCCCTGTTCTAGCCCCTTCACCTGGAAGGAAGAAGTTTCTTGGCACAAAGGGGAAGAAAGAGGAATGGGTCCCAGAAATTTCAGCTTTGTGGGGCTCTCTATAAGCAACTCAGCCCAGATGCGCAGCAGGACGTGTTCCACACCTCTCCAAGGAAGGATTTGAGTCACCATTTGACCTGTGGCCTCAGAAGAAGAGGAAACAGGAAAGGAAATAAGGTAGCAGGAATAATGAGAATATTTAGATAATCAGGGATGAAAGAGAAATGGAAAGAAGCACACCAGATACTCCTGGGTTGTGTACATTTATTTTTTAGCATAACAGGCAGTGCTGGTCACAGGTGGCCCTTAGTGACATTTTGGAGTGAAAGAGGCTGAAGTTTCTCTCCCCCCAACATCCCTCTCACATACACCTTAACATAAGCATCATTTAGTGCTCAGAATCTCTAGTGACTATTTAAATAAGTGAGAATCAAGGGGTCTCTCTTTCCCTCTCTGTTTTATTTTTCTTTACCCTACAAGCCTCCATCTCCAGATACTTCTATGACAACCTTCCTCACAGCCCTCCCTGGCTGGTGTTTATCAAATGCTTAGCACAAGCTGGGATCTAGGATAAACAGCCACAGCTAATTTCATCTCCCCTGCAACTTCCTTGCTCACATTTTACAAATGAAGAAACGGAATCTTGAATGTCTTGCCCGGAGGGACAACCCTATCCTTTATAAGTTTGGCTGCACAGGGTTCTGAAGCTGCATTCCCTAGAGCGTAGGTGCCAAACGACAGTGAAGCTTCTTGTCATAGCTTGTCACTTCATAGTAGTGAGAATCTGACCAAATTATTTACCCCTGTGGCATGATGTTCTAGTCTATACAACTAAGGGGTGATCCCCAACGCTCTGTCTATTTCCACGTTGCTATATTGCTTCTGAAGTATTTACCTTGTTTTTAGTTAGAGTTTTTTGAACTGGTACTAGACACATGGTACTAAACTCAGAAAGGAAATTTCACTACCACCACTTCCCCCACTTACTCATGGTGCCTCCCCAGTGGTAACCCACTCTGTTGCCTTCCAGAAAAACTCCATGCATATATAAATATCACTTCCTGTTTTCTTTTTTTTTTTTTAACACAAACAGTAGCAAAATTTATACACTGTTCTGACCCTTGCTTTTTTCACTTAAAAATTGATCTTAAGGGCCTCCTGGGTGACTCACTTGGTTAAGCATCTGACTCTTGGTTTCATCTCAGGTCATAATCTCATGGTTTAATGAGTTTAAGCCCCACATCGGGCTCCGCCCTGACAGTGCAGAGCCTGCTTGGGATTCTTTCTCCCTCTCTCAGCCCCTGCCCCATTCGTGCTGTCTCTGTCTCTCTCAAATATGAATAAATTTTAAAAATTAAAAAAAAAAGAATTGACCTTAAGGGTGCTTGGGTGGCTCAGTCAGCACCTGACTCTTGGTCTTAGCCAGGTTAGGATCTCATGGTTTGTGAATTCCAGCCCCACATCAGACTCTATGCTGACAGCACAGAGCTTGCTTGGGGTTCTCTCTCTCTGCCTCTTTCAAAATAAATAAATAAATTTTAAAAATTTGATCTTCAAGATTATTTCATGTCTAGATGCAGACGGTTGTCTTTGCCCCTATTAATTGGATGTATCATAATCTATTCCTATTGACAGAGATTTAAGTTGTTTCTTTGCATTTTCAGTGATGTTGCAATAAACACCCTTGCACATCCTTTGGTCTATACACATGCACGTACATTCTGTGTTTTGTCTTAAGCGTGGGGAGAGCAGGTGCAAGGGTGTTGGGTGCATGGGGAGGAAATAGCACCAAATTGCTCTTGGCGGTCTTCTCCACGACAGCTCCAGCCCCGGCCTCACCCAATGAGGACCGGCAGAAACTAAGTCAGGAAAGTGCTGGGCATGCAGTGGGTCTTTGATGGGAAAGGGAGAAATTGAAAAATGGCAGGAATTAGCCCCAGGAGCATTAAATGCTATCACAAGGGCTGGAAAACACAAGGGCATAGAATCAACTCAGGAACCAAGTGTGGCTCACCAAGGGGACGGAGGTGAGAGTGAGGAAGAAAACTTGAGGTGGACAAAACCAGAGTGGGAACCGCAGAGGAGCCAGTGGTCACAAGAGCAGGCAGTGCTGAGGGCAACTCAGGAGACATTTCCTTCCATGGCCCGTGGGGTAACAGCAGCTCTTAACCCAGTGGACATGGGGCCCTCTAAAGCCATTCCACCTCCGACGTATCTGTGGAACCCAGCCTTTTCTTTGTTTTTCTTTCTTCTTAGAGGCAGTAACTTTTTAAAAAGTTTATTTATTTATTTTGAGAGAGGGTGAGAGGAGGGGCAGAGAGAGAGAGAGGGAGAGAGAGAATCCCAAGCAGGCTCTGCTCTGTCAGTGCAGAGCCCCATGCGGGGCTCAATCCCATGACCATGAGATCAGGACCTGAGCCAAAGTCAGATGCTTAACCAACTGAGCCACCCAGGTGCCCCACACCCCAGCTTTTCCTAAGCAACACTTGCTAAGGCCCACAACAGTCAATGGTAACTTCCTGTAGGAACCGCCATATGCCTCTTGGGTAATAGCAACATTTTACAACCTAAGGAGTCCAGCATCGCTGTGGGAGAACCCAGAACTGTCTTTCAGGAAGTGAGTCCGGAACGTGTATGGGGCAGAATGTGCGGGACCATGTCATGTGTCGCGTGCGGACTTTGTGGCCATGTCCATGGCATCGGGGAGGCAGGATGTGGATTCAGAACGGCAGGACCTGAGAAAGCCCCTCACGGCTTCAACCCTCATTTAACGTCCAGGAAAGTAGGCCCCTGTCCTACTTATCCCATAGCGTTCGTACGAAGAGCACAGGAAATCACAGCCATGAAAATGCCAAATAACCCACAGGGCACCACATGTCTGCTAGGTGTTGGTAGATTCGCCATTTCCTTTGCGCTCCATTCCCCTCCCCCCATCTCTAGACTGGGCGGGTCTCTGCTGTCCCCCAGGGGACCCATCTGCCTGCTATAACGCCTTCATCTTATTGTTATGTCTTCTTACCTAAATTTGGACATATTTCAGGGTAAAAGATGTATGGACTGGGGGTAAAACTGAAAAACCTGCAGAAAGACAGAGGCTCAAGCAGGACAGTGAACAAGGAGAGGCCTGCGCTGGCAAAAAGCCCCACTGCGGTACCTCGCTTTGCTTTTAATCCTCAAATTCTCACAGCACCAGATAATCAACCGCACAATTACAGAGTCACTTACAAGTGATCATTGACCACGTCCCTGCAGACACATCTAGGCCGCATATTCCACACATCTGGCAAGGACCCTGAGGGGAACCCTTGTACGTGGGAAACGGGGTGGGGGAAATGGCAGAGGCAAAGCGGGCAGGGTAGCCCTTACCGCTGCTCCAAACACCCTCACGATGTGGAAATGACTCTGCTTCTCCATGAAGCAAACCGGCTAACTTCTCATTTTTTCGAAAGTGGAACAAATATGCAACCACGCTCTGGTTTTGTTTTGTTTTTTTAAGTTAAAAAAAAAAAAGCATTACACAAAAACTGAGAGAATGCCGGGCTGATGTGCCCAAGTAAAATAAAACCATGTTGAGAGACCGACATTGAACTCAGGATATCATGGAGGATTTGGGCCTCAGTCAGAGGCCCCATTCTTTCATGTGCTATGTAGACTCCGTGCACAAATGGTGTAAATGATTTTGTAATTCAAATAACGAAAGGAAAGGAAACACAAGTCAAGTGTCAGACACTCAAACTCTGCCCTGCTCTGTGGAGACACTGCAGTCTCAGAACTTCAAGATATTTAAGACACCAAACTCGAGAAGTCTGCCTGCTTCTCATTTCCCTGGACCTCTGCACACAGCAAGCAGCCAGTCAATGTTGGATGAGATAAAACCAGACTGAGGAGTTCCCCAGTGGTTCTCAGCCTTGGCCGCATGTTAGAATCACCTGCGGACCTGATGCCCACACCCTTACCTCACAGTATCTGGGCTGAATGCAGGCCTCAGGATTTTTTTTACAGTTCTCCGGGTGACTCCAGCATGCAACCAAGATTGAGGGCCACTGTTGAAGACTCTACAGCACTCAGGTCTTCCCCTGAGCCACCCAGCACTCCCCCCTCCTGTTCTCCGTGCTCCTCCTTGGCGAACTGGAGAAGAAAGAGGTCAGGGAGTTGGATACCAAAGTCTTGCCTAGCAGCTGCCCACTCTGTCACCAGAACAGAATAGCTTAGAAGTCATCACAGAAGCCTTGAGCCCCTGAGAGACTCTGGTCAGGCTAGATAGAGAGAGGACAACCATGCCTTCCCGAGTAAGTCTGAATATGAGAGAATGTGCTGGAGGGTGAAACCCTCACCTCCAGTAAAGGTTGCTGCTGACAGAATGGCTTGGGGGTTTGAGCCAGGGGTCCTCAAGCTTCGAAATCACCTGGAGGGCTTCTAAAACACAGAGTGCTGCCTATCGCTCCCAGAGTTTCTGCTTTATTTAGCAGGTCTGGGATGGGGCCAAAATGTTTCGTTTCTAACAAAATGCTGGTGCTGGTGGCCTGGAGGCCATACTATGAGTGCCATTGGTCTAAGTTGTCCCAACAAACTCATTAATTGTGTTTAGTTATTAGTGACACTTCTTGTCCACACCATTTACCGTACAACAACATCACCTGGTGGGTTTTAAGCTCCATCCAAATCAGGGTATCTGAGGGTATCTGCGGCTGTGCCTAGGCATGTTTTAAAAGCCCCTCCCCACCAGTGATTTCAGTGAGTATGCTGGTGAGAGTTACTGTACATCGTAATTCAATTGACTTTATTTTAATTTGTTGTTATTCATGAAGATAGTCCTTACTAAGCTTTAAAGATGATTGGAGAAGTGCCTGGGTGGCTCAGGCGGTTAAGCGTCCAACTTTGGCTCAGGGCATGAGCTCATGGCCCATGAGTTCAAGGCCTACATCAGGTTCTGTGCTGATAGCTCAGAGCCTAGAGCCTGCTTTAGATTCTGTCTCCATTCTCTCTGCCTTTTCCCCATTCACATTCTGTGTCTCTCTCTCAAAAATAAATAAAAATTAAAAAAAAAAGATAAGTGGAGAATCCTACACAAAAAGAAGCCTCTGAAAGCAAAATTAATAGGTATAGGCAACCATCAGATGGTCTATCACTTCAATTCTGGTGTCTTTTTACAGATCAGTTGTTCGGCATCTGTGGAATTGGACTGCGATGGGCCAGGGAACAAATGGGAACCAATGACTTACCAGGTTCATCGCCTGTCCGTGGGAGGGTGATTTGTGTTGAATGCAGGGAAACGCCAATGCCAAGTGGATGGACAATGGTCCTTGGCGTTGGGCCACTGGGACACCAGCCTGCATGGACCACAGGTGGGTTTCTGAAGTGTTCTCCCTTTCAGTCGTTTGCTTAGATTCAAAACAGTACTAACTTGTTTATTATCTGAGAGTACTTCACTCAGGTACTTTTTTTTGAACGTTTCTTTATTTTTGAGGGAGAGAGAGAGTCAGCGGGGAGAGGCGAAGGGGGTGGGGGGACAGAAGACCTGAAGAGGGCTCTGTGGGGCAGAGCACAATGTGGGGCCCAAACTCACAAACTGTGAGATCATGACCTGAGCCAAAGCCAGATGCTTGCTTAACTAACTAAGGATACCCTTTAACCGACTAAGGCTACCCCTCAACCACCCAGGTGCCCCCACGTACTGTGTATTGTCTGATGCCTCCAGGGTTTGGTGCTATATTTATCCTTAGCACCTGGAACCCTGTCTGTCATCGGGTAAAAGTTATTTAGGAAATGTAAATAGGCCACCTTAGTCAAGACAAAATGTTAGGACATCTCTTCCCTTTTTATCAAGAGTATAACGTCCTTCTCCCTCTACCCACCCCCTTCCGGGAACACACACCCATACATTCTGAGCCACAAAGAGAAACAGGGATCTAAGGTGGTCTTCTCAAAAAGTTATCTGAATGTTAAAGAAAGCACTGGGAAATGAGAGGACCTATTGAATGCAAAGTTAAAAATACTGAATGATAACATTTCATGTTTCTAGGTTTTGTGTTGCTTGCACGGGGGGATTCCAGTGTCTCACATGGTTTCCCACCTCTAAAGGCCAGGTGACCTAATTCTCTCTGGGGGCAGGACTAGGGAATTGGAGGGACGGGAGCTGTCATCATAAGCTCTGTTGTTCTACATACTTAACCATTCTGATTAAGTGGAAATACTCATTTAATATATTTTCCTGCCATATTCACCTGAAGAAGATATGGTCAGAATAAGCATGGTTGAACAGATGCAAAGCAAAGGCACTGAAGGGTAAGGGCAGAGGGCACAATTCAGGGGCACCTGGAGGGTTCAGTAGGTTACCTGTCTGACTTTGGCTCTGATCATGATCTTGCAGTTCGTGGGTTCAAGCCCCACATCACACTCTGCACTGGAATGCAGAGCCTACCTGGGATTCTCTCTCTCTCTCTCTCTCTCTCTGCCCCTCCCCTGCTCATGGTTGCATACTCTAAATTAATTAACTAACTAATTAACTAACTTAAAAAAAGAAAGAAAGAAAAGGCAGTTCAGGTTTAGCAATGCCTATGTTTTATACACCCTTTCTCGTCAGCCTTATGTTGAAAGAAGGTTGACACATGTTTCTTTGGCTTATTTGGAGGGGGGTCATCTGATAAAACGCTCGCATGCAGTAGTCTGCTCAGGGCGTTTACTTGTGAAGCTTGGTGGTATTTGCACCTCATTGCCTCCAGAAGCACACCTGCAGCTGCAATTTAATATCAGATTTTTTTTTGTAGTTTACTATCAGATGAAAACATGCCCACAAAGGGGGTCCACCATGTGCTGAGGTCTTTTTTGTTTTAAACTTTTTATTTTGATGTCTTTTTAAAAGAAAGCTGGCTCATATTTAATCAGACTTGCCCAGACCCTAAGGCTGTTTTAGTAGGGAGTTACTCACTTGGGGAAGTGCATTTTTGACCCTCTGACTACCTTTCTCCACACTGGAGACCTATTCTGCTTTGTGGTACCTGGCAGTTTAAAAGAATGTATGTATTTTTTTTTTATGTTTATTTATTTTTGAGAGAGAAAGAGAAAACATAGAGGAGGGACAAAGAGAGAAAGAGAGAGAATCCCAACCAGGTTCCACATTGTCAGCTCAGAACCTGATGTTGGGATCGAACTCATAAATCGTGAGATCATGACCTGAGCTGAAATTAAGAGTCAGACTCTTAACCAACTGAGTCACCCAGGTGCCCCAGGAATGTATTTTTATGGGACAGAATACACATACACTTTTAACGTTTAAAACCCTTCCTACCATCAGTGGGACAAGAGACACAAAAGTCGATAAAGTGGGGAACAAAAGAATTTTATTAAAATGATAGTTATTATCATTACTAATCTGACTACTTCTCTACTTTTATTATATTTCTATACCTCCTTTGAATAACCAGTTTCACAACTACAATTTGAGAGAGTAAGTTGAAGACAAATGTTCCTGGCCATGCCGTCACCCTCTCTCTGGCCTGCTATCTGCCCCCCTGAGTAGGGAGGGGAGACAAGGTGGGCTCCTGCACAGCACACACAGGCCCTCCGTCCGGGTGCTGCACCCCTTGATCAGATCAGCATAGGCTCAGCATCGCCAGAGAGAATAACTTAAAGACAGGGACAAGCCCCAAAACAAGTAGTAGTGTGTGTTTGTGGACATATAGGACACAGGGGGAAAGGAGAGAAGGGAAAGGAGGTGTGGGCTAGTATCTCAGGGGCCGGTGTACTTTCACCTTGAGCAGTGAGAGAAAGGCGGAGAGGGTGTAACCAGAAGTTCCCATCACCAGCCTATGGGGGAGCAGAGAGCAAGAGTTTGGTCTATTGTTTGATGCATTCTTACAGGAGGCCGAGGAAGGAGGCAGTCTCCTCAGGTCTCTGAAGTGGTGTCTGAGCGGAACAAACTGTGGGTGGGACTTTCTGGGGTGAGCAAAGCCCCTTGCCAGGTGCCTGATGCCAGCCTGCTTCTGCTCGTATTTTACCTTGAAAGAGATTCCATCGTGCCCCTCCATCCTGGACACCCTAACAAGCCTCACTTGTTGAATTCTCAACACTGAGAATTCAGTGTTGCTGCTTGAGCTTCGGACGCTGTTCAGTCCCACTCTCTTGCCAACCTCTTTACTGTGTTTGTTTTATTTTAATGTTTTTAAATGTTTATTTTTGAGAGAGACAATGCATGAGTGGCGGAAGGGCAGAGAGAGAGGGAGGCACAGAATCCAAAGCAGCCTCCAGACTCTGAGCTGTAAGCACAGAGCCTGCCATGGGGCTCGAATCCATGAACCATGAGATCATGACCTGAGCCGAAATCAGAGCTCAACCAAAGGAGCCACCCTCGCGCCCCTTCTGCATTTGTTAATATAATCCTGTGATTTTTTTTTTCCTTCTAGTTTTTAATGTGATGGATTGCATTAGTAGATTCTCTAAAGTTGATCCAGTCTCAGATTCCTAGTTCTGTGTAATCATTGGGGTGTTTTGTTTGGCTTTGTTTTCAGTGTGGTTCCTTTACTTAAATTTGAATGACTGGTCTAGGGCTCAGACTAACCTTTCTTCTAATATTTATTAACTGGCCACATAACCAAGAAGTCTGTGGTCTTAGTGATGTAGCAATGTAAGGATGGTCTTTACTTGACAAAAGATAGTCATAGAGTTGCTAGATAAAGTACAGGATGCCCAGTTAAATTTGAATATCAAATAAACAACAATAATTTGTTTTAGTATAAATGTGTCCCATGCAATGTCTGTGTGGCCTATACTTACTCTGAATTGCATGAGATCTACTTACACTAAAAAAAAAAGTTTATTTGAGATTTACATTTAACTGGGTGTCCTATATTTTTATTTGTTACATGCAGTAATCTTAATCATAAATAAATAAACAAGTATAATGTTTAGAAAAGAATAAACGAATTTTTAATTAATAAATATTGTTGTCAGTAGAAGAAAAAAACCAGCAATCAGGAAACCCTAGTAACTAACTGGGCTCCTATTTCTGAAAACCACAATGTGGTGGGGAAATAGGAAATAATAAAGATGGTTTTAGTTCATGTACAACAAAGAAACATAGAAAAACATTCAGATTCCTTTTTTTTTTAATTTTTTGTTTAACCTTTATTTTTGAGAGACAGAGAGACAAAGCGTGAGCAAGGGAGGGGCAGAGACAGAGGGAGACACAGAATCAGACACAGAATCTGTCTGATTCTGGGAGGGAGACGCAGAGCCTGACGTGGGCCTCAAACTCACAAACTGCGAGACCATGACCTCAGCCAAAGTCGGCTGCCTAACCAACTGAGCCACCCAGTCGCCCCAAAACATTCAAATTTCTAAAACAAACTAGATTTATTGGTTTTACTTCAAGGTAAAGGAACCAGCCATCACCACCAGCTGGACCCTGCTCTGGTAGGTAACTTTGCTTTCACCATATTTAATTCAGGAGGAAATGCTTCTGTCTTGTCCTCGCATCCTGAGTCAGATGTTTCTATTTATTTTATGTTACAGAAATTTTATTTCCTTTTTGAGTTTTCAAATCCGCTCTTCCTGGCTTGAAATGTATTATCCATGTACCTTATATTACTTTTGTTTTCCTTTCAAAAGCCTCCCCAAAATGTTTGTAACTACCTGGTCTTTCTGCAATTTGGTGTGCTGCTCAGTATATATTTTCTGAGTCTAAACTCCATCCCTAATTTTTAAAAATGTTTTTATTTATTTTTGAAAGAGAGACAGAGACAGAGCACAAGCAGGGGAGGGGCAGAAAGAGAAGAAGACACAGAATCCACAGAAGGCTCCAGCAGCTCAGAGCCCCATGCAAGGCTCAGACTCATGAACCATGAGATCATGACCTGAGCCACTTAACCAACCGAACCAGCCAGGCACTGCCCCATCCCTATTTTGAAAGGAAGACAGATAAGGATACTTTCTCAGTACTACTCAATAAATGTGGTTATATAGTTTTCTCTCCAGGAAGGGAAGCCGCAATTGTCTGTTTTGGCCTGAGAAGACAGAAGTAAACTATACATGAAAAGATTTGGGAGAGTTAGCATTTTGGGAATAAGAAATGAGTGGGTTAAGTAGAAAATTGTATTTATCCAGGTAGTACCATAGTTTCATTTTATTATTTCAATAATTATGACTTTGTCATGAATACATGTAAGTCTTGGATAAATTTCATGTCATTCATTCCCCAGTGAGTCAGTCAGCCATGTGCCTATTATGTTCCAGGCACTATTTATTCTAGGTCCTGGGAGACAAAGGTGAATGAGACCAGGTCTATGCCTCCCTGGGAAGACACTGTTAAGTAGAGACAATGGCACATAAATCACTAATAAAGCACAGTTTAATAAAAGCCATGACTGTATATACAGTATCATGAGAACATGGGAGAGGAAGGTATTTGTTCATCTGGGGGTGGAAGATTCAGGAAATCTTCACAGAAGAGAAGATCCTTATACTGAATCTCAGGAGTTTATCAGGCGAAGATGTCAGGGGAAGGCATTACAGCTGAAGCACATGGAAAGGCTCAATGGCCCCACAGAACTTGGCACATTCAAGCAGTTGCGCCATCAGGTGTGTGGCGGGGAGTGTCAAGGGTTAAGCAAGAAAGGAACTCAGGGTAACTCATAAGGGGCCTTGTAATAATGGCAAGGGGGGTGGAATCTACCCAAAGGAAAAGGAATCTCACTGAAGGGGTAGATACAGGGTGAAATGATCACTTTTTGTTACAGAGTTATTGCTCTGGAAGGCATGTGAAATCGGGTTGGAGGGGAGACTAAAGAAAAGAGACAAGTTAAGTTAAGGAAGTAGAATAGGCGAGAGCTAACAAGGGCTTAAACTAGCAGAGAGCTGGGAAGGAGTTTCGCTCTGGACATATGTGCCAAAGGCACATGTGACACTGTCCAGGAAAAACTGAGGATGAGAATGTAGGTCTAAAGCTGGGCAGATAGGCCTTGTGGGAGGTTTGTTTTTTTGTTTCTTGGGTTTTGTGCATGCGTGCGTGTGTGTGTGTGTGTGTGTGTGTGAGTGTTTTGAATCAGCAGCTGAGGAGTCACATGAAAGCCATAAACATGGATACCATGGCCCAGGAATGATGGAAGGAATAAAAAATAAAAGATAGACATTACTATGACATGAGCAGGTGGAAGAGAAAGATTCATAACCAAAAACTGGAAAGGACCAATCAATGTCGTAGGAGATCAAAAAAAAAAAAAAGGCATTGCAAAACCCAAGAAAGAGGAGCATTTCATTCCCTGATTAATTACATTAAGTGATACAGAGGAAAACGTGCAATACGGACAGAAATGGGTCCCTTGGATTTAGCTACTAGAAGACACTGACGACCCAGGCAGAGCACTTGGAGTCCTGTGCTTGACACAGCTGCCAGATTACAGTGGGTCAAGACGAAGGCATGTTGACTGTCTTCCATAGAGACTGGGAATTATGGAAAGAGATGGTGGCAGAAAGCTCAAGAAGAACTCAGAGGCACTCTCATTATTTTTCATCATAAAAGTATACCTATCTGAAAGAATAGAGAATAATGTAATGGATAAGAGAGTGACCACCACTAATTATCTTACATTTTCTGTACATATATAGAGGATGGGTTCCCAAACTTTTCCTTAAAGAGCACAGGATAAATATTTTAGATCTTATGGCCCACAAGGCAAAATACAGGCTATTTTAGAAGTTTTTGTTTAACCATATACATATATAAAAACCATTCCTAGCTTATGGGTCAGACAAAAACCAGGACACTTGCTGAGTTTGGCCTGTGGGTTTTTGTTTGCTGACCCCAGGACCACCATGTTTTTTCTGAAAGGAACACAACATCATAGATACAGTTGAAGCCTTCCTTGTGCTCCTTCCCGATCTCATTCCCCTCCCTCCCTCTCCAAAGGTAATTGCTTTCCTAAAGTTAGAGTGCATCAGTCCCAACTTTTAAAATATGCCTATGTCCCTAAGCAATATAAGCATAATTCAGAGTGTCTTCATTTATTTATTTATTTTTGAGAGAGAGAGAGAGTGCATGAGCCCACATGTGTGTGCAGGGGAGGGGCAGAGGGAGAGAGAGAATCTTAAACTGACTCCAAGCCCACCATGAAGCCCCATGCAGGGCTTGATCCTACGACTGACTATGAGATCATGACCTGAGCCGAAATCAAGAGTTGAATGCTCAACTGACTGAGCCACCCAGGCGCCCCTGGAGTATTTTTAAAACTTTAAGTAAATGTAATCATTCTGTGCAAAATAATCTTCAACTGGGGGCACCTGGGTGGCTTAGTCGGTTAAGCGTCCGACTTTCACTTAGGTCATGATCTCGCGGTTCGTGGGTTCGAGCCCCGTGTCGGGCTCTGTGCTGACTGCCAGCTCGGAGCCTGGAGCCTGTTTCAGTCTGTGACTCCCTCTCTCTCTGACCCTCCCCTGCTCATGCTGTCTCTCTCTCTCTCCTAGAAATAAATAAAAAACAAAAAAAATAAAAAATAATCTTCAATTGGCTTTTTTGGCCAACATTATATTTGAGATTAATTCATCTTCATGCATTTGGCTTTAGTTCATTAACTTTACCTGCCATATGATACCTTATTTTGTGACTATGTTAAGTTTCATATATTCTTCTGTTCATAAACATTTAAGTTGCTTCTATTTTTTCCATCTTTACAAACACTGCTATAATCAACATTCTCAGCCATGACTCTTTGCTGCACATTTGTTTTTGAGCTGGGGTATATACCTGAGATTAAATTGTTGAGACTGTAGGATATGAACATTTTTAGCTGACTAAATATTTCCAAATTGTTCTCCAGACTGGTTGTGTAGAAAAATTTCCTTTTCCAGTATTCTGGTATCGTTGGTAACCTGAGAAACTTTCCCAACATGCAACACCTAGAAACACTGAGCAAAATATCAGAAGCAACTTTTTAAATATATAAAGATCTCAAAAACGCAAGGAAATCCCCAGGGCCCAGAAGATGTTTTAAAAAACAAAAAAGAAAAGAAAACTTAAATTCAGAGACAAATTTACCTATGGGGATTTCCTAGAACAAAGGTTTGGGACCATAGGGCTATGAGAGGCTATATAATTCTTTCAGGGGGCTTCTGTCCATCTGTTGAGTCAAAAATTAAAGCTGGGATGCCTGGGTGGCTCAGTAGGTTAAGCAGGTCACTCTTGGTTTAGGCTCAGGCCATGATCTCACAGTTTGTGAGATGAAGCCCTGCATCAGGCTCCGTGCTGACATCACAGAGGCTCTTTGGGCTTCTCTCTGCCTCTCTCATTCTCTCTCCCAAAATAAACTTTAAAAAAAAGTTAAAGCTAAAACATCAGGACATGGTTTAAAAAAAAAAAAGAAGAAGGGGCACCTGGGTGGCTCAGTTAGTTAAGTGACTGACTCTTGATGCAGGCTCAGGTCATGATCTCATGGTTCGTGTGTTTGAGTATCAGGCTCTGCGCTGACAGTGTGGAGCCTGCTTGGGATTCTCTCTCACTTCTCTCTCTCTCTCTCTCTCTCTGTCCCTCCCCCACTTTTGTGCTCTCTCTATCTCTCACAAAATAAGTAAATAACCTTAAAAAAGAAGACGAAAAGAAGGGAAGGAGCAGTGATTTGGACAAAGTTTTAAGTCAAAGACGGGTGCCACACCAAGGCTGATCTCACCATCATCCTGACACTGTGGACCCGGGCTCCTCTTCTGATTGTCAGTTTGATTTTGTCTACGTCTTTCTCCTCGGCAATAACTTTGGCATCTTTGGTTATCTGCTTCTGGTGTTGACTTGTGTGCTTTGTTGGCTTGTGCCTTTAATGATGTTTTGGCACCTCCTCATATAACTCTTAGAGTCTGACCCCTGAGGCTGGCTCAGCCTGTCTCCTCTCCATCCCAAGGCTGGGCTTTAAGCCTGAGGTCCATCCTCTGGCTCTCCTCAGGCCTAGCACATCCCTGCCTCCATTTCTTCCAAACTCTATTCTGTGGTGACAGGACTAGGTTGTATTGGGAAAGTATTTACAATAACTTGGTGACAGAATTTTTAGAAAGTTGGGTTTCTGTTAAATGGAATGAATCTTCCTCTGTGCGCCAGATCGTGTCCTTGGTGCTGCCAAGATTTCTATCATGAACAGGAATCAACTGAGATGAACCACAGGACCGGGTCTGTATAAACTGCAGATAAAACTATTCGATAATACTATATTTAAAACAAAGACATATAAGGAATAAAACACACGAAGAAAAATAAAAGCAAGATATATATTTTTTTTCTGGAAATGAAAAATTTTTTTCTAGAATGAAAAATATAACTGAAAGGAAAAGGTCAATGAATGGGTTAAGCAGCAGGATGAACTGGGTGATGGCACTAACCCTCCATCGGTGGTACAGAGTTCTTCTTTCTCCACATCTCTGCCAACATTTGAGGATGGTGCAAACTACACACAAGTAGGCAGATTGCAGGTTGTATTATTTCTTTGCAGAACTGGGCCCATCCCAGCCACAATCCAGCCCTCTCCTGGCTTCTTGGATCAGGCTTTTAGACACAGAGGGACTTTAAGCCTCAATCAATCCCTTTCTGCCTGCTTTTTTGGTCCCTAAGGCTGTTTGGTCCTTGGGGTCAGTTCTCAGTAGCGTTCTCCCACAGTGACTGACACACTGTGCTTTCTCCCCCTGGTTCCCACACCCCGAAGCCTCTTACCCAGTGGCTTCATCATTCCACATTCCCTGCTTCTGGTCTTAACTATGCTAATCCCCAGATTCTCTGTTACTCACGCTGCACCTTGCAGCCCTTCCCTCCCCCCTCTAAAGGCCAAAGTTCAATGGGTTTTCCTGTAGACTAGTCTCTGACCCAACCAGATACAGCTCCTTTATTAATATGCAGTAACATTAGACCCCAACTAACAATGCATGGGATCCATCTACAGTTAAAAGGAAAACAGGGATATAATTTTTCTAAACCTAAAACTAGCCACATATTCTGGCAGAGCCTAAAAACCCAGAGGTATAGTATATGTTAGAGCACAGACTCCTGAGACTGAATCTTAATTATGTCTTTATTTAACTTGACCGGAGGCAAGTCCCTTAACCTCTTAGTGACTCCACTTTCTCATATGTAAAAGAGGGACATATGTTTAAGATTGTTAGGAAAATCAAATGAGTTAGTATAAATTATTTAGAACAGCGCCTGGCATACAATGAATACTATATGTGTTTGCTATCATCATTACTACTTGAAATCGGAACTGTCCCAGGCAATAGCAGATAGATGCCAGTCACATTCATTGAAATGAGATCAGTGACAGAAAGTGGAACTCCATTTATGTAACTAGTATTTTATTTAATTCTTTCTTCCCAAGGGTTAGCTTATAATTACATGATTATTGCCCTCCTGAAACAGTGTAGAAAATTTCCCAGTTGTCCCTGTCAAACCCAGTGTTTAACCCTGGCCACCAAAACAGTTACAGCCTCCTTGTTTTCTGTGTCATGCCCTCAGCCCTCCTTTCTAGAGCCATTATGCTCACAGCAGATAATAAATCCCATGTCTTTGGTGTCTGGGAAGTTGCTTTTTGCTTTCTGATAGTGTTAAGCTGACACAGACAGGAAACAGCGCAAGAAACCAGGTGGAAGTGACTCCCTCACTCATTGGACAGAATGTTGCCTTGACATTGAGTCTGCATTTTCTTAGCATCCAACCCTGGCCAAGATACCTAAATCCATAGCTTTTCTTCTACTATGCTCATCTGTTTGGTCGAAATCCCAGAAAAGCTGTTTTCTCATTTCTCTCCCGGTGGTTTCTAAGTAGATTATTTCACTTGGGATATTAATCAAGTCTACCTCAGACTCTCTCTATAAAGAGAAAAGACACTGACTCAGAAGTATTGACTCTGGTCCAGGTAACTGCAGGTATTAGGTTATGTTGCCTGTTTGTGGTTGGCTTGATTTGAGCTGTATCCTGGAATATGTGTGCAGGGAAGAGAGTCAGGCTGCTCAGTAGATTGGATTCTACTACCAAACATCACCAGGATACTTTTTGAAGGATTCAAAGAAATACAAGTGTGACACTTATAAAGTAACTCACATCCTGAAGTCTTAGGCACCATGGGCTCAGAATGATATACATTCATTAATTTAAAATATATAATCAGTGTTTATAAGAGACTTCCCTTGACTTTGATTATACAGCTTTTTGCAAGAGGGCATTTTTGCATTTTCTGACTTTGAAAATCCAGACAGGGCCCAGTAAGTGTCTTGGATTATCCATATAAATCCTGCACTTGGCTGAAATGCAGCTTTCCACCTCTGACTTCCCTGACATTCTAACGATACTTGTTTTCAGGAGCTCATCAGTTTTTAGAGATCAGCCTCAAATCCATTCTGATGGCAGGGTTGTTTTTTTTTTTTAATGTTTATTTATTTATATTTGAGAGAACACAAGCAGGGGAGGGGCAGAGAGAGACACACACAGAATCTGAAGCAGGTTTCAGGCTCTGGGCTGTCAGCACAGAGCCCGATGTGGGGCTCAAACTTACGGACTGTGAGATTATGACCTGAACCGAAGTCAGACACTAAATCGACTCAGCCACCCAGGAGCCCCTTTGGATCCATTCTAGAAGGATTTTAGTATTTATCAACAACTATGGAGTTCTTTATGCTGATCCAGACAGGGTTTAGGGAAGTCAAAGATGAGCTAGCTACAGAGGATTTTCCCTGGAGGCACTCACAGCCTGGTGGGAGATATGGACACATACACAATTAGGACTTAACATGATTAGCTATGTTTATAGAAGTTTAGTTTTATGTGGGCATAATACAGGTAAAGGCAGAACACCAGGCAAAGAGCAGTAAAAGGAGACATCAAGGAAGAGATGACCTTCAGTCTGGATCTTTAGGAGTTTAGGAAGTAGAAAAAAGAGAACTTGTCATTCACTTTTAACAAGAGCCACAGGAGCACATGCTGCATTCGGTCAGACAGTGGGAGGGCAAACAGAAGGAGATGCCACGGAAAGGGTGTTGAAACGAGAGTCTCAGGGGCATCAACGAGGAGCAACCAAAGGTCTTTATGTGGAAGAACCACTGATCAGACACGAGTATTAGAAAGAAAACTTGTACTGATTCTTCAGATGAACCTTTTGTATCTCCCACATGGCAGACACCTGGACTCAGAAATGTCAAGAAAATACTCAGGCAAGCCTAAATATTACTCTCAGGACATGTATGACGCATGTGTGGTAGCCACCAACGCAGCTTGTGCTGTGTCATCTTGGTGCTCGCTCCTAGCCCCCAATTTGTGCCTAAGACAACACATTGTGTCCCCTGCTCATCTTAAACACGACATCCCATTTCAACCAAACACCTTTCCTGTTGGAATGGCTTGCCTTTCACTTTTTATTTTCCACCTCAGATGCCTGACAACACCACATGGAGAGCACCCAGGGCAAGCAAAGTTGGTGGGATGGTGTGGTTGGGTAAGGACTGTGAATCCCCAGGAAATTGCCACATCTGCTACATGATGGCCTGATGCCTCTCTCGACCCCGCCCCCATCCTATTTAAAGAACTGTAGCTTGAGAACTTCCTTTTGCTTGAAATACTGCTCTACACTAGAAGCAGGTAGTATCCCTTGACAGAAAGCATGGGCAATGAGTGTATTTACCCAAGGGCAAGTCAACAAAACTATAAGCAAGGCAATCGAGGCTGATCGTGCTTTTGTTGTAGCAACTATCAATTGCTGCTCTTAGCTCAAAATACTAAGATTTAATATTTTGTCTTTTCCAATACCTTTGATTTGTTACAACCACATTACTTTTCAAAATAAAGCTTCATGGGATGCCTGGGTGGCTCAGTTAGTTAAGCGTCTGATTTCAGTTCACGTCATGATCTCACAGTTCACAAGTTTGAGCCCTGTGTCAGGCTCTGTGCTGACAGCTTCAAAGCCTAGAGCCTGCTTCAGATTCTGTGTCTCCCTCTCTCTCTCTGCCCTTCTCCCACTCATGCTCGCACGTGCTCTCTCTCTCTCTGTCACTCTCAAAAATAAATAAAAACCATTTTTAAAAGATTAAATAAAAATTAAAAGAAAGTTTCATTAGTAACAATCAATGCAAAGAAAATATCCCCTAATCTAGAAGATCAAAGAAAAGCAGATGAAAGACTTCTCTTGATAAGTTGGAATGGATGCTGGTAACTCTTCAGATAATTTTGTTTACTTTTATTTCTAACTTACTGTTTTTCTTTGGTATACTTTCTAGTAGTATATTTCCATACCCCAGTTTTTCAAAGGTTTTGGGACTAGCACATTTCTCAGCCCACCTTATTAAAAGTAAATTCATTATTTCTCTGTTTCAGCTGATTGAAATGTTCTTTTACACGAACTGCCAAAAGTTTATGGTTTTCTTTAAGAAAGCCTGTTAAAGCTGGAAAATTATAGGGACCCCACACATGTTAGAAGGCAAAATTGTGGGAAAGTTAAATGGAATGAGTGAGCTGGAGCAGGATTGGCCAGCTGCAGGGGGGAAAGCCAGCCGGGGGCCCCCCCAAGCCTACCCCCTAAAACTACAATTCTGATTTTCTCTCCTTTCACAGAAAGGACTAGTTTCTGGGTGTTCCCCTCCCCGGCAGAGTTCTGTCACCTGGGGCACTAAACCAGCCTCGGTATCCTCCTTCCCTGGGGTGGAGAGCGGGGAGGTAGCTTACCCAAAGCCTGGCTGGTGGGAAGGAGCGCTATCGCCAGGGCAAAGAGGACAGCAGCCCGGGAAGCCTTCCTGTCAGCTCGGCCCGTCATGATGCTGCGCTGGGCTGCGCTGGGCTTCAGCCTCCCTGAAACCTGAACATTTCCTGTTTCCTGCTTGTTTGGGTTGGTGCTAACTTGAAGGAGAGGTGTTTGCTGTTTTTTAGGAAGTGATGTAATTCTGCAGGAGCCTGTCAGACCAGCAAGGATTGCAAAAGAAAAGTTGCTCTGCAAGCACTGATTCAGTTAGCAACATCTCTCAAGTCCTTTCCAGTCCCTGCCCTTCCACGGGCCCCCATCTTCTGAAATGGTCTCTTAGAAAACAGTGTCCATTGCTCAGATGTCATTTGGGATCTGGGACCGAGGGTCCTGGATCACAAAGCATTCTCTATTTGTGATTTTACTTAATCCCCAGGTGAGTAGGTGGGGCTGCCCAGAGTTTAGAGCAGCGGTTATCCAGTAGAACTCTCTGAGATGCTGGAAATGTCCCAGATCTGCACTGTCCAGTACAGTAGCCATTAGCTGCATAGGCTATTGGGCACTTGAAATGAGACCAGTGCAAAATGAATTTGTAGTTTTATTTTTGTTAATTAAAAAAAATTTTTTTTAACATTTATTTATTCTTTGAGAGACAGAGCATGAGTGGGGGAGGGGACAGAGAGAGAGGGAGTCACAGATGCCGGAGCAGGCTCCAGGCTCTGAGCTGTCAGCACGGGGCTTGAACCCATGAACCATGCACAAGATCATGACCTGAGCATAAGTCAGATGCTTAGCAAACTGAACCACACAGGCGCCCCTATTAATTTAAATTAAAATAACTCATGTGGCTAATAGCTGCTGTGTTGGACAGCTCAGGCCAAGAGAGCAGAGGTATCTGTACCACCAGAAAATGGCCAGGCCGCTTCTCTGCAGCCAAGCACGTCACCATTGCTGGGCCCTGAGTGCCACCTCACTCCTAGGGAGGTAAAGGACAATGCTACACATAGACCAGGATGTGCTCTGCTTCCCGAGAGAGAAATGATTTTTACTGCTTGTTGTTATTTTTATATATTTTTTCCTTATAAAGCCTTAATTTTTAGAGCAGTTTTATTTTTTTAATTTTTATTTATTTTTTATTTTTTTTACATCATGAATTTTTTTATTATTTTAATACAGTTTATTGTCAAATTGGTTTCCATACAACACCCAGTGCTCATCCCAACAAGTGCCCTCCTCAATGCCCATCACCCACTTTCCCCTCTCCCCCAACCTCCATCGCCCCTCAGTCTGTTCTCAGTATTTAAGACTTTTAGAGCAGTTTTAGGTTCACAGCATAATTAAGAAAAAGGTATACTTGGGGCGCCTGAGTGGCTCAATCGGTTAAGCGTTGGACAGGTCATGATCTTACAGCTTGTGAGTTTGAGCCCTACGTCAGGCTCTGTGCTGACATCTCAGAGCCTGCAACCTGCTTCAGATTCTGTGTCTCCTCCACTCTCTCTGTTCCTCCCCAACTCATGCTGTCTCTCTCTCTCTCTCTCAAAAATAAATAAAAACATTAAAAAAAGGAAGGTACAAAAGTTCCCTTATACCCCCTATCCCCACATGGGATCCCCCATTATCAACATCCTCTAAAAGTGGTACAGTTGTCACAACCAGTGAACCTACACTGCTGCATCATAATCACCCCAAATTCATAGTTCACCTTAGGGCTCTCTCATGTGTTGTACATTCCGCGGGCTTGGCGAATGTATAATGACATAAATCCACCATGATAGTATCCTCCAGAATCATTTCTCTGCCCTAAAAATCCTCCGTGCTCCACCGACTCATCCCTCCTTCCGCCCAACCCCACCCAACCACTGATCTTTTTACTGCCTCCATAATTTTGCCTTTCCCCAAATGGAGTACAGTTGGAATCGTACAGCATGTAGCCTTCTCAGATTGGCTTCCTTCACTTAGTAGCAGGCATTTAAAGCTCTTGCATGTCTTTTCATGGCATTATAAGCTCATTTCTTTTTGGTGCTAAATAACACTCCACTGTCTGAACGTACCACACTTCTTAATTCATTTACCTACTGAAGGATGTTTTGGTTGCTTCCAAGTTTTGGCCATTATGAATAAAGCTGCTAGCAACGTCTGTGTGCAACATTTGTACAGACCTGAGTTTTTAACTCCTTTGGGAAAACACCAAAGAGCTTGATGGCTGAATCTATGGTAAAAGAGAATTGATCTTTTAAGGGCCCATTTCTTTTTTTTTTTTTTTAGTATTTTTATTTATTTCTAGGAGAGAGAGACAGCGTGAGCAGGGGAGGGTCAGAGAGAGAGGGAGTCACAGACTCCGAAACAGGCTCCAGGTTCTGAGCTGCCAGTCAGCACAGAGCCCGACGCGGAGCTCGAACCCACAAACCGTGAGATCACGACCTAAGCAAAAGTCGGACGCTTAACCGACAAGCCACCCAGGCGCCCCTAAGGCCCATTTCTGAAGCAGAATATGCTCTGGAAGGTGGGAGCAGGGAATCTGCATTTTGCTTTTCTTCCTTCTTACATAACAATACATTTCTCAGAGGTTGTTAGCAACAAAATAGGACTGGGTTGGATTAGAAAAGGGGTGGAAATCCTGCCCAGTTGAAACAATGCAGGAAGGAGGTGTGTGTTTAGACGAGCAAGCTGGGGAGATTAGAGTGGGTTAAGTTTTTGTGTTCTACTTGAAGTCCTTCTGTTGGTTCAGGTTTGGGTTTAGGACCTAAGCACTACGAATTAAATTTCATAATCGTGTTTGTGGTGGTGCCAAGAAAGGCAGGCAGAGAGAGAGAGGCATCGGACACCCGTCCTGTGTCTAGCCGCTGCCTGCAGGTACCATGAGTCACCCCCGTGCAGTCAGCATCCTCTCTGGTGATCCGGCTGGTGTGAACACCCGAGGTAAATGGAATTCCTCAGCCCCTGACACAGCCATCCATTTTTGGGTTAGTGCCTTGCTGCTTTTCAGTGTCCTTAGTCATTGTTTATCTCCGTTCTTATTCACAAGAAATGGGTTGGCGATTCATGAAATTGTCAGTTTGTTAATGGATTTACAGTCTGCATTTTAATGCTTTCGACTGGCATAAGTCAACTGATAAAATATGCCTTTGCAGCTTAGGTGAGGATACAGAACAAACGGCTGAAGAAAATAGACAAGTTCAAAACTGGATGATTGATTGGGAAACAGCAGGGGAAGAACTAATAATCAGACTGGCTGAACAAGCGCGGAGACCCCTGGCTCCCACTCTGCTAGCGCTGAGTCCGGTGGGCAGATATGCCTGCACTAGCCGCACATCCCAGCTGTGACACACACGTGCAGGAGGGGGCGGGGGCAGGGCTGGGGAGTCCTATTCATTTTGCCATTCGCACCCTATTAGGACTATCTTTGGATCCCAGGCTTGGGACACGTGTTTGGCAAAAGTGAGGTGTCAACCTTAGTTTCTTCGATTTTAAAACTACGGCTCGGGAGTGGGGGTGGGGGGGCTCCTGGGTGGCTCAGTTGGTAAAAGCGGCCTGACTTCAGCTCAGGTCATGATCTCATGGTTCGTGGGTTGGAACCCCGCAACGGGTTCTGTGCTGACAGCTCAGAGCCTGGAGCCTGCTTCAGATTCTGTGTCTCCCTCTCTCACTGCCCTTCCCCACTTGCACTGTCTCTCTCTCTCTCAGAAATAAATAAACTAAAAAAACAACAACAACAACACTACAGCTCAGGGCAGTGGAGGGGGGGCAGGGGGCTTTGCAGAGTCTGGTGTCTGTGGCTGGACCATAATACACTCTTCTCTGTGGTTTTCTAGGGAGCCCCGCAGCACTACCGGGTGGCTCCTCACTATTTTTCCAAGTGTGCCATGCACTGCTCCTGAGCAGAGCAGCACTGCATCAGTTATCATGATGTGCAAAATAAAGCGAGGCCTTGGAGAAATCCTGCACAATCATGTCATTTTCTTTTGACCCTGGTGTTCTGTAAGCCCCTTAGCATAATTAAGCTTATCTCAAGGGGAGGAAAATTATCATCATTGATCAGAAAATTGTAGCACCTCAGTAATCTCTGTGCTGAAGTTAAAGTCACAGGAAGACCGGGTGCTAGGTAAGGGCTACTTACCTCCGTTTGTTCTAATTTTACTAACTACTAATTTGGGCAATTGGCTGCCTGGCCTCAGATTAAATCCTGATAAGCTTGTAACAGGAAGTCAGGGGCCCCATCACAACCATGAGACTCAGGAGAGCCTCTAGAGAGAATGGGAGGCACTTGGGCAGGCGGGTACCTCATCATGGTGCCCGCCATTGGCTTTCAACGATGAAAGGAGAAAGGGAAGGAATGAAGGATGATGGCTGGGAAATGCGCTGAGACCTTGTCGTGCTCAGGAGGGCAGGGGAGGAAACTGGTTACAGGTTCTAGGGACTCTATTACTTTACACCAAAGTTTGGCTTTTATAATCCACTGTCTGTATCACAGAAGTGATGGTCATCCAAACCCACCTCCCTTCCCCCCTGCCTCCTCCCTGCCCATCTCTCCCTCCCCATCAGCCCTGAAAGGAGGGACAACCAGGGAGCAAATAAGAAGTGATAAGATCTCACACTGAGTGCAGACTCCCCCCTCTACAATCCTCTTTACTCCACCACCTTGCCATTCACAACACACACAGACTCACAGACGCACACTCACGTACACATGCTTACACACACTCCCGCATACTCATCCAAATGAGAACAAGCAGAGACTGTTTATTCCAAACCTGCTGTGGCAAAGGAATCAACCACCATCACTTGCATTTTGGCCAAGACATGAAGGCAGGCAGAGGAGTGGGAAAACTTGTCAGTGGACAAAAGAGAAGGCTTCAAGTATGCCCTCACAGGAGGGTGTTGGCCTGGAGAACTAGAATCAAGTTCTAGTTATTGGCTCTGGCATCTGGTCAGGGGTGCATATTTGGCTTTTCCAGCTAGGAAAACAAATAAAAGTAGGGGCCATTAGTATGGACCAGTTACTAGAGATGGGGTCTGAAGCTTATAGAAGGCTGGGTTCCTGAGTTGTTTGCTCCAGATGGTGGGTGACAGTCTTATTACTACATATATGGTCTGGCCTTTGTCTGTCTATATATTATCTCTCGACACACACCCACATGCATACGCACAAAAAACATCCACCCACACGGAGACACGTGCCCACGCTTCTTGCTCTGTCTAAATGCTAGAGAGTGGTAGCTGATGACTCCTCAGTGCTTGCTTAACAAGAAGGCCAGCTCTCAGACATGGTAGTAGTGGGGCGGGGGCTTGTAAATCATCCTGAGGCCCATTGCGAGGGTGAAGGGAGTAGGTTGAGGTCCCCGGCTCTGAAAGGAGTGCCCATTCAGATAAGTAGACAAGGCAGGGCTGGGGCAGAAGGATTAAACTGGACCCCAGAGTGTGCAGAGAAACTACAGCCAGGAGAGAGGCTGAGAGCAGTTCTGCTGTATCTTGGTGAGCTTAGGCTGCCTTACAAAATACCATAGATTGGGTGGCTCAAACAACATTTACAGTTGACCTTTGAACAACACAGGGGTGAGGGGCACCAACCCTCCATGCAGTCAAAAATCCTGTATAATTCCCCAAGACTTAACTACTAATAGCCTACTGTTGACCAGAATCCTTATGAATAACACAAATAGTCCATTAACACAAATTTCGTGTATGTATTGTATACTGCATTCTTACACTAAAGGAAGCTGGAGAAAAGAAAATGTTACAATACTGTTCTATATCAGAGAAAATCTGTATATAAATAGACCCACGCAGTTCAAACCTGTGCTGTTCAAGGGTCAACTGTATTTTCTCATAGTTCTAGAAACTGAAAGTCCAAGATCAGGGTGCCCACATGGTCATGTTCTCAGGAGACGACTCTTCCTGGTTTATAGAGCACTGCCTTCTTTCTGTGTCCTCACGTAGCATCAAAAACTCTCTGGTGTCCTTTCTCATAAGGGATTAATCTCATCATGAGGGCCTCACCCTCATGAGCCCCTCAAACCGTAACACCTTCCAAAGGCTCCTGTCTCAAATACCATCATATCAGGGGATCGGGCTCCAACATCTGAATTTGGGGGAGACACAAATAGTCTGTAGCACACGGTCTTTGAAGCTGGTCCACCCTGACCGAGTGCCCCTCTGTACTTGTCAGAGCCCTCAGGGGTCTCGGTCCCTGCATTCAGGCTGCTGCTGACTCTGGTAACACCCTTTTTAGCTGGTCACTCAGAAAAGCTGCTGCATCATTTGGAGAATCCTAGGGGCTCCCACCACAGGCCTCAGCTCGCCCTTCCTCCATGACAAAGTGTCCAGGGTCTGGGCAGATGGCCTTGTCACCAAAAATGAAACTGAGAAAGACTGTGGTTCGGAGTAGAAGTGGCAATTTGCGCGTGGGACACAGTGCAGATCTCGAGTCTGGAAGGCCCTTTGGGGAGCACCTGAGAAGAGGCTGATTGGCCCAGAGACCCAGTGGCCTTTCCTCTGCCTGACCAGAGCCTCCTGAGGCAGAAGTCCCCTCTGTCTTGTTCTCCAGTCTATCCCCAGCTTTTAGGACAGAGCCTAATATTTTTTTAAATGAACAAATGAAGAGTAAGTGGATTAAAAAATTCTTTTTTTGGCAGTATTTCTTACGGGGGTGGAAAAGGGAACTATACTGGAGTTATTTGGGCGAGCTTGTTTATTTGAGAGTCCTGGACCCCACCTCAGAAGCACTGAGTCAGAATCTCTGGAGCGCAGGTCTACGACTCTGCATGTTTAATGTTGTTTGAGGGGATTTTTACACATGCTAAAACTTGAGAATCACTATTCTAGAGTTTCATTTTTAGCTCCTGAAAAGGCATTTCCCTTTTCTCACATAGAAATAAATAGTACATGATATTTTGTTTCCTTTTTTGCTTTGTTTCCCAGGAAGCCTGGAATTAAGAGTAAAGCTTGATTCTATAACTTTCCTTAGCCCAGCTTCCCTTACCACTTCTAGGAACATTTCTTTCCCTGGCTAATTCAACTCATCTTTCGTGTTTGGGAAGACCCCTCCCATCACAAAAGTCTCCCAGAGAGTCCTCTCAGAAGTCTCCCTCTCGCCTCCCCCACAGCTAAGGACCCTCCCTCTGTCCCCTACCCCATGGCATTGGTCAAAATAGACCCGGAAGATCTGGGCAAGTTCTCCCCACATGACTGCCCCAGTCTTACTCATCTGGGGCCTCCCACACCTGTTAAAAGGAACTCAACTTCCTTCCACTGCTGTTTCATTTTTGATCAAATGATATCTGGATCGCTTTTTTTCCTCTCTAAGTTCCGTCAAGTAATTTTTAAGTTGGACATACATCATTAGTAAATACATAGTATCTGTACCAAAGTCCACTTCAGAATGACAAATTCAGATTAGTGGTCTCAATGCTTTGCCTTTTATTGGTTTTTCTGTTTAATTTGACTTCCTAGACTCAGTTGATGGTGCCAACTGAATCCCCAACACCGATGAAACTAGAAAATACAAAGCACAGAGGTTTCGAGGGAAATCATAAATTAAAATAAGAAAGGTATAAGGAGAAAGAAGTCTAATGCCAAGGTACGTGGGCAGTGCTAAATATAAGTGAAAACTGAGAGGATTTGTATCAGGTAGGAATGGGTAGTGGAGGGTAGAAGTTGATTACCTTTTAATTAAAATACTGTTTTTCTTATTACAAAGCCAGTACTTGTTTATTGTGGAAAAGTTTAAATACATATGAGCCAAATAAAATGATTCCATGTTTAAATTGTTGCAGATCTTTGACACATCAGCTAAGAAGGTTACCCCTACCCTCAGTGCCAGTACTAGTGTGGCACCCCTCCCTAAAGAAAGAAAAAAAAAAAGAACATCTCAAGGCAACCTTGCTATTCACGTATGTGACAACATCCCTCACAACCTTGTAACATGAGACCACTTTAATCAGACTGTGTGTTTGTGTGTTACCATATATGGGAGATAAAGAAGTAAAATATATATAAAATACCACGCCACGTGGTGTTTGGGGCTCAGTTCTTTGGGTACGAACCCACCTAAGCGATGCCGGCTGGAATAAAGTTTCTTCCTAGAAAGAAAAGCCTCAGTGTCATGACTCTCTGTGCGAGACTCCGGCTACACTAGCAGTGGTACTATTACCCTGACAGCAGACTGTAGGTTCAGAATGCACAGTCACAAACTCACGTATGGAGAATGAGTAACTTACTGTATTTTTCTCTTATAGTATCAGTTCTGAATTTCAATTCTGATACTGGTTAAGAGGAATATAGTCACTTACAAATAAAACCGGTAAGTTTAGTGATTTCCCAGTTATTCAGGATAAACTTAAGTTATTTTAGGGTCCTTCCACCCCCTTATTTTTCTCTGAGACTGCCCTGGGGATGCCAGAGTTGGTGGGGAGCGCTTTCTCTAAAATGCAACTGTGGTCCTCGGGCTCTTAGAAGATCCAAAGTTAAGAATTATCTCTATATACTTATCTTTGCATTTTAACTGAGACCTCCTTTTCCTAGACCAAATAGTCTAATTTGCTAGTTTGGGGGCGAGTCCAGATAAGCATGTAAACAGACAGAGTCCAGGGCCCCCAAATCCTTGTATTTACAGAATTTCATCCAGTACCTGCTACACATGTTTATGATAATTTTAATAAGAATGCAGCTAACTCCCTCAGGGAAGGATGGATGTGATGAGATGCTGTGGGTCCCCTGGATTGAGAATAAGAAGTCCAAGACCCCGGTCTTAAATGGACTCTCTGGGCCTCACTTGCTTTATATCTAAAATGGTGGAGTCGGGATGCCTGGGTGGCTCAGATAGTTGAGTATCTGACTTGTGAGTTTCACTTAGGTCATGATCCCAGAGTGGTGGGATCGAATCCTTATCAGGCTCCACACTGCACAGAGCCTGCTTGGGATTCTCTCTCTCTCTCTCTCTCTCTCTCTCTTCCCCCGCCCCTTTCTCTGCCCCTTCCCAACTTGCTTGCTCTCTCTCTCTCTCTCAAAATAAGTAAATAAACTTTAAAAATATATTTTTATTTATTGACTAGATGGCCTCTACAGCCCCAGTACTCACATCCTATGAGGCTCTTGAGATTCTTTGGGGGTCAGACTCACAGAATCATTTTCAGAAGAGAGCTGGCCATCTGGTTCTGAAGACAGGACTTATTTACATACAGCCCAGCCAGGTTCTCAAAGGCTTTCCTTCATCACTGAGATTCAGAAATGTGGGCATGTATATACAGCAACGTGGCAGCACCAGGCTGGATGACAATGGAGGGCAGGGGACTTGTAGAGCTGCCTGACAGCTGAGAATCACTGAGTGGAACAGAGCAGCCACAAATACAGTGGGTTAGAGAAGCATGGCGGCTGTGGAATAGGGGCAGGAGGAAGGGAATCAGCCAGCAAGTGCACTGAAAAGAAGTGATGTGTGTCCTTTACTGTTTGTGAAAGCAGCTGGCTCAAGGCTTATTTAAAGACAGGAACAAAAGTCTTCACAGTCTGCGGTTATGATCGCTTTAGCTATAATAGCCACACAGGGGCACTGGGCCCTGCTGTCAGTTACCATGTCCCAGTGCCCAAAGGTCAACAACAGCTCCACTGCATGAGAAGAAGTCACTTACTTATCTATCTCATTGTTAGGGTCTTTGTGAAAAACGGCAACTCCTTATAGTAGATTAGATCATTATCCCCAGTTCTTTATGCTTTCTCTGAATTATGGAAATTCTATCCATGCCCTTGTGACTTGGCAGTTCCTTCCACTCAAATAGGTAGAGTTTATTTTCCTGCCTTAGTGATATTGGGTCAGGCCATGTATCACTTGCTCTGACCAATGAAATATGGGAGGGGAGGAGTGGAGAGGGGGAGATAGTATGCCAGATATGAGCGAAGTTCTGTAAGAGCCATCACACAATCTGGCTTGCCTTCTTGTATTTCTGTGATCTGAGATCACGAGCCCCATAATGTGAAGCAGACCTCAACAAGGTCAGAAACCTGGAATCCAGCCTTGCTTGGCCAAACCTCAGCTGACTCACAGACCCATGAGCTTGAAAATAAATGTTTATGATTATAAGCTACGGAGAGATTTCAGATTGTGGCAATAGCTGACTCGTGTATCTCTTGAGGTTCTTCTTTCACGAGTTGCAGACCTGAATGAGAAAATCAGAGAAGAGAGTAAGAGCTATTTTGGGCAAAGCCATGAAGTTTTGTATGATGTGGCTATCACACCTTACTGTAGACAGTACAGCTAGGGCAATTCACACTCAATTTGCCACGGGCATTTTATTCCTTCCTCCTGCAAGTGTCACTGCTCAGTCCAGAGCCAGCAAATCTATATGGCTGAGTCATGCTGTGTTACCACTGATGGCATTTCCGGGCTTCTGAGTCCCTGAACAGTTGTACTAGAAAACACTGTTCGTGGTAGTGCTTATTAGAGAGGAAGCACATTGATAGGACCTGCAGCCTTTTAGCTCTACCCATGACCTTTATCACAACATATTTAGATTTTATAATTTAGACAATCTCCTCCTGCCCTCATTGACCATTGGCTTCCGGAAAGCAGGAACCATGTCTGAGTTAACTTTAAAGATTCCTCTAGCTCAAAGCTCTGTCCCTCAAGAGAGCCTAAAACCAATTAACACATGCTGAATGAACAAAGGAATTAAAGAATCTGAAAAACAGCCCTTTTTCAAGTGGGATTTTTAAAATCTCTTTTATGCTTTTGTAAATGGTCACAAGTTACTATATCAGAAACAAGATAATTCTCGCTTTCTCCCTGCCAGGAGTTTAAATTCACGAACCTTCACAAGGGAGAATATTTACTCCCCAGTGTACACACTGCCTACATTTTCCTCCTCTGGTGTAGTTCTCTTTTCCCATCCTCGGGGTTGTTTTGTTTTTTTTGTTTGTTTGTTTGTTTTGCAAAACACATTGACTCTTTTTTGGAAAAAAAATCAAAGACCATAGAATAGAGGTTTTCATGTTTGCATTTTTGTATGTGAACACTTGCAAGGAGGTTTGTTAGGGCTGATCTGAAGGCGTTTGGTTTGCTCAGGGAAGGGCGACCTCATGTTGTTGGAAAGTAGAGTGTAAGGTTGGAAAGGAAGGCAAGGCCAAGGTCCTGGGGGAACGGAACCGGATGCCTTGGCAAGGTAGTAGCGGTGTGGTTGGACTGGTGTTCTATGAAGTCCACCGAATTAAAAACATTTTCTTTTAAATAACATTTCTTCTCCTGCCCATGTTCCAAAAAGGGTTTGCATTTAAAAGTGTTGCATTGATGTCGGTGGGTTTTCACTGAGGACTGGGTGGCTTGCCACAGTTGGGATGAAACGAGTTACGGAGGAATTGGAGGCACATAAAAATAGCATCGTGCGCAGCTGTCCTTTTGGGTGCAATCTAAATACACAGCAAGTGAAGTCACAGCACGAATACTCATATAAGTAGCCATCATCTGACACTTACCCAAATATGTTTATTACTACAAATCTAAATTCCAATGAATCAAAATAGGCTACAGTGTGTTCCCAGGGTATCTAGTGTCATTTACATTTGCTAATTCTGGAATCAAGATCCTCACCCTCAAAAGCATTAAAAAAGAAAACACTTGGGGCGCCTGGGTGGCTTAGTCGGTTAAGTGTCCGACTTTCGCTTAGGTCATGATCTCGCGGTTCGTGGGTTCGAGCCCCGCGTCGGGCTCTGTGCTGACTGCCAGCTCAGAGCCTGGAGCCTGTTTCAGTCTGTGACTCCCTCTCTCTCTGACCCTTCCCTGCTCATGCTGTCTCTCTCTCTCTCCTAGAAATAAATAAAAATATTTAAAAAAAAAAAAAAAAGAAAACACTTATTTACTTATGGGACCCCACTGGGCAGCACACCAAGTGAATTGCCTTCTTTTCCTTTTACTTACTTCCTGTTCATAGATTAATATAACACTTTAATACTGTTGAGGTGGTGGATGCTCACTGTAGAAACATTCGAAAATGCAGATCAGTAAGATGGCAGAAAATAAAAGTGTCACCCATTTTTTCTTTCCAGACATTTTTTTAAGTAATAAAGAAAAGAACAAAAATTATTTTTTCAAGGAATAATCCTGAAATCACACTTGTGTTTTTCTATTTAAAAATAAAAACATTCCTGGAAAACAGTATAGTTAAAAATAGAACTACCCCATGATCCAGCAGTCACATCTCTCAAAAATACTAATTCGAAGGAACCCATGTATCCCAATGTTTATAGCAGCATTATCAATGATAGCCAAATTATAGAAGGAGCCGAAATGACATCGACTGATGAATAGATAAAGAAGATGTGGTATAAGTATAATGGAAATTCAGCCATTAGAAGGAATGAAATCTTGCCATTTGCAACAATGTGCACGGAGCTAGAGAGTATTATGCTAAGCGAAATAAGCCAGTCAGAGAAAGACAAATACCATATGATTTCACTCATAATGTGGAATTTGAAAAAACACAACAGATGAATATAAGGGCAGGAAAAAGGGAAACCAGGAAACAGACTCTTACACTCAGATTTACTGGAGGGAAGGGGAGTGAGGGGGATGGTTAAATGAGAGATGGGTATTAAGGAGGGCACTTGTGATGAGCATTGGGTTTTGTATGTAAGTGATGAATCACTAAATTCAACACCTAAAACTAATATTATTACAGTGTAAGTTAACTTGAATTTAAATAAAACCTTGAAAAACTTGAAAATGTTTTCATTTAACTAAATACAGGAACCTAGACTATCAACAGGTAACTCTTTTTATTCTTGGTGAAGTTTATGCCAGAATGATACTGTAAGTTGTATTTGACTGTAAGAGAAAAAAGTGACAACATTGCCTCATATGTTGTTCTTAGCTAGTTAATTTGATGTTTCTAAATATTGTTAGTCCTTTAGAAATTCTGACATGTGACCCAAAGCTGTCTAGTGATCACAAAGCGATGAGCCTGAGGGCTTTTACCTATAAAGGTGATAATAAACTAATATAAATATGTCCCTCTGAAACCTGAAAGAATATCTGGCCCTTTGGCAGTTGTTGGTTAGTAGAAGGAGAAGGACAGAACTCACAAGAATCAGAAGCAAGGCCTACGTGGGTCAGAAAAGCTGGAGGAAAGGAGAAGACAGGTGCAGAACTCTGAGATGTGGGAGATCCATCCACACACAGCCTCTGTCTTTAAAGGTGGTCAGATGTACCGTCTTTGTTTTGAATAACCAAAACCCGTACATGCTTATTTTCATTTTAATTCCAAGTGATTAGCAGAAGCTTGATACAAAGTAAGTCTTAATATTAGTGGAAATGAAATAATTCATTTGTTCTCCCATACCAAGTTGTATCAGAGACCTTTGAAAAACTCTGCATAAAATGTCACAATTCCAAAAGACAGTATCAAGAGAATTAGAAGACAAGACCTAGACCAGGAGAAGATATTTGTGAAAGACAAGTCTGATAATGGACTATTATCCAAAATATACAAAGAACTCACAAAATCCGCTATATGAAAACAAACAACCTGATTGAACAGTGGGCCAAAGACCTTAACAGACCTTCACCAAAGAAGATATACAGATGAAAACTAAGCATGTGAAAAGATGCTCTACACCATATATCGTCAGGGAAATGCAAATTAAAACAACATCACACTACATACCTATTAGAATGGCCAATATCTGGAACACTGACAACAGCGAAACTGGCGAGCATATGGAGCAAGAGAAATTCTTACTTACTGTTGGTGGGAATGCAAAATGATGCATGTTCAAAGTGTTCGAAGACAGTTCAGCACTTTCGTACGAAATCGTCTCTTAGCATACGATGTAACAATCATGCTCCTTGGTGTTTGTCCAAAAAGAGTTGAAAGTTTATGTTCACACAAACCTTCTACACATGAATGTTTGAAGCATCTTTGTTCATAATTGCCAAAACCTGGAAGCACTTGAGATGTCCTTCAGTCAGTGAGTAGATAAATTACCTGTGGTATTACTAGACTATGGAATATTATTCAGTGCTAAAAAGAGATGAGCTGTTGGGGCACCTGGGTGGCTCAATCAGTTAAGGGTCTGGCTCTTGTTTCAGCTCAGGTCATGATCTTCCCGTTCGTGAAGGGGAGCACCACGGCTGGGCTCTTCTCTGACAGTATGGAGCCTGTTTGGGATTCTCTCTCTCTCTCCCTCTTTCTGCCCCTCTCCTGCTCGCACTCTCTCTCTCAAAATAAATAAATAAATAAATGTTTTAAAAAATGAACTATCGAGCCATGAAAAGACATGGAGAAAACTTAAATGCATATTACTAAGTGAAGGAAACCAATCTGAAAAGGCTACATATTGTATCATTCCAACCATATGCCATTCTGGAAAAGGCAAAATTATGGGAGACAGTAAAAAGATTAGTAGTTCCCAGGGGTTAGGTGGGGGAGGGATTTTTAGGGGAGTGAAATTACTTTGTGTGATATTGTCATGGTGGATTTACGTTCCACATTTGTCCAAGCAACACCAAAAGTAAACTTTTAGAATGTGTCAGTGTAGGTTCTTCAACTGTAACAAGTACACCACTTGGTGGAAGACCTTTTAGTGGGGAAGGCTATGGATATGTGGAGGGAGGGGGGCGTGGGGCAAGGGATATATGGTTAATCTCTGTACCTTCTTAATTTTGCTATGAACCTAAAATATCATGATCCCTGATCTCAAGAAATTTAAAATCTTTACACAAATATCTGCAAACAAGTAAAAATATAGTAACCTTAAGATGGTTAAAATAGGGGCTGGGTGGCTTAGTCGGTTAAGCGTCCGACATTCGCTTAGGTCATGATCTCGCCGTTCGTGGGTTCGGGCCCCGCGTCAGGCTCTGTGCTGACTGCCAGCTCAGAGCCTGGAGCCTGTTTCAGTCTGTGACTCCCTCTCTCTCTGACCTTCCCCTGCTCATGCTGTCTCTCTCTCTCTCTCTCTCCTAGAAATAAATAAAACATTTTTTAAAAATGGTTAAAATAACATGTATCATATAGGATGGTTTTGGCTTCGAGAAATAGAAGATCTAATTCAAAGTGGCTTAAACAAGGAGACTCTCACACAACAAAAAGTCTGGAAATGAAGCAGGTCCAGAGTTAGTTCAGTGGCTCAAGGACATCATCAAGGAACTGGCTTCCTTCCACCTTTCTGCTCTGCCATCTTCAGGGTATTGACTTTGGTCTTGGGGCTTGTACCCTCATAGATGCCACATGGCTATTCCTTCCCTAAAGACCAAACCCTCATACCACAGTCTGAAGTCTGACACAGAGAATGTGTTCTCGGTTCCTGTTACAAGGAAAACTTTCTCAGGGACCGCCAGCTGACTGCCCTTCACATTGCCATTTTTATGCTAGCCGCTGGCAAGGAAGTGGAATTACCTTTATTGGGTTATTCTAATGAAGAGTCACCCCTGATAACACTGTCTTCTATGAATGAAATTCACTAAGAAGGTAGAACTTAAAAGTCCTCACACATACACACACATAAAAGATAAACATGTGAGGTGATGGATGTGTTAATTAACTAGATGGGAGAAATCTTTTCACAGTGTATATGTGCATCAAATCATCAAATCATCATGATGTACACTTTATCTTAGAATATAATTTGTCAGTTACAGTTTATTAAATTAGTATATTTAATTTAATATATGTTATATTATTTCTATTTATTATATATAATATATTAATATTAAATAAATATTAAATATTATTATAATATTTAAATATTAAATATATGCCAATATATTGGCAGTCACTTTTTTTAGTTTATTTATATATCTTGAGAGAGAGCATGAGCAGGGGAGGAGCAGAGAGACAGAGAGAGGGAGACATAGAATACCAAACAGGTTCCACGCTGTCAGCATAGAGCTCAATGTGTGGCTCAAACTCACAAACCATGAAATCATGACCTGAGCCAAAATCAAGAGTTGAATCTTAATCAACTGAGCCACCTAGGTGCCCCATAAATTACAAATTAATGAAGCTGAAGAAAAGATCACCCCTGAGACTTTAGAAGCTCTCATGAGGCACATGACCGCTCAACACCTCAACAAAATTGGGGCCTGGCTAACAGGAAAGAGGGATATAAAATGACTCTTGAGTGGGAAACTAAGAGCCTGTTACATGGGCCAAAAGGGAAAAAAAAATAGATAGATAGATAATAAAATGGAGTGTAAATTAAAGGCAGTAAGAAGCATCTAGATAAACTATAAGAAAAAATCAAGTATAGCATAGTTTAATGAGAAGGGGAAAACAGCCAAGCATTCCCTCAAAAAGTTACCCTACCTAGCCTCATCAGGTACTTGGCTTTCTCACCAAGAATAAGCAGTCTTTTTATCTCAATCTTGGTCATGTGTACCATGTTTTCCTTCTTGGCTCATTTTCATCCCCTCTCTGACATTTATGCTCACTTAATCTCTTAGTCTAATGCACTGGATGCCAGGGATCCATGGCCCACACCACTGACCCTTCATTGAATTACCACTGCCATTTGCTTTTGACTTGGAGAAAGATTTCTGGAGTCTTGAACATTAAAGAACCACAATCCAGGCCTCTGGTCCATTCTTGAGCCATTTCCTAGATTCGTATGTCTCTACAGACAGAGTCCATCTCTTCTACATGCTTTACTGCCTACCTGCCTTTATCAGCTGTGTGGATAGGACATGTGGACTCACTTCCCCAATGTGTCCTTCAGCTCCCTTGACCTCCTGAGGTCTCCTCATCACACATCTTAAATGTCTGAATCAATGATTCTCAATTGTGGCTTGACTCCCTGAAATTAGAAAGATAGTGCTTTGTAGCAATGCTTCTCAAGAGGGTGAGGGCAAACAGGAAACAAAGAAGGTTATAAGGAACCCAAGGAACTTATGTAATGACATATATACTGTATAAAGGAATCTATATTAATATATTATCATGTATAACATATAAGTTCATATATATAAAGGAATGTAATAATAATTATTATATATTATACATAAACATTATCATATATGTAAATTCCTTTATATATCCTATGTAATGATAATATCCATAATATGAATTCCTCAAATTTTTTATTATATATAACATAGCTAATGTAATATGTATATAATATATGTAATATATACATGTTATTACATATTTATATATGATTGTATATAAATTCCTTTACATATGTAATTATATACACATGAAGTCTTTTAAATATATCCTTAGGACATTACATATATGTGTAATATAATTATATAGAGAGGGATTTACATAAAATCTTATATGTTAATTTCATATGATTGCATAGTCTGTAATTACAATACATAAATTCCTTTATGTAAACTTTCATATTATATGTAATATATGTAAATTCTTGGGGCGCCTGGGTGGCTTAGTCGGTTAAGCATCCGACTTTCGCTTGGGTCATGATCTCGCGGTTCGTGGGTTCGAGCCCCGCATCGGGCTCTGTGCTGACTGCCAGCTCAGAGCCTGGAGCCTGTTTCAGTCTGTGACTCCCTCTCTCTCTGACCCTCCCCTGCTCACGCTGTCTCTCTCTCTCTCTCTCTCTCTCCTAGAAATAAATAAAACATTTTAAAAAATCTTTAAAAAAATATATGTAAATTCTTTATATGTAATTATATATATTATACATATATTCTCGAAACTTCTCAGGTGATTTTCCTATGCAGCCAGGATTGAGAATCACTGACTGAGAATGAACCCTTTGTAAACCAGGATCTCTAGATAAGTCAAATATAATATATTTGAATGAAATGGAGAAGTACAGGTAACCAAAGTCCCCAGATACTTCATGTCAAAAGGAAAAAGTCCTGAACTGTTCATTCCCTCTCTCCATTTACCCTCTTGAGAAGCATTACCACAGAGCACTATCAACAGCTCCCTTAGGAACACTGACTCTTCTACTGAACCTTCATCGTTTCATGTCCCCGAGACTTTGCTCTCACTTCCTCCTGAGTAGTGAGCTCAGTTCCATGCCTCTTCACGTTAGCCCTCTACTGCTGAGTCCCCCTTAAGCCAACAGACCCAAATAATGCTCCTGAGGCTCCTTCCTGTCTTCAAGACTCAACTGAGCTGAACCTCCCCAGCAAAGGCAGAGCTGGATACATGAGAGAAGGGCCGTGCAGAGACTGGAAAGTGGCCATGACGGATCAAGTGAAAAGAAGATGGAGAGGAGGGCGGGTGGTAGGGTGACCAACTGTCCTGGTTTGCCAAGCTTCGGTGCTACAACTTAGACAGTGTTGGACAAACAAGGCTATATGGCCAAGCACAGCTTCATATTCTTCTAGGAACCTCAGGCATGGCAGTGAGACCTTACTTAACACAAGCCTTTCCTGTTTGGTGACCTGTGATCATGCAGGGAATTAGTTTTCCAATTTCATTTTTTGCTCTTTAAAAAGTAAGCATTTGAGGGTGCCTGGGTGGCTCAGTCAGTTAAGCATCTGACTCTTGATTTCAGCTCAGGTCATGATCTCATGGTCTCATGAGTTCAAGCCCCACATGGGCTCTGTGCTGACAACATGGAGTCTGCTTGAGATCCTCCCTCTTTCTCTGCCCCTCCTCTGCTCACGCTCTCTTTGTCTCTCTCAAAATAAACTAAGTAATAAAATAAACTATTGAAAAATAATTTAAAAATTAATGTATCAATCATAGAAGTTTTTAAACATGCAGAGAAGCAAGAAGAAAATTAACGAAATTGCTTGTAATCTCACTTCCCAAAGAGAACTGTATTTAAGATTTTGGTGTTTCTTACCCATATATATTCTATATTTCGATATATATATGAATATGTTAGATTTATTTTTCTATTAGAGAAATCAAAGGTGTTGGGGAAGAGCAAAATTCATTAGGCAAAAATAATAGATGGCATGCCAAAGGAAATGGAAAATAAACCATGAATGAGTAGAGGAACCCCAGTACAAAGGAAAAGCATCTGAGCTGTGTCCAGAGCTCCACAGCTGACAGGCGTCAACACAGCACTTTGCTTGTGGAGGCAGGTGTTAGCGCGCCGCAGCCATGTTCCCATCAGTCTCTCTGATGGTGAATGGGGTTCTGTGTCTCTCTGCCCTCCTGTACTCAAGAGACCTGGGCAGCGCCATCATGAGAAGCTGTCGCTACAGAATGTGAGAAGAGCTCAGAGAACAGAAGCAAAGAAGACTCATGAGGAGAAGAGGAAGGCTTTTGAGCAAAGGTAAAAAGAAAGTAGAACTATTCAGCCAGAAGAGCCAGGAAGACTGAGGGGTATCTTAATAACACTCTTCATGTAGATGAAGGGTTAGCACCCACAGGGCAGTGACCCCACTGTTCATTTTCTCCAAGACAGAAAAAAGAGAACAAATAATACATGTTACCTCTAATATGTACTTTTTACTTTGCCATAAAAACTTTCATTCCCGTTGGATGATACCATCCTCAGAACATCTTCCCGATACATGAAGATGCTTATGCAACTTGGTTGAGATTTATACAGGAGAGGGGCACCTGGCTGCCTCAGTCACTTGAGCATCTGACTCTTGATTTCGGCTCAGGTCATAATTCCAGGGTCATGGGATTGAGCCCCATATCCATCTCTGCACTGAGAGTGGAGCCTGCTTAGGACTCTCCCTCCCTCCCTGTCTCTCTCTCTTTCTCTCTCTCTCTCTCTGTCTTTCTCTCTTCTCCCAACCCCCTTTGGCCTTGCCCCACTCCTCTCCCCTGCTCGTGCTCTTTCTCTAAAGAAAAAAAAATGTACCCAGGAGAAAATGCTATCAGGGCTGTTAAAGCATTCAATGAGATTTTCCATGGAGGTCACAGACTCTTCATGGTCAATAAAAGTAGAACATTTTCTCTTGGTTTTGGCTCAGGTCATGATCTCACAGTTTCATGAGTTCAAGACCCACATCGAGCTCTGCACTGGCAGTGAGGAGCTTGGTTGACATTGTTTCTCTCTTTCTCTCTGCCCCTCCCCCACTCTCACAGTCTCTGTCTCTCTCAAAATAAAGAAATAAACTTAATGACAATAATAATAATAATGGAACCATTTTTCTTCAGATAGGGATGTTTTATACAGTGCCCTCCCTGAGGACAGGGAATGATTAAGTATTCCCTCCATTTAGATGACACATTACCTGAATATTTTTCATCTTCCTAACTTTATTATCTATAAAACAATCATTTGAGGTGGCAAGGATATATTATTTTCCCATTTTCCAGATGAGAAAATGTAGAATTAAAGAAGTGAAGTGACTTGCCCAAGGTCCCACAGTGTACTGGAGAGCTCGAGTATATTCTAGACCCAGGAGTCTTGGTTTCTAGGACTCGTGCCACACTAGCTGTTCTCAGCCTTTGGCACACGATAGAATCACCTACAGGGCTCCTTAAAACACAGATTGCTGGATCCACCCCCAGAGTCTCTGATGCGGTAAGTTTGAGGTGGGGCCTGAGAATTTGCGTTTCTTAAAAAGTTCCCAGGTAGTGTTACTGCAGCTGTCTGTGGAACCACACCCTGAGAGCCACCATGTCACGCCAGGCCTGTCAGCCGACTAGACTGGCAACGGAAAAAATTTTTTTCTAAAGGCCGCAGACCCAGAGAAGCTTTTTCTAACTTGAAAAACCATCTCCATGGAACTCACTAACTTCTGACCACTTTTACAAACACTGGCAGAACAGAGCAAAATAGCACATGCGTCTGTTCACTGTGTAAAGGCTCAGTTCTTCCCAGTTTCCCACAAAACCACAAACCAAATAGGTAGAAGTGGAGCAAGAAATTAAGAAATATTGAGCACATGTTCTATCCTAAAACAGCCTTTCTTCAAGGTCTTTTATAACACCCTATTTAACGTTGGTAGTTACTCCTTGATATAGAAACAATTATTTGCGTTTATAGATTAAGAAATTGAGGCTCAATGTGTATAAGAAAAAATTAGAATATTCAGCTTCAAAACTATAAATTATTTTAGATCCACTACCTGATTTCCATTATATTCATTCTAATTTTCGTTAGGGCCTCAGCACATCAGACAATGCTTCTTTCCTCCATTCTACATAGTCATTTTCTCCCCAGCCGATGGCGCGACATGTACTTTCTTCCTCATTCAGAAAGATCTTTTCTGGACTTTAGTGCCAAAAATCAGTTAGTGCTTGTTAGCTGACTGACTCGTTTGATGCAAAAGACCTACCTAAGAAGGAATTACTTGGGGGTACATTCAAATGATTCTGTTTTAGTGCATATTGAAATGAAAAGATTGTCATAATATCAATTTTTTACAAAGCAAATTACAAAGGCAAATACCATATGATTTCACTCATATGTGGAATTGAAGAAACAAAACAAATGAGCAAAGGGAAAAAAATGAGAGAGGCAAACCAGGAAACAGACCCTTAATTCCGGAGAACGAACTGATGGTTACCAGAGGGGAGGGGAGTGGGGGGAAGGGTTAAGTAGGTGATGGGGGTGAAGGAGGGCACTTCTGTGACGAGCACCAGGTGTTGTATGGAAGTGTTGAATCACTGTACTGTACACCCGTAACTAATAGAACACTGTATGTTAACTTCTGGAATTAAAACAACTTAAAAATAAAATAAAACGCAAGTTACAAAACATGCAAGGTATAGTTTTTTCGTAAAAAACAAAACCATATGTAAACACGCATGCACATATGCAAATGCACATACACATATTTAACACACTCAGGAAGAGTGTGCATCAGAATGTCCAGTGATGAAACTCACAATGGGAGGGATTACGGTGCCTTTTTTGTTTTCTACAATTTACTTTTCTAAATCTTACCATTTTTCTTCTTGGGTATGTATTATTCTGTGTAGGAAGGCCGCCTTTGCCAGTCCTTAAAACTTCCTTCTTTACACTAAAGTTCTTCACTTTTTCCTGCTGTTTATTCTCCTAATTAAATATTTAACTTGATCTTCCTCTTGATACCAGAAAATGAGAGTTCTCCGGGAACAGAAAGAAAAAAAACCATCCTCCCCCCCTCCCCCCCACCCTCGGTATAGTTCAAGGAGAAAACAGGGCATCTACCAAAACTTCCTGGGCTCACATTTTATATGTGTGGTGAGAGCACTATTCAAGGGCATCTACAAACTGCACATCTGTAATAATTATTTTTCAGGATTCCTGGGCTCTGCAAGGTATGAGGAAGAGTGGACTACACCAACTCACAAATCTAAATGATTTATAAGAGCAAAGGTACCATGATCAATACTTATGGAAATCAATGAACAAAACTCCCATGTTGCAGCAGAGCCTAGACCACATTTGAAAATTGACAGCTGGAGTTTGAAGCCTTCCAGAGAGTAGTGACTTCTCTAGCAATTCTCCTCCCAAGTGAGTCAGCTTGAGACTCCAGGACAGTGAGGACCCAGAGCTGTGCAAGTTCAGAGAAGGAAGACTGTGCAGTGTGAAGGGAGCACCCTTTGAGGGTCAAGCCTCAGGGCAAGGCCTCTTTCGGTAGGGATATTTCTCCTGGGTGAAACAGCAACCACCATGTGATGCCCTGGGTTCTGATGAACTCGCTTAGTCACAGCTGGAGCCCTGGATCAAACCACCTACCAACTTAAAGGGAGTGTGGGTGGCTAGCCCCTATCCCCAAGAACAGAACCACCTCTGACCTCTAATGCCATTCAAGCCAGAAAGGGAAGGAATACTTCTTTCATGTTCATTGAAAGGATGGAGGTCGGGGGTTGGGGGTAGGAAACATTTACTGAGCAAAGAGAAATATTGGAAACCAGAACATCTCCAAGCCAGCAAATAAATGTCTATAACTTTCAGAGTAGGATTCTGAGATTGAAAGCAATTTCTGGCCCTAAGTGCTTCACCCAGACAATCCTGAGGAAAACAAAGGAGCCACCTGTCCTCAAGGCCCACTCGGTCTGGCTGGTTGCTTAAATGGATGGTTGTTTTCTAAAGAGCTCTCAGGGAGTGCGAAATAATGAAAGCATCTCATGTTTTCTATCTGGAGAGTCAGCCTCTGGCATGCCACTGCTTCTCCCAAGCCTTAGCCATCCCCGTCCCTGGGTGTCATGCGGGAGTGGGAAACACGAAAAGAAGGGGCGACTGGGTGGCTCAGTCGATGAAGCGACCAGTTCTTGATTTTGGCTCAGGCCATGATCACACATTCCATGAGAGTGAGCCCCACATCAGGCTCTGCGCTGACAGTGTGGAGCCTGCTTGGGATTTTCTCTCTCCCTGTCTCTGTATCACTCTGCCCCTCCCCCACTCAGGCCCTCTCTCTCAAAATAAATGAATAAACTTTAAACACACACACACACACACACACACATACACACACCCCCCAAAAAGAATGACTTCACAGCCCTTGCCCTGCAAGCTGAGGAGCGTGATAACTATCTGCAGCAGGACACCTGATGGCGAAGAGCGAGGCACCACGTTACTGCACTTCCACTGGATGTGGTAGAAGGGATTTCTCCTGAGTTATATGGTGGCCTTGTTGCAGAAATAACTGTATCCCAGACTCACTTCCTCTCGAGGTGATTTGGAACATAGGTGTGTGGGAGGCTTCCACTCCCTGCCCCAGCCTGCCTTCCTACTGTGAGTTCCATCCACGCTGAGGCCTGCGCCATCAGCAGTGCCACGACTTGTCCATGGGCCATTCCTTCTCCTCCTGTGAGCACCCCCAAGGCTCCCCAGAGAGACCTGGAGGGCAGGTCAGATACCGGCCCCTGGGCACAAGCAGCACTAACATTTTGTGACCAACCTAAGAGGTAAATGCATGGTGGTGGCCAGGGCGCCTCTTTTTGAGCAGGAACACTGAACCAGCACGTCATATCCACAAAGGGGAGAAGACTCTTGGAACGATTCTTCGGGAACCTTGGCAAGAATCTAGATACACTGAGGCACAAAGTCGTTTACTAGCCACAGTCTCATATTCACAGCTGCACCTGTTGTAACTCCTAGCCTCTGCATCTTATTACTTGCCCCCGACTTCTCCAGAAAGGCCCAAGGAAATAGTATCTCACTGGGTAGTCTTCCAGAATAGCAGTGCTTCTCACCTCCCTGTGCCAAATGTAGCATATGTAGCATACCTTTCCTCCTCCTGCAGAAGCCACAGGTCTTCCTGTCTTCCTCCTCCTTACAGATCCATCTGAGAAAACACTCCCTCTGTTTTCTACACTGTACCTAAACACCCTTTCCTTGGGCAGCATCACACTGATCTTTTTACCTGCTCTTCGCCTCCCTCCAATTTCTCAGGGTGCCCTGTTTTACTCAGTTTCTAAAGCAGCCTGTGTAGGCAGGAGCCCAGAAAACAGCCCTGGCGTGTAGAGAGCTTCAACCTCACCTACTAAAAATGAAGCGAGAGCGAAACATTTGAACAGGTCACCTGAAAAGCTAGATGGATGGCAAACAAGCACATGAAAAAATGCTCAGTATTATCTGTTATTAGAGAAATGCAAAATAAAACCACAGCCAGGGACCAGTACACACCTATTAGAAGGGCTTAAAAAGACAAATGAGCAGGGGCACCTGGGTGTCTCAGTTGGTTAAGCATCTGGTTGGTTTCAGCTTGGGTCATGAGCTCACCGTTTCTGAGTTTGAGGTCCGAGTCAGCACAGAGCCTGCTTGGAATCCTCTCTCTCCCTCTCTCTCTCTCTCTCTCTGCTCCTCCCCTTTTGCACGCACACAGACACAGTCTCTGTCTCTCTCTACTCGCTCGCTCACTCATTCACTCAAAATAAATAAATAAACTTAAAAAAAAAAAAAAACCTAGCTAACAACACCAAGTACTGGTGAGGCTATAAAGTAACCAGAACTCTCTCTCGTATACTGCTGGTGGAACATAACATGGTGCGATCACTTCAGATAAATATCTACGTTCACTTAACAACCTTTATGCAAATGCTTATGGCTGCTCTATTCAAAATCGCCCAGAGTTGGAACTAACCCTAATGTCCTTCTACTGGGAATGGATAAACTATGCTATATATTACTCAGCAATGAAAAGGAATGAAGTATTGATACATACTATAGCATGTATGAACCTCAAACACATGCTAAATGAAAAGAGCCAGACTCAAAATTCTACATACCATGTGTTCATGGATATTTATGTGATATTTTTGCAAAGGAAAAGCCAGAGGGACAGAAAACCAATCAGTGGTTACCAAGGATAGAGGTTGGGCAGAGAGGTTGACTGCAGAGGGGTATGGGGGAATTCTGGAAAAGATGAAGCTCTTCTGTATCTTAATTACGGAGACAGCTGCACAAATCTACATGTTTATCAACACTCCCTGACCTACACACACAGGGTGACTTTTACCATATGTAAATTATACTTTAATTTTAAAAAGATGAAGCCAGAGTTGGAATCTGTCTTCCAGCAGGCTGTGTAAATGGCCATGACACCATATCTGGAGTCAACCTTTCCTGAAGGGGCAAAAACTGCTTCTCTCCCCATCTATAGCAGAGAGATCACCCCAGAGCCACTGAAAATAAGTGCGGCTTCCCCCACAGGCTTCTAGCTCTGGAGGAAATTGCTATTGCTGATTAGTTGACAGAGATGACACTAAGAAGAAAGCTCGTGTGGCTGATTAAATCCAACTGTAAGGGACTCTGTCAGGGCTGCCCTTTATAATCAATATCGTATAATTAGTAGTCATACAGTAAGTGGTAGCCACTGAGGTTGAACACGGTCACCATAAGCCATTCAACACGAGGATAACCTCCAGGGTGAAAGTGACGGGAGGCGGCCCTGCCTACCATGTGCTAAGCACATGCCAAACTCAAGGAGGTTCCCAACCTGAGGTCACCCCCTACGCCTCCACTCCACCACACCTAGGCCAAGGGGCCTTTGTCCTGGTGGGCAATGCCTCACTCTGCCACCAGAAAGCCATCTGACTTTGGCTTAGAAAACAGAGAGCCAGGTATGGCTCAGAATGGACAGGACCTCCCTGTTGTCTTCTGTTTCCCCGATAAGTGAGGTCTATTTCAGGGCCAGTTTGGCAGAATGGGTTCTCCATTGCAGAAAGCCTACGTTCTTGGGAGCCAGCCTACACTGGTTCTGGAAAGAATCCTTTGGGCCAGTGATGACCTAGGGCCTGCATGGCTCCCCCTGCTCAGTTCATTTCTAGTCTGGCATGTCCCAGAAGGGGCCCAACAAGGCAGGCTGCCTTCCCGCTGTGTGGAGGCCAGAGGATGTCCGGATTCGCCTCAACTCTGGTTCCTACCTCACCCTGGCTCCAGGCTTCTCTCCGTTATTCTTTTCTCCTCATTGTTCTTTCCCGGCTCTTGGTCACTCTGACCCTCTCTCTCTCATTCTCATTTTATTGAGGTGCGATTGGCATATGATAAGCTGCACATTCTAAAGCATACACTTTGATAAAATTTGACACGTGCATACATCCTGGAAACCATTACCAGAATCAACACAGAGAATGTGTCTGTCACCTTCATAAATTTTCTCATGCCCAGTTTGTAATCCCTCTCTCTTGCCCTTGCTTGTCCTTCATTCTCAAGATCCACCAATCTGCTATCACCATAGATTAGTTCACATTTTTAAAAGTTTTATAAAAATGCAATCATACAATTATTTCTCTCTCTCTCTCTCTCTCGCTCTCACTCTCTCTCTCTGTCTCTCTCTCTGGTATGGCTGTTTTCGGAAGAATTATTTTGAGATTTGTCCATATTGCTGCGTTTATCAATAATTCACTCCTGGGATGCCTGGGTGGGTCAGTTGGTTAAGCATCCAACTTCATCTCAGGTCATGATCTCACAGTTTGTGGGTTTGAGCCCCACATTAGGATCGGTGCTGACAGTGTGGAGCCTGGAGCCTGCGTCTAGTTCTGTGTCTTCCTCTCTGCCCCTCCCCTGTTTGTGCTCTGTCTCTCTCTCAAAAATAAATAAGCACTAAAAAATAATAGTTGATTCCTTTTTATTGCTGAGTAGTATCCTATCATATGGCTATACCATAACTTGTTTGCTATACCATTTATTTGCTGGTAGATATTTTGGTTATTTCCAGGTTTGAGGCTGCCTTTCTCTTAAACTAGCTGGGCCAGTAGTTCTTCGGGAAACATTCAGCCTTCCAAGGCTTCTTACTCTGACCCCTCCAGATCTGCCACAGTGGGAACATCAGGAGTCAGTGTGCAGAGTATGGGAACAGTTGTGGGGAGAAGTGACACCTCCATTCACCCCTCCACTTCTCCCCTTCTTTCCTGCTGCCTCCACTCCAGCAGCCTCTTAAATCATAACAGCCCCTTGATCTGAGCTGGGGAGGGAGGTGACCGTAAGAGCACGGGAGGAATGGGCGGTTTGATAATGACGTCTTCCACGGTGATATCTCCCAACATTTGCTCTTTCAGAAGGCAAGTCTCTGCAGTGTGGTAGGTCATGGGACAGATTTTAGAATACTGGCTCTTGGGGCATGTTTTTAAGAGACCAATGTAAAATAGCTACGGCAGCATTTCTTAAATTTTGATGTAGACTCAAATCATGCTAAAATGCCAATTCTGATTCAGTAGGCCTGGAATGGCGATCTCAGATTCTATATTCCCAAGCAAGATCCTGGATGATATAAAGATACTGCTCTTCACACTACATTCTTGGAAAGGGTTATCCACAGGTATTTAATCATTTAATAATTGCTTTTTAACACGTGTCTAATCACCACCTATAAAACTCCACTAAATACTGGCTAAGTCCTGTCTTCCGATCTCCTTGAGAGCCCTGTAGCTATTCTGAATTGGCCAGGCCTCTTACTGAATGTTTCTAGTGCTCTGGAAACTAGGACTGACTTTTGAGCTGGATGGGGTCAGATTTTAGAGAGTCACGAACAGTACCTCCTATTGACAAAATACTATTTCTCTTGTTTTCTGCCTTATCCTTAGTTCCTGGGAAATACTGAAGTCCGGAACTAAGATTCTACAGAAATGGGTTATGGGATAGGCAGAGAGCCTAAAAAAGAGAAAAGAAACAAAGGTATAAACAGAAAAGGGAGGAGAGACTCCTAATTACATTCCCTAGGCTGATCCAGCTAGGGACCCAAGGACCGAACGGTGAATCTGAGACGTGCTGTAAGTTTCAAGCCTAGATCTCCAGGAAAAACTTTCCAAGTGGGCCTCATCTGGTGCACTGTTTCCTTGTAATGCCCCTACCCTTACTTTCATTGGCGCTCAATAACTCCTATGTTTGAGGAATGGCTCATTCATTAATTTGGCTCATTTTTTAGACTGTATATAGTTCCCCAGAGCCTAACTCTAACAGAATCTTTTTTCCCGTAGGGACCAGCTACCACAGATTTAACGAGAATAGAAATAAGCGGATGATGGTAACTGGAGATCAGAGATCTATTGAGTACAAAGTTTTGATAAAGTGAGCCATACATTCAATCACACGAATGAATATCCCCTAAAATGTGTAAAGCACTAGGGATAATGTCCCTTCCCTCAAGGGAGGATGAGACAAAAACTGATATATCTACCCTCATTCATGTTGGGAGGTACAAACTAAATGTTTGAGGAGATCAGAGAAGAGAAGTGTCATTTCTAGCCTCGGTTAAGGAAGAAGGCAGCCTGCGGCAGGTGGCATTTTCCCAGATGATTGCAGGAACTTGTTAGGCGGAAAGTTAGGGAAGGGATATTCCAAGCGAAGGGCACAAAGGGGAGAATGTCTGTTGTCTTCGGGGAAAGGAAGTCCCTCAGTGTTTGTGTTGGGAGAAATGGAACAGGAAGTTAAGAAGGGGGACCAGAGGCCCACCCAGGCTCTATTACTCCCCATACCTTAGTGGTTAATTGAGGATACAGAAGTGACAGAACCAAAGTTGAGCTTTAAGGATGACTTGGCCCCAGTGTGTTCTGATGGATCAAAGTGGGGTGAGTTGAGAGGTAAGGGGTACAGTTAAGAGGCCACCGTATCAGTCTTTGGCCAGCATGGGGCTTGGGAATGGAAAAGGTGGGTTGGTCGAAGGAGCAGGGAGGTACAATACCCCAGAATTGGGGGTCCATATGTCAGGGAGGATAGAGAGAAGGCAGCTGTGGTTTTGAGTCTTTCTGGAAGAATGGCAGTTCCAAACCATGAGTTTGGTTCCAGTTAAACTGTGACATGTATGGGAAAATGTCCAGCAGGGAGTTAGTAACATAAATCTGTAGCTTTGAAAGCAAGGGCCTCCTGAGGACACACATTTGAAGTGAAGTCCTTTGAAGTCCTTCTAGAAACAAGTGAACAAAACCATGAGAATCTCTGGAACTCCGCACTGTGCTACTCACTGGGCCTGAAAAAGAGAAAAAGACAGGGTCTTTCCCTTGTTCAGTTCTCAGATATATAGGCCCTTCCTGCAGTAACAGATTCCAGGGCCCGGGGTGGGAGATGTGCTGCAGTTGAGGGGCATTCGGGGTGCTGCGGGGCATAGCTGCCCATGAGGAGACCCCTGGAGTGGGTAAGAGGTCTGAGGAGGCAGGACCATGGAGGGCACAAGCTCTTTACCCATAGGCTACATATTTTGAGTGCTGACAGTGCACCAGGCACCACTCTACATGCCACAAAGTACAGGCCACTGACCACTTGGCCACACTGTCCCACTAAGTACTGTCTGTACTCTGCAAGCAGAGTAGAGAAACTACAGGACATGGAGAGGAAATCAAGATACTGAGATGCCTCTGAAGCCAAAAGAAAGACAGTGTCAATTGATACCAGTGGTCATCAGTGTCACATGCTACCAAAAAGTCAAGAAGGCTTGAGACGACTGATCGGGGAACTTGGAAGGCATGGTGACGTTGGGTGGCAATTTCAGTTAAGAAGCATCAGAGGAAGTTCTATTCTAAAAGATTAAGGAATGCACGAGTTGTCAGAAAGTAGAGGAACACTGGGTGTGGATGTCTTTTTTGAAAATGTTGGTAACAATAGGGGAAATGAGTGCTAGTAGTCTAAGGTGAGAGCAATTTAGGATTTTTTTTTTAAGATAAGAAAGCCCTGGGCATGTTGGTTTTTAAGGGAAGAGGGAACCAGGGGAGGGGAAGGGTTCAAAGAAGGGGGAGGTAATAATGACCTAGATCCCAGCAGGAGAAGGTAAAAGCCTCCTCTGCTCCTGGCCTCTGGGGACTCTGCTCTCCATGCTGGATCACTTAGCCTTCGCCTGTGGTAGCAGCCCTTGGTGGGGAGACTGGGGGCCCCAGGCAGTACCACGCTGGTTGGATTCTGAGTCCTGGATCCACCCTGCCGTGATCAGTGGTTTCTCCCTTGTGCCCCAGTTCTCTGAGAGTGAATGGGTGGCCTGAAGCCCATTGCTCTAGTGGCCTCATTTCTGTGTTCTCACCTATAAATAAACCCTTGACCAGTTGCAAAGACCTCAAGAAACTGGCTGTCCTAGTCCTGAGCACCAGATTCCCCTGATATCCAATGACAGACAGCTCCCGACCACTTGTCTACCTCGATTTCTATGAACCTCAGCTTTATTTAAATCGACATCCAGAATTTGGCACTTGGTTTGGAAATTCTGCTTGTCGTCCTTCTCCCATGAGACTTCACATAGAAAACACCTTTCTAACCCACAGCTATTAATAACCTGCCTTATTTGCACCAAATCGCCAGTATTTGGCTGTCTCCAGTTTAGTGGAGCCTGCCAGTGCCGCAGCTTTGGTTTTGAGACCAGGAGAAATGGTGAGTGGAGCTGCACCCTTTACTCCCAGGAAGTTGAAAGGAGGAGGAAGATTTGGGAATTGAGACAGGTCTTCCTCTCAGCTGCTCATTTATCTGTTTACCAGTCAGCAAGTTTTGTAAAGCACCCACTGTCTGCCAGCCTCCAGAAACAAGAGACAGAAACATCAAGAAGCCTCAGGAAAGACTGAAACTAGTCCATCAGTGACTCAGAGACCTAGACTCACCCAAATTCTCTCTTGCTTTCAGCCAAGGAGGAAGGAAAAACCTGTTTTATTTGCACATCTCAGTGCTGTGGCCTCCCTTAACCAATTAGGATCTCAGGCCTCTCTCACCCTCCAGTCTCCCCCAGGAGGAGAGAGCGAAGCCATCGTTTGGCAATTCTGGGCAGTAAATAAAGCAAGCACAGGATGCCACGTCATTGAAAGACCTTGCCCTGATTGCCAAACCAAGAGGCGGGAATGAGTGCTACCTGTCTAATACCCCTTGTTATTCATCAAGGCAACAGGAAAATGACTATTTTCAACATTTGAAACTCAACTCTAACACCAGCCTCTGCTCCAGCAGAAATCCAGTATGGTCTTCTCAAATTTCCGCTGCTTATAAGAGGAACCAGTCCTCTGTGGGACAGAGTGTCCCTCACTCATCCCAGTTCCTCCCTGGAGATACCTGTTTCCTCCTCCACTTCCTGCCCTCATGGGACCCCTGGGACCCAGAATCCTCCTCCAGGACCAAGATAGAGCCCAGCCTTGGGCCGGGGAAAGGAAAGAGAAGGGCTACCCACTACAAGGTGGAGTGAAATTCAAGACTTTAACAAAGGAGCAGGAAGGATGTTCTACCTCACTCCGCCCCTGTCAGGCAAGGGAATGCGCAACAGGCCTACTTCGAAATAATGCTCATTTAGGGACTCCTGGGTGGTTCAGTCGGTTGAGCGTCCAACTCTCGATTTCAGTTCAGGTCATGATCTCACCGTTTGTGGGGTTCATAGGATCGAGCCTTGTGTTGGGCTCTGCACTGACTGTGCAGAGCCTGCTTAGGATTCTCTCTCTCTCCTTCCCTCTCTCTGCTCCTTCCTCCACCCAGGTGCTCTGTCGCTTTGTCTCTCAAAATAAATAAACTTTAAATAAATCAACCAATAAAAAAATAAAGCCTGTTTAAAAATGGATGTGTATTTTTTTAACTTTCTGATTAAGAGCAAATGTATTGTTGAGATGGAAATTCATAAAATGTTGAAAACGATTAAGAAGAAATAAAGGTCACCCAGAAATAAACACTGCTAACCTTTGGTCTGTGCCTATACAGACATGTATTTTCTTTGCCTATATATACATAAATCATGTATTTACAAGGTTGTTATCGATATTAGGGCTATTCTTCTGCAATCTGCTTTTTTCCCCCCACTTCATAGATCATATCCATTTCTCTGTAGTTTTGGTGTCCTACAACACACTAATGGCCATGTTAAATATTCTTTCTGATCCACAGAAAGAATAATAATAGTAACAGCAGTTAGCACATCGAATATAGCAGGCAGTTTACACAGAGCAACCCATTTAATGCTCACAGTGACTTAATGAGGCACATACTATAAGATTATCCTCATTTTACAAGCAGGGAGACTGAAACACAGAGAAGCACCCAGCAACTAAATGAAGAGCCAGGATTTGAACCCCAGGCACTGTCAGTGTACATGCTCTTAACCACTTACTCATACCACAGTATAAGTTACTGAACCTTTTCCCAACTGATGGATATCAACACAACTCAGAGGCTTTTTTTGCATCCTCAACAATACTGAGCTGAACATCCTTGAATACACACTTTTGTAAACATGCTCAATTATTTCTTAATGATAATTCCTAGGCCATAGGCAAACCATGAGAGACTCTTGAATACTGAGAACAAATTGAGGGCTGATGGGGGAGGCCGAGAGGGAAAGGAGAGTGATGGGTATGGAAGAGGGCACTAGGTATGTTATAGGGAAACCAACTTGACAATAAACTATAAAAGAAAAAAAACAATAAATAAAAGACTAGAAACAGAAAAAAATAAAGTATGCCAATGAGGGCAACATAAATAAATAAATAAGTAAATAACCAATTTGCTTGTTTATGTATTTTTTCTATCAGGGCCTTCTCTTTTATTTTATTTATATAGTAATATTTTAAATCTCATGTCTGCAAGGTATGTTGGAAACATTATTCAAGGTTGCCATTAGCCTTTTAATGGTTTCTTTACAGTGTTTTAAAATATATATACAAACATTTTTAGTTTATACCATATCACATTCACTGATCTTTTTCCTTATGTTCTACTTTAATGGCATATTTAGATGACATATTTAGAAAGGATTTCCCTATCTCAAGAGAAGATGAATATTCACTTACCTTCTCTTATAGTTCTTTCCAATGTCCTTTCATGACTTTATGGTCCAGTGAGGAAAACTGCAGAAAATCCGAGCAACGTATCCAATGACTTGATTGATTGTCCAGCTCTATATCTACTTTGCTGCCATTTTTAAAAGGCCCCTCTTGAGGAAGGACAGAGCTCTGCACCATTTTGTGAGTCTCCCGGGAGCAACCTATCATTCTGACTTGGGGACTTTCATTCCTCATTCTCAAAGGCTTTATTTCCTATTTCAGAGTTTGCCTGCTTGAGTCAAGATTATTTCTTTGCTGCTGTTGATGAGAGCTGTGGGTTTACCATCTGTGTGCACTTGGACCACTTTTCTTTCCTCTCCAGGCTTCTCCAAAAAATATGTTTAGGAAAAACAAACACCTAGAGCTTCCAAAGACATTGAAAAATTGATCCAAGGCCTCCAACATTTCCTTTCTTAAAAAAAAAGAAGAAAAAGAGAGAGAGAGACAGACAGAGAGAGAGAAAGATCTTTGTAGATGCTTGATAAACCTTGTCCCTGAAGGAACAGTTCCACCCAGGACACCACCCTCTACCTGGCTGTGATCCAAACAATAAGGTTGTTTTACAACCCCCACCGGGCATTCTTGCTGAGTGATAGGAAGACTCAGAGTATTGAACTACATCTTCTCAGCAGTCACTGAAAGTAAGAGCAAGATAATTCAAGTACAGGAGAGTCACACCCTGTGGCACAGAATAGCTTGCTAGACAAACTTTACCAAGAGCAGAGTAAATGAGATACATCCTAGATGTTTGAGCGAGAGGCTGGCAGCCAAGCAACTTGACCCATTTTTGAATGAAGAGCCTATGAATTCACTCTTCTTATAATATTTCTCCCTCCCTGTTTTAAGTAAAAATAAAGAAAAATATTTTCTCTGCAGAATTTATCTTTATCCCCCTAACCTCACCAAATTTCTCCCTCCCCATATTACAATTACCCCAAAGTCTTTCAAGAGAGCTCTCCAAGAGAAGGGTTTTTTCCCTGTAATGATGAAGGTGTAAATGAGAGAAGCTTCTGCTGAGACAGGGGAGGGGGGACAGGCCCAATTCACCTGAATTCTCAGAAAACATTATGTGTTAATCACAGTTTTCTTCCCCCCCTCCCCCATTCCTGCAGCAGATGCAGGCCTGCCGATGGATCTGCAGCCCTGAGATAGGATCCGGAGGCAAGTGTGAGTGGGCACGCCGGAGGAACAGGAGGAGGAGAGGGTGCCTATGAAATCGCAATTAAGTCATTTCTAATGTCTTCCCTTCTAGCCATACTTAAAATGGGCTTTGGCTAAGGAATCTGGGCTTGCTGGGGCAAACGAAAATTTAAAGTAGAGATGAGAAATTGGGGGCGCCTGGGTGGCTCTGTCCGTTGAGCTTCTGACTCTTGATTTTGGTTCAGGTCATGATCTCATGGTCATGATCTCACAGTTCGTGTGGAGCCTGCTTAAGATTCTCTCTCTCTCAGAGTACATGGATGGCTCAGCCGGGTAGGCTTCCAACTTCAGCTCAGGTCATGATCTCAAGTTTATGGGTTTGAACCCCGGTTGGGCTCTGTGCTGACAGCTCAGAGCCTGGAGCCTGCTTTGGATTCTGTCTCCCTCTCTCTGCTCCTCCCCCACTGTGCTCTCTCTCTCTCTCCTTCCCTCCCTCTCAAAAATAAATAAATATTTAAAAAATTAAAGATTTCCTCTCTCTCCCTCTGCCCCTCCTCTGCTTGCTCTCTCTCTCTCTCTCTCTCAAAAAAAAAAGAGAGAAATAAAAGAAATGAGAAATAGTGAGGAACTAAGTCCATCATACTACCACTCTACCTAATAACCAACTTACACCAAAAATACACTTTCTATTTTAGAACAGTTTTAGTTTTATAGATTTATTGTAAAGACAGTACAAAGAGTTCCCAGATACCCAGTTTCCCCTATTATTAACATCTCACAGCAGTATGGTATGTTTTTTACAATTAAAGAATCAACACTAATACATCACTGTTACCTAAAGTCATACATCACTTCTATTGTCTTAGTTTTTACCGTATCCTGATACCACGTGGCATTTATGTCTCCTTGGGTTCCTCTGGGTTATGACAGTTTCTCAGACTTTCTTGTTTTTGATGACCTTGAGAGTTTTGAGGAGTACGGGTCAGGTGTTTTGTGGAACGGCCCTCAGTTTGGGTTTGCCTGATTACACTGGGTTAATGTGCTTTTGGGAGGAAGACCACAGAGGCCAAGAGCTATTCTCATTACATTGTATGAAGGACAGTAGTATTAATATGCCTGACTGTGACAGTGAGCCTCGATTACCCAGCTTGAGGTGCTGTTAGTCAGGTTTCTCCACTGTGAAGTTCCCCTTTGTCTCCCTGCTTCCCATGGCACTCTCAGAAAGAAAGTCATCAGGCCCAGGCCACACTTAAGGACTGCGGAGTTACTCTCCTCGAGGGGAAAGTATCTACATTCGTTATTGGAGTTCTCCATTTGTCTCTTCTTCCTCATGTATTCATTTTCTCACTCAGTTTAAATATAATTATTTATATTACTATTGATTCATGGACATTTGCTTTTTACTTCAGGTTATTCTCCAACCCTACTTTAACCAATAGGCATTTAAACATTTTTTCATAATGAAGAATTTTGAATACATACAAAAGTAAACAAAATAGTATAATGAGCCCTCATGTCCCAATCACCCAGCCTCATAACCGCTAAACCATGGGCAATTTTGCCCTCCAAATATCATATCAATTCATCCCTAAATATTTCTGTATGTGACTTTAAAAGATAAGGATTTTTAAAAAAACCAACCATAACATAATGTCCATGGCTAAAACAATTAACAATAAATCCCATACAGCAAATAGTCATATTCGAATTTCAAATTGTTTCATAATCATATCGTTTTTCTTTTAAATTAAAAAAGTTTTAATGTTTTTATTTACTTTTGAGAGAGAGAGAGTGAGCACAAGATGGGGAGGGGCAAAAAGAGGGAGACACAGAATCCAACCAAAGCAGGCTCCAGGCTCTCAGCTGTCAGCACAGGGCTTAACTCGCGAACTGATCGTGACCTGAGCTGAACTCCAACACTTAACTAACTGAGCCATCCAGGCGTACCTACAGTTTTTCATTTAAATCAGCATCTAAATAAGATCCATACACTGTGATTGGCCAATGTGTTCTTTAAATCTTTTTTTCAATATTTTAATTGCCCCTTTCTCTCTCTCCTTCAATCTCTCTTTCAAGATTTGCAATGTATTTGATAAAGGAAATCAGTTGTATATCCTGAGAGTTTTCCAGTCTGGATTTTGTTGATGGCATTCCCAGTATCCAGTATTCCTCTGGCCTCTGTCGTTCGTTTAAATTGGTAATTGGATCCAAGAATCATTAGCGGTTTTGAAAAACATACATCAATTGTCAGTGAGTGATAGAACAGAAGTGATCTTCATCCATCATACAGAGTTACCTAGCCTGGCAGGCAGTGTGGCAGACCTAAAAGCCTACATTTTGGGTTCCCAAACCAGACCAGGATATAAGGTATCCCTTATAGATCCTACTTTATCCTATCATCGTGTAATTTATCATTATATGAGCTTATCTTGTTCTGTAATTTGTTTGTTTCTCCCCCAACTAGAATGTAAGCTCAGTAGAGAGAGGACCGTATTTTCTTAGTCACCCTATCCCACTATACCACCTAGAATGGCGCTATAAGAGAAGAAACTCAGTAATTACTTGCTGACTCAGTGCCAATGCATGAATAAACAGTCAAAATGATCGTTTACCTGAAGAACGTCAAGAATCCATGGCCCCCTGGTCCTGCATGCTGCTGCCTGAGGGTGGAAAGGAATCAGTGATGTCAGTTGCACAGATGGTCAAATATCCAGCTGCTGCTTCTCAAGAGTATGCGAGGTTTCAAAGAAAGCCCAGAGAGGGGGTAGTGCTATTCCTAGAACAGCAAACATCAGTGGGTGAGATGGTTGGGGTGGGTGGAGAGGGATGTATGAGGGCAACTTTCCTGCTTTTCAGATCATTCATATAAACAGAGTCTGGGCCCCACCATCCCTCTCCCTGGGTGGGCTCTCCTAAAGTGTGCACGTGGGGTGGGGCAGGAGCGCTCAGTTGCTACCGGTGTTCTTTCTTCTTTGCTTCGCACCACTTTCTCATCAGAAACAAGAATTCAAAGTCCCAAGGGTTCGAATGCCACTAAGACCCCTCACCAAGCTTCCCAGTGAGCTTCACTGTTAGAATTAATCTCCTAAGATATAGCCATAATCCACTGGTTGATTTTATTATTACAATTTGTCACTCTGGAAACACACAGTAGCAATCCAGATTTAAAGGGAGATTTCCGGGCGTCTCGGTGTCTCAGAGATGCATTTATTTCGGCTCAGGTTATGATCACATGGTTTCTGCGTTGGAGCCCTGGTGAGATGGGCTCCAGCCCCCACTTCCGGTGAGTCGGAGCCCCACTGTGGGGTCCAAGCAGACAGTGAGGAGCCTGCGTGGGATCGTTTCTCTCCTCCCTCTCTGTCTTTCAAAAATAAATAAATACAGGGGCGCCTGGTGGCTCAGTCGGTTAAGCGCCCGACTTCGGCTCAGGTCACTATGTCATAGTTCGTAGGTTCAAGCCCGTGTCGGGCTCTGTGCTGAGAGCTAGCTTGGAGCCTAGAGCCTGTTTCAGATTCTGTGTCTCCCACTCTCTCTGACCCTCCCTGCTCACACACACACACACTCTCTCTCTCAGAAATAAATAAAACATTTTTTAAAAAAATAAATAAATACACATAATACACACATGAAACTTAAAAGTAAATAAATAACAAAACAAACAAATAAATAAAGGGACGTTTACATTGCCCTGCTTAGAAGGTTGATGATCTGATGGATTGCAGAGGAGCCAGGGCCACACTTCTTTTATTTTTGAAAAAGTTTTTGAAAAATTTTCTTAATGTTTCATTTATTTTTGAGAGAGAGAGAGAGACAGAGAGGGAGAGAGAGAGTGTGTGTGTGTGTGAGCAGGAGAGGGTCAGAGAGAGAGGGAGACATAGAATCTGAATCAGGCTCCAAGCTCTGAGCTGTCAGCACAGAGCCTGATGCCGGGCTCGAACCCACGAACCATGAGGTCGTGACCTGAGCCGAAGTCAGACGCTTAACTGACTGAGCCACCCAGGTACCCCCAGGGAGACACTTTTTCATCATTTTTAGCCTATTGGGGTGCCTAGAAAAGAAGGGAAAGTAAACCACTATCTGGGAGAACAAGTAAAGTGGTAATTCTGAACCTTAAAAACCAGAGTTGGATTCTTGCCCCAGGGCCGAGCCCTCTCCTCAAACACGTTTTAAGAACAGCAGGTTTCTTAAGCGCGGCACCGCATGCAGTATTGGGAAACCTGCGCGGTTGCCCCACTCCTTGGAAATGTGTGTGTTTATTGATCTTAAAACACATTGAGATTGTCAAATATTTAAGGTAAAAATAGGACATGTCGTGTGACAGAAATAGGATTTGTGAACGAAATACGATTTGTCTGTCAGAGAGCAAAGCCGGGAAGGTTATCTCAGGAACCAGCTGGAGAAGCCCGGAAGTCTGATGTGGTTTTGATATCATTTCCCCAAATCAAGACTATGCCAAAATATTCCCATGTTTCTCTCTGCTTCTCTTAAATCTTCTTAGGGACCAGTCCATCCGTTTAGACAAAAAGAGCAACAGTCCCTTGGGCTTGACAAAGGTAAAACTTCTTAAGAGACTTGGCCCTTTGCCTCTGGTGAAAGCGAGGCACACCAAGCATACAGGCATCTCAGCAATGGAGGTGATTCCCTTCCAGGAACAAATACCAGTCTAGTTACTTGGCAAATGAATAGATAAGCATCCTATTGGCAGACAGATGAAACTGAAACAAACAGACGACTTGAAAGTTTCTGTTGCTTTTCTCAGGATCAAAGACACAGCAAACTGGTCCCATCAGCCAGCCTGCTACCGACGAGGAACACGGGTGTGAAATCATCCGTTGCTGCAGAGCTCATGTCCTACAGAGGACTAATGTGACCAATCTGAATACAACTAACAATAGACACACGCTTTATAAGAATTGCCATCTGGCTTTCATCAGAAGCCTTTGTAAGTGTTAAGAACAAACATAAAACTACTAGCAAGATTACCCAAATTCCTCCAGGTGCTAAGCAAAGGTCTAGAGATGACCTAGGCAATGTAAGGAAAGGTTGAGTTTATTGTGTTCTTTTTCTTTGGGTCTTTACTTCTGTTTCTCTTGCTTTCAGGCTGGGGCAAGTCCTTTCATAAGAAGCCAAACAGGTAAGAACAGATGTGGTAACATATCTCAACATCTGTTGAGATGTTTTCTACAACACCCGACTTACGTGATAACAGTATTTTTGAAAAGAGTTGGAAATTTGAAACTGAGCTCTAAGACCTATGTCTAAATATTAGTTAGGTAACTTTAAAAGACCAGCCTTTCACTAATTCACTTGGAGGGAAAAAAAATGTCTGTCACATATGTATGTTGGAGGCAAATACCCCCTTTCAGTTTTAATCTCCTTATCTTAATTCATATAAATGAAGTAGTCATTTCTCTCTCATTGTTGCTGCTGGATAGAAAAAAACAGCTCCACATTAAGACTCTCAGCAAAGGGGGCTGGTCGCATAACAGATTTGGTTTCCCTTGTTTACAATATCCACCATTTATCCTCTGTCTATTTACTGAAGCCTACTGTGTGCAGAGAAGTACACTAAAGGCTCTAGTGCACAGAGAGGGGGCTCACATGTGGATTATTTTGCATGGGGTGTATAGGATAAGAACACACAGGATTGGGTACCGGGAAGTTGAGTTTTAGTCCCAGCTCTGTCACCGGCTATGTGACTGCTACTCGTGACAAATTACTTAACCCCTGGAGGCCTCACTATCTTCACCTACCAAATGAGAAAGAAACTAGATCAGTAATTCTTTTTATGTTTTATTTATTTCTGAGAGAGAGAGAGAGAGACAGCGTGAGCAGGGAAGGGACAGAGAGAGAGAGGGAGAGACAGAATCTGAAGCAGGCCTCAGACTCTGAGCTGTCAGCACAGAGCCCGACACAGGGCTCAAACCCACAAACCATGAGATCATGACCTGAGCAGAAGTTGGACACTTAACTGACTGAGCCACCCAGGCGCACCTAGACCAGTAATTCTTAACCTGAGGTCCACACCTCCCAAGATGTTCAAAGATAATATCTGGAGGTCTATAAACTTGTATGGGAGAAAATATTGCATTTTTGTTTCCAGTAACCTTTAACTAAAAATGGGCATTTTTTTCCCATTGTGAATGTCGTCAACAAGCCACAACGTGTATTAATTGTGCTTTGTTACCAATAGAAACCATAGGCATCTTCATGTTATATGACAATTGTTGCAGATATCTGGAAATATTGCTTGGGCTCATTGTTACTTTGAAATTGTGATAATGATTAGAACTTCTTAGAGTTTTAAAAATTAATATTAATAATATGATTTTAAAAAGGAACATACATACATTACTATATTACAAATTGGTTTTTAAAAATATGTTGAAGACTCTACCTCATACCCATTACAATGGCTACTCTGAAAAAAAAACTCAGAAAATAATAAGTGTTGATGGCGATATGGAGAAATTGGAGCTTTTGTGCACTGTTGGTAGTAATGTAAAATATGAAGCTAATATGGAAAATGGTATGGTGGGTCCTCAAAAAATTAAAAATAGAATTGCTCTATGATCCAGCAACTCTGGTTTTGGGTATATGCCCAAAAGAATCGAAAGCAGGTACTCAAACAGATATCTGTATGCTCATGTTCACAGCAGCAATATACACAATCGGCAAAACGTGGAAACGACCCAAATGTTCATTGACAAATGAATGGCTAAGCAAACTGGAACACTATTCAGGCATAAAAAGGAAGGAAATCCTGACTCAGGCTACAACATGGATGAACACTGAGGACATTATGCTAAGTGAAATAAACTAGTCACAAAAGGGCAAATGCTACATGATTCCACTTGTATGATAGTACTAAGAGTAGTCAAATTCCTACAGATAGAAAGTAGAATAGTGGTGGCCAAGGGCTTTGGGGGCTAGAGAAAATGGGCACAGAGTTTCAGTTTTACAAGATGAAAAGAGTTCTGGGGGCACATGGGTGGCTTAGTCGGTTAAGCGTCCGACTTTCACTTAGGTCATGATCTCGTGGTTCGTAGGTTTGAGCCCCGCGTCGGGCTCTGTGCTGACTGCCGGCTCAGAGCCTGGAGCCTGTTTCAGTCTGTGACTCCCTCTCTCTCTGACCCTCCCCTGCTCACGCTGTCTCTCTCTCTCTCTCCTAGAAATAAATAAAAATCTTGAAAAAAAAAAAAGTTGAAAAGAGTTCTGGAGTTGGATGTTGGTGATGGTTGTACAACAGTGTGAATGCGCTTAATGCTATTCAACCAGTACATTTAAAAATGGTGAAGATGGCTGTGGCTTCTGGGTGGCTCAGTCGGTTAAGCATCCATCTGCGGCTCAGGTCATGATCTCGCAGTTCATGAGTTCAAGTCCCTCATCGGGTTCTGGGCTGACAGCTCAGAGCCTGGAGCCTGCTTCAGATTCTGTGTCTTCCTCTCTCTCTGCCCCTCCCCCACTCATGCTCTAGCTCTCTCTCCTTCAAGAATAAATAAACATTTAAAAAATAAATATAATACAAACGAAAATGGTTAAGATGGCAAGTTTTAAGTTATGTGCATTTTATCAGATTTGTTTGAAAATAATAATAAAAAATATATATTGATAATTTTATCTCAACATGATTGACATTTCTGGGATCTAATGCATTTTATTTTATGTATTTAGAAATATTATTCTGTAAGGGAAAGGAAGCAAAAATAATATAAAAACAAGGAGGGGACAAAACATAAAAGACTTAAATATAGAGAACAGACTGTGGCTGGAGGGGTTGTGGGAAGGGGGATGGGCTAAGCGGGTAAGGGGAATTAAGGAATCTACTCCTGAAATCATTGTTGCACTATATGCTAACTAACTTGGATGTAAATTAAAAAATTAATTAATCTGAAAAAAAAATATCCTGGAAGGGGTCTGTAAACTTTATAAGAATGTCAAAAGGACCCATGCCACAAAAAGATTAAGAACTTAAAAAACTCAGGAGCATTTTTCGATTTTGAAATTCCATAATTCTCTGCAATGGAAAAAGAAGCAAGAGAAAAATCACTGTTTTATAAAATGGATGAATGTAGATATATGCAAGAATAGTTAACCCTTCGCTATACATTAATGTTTCTTCCTAATAAAAATTTAAGCTAGATTCAGTAATATTGAAAGTGTTCTTTAAATTCCAAGTAAAAGCAATCATATTATATACAGGTTGCCTTTTTCTTCAAAATACCTTGAGAGTCTTATCAGGTCTTCTCTGAGTTATTTTAAATATTGATTATAACTCATCAAGTCAGGTTTTTTTCAACATTTGCCAAGATACTATAGCAGACTAAGACCAAGGACTTTTATATCATTTTGCATATAAAAGAAAAGATCTTCTACTTTTTTAATATCTTGACTTCAAGTGGGAATAGGAAGGTATCTCAGGTCTTTAAGGCATTTTATTTTCTCGGACACTCCTGGATATAGGAACTGGGTATGTTTGATCCAGCCTCTCATTCCCTGCCCTAATCGGTGTCCCCACAGGAGGCAGGGGCAGTTTAGGCAAAAGGCCAGAAGAAATCTCCTTCCTCAGGGAGAAGCAAAGATCTCTTTCTCAATTCTGTTTCCCTTACCTGATCCCCAAGTTTTGTCTAATTACCTGAGCTGTAAGTTGGTCATTCTCAGTTGTAAAGGATTTTTGTATAAACTGTTAAATAGTATGTCCTCTTTATAAGCTACATGGACTACAGAACGATTTCATAAGCATTATTTCAGTGGTCCTTAACCAATGAGGTTTTGTCCTCCAAGGGAGATATCTTTGGTTGTCAGGACTGGAGGGTAGGGACATGCTACTAGCAAGTGGTAGATAAGGGGCGGGGCCAGGGATACTACAATGCACAAAACAGATCCCCACCGTAATTATTGGGTTCAAAGTGTCAGTAATATCAAGGTTGAGAAATCCTGTTTTACCTGATTTTGTTAAGAAGAAAATGATTCTTGGATGTCTCTTGAGAACCATATTGGATGAAGGATGGTGGCTCAGAACACAGTGGTTGCAATGCAGGTGATGAGAAGCGACCAGTTTCTGATTATAATTTGAAGATACATAAAGTCCATAAAATTTGCTAATGGATCGGATACAGTGTGTGTGTGTGTGTGTGTGTGTGTGTGTGTGATATCAAGAGAGAAAGACACCAAGGATATTTCTAATGGTTTTGGCTGAGCAGCTTTAAAAAATGGAATTGGCTGTAACGAACATGGAGAAGACTGTACGAGGAGCAAGTTATGTTTGCAGGGAAGTAGATATTGGGACTTCAGTTTGGGATCTGTTAGGTTAGATATGTCAAGTTGGCAGCTGGATAATTTGGGCTTAACTCCAGAGGAGTGGGTCTTCATTGGAGATAAAAATGCAGGAGTGATCTTCATGTAGGTGATGTTTAAAGCTATGAGACTGGGTGAGATCAGCTAAGGAGTGGATAGATAGAAAAAGGAAAGGCTCCGAGGGCTAACCCTCTGGCATGCTGGCATTCAGAGGTTGTAGAGTTGAAGAAGAAGAAGAAGAAGCTATTACAGGACATGAAGATGGAGCAGCCAGAAAGGTGGGATGAAGACCTGGCAAGTGTGCTGTCTTGAAGGCCAAGTGAAGAAAGTGTTCCGAGGAGGAGTGTCAAGCATCATACAACGCTCCTGATGGATCAAGTTCGATGAGGATTGGGAAATAAGTACCAGATTTATCAATATAAGGTCATTGGTACAGTGTTAAGAGCAGTGTCCGAGTGGAGATTCAAGCAATAATAGGAGGAGAGAAGTTGATGTCTGTGAGTATAGACCATTCGGTCTAGAGAATGAGGGGACTATAGCAGTGCAAGATGGGGAGCTGGGGTCAAGGAAGATTTTTCTTAAGATGGGGGAGGCAACAGCATGTGTGTAGGCTGATAGAAATGACCTTGTAGAGATGGAGAAAATGAGGTAGAAAGGGAGGGGGGAGAATTTAGTAATGAGAGGGGAGGGCTCTAAGGCGCTTGAGGTGAGTTGACCTTAGCTCAGAGCTAAGTTCCGCTATAGAAGCAGGACAGCACGGGGCGCCTGGGTGGCTGAGTCAGTTGGGCGTCCGACTTTCGCTTAGGTCATGATCTCGCGGTTCGTTGGTTTGAGCCCCGCGTCGGGCTCTGTGCTGACTGCCAGCTCAGAGCCTGGAGCCTGTTTCAGTCTGTGACTCCCTCTCTCTCTGACCTTCCCCTGCTCACGCTGTCTCTTTCTCTCTCTCTCCTAGAAATGGGTAGAACATTTAAAAAAAAAAAAAAGGGCGTTAAAAAAAAAAAGAAGCAGGACAGCACAAGGAGAATATAAACATAGATAGATGCTTTACATTTAAATTAGCTAAACGTTAGGAAGCCTGGCTGACCCACGTGGTTAAGCATCCCACTTTGGCTCGGGTCATAATCTCACGGCTCATGAGTTCGAGCCCTTCGTCGGGCTCTGTCCTGGAGTCTGCTTTGGATTCTGTGTCTCCTTCTCTCTTTCTCTCTCTCTGCCCCTCCACTGCTCCCCAAAACAAATAAGCATTAGAAAAAAATTAAAGACAAATAAATCAGCTAAACATTAAATAAAACTTAAAATCCCTTTCTTTCAGTTGCAGTAGTCACATTTTAGGGGTTCAGCAACCACTTGTGACCCAAGTGCGGGGTCCCATCTGGACAGAGTAGATGAAACATTTCCATCATGGCTGGAAATTCCTTTGGCCAGTGCTGGTCTAGGGTAAGGCCATGGGAGTGAGCACTGAGGTCGGTGGGTGCAGGAAAGGGTTATTGGAGGAGAAATCAGGGTGTCGGAACACGAATCTGTGTGTCCCCTGAGATGGCTAAGACTCACTTTCTGAGGAAAGTGAAGGTGAGACAGATATGAAAGTAACCCAAATGTGATAACAATGACGAGAGCCTGGTCTGGAGGTAGCAAGGTGGAGCAAGAAGAGCTCCATCCCACCTCCGGCCCCATGGAAGAGATCCAAACACCACTGCAGAGGCTGCAGGGGAAGCAGTGTCCTTAGGGGACAGAGCCAAGTTTCGGTTAAGGAGGTGAAAGAAACGCTCAGAGGAGAGAGAGAGGGAAAGGAAGATTCTGCCAATGGCCGACCCAAGTTCCAGAGGGCAGGAGTTGGGGAGGAATGCCAGATGAAGTGAAGAAATAGGATGGGCATTAGGCTCCCAGGGATGAGAGGTGACCTGGGAGTCCTGGGTCTCGTGGGGATGGACGTCAGTGAGGATAGGGGGATGTCGAGTCAGCCCTGATATTCACGTGGCAGGTTGGGAGGGAATGAGGGACCTTGACAGGAGCGGCACAGCTCTGGAACCATGGATGGCTGCTAGGGAAGGCGTGATTCAGCCACAGGGCTGCCCTAACGCTGGGTCTCTCCTGGCTGCCACCTAATGGCAGCCTTATTGAACCCCTACAGCACAAGGAAGGGGGTACGGCTGTCATTCCAATTGTCCAGAAAGCAGGCGGGATGTAGAATCAACAGGATTGGGTGAATGGAGGGCCTCAATTTGCAGGTTGAATATGGTCTTAATTACCAGTGAGGAAGTTGAGAAGGGAGTCTATTTGGATGTGAAATTGCAGTTGGTGAAGGGTATGGGAAGCAGATTATTCAATTCCCATTTAACAGGCTTTGAGTGGCAGGTGCAGGCCGTGGAGATGGACAAATGGAAAGGAGTTGAAGATGCTCAGAAATATAGAAGTAGTCTTGGCTCATGTGTCTGAGCAGGAGAAGTTGATTTGGAAGGCAGCAGGCCAAGCCAAAGCAGACTTCTCAGTCCTGGGTCTTCCCAGATAGAGGTCTTACTACCACAGAGAAAGCGGAATTGTTTTCTAGGGGTGAGAAACAAGAAGAGATTAGAAGTGGATTTCAATTTAGGAACTTGACAAAATCCCAGCTGCTGCCCTCAAACTACCCGCATAATATCTTTTCCCTTGTCGTGTTCTGATGGATTCTTTCTCAATTTTATTGCTGATGTAAGGCTTATGCTTTTGAAATATTGCTTTAACAGTGACCTCTAGTGTTGTAATGAGATCTCTGCTAACCGATGAGGCGGGCTGCAAACAAAAATTCTGTAACCTAAGCATCATTGCATAGATTCATTTTGCCAGAAAGTACCTTAATAAATTATTCAATCCATCCTTCTGCCTTTAGGGAGGACATCGCTTGGACAATTCCAGGTCACTTCCCTTCAAGGCAGATGTAATGGAGTTTGAGAAAGTTCAGAGAATGGCAACTAGAGTAAACAGGGAGAGAGATGTACTTTCTTGTGAGAACACATGTTTTAGACGAAAAAGAAGACACTGCAAACTAGAAAGTGGGTGAGTTTAAAACGCTGAGCTAATAGAACAAACGAATATCCAAGTGCAAGATCTAAAAGACACCTCTTTGAAACTATGAAGGGGTCCCTTTAGCATAATATTGGCCGCTGCTTGGGGCATTTGCTCTGTTCCAAGTATGCTGACAGCCACCCCTAAGGTAAGAACGTTTATAATCTCCATTTTACAGATAAGAAAATCAATATAAAGCAATCAATTAATTAACCAAGACAGCACAGCTGCAAGGGGACAAAATCAGGATGGGTATCTAGGATTTTCCACACCCATGTCTGTGCTCCTAACCTGTAAATGCAACAATTCTTTAATAAGCAAGAATGCTAATTTAGATTGAGGATGCCCACGAATCAGTAAATCGACAAAAGCTCAAAATGTAAGTTTACTCAAGAAAAGTGTGGATGCGGATATGGCAGTTTGGGAACATAGTGGATCTTTTCAGGAATGGGGGGTTCCCTTTCTTTTCCCACCCAGATTTCCTCAGCAGTAGCAAACCTCTGATCTGTCCCCATGTGTTGATTTTTATGTCCTTACTGCATACAAACTCTATGGACCTTCGGAGAAGAAACCCCATGCAGATGGAGCCAAGCATTCAATCTTTAAAAATCCTCACCATCAGAAAATGTCTTTATGTCTAATCTAAATCCCTCTTGTTGATGCCCATTTTGTTGTATTCTGTCATCAGTGAAAATGGAGAGTTGATCATAATACTGTCTAATCTTTTCTATAGGTAAGCACTATTGTTAAGTCACTCTCCAGACTTCTGGCCTACCTGCCTACCTGCCATAGTTCTCATCTTTTTGACTATTTCCATAGGTCTTGTCTCTCTTAAGGCTTTGATGCCTCCTATGGGAACATTTCCAACCTTAAAGAGATGTTTGTGCTTGTGTGTTTAATAAATTATAAAATGTCTTCCTCCATAACATTTACACAATGTTTCTCATTTTCAAAGGACTTCCATATGCCTTACATTGCTTGATTCTCACTTGTTTGTTCTGTTGAACAGAAATGCAAGTGAGGCTCTGGAAAGTGAAATGATTTGCCCAAGATTCCCTAAGGGAATAGTGGAAAAAATAACAAGGTTGTCAAGAAAAGACAGTGCATGGTATTTGATGACTCAGAAAGTTAGAGACAACTTTTTAGCAGGCTTGTGAGGGCTGAAAAATAATCCTCTTTGCCTTTTCTGTTTATTTTGGTAGCTATCAGCATCTAGTAACACAAATATCCACCAAACTAAACAGAACAAAAGTACAACCTCCTTTTCTGGTGTTCTCGGGGCTTTCATTTTATAACTGGAGCCCACGCCTCTCCTTCAACTCCAAGGACTTTGGTAGCTGGCAGCTCAGTGCCACCTAATTATTATTATTGTGTCGGTCACCCTGCATGTATCATCTCATGTAATCTTCACAACAAACCTATGAGGTGGGAGCTATTTTTAACTCTCGTTTTACAGATGAGAAAACAAGCACAGAAAATTTAAATAATTTGCTAAGGTCATGCAGGTAGTCCTGGTAAATATAAAAATAAAGTTTGTGTAAAACTCATCTAAATTCTGGGGCAACTGTGTGGCTCAGTCAGTTAAGTGTCCAACTCTTGACTTTGGCTCAGGTCATGATCTCACAGTTCAATTCATAGGGCTCTGGGCTGACGGTGCTGAGCTTGCTTGGGATTCTTTCCTTTCTTTGTGCCTCTCTGCATCTTTCTCTCTCAAAATAAATAAACATTTTTATTTTTTTTAATATTTTTTATTTATTTCTAGGAGAGAGAGAGAGACAGCATGAGCAGGGGAGGGTCAGAGAGAGAGGGAGTCACAGACTCTGAAATTGGCTCCAGGCTCTGAGCTGGCAGTCAGCACAGAGCCCGACGCGGGGCTTGAACCCGCGAACCGCGAGATCATGACCCAAGCGAAAGTCGGACGCTTAACCGACTGAGCCGCCCAGGCGCCCCATTAAATAAACATTTTTAAAAAGTCATCTAGGGGCACCTGGGCGGCTCAGTCGGTTAAGCATCTGGTCATGATCTCGCGTGGTCTGTGAATCTGAGCCCCACATTGGGCTTTGGGCTGACAGATTAGAGCCTGGAAACTGCTTCAGATTCTGTGTCTCCCTCTCTGCCATTTCCTAGCTTGTGAGCTCTCTCTCTCTCTCAAAAAGAAATAAACATAAAATTTTTTTTACGAAGTCATCTAGATTTTGCAATTAAGCAGTGAGTATTCATTACAGACTATGACCCATGATAATACTGCAGGCAGGACAAATATGCTTCCTTTGACGCGTGAGGAATTGAGATCCCAGAGAGGTTACTTAGCATTGGCTGCACAGTGAGGCAGAGCTCATATCTGTTGGCACCCGTCAGCGTGGCCATACTGGTTGCTAAAATCATACAGTGCTCTATACAAGCTGTCAGTGGCTGCTGCCTGAGCTCCCGGAGAATCCCCATCTCCCCTGCTGCTTGTGCCCCTCCCCTGCCAGCCCCCCAGACCTCCCTGCACCAGTGGCAGCTTTGGTTGCCTAAGCGGGCTGCCTTTGGGAAGGAGCAGAGGCTGGGCAAGGGGCCAGAGAGGACAGCCCAGGACAAGAGGCTGTAAGGTGTGCCTGCTGCATAGCTGCTTTCACTTCCCCCTGATTATTGCCCAGAAGACAAAAATAGGGTTCCAGAAAGGCAGGGAATTATTTTCTCCTCTGTTTCGACATCAGCTGGAGAAACTCCAAGTATCTGAGCAGGGAAACATACCCTGTCTGCGGTGTGGGGGAGCCCTGAGGAACTTAGAGGGCCAGCATCTGGGGAGAGCCAGAGGGCTGGAAAGGAAGACTAAGGGATTCCCCTCCTTTCTATTGGTGGATACGTGGTGATATGCACTCATGAACCTCTCAGTGCAGCGCTGGGCCCTTACCTGGTGCTTAGTAAGTATTTGTGTACTTTCTCAGCTGATTAAGTTAGGATGTTGGCTCTCTTGAAGAGAGCAGTGAGGGTCTGCTTTCAGCCTTGAATTTCGTAGGGGATTATAATAGCTGCAGAGCAGACATACAGGGGCCAGGGAGGGTCACCAAATAAGGGGACATTGTTTTGGTTAAAGAGAGAGAGAGAGAGAGAGAGAGACTCTGAAATGGGCCAGTAATTAAAAATAGTGGTGGCAAATGCCTGAACGCTGACATAAGAAGATGAATACTAAGAACACGACTGTCTTAGAAAAGACCTGAACGTGGGGCGCCCGGGTGGCTTAGTCGGTTAAGTGTCCGACTTTCGCTCAGGTCATGATCTTGCGGTTCGTGGGTTCGGGCCCCGCGTCGGGCTCTGTGCTGACTGCCAGCTCAGAGACTGGAGCCTGTTTCGGAGTCTGTGACTCCCTCTCTCTCTGACTCTCCCCTGCTCACGCTGTTTCTCTCTCTCTCCTAGAAATAAATAAAACATTTAAAAAAAAAAAAAAAGACCTGAACGTAACCGATTCTTCCAAAAGTAAATCCACTGAGTTGGTTCTGAGCCTCCTTGGGCATTGTGTGGGGAGAAGGGCAGAGGAAAAAGCAGCCACCTGCCTGCACAAACACACACCTGCTCGTTCTCAGGGCACAGAGATGCAAACAAGCAAAAAGCAAGACAAATGGCACAGGGTATAAGTCAAGACGGCAAACAATAACCAATGACATGGAGCCTGAGAGCCAGACAGGAGCTTGTGAAGAAGGGTCACTTGGTCCACAGAGATTCCACGCAGGATCCCCTGTGGAATGTAACAACCTTGTTGCTGCAGGCTCTCAAAGTAAGAGAGCAGAGTCATAAAATATAAAAGATGTTTGCATTACTTTCCCAGCTCTGTCCGAACCTGGTGACTTAAAACAACAAAACTTTATTCTCTCACAGTCCTGGAGGCTGGAAATCCAAAGTCAAAGTGCTGGCAAGGCCATGCTTCCTCCGAAGGCTGTAAGGGAGGAGGCTTTTGTTTCTTCCAGCTTCTGGCCATTCCTAGCATTCCTTGGCTTGTGGCTGCATTGACTCCATTCTCTGCCTCTGTCTTCACATGACCTCCTTCCCTGTGTGTCTCTTTGTGTTCCTTCTTTTTATAAGACTAATCATTGGATGTAGGGCTGCCCTATAAATCCAGGAGGATCTCATCTCAAGATTTCTAACTAATTATATCTAATTATGTCTGCAAAGACCTTATCTCTTTTTTTTTTCTTTTTTTTAATGTTTATTTATTTTTCAGAGCGGGGGGAGAAGCAGAGAGAGGGGGAGACACAAAATCCAAAGCAGGCTCCAGGCTCTGAGCTGTCAGCACAGAGCCCAACGTGGGACTCAAACCCATGAACTGTGAGATCATGACCTGAGCTGAAGCAGATGCTTAACTGACTAAGCGAACCAGGTGCCCCTGCAAATACCCTATATTTTTTCAAATTTTTTAATAAATGTTTTTATTTATTTTTGAGAGCAAGAGAGAGAACGAAAGCAGGGGAGGGGCAGAGACAATGGGAGACACAGAATCCGAAGGAGGCTCCAGACTCCGAGCTGTCAGCACAGAGCCAATGTGGGGCTTGAACTCACAAACCATGAGATCATGATCTGTGAATCCAGGTGCCTAAAAGAAGCTCCTAGGCAGTAACTCTTAGCTCTGGGGCCTCACCCCAGAGCCTGCAGGGTTTATGGGGAAAGATACGTTGGCCTGTGAAAATCCTTCAGACGAGTGCTGTTCATGGTTCAGCACATGGGAGCCACTGTCCTTGAGGAAAAGGTAAAGGTCAAATTTGCTTTTGATTGCCAACAATCATTATGTGGTTGGCTGTAGTAAGAAAAACAAGTTAATAATAAATAAATTTTCGATCTTATAAATGGATAACCTCCTCCTTTGTCCATTTTCTGCAATGGGTCACACATTATAATGGGTTAGATAATATCCCCCCCCAATTCATGTTCACTGAAAACTATAGAATGTGGATTTATTTAGAAATAGAATCTTTGAGGGGGGGCGGGGAGCGTGCCTGGCTGGCTCAGTTGGTTAAGCATCAGACTCTTGGTTTCAGCTCAGGTCATGATCTCACAGTTCATGAGTTCGAGCTCCAAGTTAGGCTTTAACTGACAGCGTGGAGCCTGCTTGGGATTCTCTCTCTCTCTCTCTCTCTCTCTCTCTCTCTCTCTCTCAGAAACAGAGTTTAACAGAGAATGATAAAGGTAAAAGATGAAAAGAAATTGAACATTTATGCTCCACTTCATTGTATCCGATTGAATATATAACTACAAGCATCAAACTAACAATTATATACAATGTCATATTATAAAATAAAATTTCAGGTTGCAATTCTTCTAAACTCAGAAATGTATGTATTTGTACAAATATATTTCATCTGTGTTTGTTGTCAGACTACCAACTGTCCTTTTTGCCATGTCCTTTTACTTTTTGGATGCCAAACTCTTATTTCTTTTATGAAATAATAGTTAAAATAGATTTCTACCTCAGGAAATATAAAGTGGGAACCTTTGTGTTGGTTCCATACTCTAAGAAAACATTTACTGAATATATTTTATATTTCAATGATTTCTTAGTGCATTGCTTTGAACCAAAGAATGATTACAGAAATAGGTTTCAAATATAAAGGTATTTCACTATAAGAAAACCTACCCTTTAAAAGTCAAACTTAAAGGATACATTTGTTACAATATTATCTGTATTGTTTTTCTTTAAGAGTTTGCACTTGAGAGAGGGTACACCATGGATGTCCTTTATACAATAAACTCCTAAAGTGCATTTATAGTATGATTCCATTTTATACTTAAAACCAAAATTTCAGGAGTATAGACACTTGGCAAATCAAATTATATACCTCCTGTTTTTTTCAGAGGCAGCTATCAGTAGGCAAGGTTTTCCACAGCATTTTTTTTTAAGTTTATTTATTTATTTTGGGAAAGAGAGAAGGTGGGGCAGAGAAAGAAGGAGAAAGAGAGAATCCCAAGCAGGCTCCATGCGCGGTCAGTGCAGAGCCTGATGAGGGGCTCGAACTCATGAACCGCAAAATCATGTTCTGAGCGAATATCAAGAGTCCAACACTTTAACCAAGTGAGCCACCCAGGCCCTCCTCCCTGCCCCCACAAACACTTTCAGATCAGGCAGGTAGAATGACTGCAGAGGTGGGAGCCATACCCAGACTAGACAAAGTCATTCTAACCAGGACAATGGCTGTTCTGTTTCCTGGGTCTTACTCTGATTGACAGCCATGTGACAAAAACTGATAGCAAAGGCAGGGGCATTAGATCGTTATTACAATAGCTTTCAAATGTCAGAAGACCTGTCTTCCTTCAGATGGAAACCCTCACTCCTGTCATTTAAAGAAAGTATTGAGTACCTCCCTCCTCTATCCAAGGTGCTCCAAGGAAAGTGGCTCTGGGTCTACGATAGTTTTGCCTTCATTATCTCCTTGGTGTTTCTCTTGTGCAATTGCTTCTGTGTCTCCCTCCCTTACACTCAGGGAAAAAAGGCAAACGTTTCAGATGCCTTACAGGAGCTGGTTGTGTCAGTCACTTGTAATTAGAAAAGCACTATGTCAAGTTGTCTTCCAATCTTTGTGAATATTTTGAGCTTTTAGAAACCAAGGTCATTGCATTTAAAACATTTCTGAATTACAACCAGAGCCCTTGTTTGCCAATATCCAGTATGAAGTCATAGCCTAAGAAATATGCATGTAACATGGCTGATTTGCTTTCTAGTTGATGCTCATGGAATGCTAACCGTGTGCATATACATGTGGATGTGGGTATCATGTGTGTCTCTGGATGACTCCCAATGACATTTTTTATTTGCCTCCATGGAAATACATAGTTTAACATCATGCATCAAATTGCTTGAGCCCTGCGATTCCAGAGAAGGAGCCAGCACAGACTCAAGGATGGCAGAATCTGAAAAGATGAAAAACACTTATCAGTTTCTTCTGGCTTTCCTGTGCTTCTGCAATTCATACATAAAATATATTTTGTCCTTGGAAATGTCCTTTTTCCTTTTCTCCTTCTCACATCACGTCAGAGTCTAATATATCATACTGTAAGCCAGATAGAAGCATCCTTTTGGATCGAGCTGGCCAGTAAATTAACTTATGCTAAACGGCTGTCTGCCCATGACTGTCAGCCCTAACATCCTTGTCTGTCTTCTTTTCCCTTTCCCAGACATTGCATTTCACTGCAGATGACATTTCATTTCGTTCTCAATACTATTTCATCTCCTTGCAACGTATGACATTCTTGAGTGAACAGGACACTCGCTGACCCCTCTGAAACCGACAAGGATACTTGTACACTCGAAATAAGTTCGAAATACAACACTGTTTGGCTTCCTTTACAGTTTCTTCCAAGCTAGTCTACAGTTTGGAGACCGAGTTCTTATAAAGGATCACCTGTCCTACCTGTGCTTGACTTTCAAAACTGGATTTAAGCCTTCATTATAGACACCTACCGTCAAGGATTCACGGTCACATGAAGGTCCTTAACAGACTAGTGAGCAAAGGTCATCTAGGAATGAGAAATCAACAGAGATTTTCTAAGCACTTGCCGTGTGACTTTGGATGCTGAGCTGGTCTCAGAGCCACCTTAGGAGCGCATGATTGCTACGTGCTTTATGATAAAAAGAAGAATCATTATTCCCAGCCTGGTAATTTTCTGGAGGTCCTCTATAAACATACTGGGGGTCTCAGTTCTCCCTATATCTCTTCAATCCAGATACAGGATCACTTTTTCGCACAAATATTTATTGAGGTCCTACTAAGTGCCAGGATATTTGTTAAATGCTGAGAATACGGTACCAAGAAGGTAGGTGTGGCTAGTGGTCCGGTTGATGTTTGTTTAGCGCAGTTACTTTTGCGCTATACACAGCTTGTGGTCTGGTTGAGGAGCTGGATGGAGAAACTCTTAAGCAAAGTGAATGGGAAGCACAGAGTGCTGGGGGAACACAGAGAAAAAACCCTTACCTGGGTCTTGGGAATTAGGAGAACTTCCTGGAGGAAGCAATAACTGAGCTGAGATCGGAAGGATGAGTAGGATTTCAATAAGGGGATAGTGAGGGGACCATGTTAAACTGTCCTGTGGATTAAACATTGACTAGGTTTATTATAGTAATCATTCACTCATACACAGACATACACACACACACACACACACACACACACACACACACGGCACTCTGAGTATCATGGACATCTTAGTATATTTCATGCTCTTCTGAAATCTGAGATGTAGCTGTCCGTATCCACTCCTGGCATCACAGACCAGCTCCTAGGAGGAAAAAACATCTAACGCCTATAGAGCAACGGTTAGCAAAATTCTAAGAACACTTGTAATTGTTTCTAAGCTGGCATGTGACTCATTTCAAGGGATTCTTGTAATTTAGTATCCTCGTTTAGCAGATAAAGAAATGGAGGCTCAGAGAAGTTCACGGGCTTGGCCATAATCAGGCAACTTGTGAGTGGAAAATTGGGACTCAAATCAAGAATCGAAGAGGGGTTAGTATTTATAAAATGCTTTGAACAGTGTCTGGATCACAGTACATGATACACAGGTATAAGTTAAGTAAATAATGAAAAACAGTAATAAAATAGGTTTTCTGACTCCAAAATCCAAGGTTTTTCTCTTGATCACAATGTAGTAGAGTCACATGTAGCAGAGTTTTTTGGGGACGGGGGGAGTTATTAAGGGTCACTTTAGGGACTCTAGGAAAAGGCAAAGAAACTGGGGCCCAAGACTCATCCCTCCTACCCCACCCTATGCCCCCAACCAGGATAGTTCCCTGAACAAACAATACATTTGCTTGATGGCTTTCCCGTGGAGAGGAAGGGAGCAGCCTCCCCAGTAATACAGCATACATGTATTCTAGAAATACCATCTGAGGATGGCAGTGATGTTACTGGGAAATGGTAACCTAAATTTAAGAAAGAGAAACCACAGTTTCTAATTTCCAAATGCCTTATGTCCCATGAGGGAGAATAGGTAATATCAGGTGGATCACAGGCAGAAGTAACCTTATTTCCTGTGAGGGAAAGACCTGGAACTTTTAAATTTGAGAGAGTTCTATTTAAACCTTAAGCTTTTCACTGGCTAACCGTGGGAACCTCAGTTTTGTCTTTGGTAATAATGGAGCTAATAAATCTCTTTGACAGGATTGTTACGATGAGGCCCTTGTTTTCAATGCTGTATTCCTGATGCCTAGAACAGTACCTGGCTTTTGGTAGGTGCTCAGTAAATATTTGTTGAAAGAATGAAATGAAATGACAATTCTGATACTTTCTAGCCCAGCATCTGTTTCGTGGAAAATGCCTTATTTTCTTTCTGGGAAGATAAATCCATTGGGTAAAGACAGAGAATGATTTCAGAGAGACGGTAGAGAAAAATAGTAATAACAGCTGACACTTAACTCTGTGTGCCAGGTACAACTCTGCATGTTCATACATATTAACTCTGTGCCCATAGGAAAGATAGTTAATTTCTGCCTCAGTTTACAGATCTATAACATGGAAATAATACTAGTTCTGACCTCACAGCTTTGTTGTGATAATGAAATCAGTTAATTGTATGTAATTCTTAGAAAAATTCCTTGTACATAGTAAGCCCTCAATGTGCTTTAACTGTGATCAGTTGTGAAATCTCAAGTACTCCATGTTTTATTAACACGCTGTTCTTCTGAGTTCAATAAATAAAGGCTTTATGAGTTCTGTGATTAGATCAATATAGGCAGTAGGAATGCTTACCATAGGACACAGAATTTAAGCTGGGCCTTCACTGAATTTGACTGGGCAAAGTGAAGTGGGAAGGGCATTCAGGAAGGAAGAAGATATATAGCCAGGGATAGAGTTAGTGTTACACTCTAAAGTTATGCTTAAATTCCGGCTTCAACATTTACTAGTTTCCCCACCTGCAAAATCAGGATAATGTCTGCCCAGGGTTATTGCTACTTAAATGTTGTATGAAATAATGAACATAAAATTCTTAGCACAGTGCTAGGCAGACCATACACATCCAGGATAAGGTAGCTATCATCACCATCATCATCATCATCATCATCATAGAAGAAATAGAAGGGCAGAGACTGATATTTGTCAAACAGTGAGGAAAGTAGCTGATTCTATCCGAGAGCCCTGGCTCCTCAGAATATATCATTAATGTAGTCATTATTGACCTACATAAGACCTTATTTATAGCACAAATCTGGTTGAAGTGGAACCTCAAGTTTTAATGGCTTGGCTTTGGGGCCTGGGAAGTGATTTGGAGCACACAACTTAGGGTAAATGTTGTACTCAAATTGGTTAAAGTCACTGTGAAACTGAATTGCTGGAAAGTAAACCAAATAGTAAGTTTAGCGGTGAGGTGGTTTGCCCTTTGCTCACACCCTTTCCTGCAGACTTCTTTGAAGTCCGCTTGTGCTGCTGGGGCAGGCAGCAAGGAGTAACACGAGCCAGATCACTTTCCAGCCACTCCTTCACAGGCCTGATATAAACCTCTAGCTCCCAAAATAATTGTCCTGACCTCAGTGATCTCTTGCACTCTGGTGTTTCCTACTTGATCCTCTCATGCTAGTCCACCCCAGAGAGCTGACGTTCAAAAGCATGAGCTTAGGTCTGTCTGACTTTTTCTTTCGTGTCTATGGCCAGAATTGATATTTTAATGATTTCTAGAAATTTCTCTGTGAAGGTCACATGCCCAAGTAGCGTGGAAGGGCATTTTCTCACTGGAGCTTTATGCAGTTGAGAGTGGAGCTTGCTGGCTTCATCCATAAGCTGCACAAGCCCTAAGTGAATCAAAGAACCCACCTTCTACAATCTACATTTAAAAACATTGTAAGCAGACACTCTTTATACATGACACAGAAAATAATCAAACTAAAGAACGTTTAGTAATTCTTCCAAGCTGGATTTATTACTCTGCACATCACCTGTCCAGAACTGAAGCCCTATGGATTACAGCAGCTCACACCATGTTCTTCCCTGCACTCTGGGAATTCTGTTGCCACAGTCGATTTGAAACCTAGCATATAGCGGCTTGTATCACCCAGTGTGTTTATTGTCTTCCCAACTAGAAAGCAAAATCCAAGGTAGAGACCAGGTCTTTAACTCCTCTGTCTCTCCTCACTACCTAACATAATACACTGCAGAGAAGGCTCTCAAAATAATATTTTACCCCATATGCGACAGTCCTCCTCCCTGTTCTGAAATAGCGTGGCTAATAATATTTGTATGACCGAATCATTATTTTCTTTGCTCTAAAAATAGAACACATGGCATTCCTGGAATGTTAGCTTGGAGTCTGTAACTCTGAGTGTTCAAACCTTGGGTTTCTGAGGCTTCACTAGATGATACTGTCAGAGTGTGTCCCAATGAGCAAGCCCTGGTTATAGAGATTCAGCCTGGTCATTCTGGGCTCTGTGTTCAGCGTCTAGAGAGCACAAGGCCTCAGACACTTCTATTTATTAGGTGGATTTGGCAAAGGGAGTTAATTCCTTGTAAAAATACACAAGCAAGTTATTAAAAATGACAAAGAAGAAAGCTAAAAATAATATGCAACGGAAGAGCAAATTGCTTTGCTCAAATGCAAGTTTAAAAAATAATTCTACTCAAAATTTCTTTATTTATTGGAAGCACTGAAGTATTTAAAAAAGAAGGGTCAGAGGTGGAATGTTGTTAGCTCAATCTCCTCAGAGACTGAGTTTTTTCTTCTTTATAAACATCTTTGTATAGTTTTTAATGATGAAGACTATAGATGGTGGGAAGATGTAGCAGGGATTCTTAATAGTGACTCTTCTGAAATGTTAAGCAAATTTTACATTCATATCCTTTTTGGAGAAAATCTAAAACCTTATTTGAATCCTCAAAGGGGGCTATTAATCAGAAGACATCTGAAAACATGGGGGTGCTCTTCCTACTCACTACTGAGTTTAACAGGAGGAAGACACTTCCAAATTACCTTTATTCCAAGTACATGTCAAGTTTCAATGCATTTCTCACCTATTTCAAAGTAAATTTTAAAAAACCTCTACATTTAACAGTCTCACAATTAAAAAGAAAATCCACAGGTAGTATTGATTCAAAGGCTAAATGTATGTAATGATCCCATGGGCCTATGGAACTTGACAAGGATTCCCGGAATTGCTCTTGAGAGCTTTGAACATCTGGACTCCTCATAAGAGTGGGACTGCTAAGTCATTAAAACGCGTTAGCTTTTTAGTTTGCCTGATTAAAAAGGTAGTGTCATCTCCCTTAGGTCCCACAAAAATCACTAGAAGTACTTAACAGATTCCAGCACTGGTGAAACCATTCTCTGGGCAGTTAATTAGGAACTGTGCCTTTCCTAGGCTCAAAGGATGTTTCAAATGGCTCAGCACAGTGTGTCTATTACACACATTACTGAAAGTTAAAAAAAAAATTTTTTTGCCTGAATTTGTAGGAAAAGTTCTTACAGAAAACATAAATCCCAAGAACCATCTTCCAAGCAGGAGTATTGTGTGAAATACAGTGAGTTTTTAAGAAGTCTGGTTTCTTGTTAATTAAATACATTGGAGGTGGAGCAGAGTGAGAAAAGTAGGTTTTCAGTGGAGGTGATTTTATAGACTCCTGCTCCCACCAGTGTGCTCATCATGAAGCAGCGAGTGACACTCCAGCTAAGAGCCGTCACTCTAGTGTCAGCAACAGAATTTGGAGAGGACAGCAAGCAGTTCTTAAAAAATATATTTTTTTCTATCTTTTCTGTTAGTGATAGCTGAAGAATATGATTAAAATACCAAAAAAATTACCCAAAATAAAAAATTAGAAGAACGAACCCTGCCTGTTGGACTCTACCTGTGCTAAAACATACTTTTAGTCTTCCTTCTTGACCCCCCAAGCTCCAGTCTCAACATACCTTGTTACCACACTTTTATTATGAAAAAGAGGGGGGGGGCAGGGGAGGAGAATCATTTATTAGAGAATCATTTTTTCTTAACTAACATTTATTTTGCCTTTTGTCATATTTTTTTCCTCCTTACATGTTGTCAAATCCTCCTTTTGAGGCTCAAACTTTAAAGTATATAGCTTTTAGGTGGATTGTTTCTTTCTTAACAGCATTGAAGATGTGTTATTCTAAGTAAGATGTTAATTCCCAGTGAAGCCGTTTGAGAGCATCGCCCCATGAAAAATCACACCTCAAAGCAGAGAATTACAGGAACCCTGGTTTTTATTCTACCTGTGCTTCTTTATCACTCACCGTAGTCATACGTTTTTGTATAGAAGTGGCAGAAAGGGAATCAAGAACATTATAGGAGACTGTTGCAATCTATTTTGTTCTTGTAAAAATGTATGTCTTATAGTGTGACCTTGCCTGTTTGTTCCATATACTTATTCTTTCCTTCTAGGTTGTAATATACATTAGTATTAGCCTAAAGGAAATGGTTTCACTCTTTCCCCATCTCTTGCGGTGTTCAGGGCTCATCTCTCCTTCTCTTGGGCCATTAAAAAGTGGGTTGCTCACATGAGGGAGTAGTTAAGATCTGCCAAGATTTGGGGGCTAGGACTGGCATCCTTTCTGCAAGGTGATCACCAAGCACAGTATTGGCTGCTGCTGCCAGAGGAAGACTTCCCTGAGCAGGTGTGAGGGGGGAGGATGGCTGACGTGAGCCCCAGCCCATCATGGTGTTCACGTCAGTGGAGTCTGGGCCATCTGCAGAGTCAGATCCCATCATTCTTAACCTTCATATAAGTCCCTCTCAATGACCTTGGCTTTTACCTTCTTCATTGTTGTATAGCCGCATTGATGGCTCTGCTCTCAGGCCTTTCTTTTCTCTCCACAGCAGCCGGGACTCTTGCTCATCTTGGGAGGAGTCTCCACTTCCTTCAAACTCCATATTCTCGCTAACATTTTGAGTATGTTCCAAGTCCTATTATTCTGCTAGGGCCCACACTTTGGAAGGCAAAGATGGGAAGACTTCTTTTCCTTCTACTTTTGTTCCTATCGATAGGAAAGCTGATGCTTACCCAGCCCTAACTACACACAAGTCCCTGCAAGGCTGGTCCTCTACCTACCTCACCATACTTTTCTTCACTCTAGATTCTTTCTTTCAATTCCTTACCCCGTTCAGGCTCCTTCCCTTTCAGAGCCTTTGCCCAGAACAGTCTTCTCTTCTCATGTCCCTTGTCTAGTCAACTTCTGCTTAACATTCAGATCTCAGGTCTCAGCTCCCGACACTCCTTCAGTGACTCTTCCTTGAACTTGAGACTATATCAAATTTTCATGTTATATGATTTTTACAGAAGCAAGTGCTACTCCTTCAGAGTATTTACTGCATTTGTAATTTTATGTTTGTTTGTATTATTATTTACTAGTGCCTGCCTCCCCTCTTTGCCCTCCACCCAGACCACTAATTCCATAATGGCAGGGACTTTTTTCCAATCTCACCATTAAATCCTCTGTGCCTAGCCTAAGGAATATGATGGGCTCCTGTGGAATAAAAATCATTTTTCCTCACTATACTCTTTGGAGTCATTAGGATTGAATCAGTTCTATTTGGAAAACTGGAGTGACTAATTAGGTAATATCAATCTGGATTTGCTAAGATTTTGTATGATTTCTCTAATAAATGATTGATAAGTAAATGAATAAATGAATCTGACAGAAAGTGATCAGATTTGGGGGTGCCTGGGTGGCTCAGCTGGTTAAGTGTCTGACTTCAGCTTAGACCATGATCTCACGGTTCGTGGGTTTGAGCCCTGCGTCGGGCTCTGTGCTGACAGCCAGCTCAGAGCCTGGAGCCTGAATCAGATTCTGATCTCCCTCTCTCTCTGACCCTCCCCTGCTCATGCTGTCTCTCTCTCTCTCAGAAATAAATAAAACATTAAAAAAATTTAGGAAAAAGAATGTGATCAGATTTGGAAGAAAAAGACTGAAAGTTGAAGTTCTACAATCTGAGTAGAAGGAGATGTAAAAGGTTAGTGACTTTGTAGTAGACCTAAACTGTACATACTACAGTTCAGGAATGCAAAACTATTTTTTTTAAGTTTATTCATTTTAAGAGAAAGAGAGAGTATGTGTATGTTCGCATGCATGGAGGAGGGACAGAGAGAAAGGGAGAGAGAGAATCCCAAGAAGTCTCCACACTGTCAGTGCAGAGCCAACACAGGGCTCAAACTCACCAACCCTGAGATCATGACCTGAGCCAAAATCAAGAATCAGATGCTCAACCAACTCTGCCACCCAGATGCCCCGAAATAAACTTTAAAAATATTTCTTATATTTATTTATTTTGAGACAGAGAGCAAGCGAGCACAGGGGAGGAGCAGAGATAGAGGAAGATAGAGAATCCTAAGCAGGCCCCATGCTGTCAGCACAGAACCTGCAGCAGGGCTTGAACTCATGAACTGTGAGAACATGACCCCAACCCAAACCGAGCTGGATGCTTAACCGACCGAGACCAGGCTCCCCAAACTATTTTTTAAAAATAAGTTTTACTTGCCCACAAGCTGCCATTTCCATTAAAAAAAAAAAAAAAAAAAAAAAAACCCACAAAAATCAAAAACCAAACTTAATATTTTCACGTACACGTAACTGTCTTTTGGTTTAAGACTTAATTTCTTTGGGCACCTGGGTGGTACAGTCCTTTGAGTGCGTCTAGCTTTGGCTCAGGTCATGATCTCATGGTCCCCCACATCAGGCTCACTGATGTCAGCCTGTCAGCACAGAGTCTGCTTCAGATCCTCTGTCCCCCTCTCTCCACACATCCAGAGCTTGCACTCTCCAATAAATAAATAAATATTAAAGAAAAAAAGACTTAATTTCTTCTTAGAATTTATTCAGAGATTGGAAGATTTAAACTCTTCCCCAGAATGACCTCTTGGTACAGGTGCAGGAAGTTGTTATGACTAGCAAAGGTATTACAAAAGGGTAAATTAGTCAATATATAGGGGGCTCTCCGTTTAGGAAAAAAAAAATTAAATCCTTGCCTCTACCAATCACAAAATAAATAAATATGAAGACAAAACTTGTAAGCTAGTAGAAGAAAATACAGAGGACTATTTCCTGGCCTTCAGGTAGGAACAAGAAAAATAATTAGTATAAAGAAATTAAGTGATCTTTATTCATAATGATAGTGAAATGATCTGATTAGAAAATATACTGGAATTAATAAGAAACTTTGGTAATGTTACTAGATATACAACAGTCCAAAAACATTCACTTTTTCTATATTAGTAGTAATAAGAAAATTAAAAGGAAAACATTCCATTTACAGTAGCAACCAAACTATAAAATACTTAGGAATAAATTAAGGAAATAAAGGATATATATGGTAATCTGAAGTAAACATAATAGTAATTATGTAAATTGGTAGCTAGATATTTGTATTGAATATACTTTCCTGTACTTTAAAAATTTAAGATTAGAGTATGACAAATTAATGATTACTCCCTTGTGGCATTATCCATGAGATTTTTTTCCAAGTTTATTGTTGGCTAACTTTACAATAATTGGAAGAAATTAGCAGAGGCGCTGTAGAAGTCTGAGTCTTGCTATTACTTCTTTTGTCTCCTTTTTTCATAACTAGTTTGTTTGGTTTAATTCAATTTAGTAATCAACTGTTCATTATCATATCATGATATGAAATTCTCTCAGATATTTACTTTAGAGTGGGGTAATTATCTCTGCAAGAGTTAAGAGATACGATTCTAGATCTTTTTGGGAAATGGTTCCTCACCAGGGCAGATAGTGACAGGAAAGTGGCTCTTATCTGTATGCTGGGTTACCTATTTTGCAACACAGAAAATAAGGCGTGGTATCAGCCAATAACACAGGCAGTGACTTTGCATTACAAAGAGAGTTCAGTGGCATACAAAGAGGAAGTTAGGGGAAAACAAAACAAAAACCCAATCTTAATTACCAATTCAGGAAACAAGATGAACTGTAACTTTGCATTTAGTTCTCCAACTGAGCAAATATTTAGTATCTCAATAGCCTGTCTGTATTTAATAGGTAAATTGGGGAGCCGAATATACAGGGATTATACAACAGTCCCACCTTAAAAAAAATCATCTTGTTTGATTTGATGACTAAGAAAAAATAAGTAGAAGTGAGAGAGGTGGGGCCCCTATCCTTTCAATTTTTTCCCGACACACTGACTATGAGTTCTCTGACTGAAGAAGCTGACTTCTTTGAACTTAAATCAGGCATGAAGATGAATATGTAATCTATGGTACGTTAAACCAGCAAGTCTAGTTTTTCACCAATTCAACACTATGCTATAGATCCTGTTTCACTTGGCAAAATAATTTCTAGTCTGGTAAGATGTTCAACAAGGAGAATAAGAGGAATAGGAGATTCAGTCCAGAATTTGCAAGTCAAATTTAGGAAATATCCAGTTCAGGCAAGCAAACTTTCATATACATGCAAGTAAAGGAAATTAAAAAAAAAAAGTTGAGACCTTGACATTTCACTCAGTATGATGTGTATTTAACCAATTCTCTATTTAAAACATTCAGGGGTGCCTAGGTGGTTCAGTCTTTGAGAGTCCAACTCTTGATTTCAGCTCAAGTCATGATTCTGGGACTGTGGGATAGAGCCCCAGGACAGGCTCTGTGCTGAGTAGAGCCTGCTTAAGATTCTCATTCTCTCTCTCTCTTCCCCTCCCTCTCCCACTGCCCCTCTCCCCTGCTTATGTGTGATCTCTCTCTTTCTCTCAAACATTCATGTAGTTTTCAGTCTTTTGTTTTGGTGTTAAACAACAGGATCTGAAGGCCTTTTTGTAACCCATTTGATGGTAAAAACCGACCTGACATGAACTTCCCTTCATATTGGAGATGTTTACTGGCGAAACTCTCCTTCAACTCTCCCTCCCCTATTTTCCTCCCCACCACCAATTATTTTGCTTTGTATACAGTAAATGGGAGGTTTTACACTTGATCTTTGGTCCAGATGAGAAGCCAGGCAGGAAACATAAAACCCGTAGGCCTTGGTTTACTTATTGTCCTACTTTATCCTAAACCAAACCCTTCACAAGTGAAACAGTGTCCCAAATTCAATAGAAGATTTGTTGCTTGATGAAGCAGACAGAGGGGAAAAGCATTGTTGCAACAGTAGAAATTTATAAAGAACAATGAAAATAATACTATATTTAACTGAAAAGCAGGTGAATTGCTAAATGAAGTTATTCTCTGAAAAGACTAGTGACATTTAGTCCCAACTTTGTACTGATTATGTATGGAGAAGATAAATCAGGAGTGAGATACGCAGTGATTGTCCTAGGAAAAGTAAATTAAAAAAATTTTTGTTTTGAGGGCGCCTGGGTGGCTCAATCAGTTAAGCACCTGATTCTCGATTTCGGCTCAGGTCATGATCTCATGGTTGGTGAGTTCCAGCCCCAAGTCGGACTCTGCACTGACAGTGCAGAGCCTGCTTGGGATTCTCTCTCTGCCCCTCGCCTGCTTGTCTGCCCTCCCTGTTTCTCTCTCAACATACATAAACATTAAAAAAAAATTGTTCTGAAAATTGTTTAAATTTATACAGCTTGTAACAGAAGAGTAAACAACATTAACAACTTAAAGTTTATCTTTAAATTTAAATATGCAGGCATCGTTTTCTAATTCTCCATGGGAGCCTTATCTTCCTATATCACCTTTAGATGTATTATGCCCCAGACATAAAAAATGAATCATGTCAGGGCACCTGGGTAGCTCAGTTGCTTAAGCGTCCGACTTTGGCTTAGGTCGTGATCTCACAGTTTGTGGGTTCAAGCCCTGTGATGGGCTCTGTGCTGACAGTTAGCTCAGAGCCTGAAGCCTGTCTTCAGATTCTGTGTCTCCCTCTCTCACTGATCCTCCCCTGTTCACACTGTCTCTCTCTCTCTCTCAGAAATAAAAAAACAAAACAAAAAACATTAAAACAATGAATCATATCATATAGGAGAAAAACAGTAGGTACTTTCAGCATTTGGACATTAAAGTTGTTTCAAGTATTTTTGTTCGAACTTCCTTGGAGCCTCTGTGTTAGAATGGTACAGGATTACCCACTCACAAGGTCTCAGCATTTCATTATCTCGGTGTTCTTAGGAGAGATCTTGGGAACAGAACTATCGACATAGATCCAGCATATTCTCTGAAGTATTTCACCCTTGGGCCCCTAAACTCAAAGGGAAAAGAGCAACAGAATTTTCTTTTAAAAAGTATGGAAAAGAAGCACTGTGGTGTATAGTTAGAGGAACATAGGTCTAGGTGATAGAGAACTACTGTATTTCGGGTTTGGTTCTGAGATTTTAACCAAATTATCCTTTCAGGTTTCAATGTCCTCATCTTACCAAAACTGTAGCTAATAATTCTTATGTCACAGGGGTGCCTGGGTGGCTCAGTCAGTTAAGTGTCTGACTTCAGCTCAGGTCATGATCTTACGGTTCATGGGTTCGAGCTCCACATCGGGGTCTGTGCTGACAGCTAGCTCAGAGCCTGAAGCCCGTTTCAGATTCTGTATCTTCCTCTCTCTCTGACCCTCCCCTGCTCATGCTGTCTCTCTCTCTCAGAAATAAATAAAACATTAAAAAATTAAAAAATAATAATAGTTCTTATGTCAAAGAATATCTGGAATGATTAAATAAGAACATTTGATATTTAAATGGTATGAAGTGGAGAAAGAGAGAGAAAAGAACTGTTGAAGGCTTGATATATGCAAGGTACTCTGGTTACAGCCAGGGCTCTCAAGAGAGATTAAGGTCCATGATTTAGTTCCATGATTCCAATCATGCTAAAATATAAATCAAATCATTAAATAAAATGTTTTCAATCAGCTTAAGTAATCTATATTTCACTCTATGAGAAATTTTCTTAAATTTTAATATATTTTAAGGCTTACTATTACTAAATTTTAAAAGCAGAGTAAATCAACAGTGGAAAATAAAAATACTTTCTATAAAATATCCTTCCAAATGTGTCTTATATTGGTAGACTAATAATTCATAATAAAAATAATCTGTATAACATTTTATACTTTTTCAAAATACTTTTCAAATGATACTCTAATTTATATGTAATACATTAAATAAGCATGGCTTTTAAAATTTAACAACAAAAAAGTCTGGCACATGATATTTTTCTACTTTTAAAGACTATTTTATGGATGGAGAGTAAATAATTTCATACAATATTTTCAAATGTTCTATAGACAAAACTTTCTGAAACAGAAATTTAGTACAATTTGAAAGAAAATAAAAGATTAAATATATCAAAATATGCTGAAAAGACACTCAGTTTTTCCTGAAAATAAAATTCAGTAAAATCAAGAAATAATTCAATATTATATATTAAAAGTTTCAGTTGTTCAAATTAGAAACATAAGAACCACATAAGACATTTTCTTTTTTAGTTACTACATATATATCTTCATATATATTTTTCAAGAGTAATTTCATTAAAATATATTATAAGAATTTAACAAATGTTTCAATAATGTATTTTTCTATTAAAAGCACACACATATAAATATTTAGGAAGAAACTATATCATCTTCTGGTTATAGATGACAGAAAGAGACTGATAAGGTCATAGTGTTTCATTTGACCTGATAAAGAAATAACTGAAAAGTAGTAAGACATAGTTTTAATTATTTTGGTATATAATTGGGTCAGATTTTATTTTCAGTACTTTTTCATAATTTCCTCTTAGCAAGGTAACCTAGCTACAAGAAAAATAATTTAAAATTAATACTTGACACAAGGCTAGAATATGTCTTTATAAAAATAAATATCTAAGTAATAGATATTTTATTTCCTAGACGAGGTAGATAAATTAAAATATTCTAGAACATGATCTGCACTTTAAAAAAAGAGAAAATAGCAATCACCAATTCAACCTGTATTAATCAAATAGCTGGAGAGGTTTTTTTTTTTTAATTTTTGACATATGTACCATATATTCTAAGTACAAGGCCTCTGTAATACATTTTCTACTCCCCCAAACCTTGCTAAATTGAAATTCATATTTTCCATTTACTTACTCTTTATTTAATCTACCTAGGGCAACTTAGCTATTCAGGTCATAGACATTTGCAATTAAACCAAAGATTGCTAGGTTTTAAATTTTTTTGTGTTTAAGTGGTAGTTTCCTTCATATATTTTATCTAGTAAAATACATTAGGAAAAGATGTTATACCACAGATAATTATTTAGATGAGGAGTTAATAAAAATTTCAAGGTCTGCTAAAGAATTATGAAGCTCCTCGTTCATATCTTGACTTCTAAGAAAACTTTTAAGAGTATCTAAAGCAGTTATCGCTTCATTTTTTGATGGTAAAGGGAGTTCAGTTCCTAGAGATCCACCATCATCCTCTTCATCAGAAGTATAAAGCCCAGTTTCACCTGATTTACTCTCTTCAGTCCGTATGGAATCACCTTCTGGGGCCGCTTCACAGGTCTCCAGATCATCATCAAGGGCAGCATACTCTTCTAGAGATAAACCTTCAGGAAATTCCACGCCTGCTGCCTGAGCGTGGGCAACCAAATCAAGACCAGTGTCTGCCTCCTCATTTGTCTTGTCACTTTCTCCCTTTTGAGATTTGAATCCTGCCTCTTCATAGCTCTTAACAATAGTCTCGGGGGTTACAGCCCTCCAGCAAAGGTGCAAAGTATCAACCGCGTCTAGCAGGGAGAATGTAAATTCTTTGCTGCCTTCAACAGAGCTTAAAAATTTTTTGATAAGGCAATGTCTATATTTGATTTTAAGGCTTTTAATAACACCTTGTTTCATAGCTATAAATTTGGAAGATAAACATGATGGAAAGAATGCTAGCTCAATGGACTTTAGGTTCTTTACCTCTGGATGTGAAGGAAAAGAATCAACAAAGATCACCACTCTTCGTTGCTGGGCTTGAAATTTCTCATCGAGCTTCCGCATCCATTGTTCAAACACATCTGAGGTCATCCATGCCATTCTGTTAGCTTCATAACACACAGGCAATGATTTTATACCTTTGAAACAATGTGGATTTCTGTGTTTTCCAATGATAAGCAAAGGAAGTTTCTCTGACCCATCCATGTTTGTCCCAACCACTAGAGTTATTCTGTCTTTGCATAATTTTCCAATTGAGCATGTTTCTCCTTTAAATGCAAATGTATTTGTAGGTAACATTCGATAAAGTAGCCCAGTCTCTTTTATATTAAAGACGTTGTTAGGATGATAATCGTTTAAATAATAAGGAAGTACATTTTGGTGCCAGACAGTTGAAGGGTCTACCGATATACCTGTAGCTTCTACAGGTTGAGCTCTGAATACTAAACCGTACCTGGATTTAAAGCGATCCAGCCAACCATTACTGCACTTAAAGTCATTATGTCCCAGTTTCTGTGCAAAATCATTAGCTTTTAGACGCAACATTGGACCATTAACTGGTACGTTTAGACACTGAGCAATTCGATACCACCTCATTAATGCCTCTTCCAGATCTGTGTAAAAAGCAGTTCTCAGTCTTTTTCTCTTTGGATCAAATCTCAGAGATTCAAAGGCTTCTAGAACTTTGTCTTTATTCTTCATAATAGAAGACAATGAATTTTTCTTTATTCCATATTCAGCGGCAATTTCTGCCTTTTTCTTGCCACTTTCTACTGCGTTTATAATGTCGATCTTTTCTTCAATGGATAAACTTTTCTTTTTCTTCACCGTTACGGGCAGAGTCGAGGCATCCACAGAAGCTTCTGCCATGTCAACCAGTGCTTATGTAGAGATTCCTCGTCTTTCTGGTGTCTGTTTCTTTAAATTTCTTTTCCAAAATGATACAAATTGCTGCTTTCTATCTCGCTTTATATATTAAAAGTTGGCGAGTGTCTCTTAGTCTTCTCAGGAAATTGAGAAGTAAATATATGTTTTCAAAGGTTCTGAATACGAAAAACGTTATGTGCAGCTAGAATATTTTAGAAGAGAAACTTCCTTCCCAGGACCTGCGCGGCTCAGTTTATAGTTTATTCAGAGTTCCAGAAGTCAAGCTAAAATAGAAATCTCATTATGTCAAACCTGTCCAGTCCTGCCGATATATTTTTGGAACTTCAATCCTTTAAGATGATCCATTTTATCCATGCACACTCAATCTCCTATTAATTCTCCACAGAAGACCTCAGAGATAAGAAGGAAAAGCATTCAGCAATTTTCATGCAAAATGTTACCCGTTAATTTCCAAGTCTCTTCAGGGTGGAGGAGAAAGTGGTAGAATCCTTCTAGGACCTGATGGTATATCTTCTGCCTCTGAAAAAAAAAAAAGAAAGAAAAAAGGAAAAAAGCTATTTTAGCAATGATGTATTAATTGAATATCAAAAAGGACATTTGTACTAATTAGTTATGCTTTTAATAATAATGAAAAGAATGGGATCGTGTTTCTGAAAATATAATAACCAAAGCTTCCAGAAGAAATGCTTACCTCCTAAACGGCCTCGGTGAAAGCCCTGTAGCTCTGCTCTATGCATTTGAATTCTCACTTGCTTTTGGATGCTTTGTAATATATACTTCCGAAATAATTCAGACAAACTTAATCTGTTTTGAAAATGGGCACTTACCAAAATTAAAAAACTAAAAATTATGCTGGAGAGATCTTTGGTGGCTATTTTTCACATGAAGTCATAGCCTGCCCCCTCTGACTCCGCTAAAAGAAAAACATAGACAGTAGTCACAAGGTTCAACTTTTAATAGCACATGGGAGACAGTGTCTCCTTTATAGGAGACTGATATAAAAGGCTTTGCTAAAAATCAAAACAAGTGATTCTATTACAAATTTTAAAAATCTTTTTTTAACCTAAATGCTTACAAACCCAGTAACTTTTCTATCACCTTGACACATTAGCCAGATGCACAGAGGCCAGATATAGTTGACAAAATGCATAGGAACAAGCAAATTCTTAAGAGGATACAATGCAGAAAAAGACCTAGACTAAAAGTAAGAAGGAGAAGGAGAGTGACCATGAGTCTTACTTCACAACCCAGGACATCCACTTCCTTATCTGTAAAGTAAAGAGCTTATTGCAGTGTAAGGATATGGGCTTCCGTGCAGGCCACACCTGTGTTGACAAGTGATTCTGCCATTTAGTACGTACGGGATCCTAGGGAGATTACTTAACTATGTGAAGCTTCAGCTTCCTTATTTGTAAAATAGGTGTAACTACAGCCCCTACCAAATAGGGTCATTGCACATGCAATGAGATTCAACCAGAGAGTGTAAAGTGCTCAGCACAGTGTTTTAGCACCTAACAGAGTGGTGAATGTCTGGTCATGATCTTGTCATCATGATTTTCTCTCTAACATCCCTTTGGTTGGGCCAATCTACACAATTCAAAGAGTTTACAAAATCCTACTTGCAAGCTGAAGCAAGAATCCTACCTTAAATGTATACTGAAAGCAGAGATCTCAAATCAAACAGTACTGTGAGAACAGTCACATGGACCAGATAAGTTTGCTCCTCCCTTCCCAGGTAGCACCTACTGTACCAGAATCTACAAACTTTGGGCCTACTGCAGGCCAAGGTGACAAGCTCATTTGATGGGCAGGTGTTACTACTGTGTGATATAGTGTGGGCACTCCACTGCTCTAGACTGTCTCTTCTCCCAGGTTTCAAGATGTCATATTCTGTTTTTGCACAAATTTTTTTGAGAAAACTTTTTGTCAAAATTCCTCTGCCTTTGCTGTCTAAAAGAAGTAATTTTTATCATAGGACTTTGCTGTTGTTGTTTCTGTTATTGTAAAAAGGCCTTAATAATAATTGTGATAGCCCAGGGTTTTATTTTCCAAACACCTTTACTTCCTGTATTCCAAACAACTCAGGAGGAAGATAAAGCTGAGTTTCAAAGCTCACATAGTTATAATGTGGTTGAGTGCAGTCCAGAACCCAGGCTTTCTAATGTGAAGTCTACCATTCTTTTCACTTTATTACAGTGTCTTTGAATCACACTGGTGTGGCCTCCTTTGATAATAGTTGTACACTCTGTGTCCCCAGCACCACGCCAAGGCAGCATTTGCAATGCCTACCCAAACCTGACGACAACAACAATAAAGCAACATCAAGTCTCTACAGAAGAATAAGCCTTTATGAGTTCTGTGAACATAAACAGCAACCATATCCCACTGGTAGAGGGGGCTGACCTTTCTGAGAAAATAAGCTTTGAGCATTCAACTAAAACAAACAAACAAACAAAAGCTTGCTCATATATGGGATCTCCTTGCATATTTTTCTGCAATTTCCTGTAAATCTACAATTATTTCAAAACAAATATTTTTAAAAATTTTTTTTCAATTTTATTTTAGAGAGAGCACATGAGTGGGAGAGGGAGGGAGAGGGAGGGAGAGGGAGGGAGAGAGGGAGGGAGAGAGGGAGGGAGAGAGGGAGGGAGAGAGGGAGGGAGAGAGGGGGAGGGAAAGAGAGAGAGAGAGAGAATCTTAAACTCTCTTAAGAGCTAATCTTAAGCTCTGCACTGAGTGTGAAGGCTGACATAGGGGCTCGAGCCCGTGACCATGGGATCATGACCTGAGCTGAAGTCAAGAGTCAGATGCTCAACAGACTGAGCCAAAGAGGTGACCCTCAAAATAAACATTTTTAAATATCTTGCTCTTATTAGGAAGATACCAACCTTCAGAAATTGAGGTAGCAAGAACCAATTTTTTAAGACAAAACTACACAAGACTACTCTCCAAGAGAAAAAGGGACTCTCTCAACTTCTCCCTTCCTTCTTTCTTCTTCTTTCCTTTCTTCTTTCCTTCCTTCCTTCCTTTTTTCCTTCTGCCTTATTTCATTTGTCAGAAATAAACCCTATCATCTCAAATAACAAGGATTACAGAAAAAGTAATTTGAATTTCCTCCCTTACTCCCTCTCAAATAAAACAATATACACAGAGATTAGTGATTTTCTTGATCAGATTGAAAGTAATGATGTTTATTTAGGAAGGTATTAGTTGTTTCCTGAGAGTTAATGGTATATATTTCCGTCTAAAAACAGTAGTGAAACCTATGATTTTCCATGGTAATACACAAATATACCTTTTTTCCTGAAACAACCACATTTCTGATGCCAAGCCAGACAAGCCAGACTTTTTCCCTAGAAGAGAATAAGACAACAATACTGCTTAACCAGTGAAGCTAACATTTTCCATTCTCCCACAGTATAATGGCTGGGATAGTTCTTGCAGGGAGTAATGGCAGTAGCTAATATTTCTCAGAAGTACCCATTCTCTCAATTATGCTCATTAATCATTCTACTTCTTGAAAATATTACAGTAGAAAAATACTGTACATGTTAGATACTATTTTCTCTATGTCAATGGTAAAGCTAACTGAAGAAAAAGAACTGGCAATTCACTAAAAAAGACTTACCAGTTGAACTCCAAGTAAAGAAAACAATAGTCAGTTCTACTGGTAATAAGAGAGATGTAAATCTTTCAAACCAGGAGATACCTTTTTTGTTTTTGCCTACCAGAATGGAAGTATCTAGTGTTTGCCAGAATATAACATAGGCTGTGAAGGGGTATACAAATTGGTACAAAGCTTACAAAGGGCAAATTAGTAATAGATACAAAAACCTAAAAACTGTGTATCACCTTTATCCAGCAAGTTCATACCTAGGATTTTATCTCCAAAGAATGACTGTAGATGTAAAAACAACCTAGTTAACAAAGGTATTAACTTCCTATTGCTGCATTTAGTAGCTTAAAACAATACCCACTTATTATCTCATAGTTCTGCAGGTCAGAAGTCCAGGTGAGCTCACCTGGGTCCTCTGCTTAGGATTTCACAAGGCAGAAATCAAGATGTTAATCAAATGGGACTTTTATCTGGAGGTTCTACAGAAGATGTGCTTGCAAGTTCATTCAGGTTATTTGCACAAGAATTCAACTTCTTGAGGCTGTAGGACTGAGGTCCCTGAGTTTTGGATGCCAGTCCTCAGAGACTGCCTTCGGCTCCTGAAAGCCTCCTTCAGGTCCTCGACTGTGGCCCTTTTCATTTCAGCAATAGAGAACCTTTCTCCTGTCAAATCTCTGTCATGCTTCGAATCTCTCTGCCTTCTCTGGTGCAACCAGCAGGAGAAAAATCTCTGCTCTTAAAAGACTCAAACATCAGTTTAGGCCCATCCAGATTATCTCTCTGTTGATTAACTTAAAGTCAACTGGTTGCTTCAGCAAAATCCCTTGTACATGTAATAGAACATTACGATGGGAATGATATCCTACCATGTTCAAATAGGAGGGAATTCTACAAAGTGAGAATCACTGGAAGTCATGGAATTTTACCATACAATGATATTCCTCTCACTGTTGTTATGATGACAGACAAAACGGGAAAGAACCCAAATGTGTAGCAAAAAGGATTAGGTAAACAAATTAAGAAATATATATGCTAAAATACTACTAAGCCACTGAAGGAGAGTATTTAATGAGGAAGAAAATTCCATGATCTATTAAGTGAAGAAAGCAAAATACAAAACTGTATGCCCACAAAACTAACATATACTGAAAGTTACATGAGGGCAGGGGCTCATGGCTCTTCCTACCGTGGTTAGTACCCAGGAAACAGTAGGTTCCAAATAACTTGTTGAATAAATGTAGAAAAAATATATATTTATAGAAAAAATTGACAAAATGTTCTATGTTAATTCTAGATAATGGAATTATGGATAACTCCAGTTTTTTTCTCTTTGTAGTTAAAACAATTTCTACTCTGACGTCCTACTCATACTACTATTCACAGGCTTCTTTACATATTCCAATTATCAGTATCCTCTAACAGAGGGTTTATTTCCAGATAATTACACTGTGCAATCATTAACTAAATATGTCTCCATGAAAAGGGAGCTGATGAAATGATAACATTATTGTGACATTATGAGAATCCCCCTAGAAAAGATTTGAAGGTAATGCCTCTTACTTTCTTTTGAGAAAATAATATTTGTAAACAATATACAGTATTCAACATCTAAAGCAAAGAAAAAAGTTGTGTGCACATTTAATTCATTCAGAAAGGAATAATATTTGTTACCCTGTTACCCTATTTCCTTCTGGTCAATAAATGAAATATAGGCTGTCGGAGTTCTCCATAAGCCAAGTGAAAAAACAGAACCTGATTTTTCAAAAGCTGAATAATGGCCAATAGCAGTACAAAGGTAAGTGAATAGATAATCCCCATATCACAGGCAGACATGGCAGACTATTACCTTTTTTCTTACCTCTTGAAACATAGATGTCAATTTAGAGAAAAGTAGCAATCTTCCATTCTTCCTAAAGAGAATGGGCAGGCAGAATTCCCCAAACTCTAGGGCAGAGAAAAAGAGAGAGAGAGAAAAGAAAGAAAGAAAGGAAGGAAGGTAGGTCTCTATCTAAGCAGGGTTAGATTTAAAATAAGATCTTTCTGTTAGATTCAAAAGTTTCCCCCAATCAAAAAACATCAGCTTCTGATTCTTTATTCTAAAATAAAGTTCACAGAATTTCACCATCTTCCATCACCAGCTGAAGTAGCTTCCAGTGTTTTCTTCAAGCCAACCTACATTCTAATTTCTCTTGGGGCAGCAGAAATCACGGGAAGATTAATCCTGTGTGTGGCCTTGCACTATGAATGAGGACTAATCATGCACAGTACCAGAAATGTACTGACTAGAGTACCTAACATGATTAACAGCACCTTCACTAAACAGAAATTAGCAGGAGTTCCAAGTGGTTCCAAGTCCATCAGAACCTCTAGCAAAACAGCCAGCAGTCGCCAAGGAAACTATTCAGCTAAGGACAAATAATTAAAGCAAGCGTCCACCCACCTCTGAGCCTAACAATTTAGTAGTTAGATGGACTTTAATGAAGCTAAGCATTCCCGAACTCGAGACACCTGGCAGGAATCCTTAAGGCACCCGCAAACTCAGTACAGGTCATTCAAGCACCAGTGAGCACTGCCATGCACCGCTTCCTAGCCACCCTTCTGGAAATCTAAGAATACTTGTACTTTGCTACTATGTTCCATTCTGTTCCTATACAAGAACAGCAGTAATTATTCTAGATTGAGACCCTTTTCTTACAATTGAAAAGACTAACAGGATGGCTCTAAACAGTAAAAATCCACATTGGGCTACAGAACTGAAGTTACAGTTTGAGTGAACTGACATATACATTTGCTCTTTTCTAGGGGGCAGAGCCACTTAAGATAATGGTCCTTTCTACATAGATTTATGTTTTTGGGCTTGAGCATTGTTTTTATCAGAGCAAGTGTCCTGGAGATCTCGGTAATAACTATTGTTGGTTACTTCCGAAACATTTGTGTTGTCGTGGGTATTTACTATTCATGGATATGGGTACGGCATTTGTACAGGGATATACGATTCACTATGCTGAAACTCCCTAGAATTTGTAAAGGCAGAATTCTGTCTTTGGGCACTTAGCCATTAAAAATGTATCAACTAAGACGACAAATAAAGGAGGTAAGAAATATGGTCGAAAGAATGGCAAAGCCCACGGAATGCACTGTTACCCTTCGCATTTCTACAAGTGAAATGGCGGTAAAAATGAGCACCCACGGTTGTCAAAGGAAATGCAGTTCAGAACCTTGAAGGGGGGGATGCATGTGGGTGGATCAACTGTAAGTACTGTAGGCAAATAAGCTTCAGGTATGTGCACCACTGCACAGCCATACATTCCCTCCATTCAATGCCGGGGATGGGGAGAGTTCCACAATATAGGTTGGGGTCTCAATTTAGTAAACTACAAAGGGCTCTGAGGAAAAGGATTGTTTTGCGTAGGGAGGACAGTGATCTACTGAAGAAATGGGATGGGCAAATAAAGCAGAAATCAGTCATGTGGATAAAGAGGAGCAGGAAAGAAAAGTATCCGGGATCCACCGTCAGCGAGCGAGCAGTGCAGAAAGTGATCACAATAACAGCAAGTGACCAGAGCTCGGGGATGCCAGGCTTGGGGGTCTGGTCTTCCTGGAGTGGGCGTGAGTGAGGCGGCCGGAGTGGGGCGCTCCAGGCACTCGGGAAGCGAGGGTGAGGAACCCGCATCCCGTCTGTTCCCTTAACCCCGCATTCCCTCCACCTTCCCACCCGCCGCGGGATTGAAACAACCTTCTACGTGCTCTCCCGCAGATGAGAAAGAAGCTTTAGTTCTCCTCTAGTATGCCTGGCGGCGAGCTACGTCCACCTCCACCCTCCCGCCGCTGGCTCACCGTCTGCTGGGGGAACGCCTAACGCGTGAGGCTGGGGTGTATGAGTAAGAAAGAAGGGATGCTGAGGGCTTCTGGAGACCTCCGACCACTCAAGACCAGGCCCGCACGCCCTTCCGCAAGCTCCCAGCTTTGGCAGGTGCATCGGGACCAGCGCGCACACCCCTCTGCGATCCGGCCGCAGCCAGAAAATTACCCGGGCAACGGCGCCGGCGGAGCCCCGGATGTGGTTGCTAGGGCCGCAACGGGAGGGGCGGGGCCAGCCTCCTGGAGTGGGGCGGAGGAGGCCTCGAGGGAGGCGCGCTGGCACCACCGAGATGTGGCTGGGGCGGGCCAGATCGAGAGAGAGAGGCCGTCCAGGGCCAAGGGCAACGCTACTTCCGGTCTCCTCACTTCCGGCTCCGCTGCTCTCCGTGCTGGTGCTGCAGGCCGGGTTAAGAGGCAGCCGGTTTGAGCGTCCTCGGCGGTTGGTCAGTGTGAGGCTGTGACAGCTGCATTTGTTCCCCGCCCCCGAGGATCCGAGGTGCGTGGGGGGAGGGGAAGAAGAAAAAGGCCCAGGTCGCGTTTCCGCTCACTCCTTGCCAGGTTTGAGGCTACTCCGGAGAGCAGCGGCAAGGATAATCCTCGACGTGAGAGCTGCTGGGTTCGCCGCAGACAGGTGAGGGCGGAGCTGGCCCGCCGGGAAAGAAGAGGGGGGCGGGGAGGAAGGCTGGTCTGAGGTAGTTGGCGGGGGTGGACGCGTTGCTCCTGTGGAGCTTGCCATTCCAGACTTTCACTAGACACTTCTGTCCCTAGTCTGTGTCATATCTGCCCAAGGATTCGGCATTTGGTTTCTGCCCCGACCCCCGGTGTCCCGGAAACAGCCAGTGGAAAGGGAAGGACTGGCCCTTGCAGGGCTTCGCCCTCTCTTTGCGTGCATTAGGTGGGAGAGGGGGCGGCAGGATCCAGGACTTTCTCGACTAAGTCTCGGGGTGGGCCACCTTTAGGTTGGGTGTCCAGTCTTTATTTTCTTTCTCCGCTCACTGCATCCCTTACTTCCTCTCTTCCGCAGTGAGAGGAATGGAGAGAGTGGTAGTCCCTCCAAGAGGTTCACTGGGCAGTGGTGCAGGGAGGAGCCTTGCCCAAGTAATGTCCCCAGTCTGACTGTGCTTGTGAGGACGGCCAAGGAATGCTGGAGCTTGGGAAGGAAGTCGTGCTGTCTGTCGTCTTCTCATCCGTTCCTTTTTGCCAAGTTACTGTTTACGTGTCTAGGAAAAGGAAAGGTTTTTGTTTTGTTTTTTAAAGAGCAGCTTCTAGACGCTTTTCCTTTTTACTTTATTACTTCCTTTGTTTTGCTTTCATCTCCCTTTTGTACCCACAGATGTCAGAAAGTTTATAGCTTACACTTCCCACAGATCCTTAAGCCACCCTCTGCTAGGATTTCTGTTCCTTCCCCTTGTTTTCTCCTAGATTGAAGTACATGATTTCTCTTACGTGGTTCTCTTTTCTTTTTCAAGTTTCTATTTACCTGAGAGAGGGAGAGAAAGAGCACGAGTGGGGGAGGGGCAAAGAGCAAGGGAGAGCGAGTATCTCAAACAGGCTCCATGCTCAGAGCCGGACTCCGGGCTCTATCCCACCGCAGCGAGATCATGACTTGAGTCAGACCAAGAGTTGGATGCCTAACCGGCTTAGCCACCCAGGCGCTCCATCTAACGCGGTTCTCACTGATAAGGGAAAATGGAATATTTACAGGACTGGTCATAAACTTGGCTTTGACCTACAGGCGTGTGCTACCCTTAGCCATTTAATTCACTTCATTGGCATAAAAATGTGCACCAGAGTTGGTTGTGTTAAAACAGTCTTATGTTAAGGCTGCAGGCCATTTCATTGCTGCTATCTTAGAGTGACTACAATGGACTGTGTGTTTGTACTGCTTTAACCGTACTTTTTTTTGTTTTCCTTGCTCAACATGACCAACTTCCTCTCCTGACCATCAGGTCTAAGACTCATTCCCTGAGAAAATAGAAAATATTTCTAATTTTACTTTTTGGATTAAAATCTCTGCCTCAGTTACTTTCATTCCTTTTCAAATTGATAAATTAGTTTGCCTTAATCATGGGTTACCTTGATGTACATGTTCTAAAAAGTCTTAACTTTCAGGGGTCTTCCTCATTCCCATCTTTTAAATTATGTGTAGAGTTTTGTTTGAGTGCATTTGAGGGAGGGGGATTTGGGGTGTTTGTCCTTTAAAAAAATCAAATTCTCAAAGAAGATATGTAACCTCTAGATAGATTAAAAACTATTCCTTAGTGTCTTGTTCAAGTTAATGACAACTTTTTTTTGTGGAGCTGTTAATTTTTCAAACAGTGAAAAGCTTGTATTGGGAGAGTAGAATGCAGAGATTCTAGCTTTAAATTGAAATCTCTTACTTAACTACTTTAAAACATGTGTGTTTCTAAATTCCTTCCTAGACCTAGAGAAGGAAGTAAGACTGCCTGCTTAACATAGTTCCTGATTTGTGGTTTTGAGGTTTCTTTTTAGGGATGGCTGTTTGTGGCCAATGCTGTGGAGGTCTATTGGATTTATAAATTAATGTGTTTGTTATTATTTAATACATATTCAATATCACCATCCTACTTGGTACATTCAGAATAAAAAAGTTAAGTTTTGGTTATCTTGTGCTTTCATTTTCTTGTTTTTCACTTGAGACATTGCATTGGACTTTGGCTTTGCTAGGAATGGCAAATAAGATGGTTTAGCAGTGTGTTTCATAAACTTTTGGTATGTTGCTGCTTATCTAGTCATCCCCTTTCCCTCTATTCTATATTAGGTATTTTAATGATTGTTCTTTCATGTAAAAAATCAGTGTCCCTCCAAACGTAGTACGAGTTTAGTGTGTAGTTGAACTTACCGATTTGGTTGCGAAGTGTTTATTGGTTGAGAGTTGAAGTTCTAAAATGTTCGACACTTGTTTCATAGAATGTTAGAACTTGAAGCGACATGTAGAGCAACCAGATTCTTCTCACAAAGTAAAAGGACTTCCTGCTGTCTAACATCCTCACTTGGGGGAGTAGAAAACATATTTTTATAAAGAGAGGGGTATGCTAAATTAGTTTGTTTCTAAAAAGGTAATACCAGTCAGAAGGTAGGTTATAGCCAACACCATACCAACAGTTAACGTTTGTTTGCCTACTGTGTGCCAGGCCTTATGCTAATTGCTTTATGCAGTTATCGCATCTAATCCTCACAGCAACTTTTCCAGGGTGGCTAAAATCCCCGTTTTTATAGATGAAGACTGAAACTAAACGATTAACTGAGGCCAAAGTAATGTGCTCAAAATTACACTGGTGGAGCCAGGATTGAACCTAGGTTGTTTGACTCCAGACCGAACTCTTAACTACTACTCTAGACTGCTTCTGCCATGTACATTGTTTTTGGTGTGACTTCGGGATATCTCACCTTACTCTCTATCAGCTGTTAAGAAAAGAATATCTTTTCCTTTATTAATCTTCAGTAGGCGAACACCTTGTTGAATGTCATACCTAAAAGTATGACAAAAAGAAATGAACTTGGAGAAAGCTTATGTAGTGTTACTTGGTAGAGTTTTACCATCAGGATGGATATAACTCTGTGTCTATGTGGAGTGTGTATGCGTTTATGACATGAAGAATGGAAAATGAGAAAAAGGTTTTAAGTAATAACCTTGGCTTTGTAAGATTCTGGAGGTATAAATACATTTGAGAATGACAAATTTGGGATGGAGAAAGGAATATTCAGGATGGAGAAAGGAATAATAAATTCAACAGGGAATTTAAGATAATATGGGTATGTAATGAAAAAACTAACAATGTATGTACAGACTGGAAAGAGTAATTCTACATAATGAAAGGGGATGATTTAGGGACCATGACAGTCTAAAACTAGGCAGCAACAATAGTTCTAGTACGCATGGAAAAAGACTATAGAACGAAAGAATCTGAAACTAATCTTGTTGTCTTTGGTCTACTAGCTTTAGGCAGACATGGAAGTCACTAAATACCTCTTGCAGATTTTCAGCTGTTCTCTTCAAAAGTATATATTTTCTTTTTCCTTTATTCCTTTTCTCTTTCTTCTGTCTCTGATTCTCCTCCATGACTTCTAAACCTTTGTCTTACGATGGTCATAGGCAGGTGTTACTGGAAATTGCTCTAATCTTTTGTGAAAATAGGACAATATCTTTGCCATATTCTCATCTAAAATGTGTGACATTAGTGGCAAAGAGTGACAGTAATAAAGGGAGAAAGGTGAGTGGACTGTAAGTGTTTATTTTTTGCAGTTTCAAGGTTGAGTTCTAGAGATAGTGGCTGTCTAAAAGGATTTCCAAGGTGTTTGGAGATGGGGGTGGGAAGGATAAAACTCAGGGAGTAACTTGGGCCATTGTGCTACTTCTAACAAAAGGGTTAAAAATCTAGATCTACATATGAGTATATGTTAATTATAGATTATTTCTTAAAGATGGATTTATAGATTATTTTTATTTTGTTCTCTCTGTATTTCCTAATTTTTCTATGTGGCATATTAATTACTTTTAAAATTAAAAATATGTTTAATTAATACAAGAAACATATACTCTTTTTTTTTTTTTTTTTTAATTTCCAGGAGAGAGAGAGACAGCGTGAACAGGGGAGGGTCAGAGAGAGAGGGAGTCACAGATTGAAACAGGCTCCAGGCTCTGAGCTGGCAGCCAGCACAGAGCCCGACGCGGGGCCCGAACCCACGAACCGCGAGATCATGACCCAAGCGAAAGTCGGACGCTTAACCGACTAAGCCACCCAGGTGCCCCAACAAGTAACATATACTCTTGATATTAAAATTCAAGTAGTATAATGTGCAGATGGAATGAAAGTTTCTAGTGCTCTACTCCTTCTATTACCCACAACCACTCTCAGTTAATTTGCAAGGTAGTTGTTGGGGATCAGAAGAAATAGATGAAGGAGTTCTAAACCAGCTCTGATACTGTAGCGACTAGCCACATGTGGCTATTTAAATTGGTTAAAATAAACTAGGATTAAAGATTCAGTTCCTTGACACCAGTCATATTTCAGGTGCTCAGCCGCCACCTGTAGCTAAGTGGCTACTTTATCGGACAGCGCAGGTATAAAACATTCCCAGCAATGTTCGCCAGCCCTCCTAAAACTTTAAAATACTTCATGATTAGTGACATAATTACTGTACTATTGAACCAAGATTTAGAAAAAACTCTGTATTCCCCATGGTGCCTAGCAATTTTTGTTTTAGCTGATGAAATATTATTGCCATATTCTCTCTCAGCTTTTGTTTTAATTTAAACCACATGGTCAAAGTCTAATGTTTTTCTTGGATACTTGGGGATTATAGTTAGCTGCTTTTCTAGGCTAAAGATGACAGCTTTTCTAAGGGCGTGTTTTCTGTCTCTGTGCCCTAGGCCTGTATATCTTGCTCTTTAGTTGGCACCCTCTCTCTTGAACATATTAAAGTTCTCTCAAATATAATATGTCTAGAACTAAATTGATTTCGCCCTCACTCCACCCCCCCCAAAAAAAAAGCAAAACAAAAAAAAAAAACAAATATTCATATTTCTTTGCTCCTTATTTCAGTGAGTGACTCCATTATCTTTCTAGTTGTGAAGCCCAGAAAACTAGGAGTGGTCCTTAATAACTCCCTCTCCTGGTTACTGTCAACAAATTTTATTACTCTTGAATTTGTTTGACTATCTCTTGAATCTGTTTACTTCTTTCCATTTCCACTACTACTGCTTTCGTTGTTACCATCATCTTGCCTGAAATTTTTACAATAGCCTCCATTCTTCTGCCCACTTCTATCTTGGCCCCTTGCTAATCCATTATCCATCTTGAAGGCATAGTGGTTTGTTTTGAAACCTGCATCTGATTGTCACTCTTTTCTCCTCCCCAGTCTTTCTGTGACTTGCTTCTAGGATAAAAATAAAACCCCTTAATAATACTTAACTCATCCTCACCCTCCAGCCTCATCTTTTACTATGTTCTGCTTAACTCCACTTCAACCACGCTGGCCACCTTTTAGGTTTTTGTATCTGACTTTCTCTTTGCCATTACAGGGCCCTTGAACATGCTTTTTTCCCTGTCTGGATTACTCTCTTACTTTTCATTTCACTTATTAGCTCCTAACTATCTTCCACACTTCGACTGAAGTTTTGTTTCCTTAGGGAATACTCTAACATCCCAGATTAGGTACTCTAACCACCCAGATCCTACATTTATCACAACTACAATTTACATTTTGTGTGTATAATTATATGGTTGTCATTCTCTTCTACTGCATCTAAACTCCATGAAGATAGGGACCAAATCTTATTTTCTATTTTGGCTTATTTTTAAATCCCTGTCATCTAGCTCAGTACCTCATACCGAAATATTGATTGAATTTCCAAGTATATGGTATTAAAGATTTCAGTTCATGAAATTTTATTTATAATATAGGATTTTGAAAATGAATATTTTTAATATAGTAGTTAAATTGACAGTTACACTTTTTCTTAAGTGTATGAAAACAAGTTTTAATACAAGTTTATATTAATTATTGAAAATGAATTATAAAATATAGAACAGTATTCTTAGATTATTTTATAATGAACTCTTATTTTAGAGCAATTCTAGACTTATAGCATTATTGCAGGTAGTGTGAAGATTCCTGTATACCCCATGCCCAGCTTCCCCTGTTATTAACGTACTGCATTAGTGTGGTGCCTTTGTCACAATTCATAAACCAATATTCAGATGTACTAATGTTTGTTCAGATTGCCTCAGTTTTCTCTTAATGTCCTTTTTCTGCTCCAAAATACTACATTACATTTAATTGTCATGTGTCCTCTTGGTTTTGACCAGTTCTCAGACTCCTTGATTTTGATTCAAGTTGATAGTTTTGAGTTACTGGTCAGGTATTTTGTTGACTGTCCCCCAACCGAGATTTGTCTGATGCTCATTTTAGGATTAGACTGGGTAATATGTTTTTGGGAGGAGGACCCACAGGGATAAAGTGATATTCTCATCATATAAAGAGTAAATACTATCAGTGGTTGTTGTTGACTTAGTCACCTAGCTTGAGATTGGGTTTGTTAGGTTTGCCTCACCCCACCTTTGCATATTATACTTTTTATAAAAAAGTCATTATATGAAGTACATGCTTAAGAAGTAGGGAGTTATGTTCCATCTTCTTAGCAGTGGAGTATGTACATAAATTTTTTGGAATTCTTCTGCAAGGGAAATTTGTTTCTTTGTCCTCATTTATTAACTTATTCAGTCATTTATTTATATGAATATTCACTCATGGGTATTTATTTTATACTCTAAGATATAATCCAGTACTACTTTATTTCTTTTGTTGCTCACATTGCTCCAGCTTTGGCTATTGGGAGCTCTTTTAGTTGGTTTTTATATTCCTTTGACATATCCCTATCATTGTGAGGATTTTGTTTTTGTTTGGTTTGTTGTTAGGATTTTTTTTTAAATATTTTTTATTTCTAGGAGAGAGAGAGAGGCAGCGTGAGCAGGGGAGGGTCAGAGAGAGAGGGAGTCACAGACTGAAACAGGCTCAGGCTCTGAGCTGGCAGTCAGCACAGAGCCCGGCGTGGGGCTTGAACCCATGAACCGCGAGATCATGACCTAAGCGAAAGTCAGACGCTTAACCAACTAAGCCACCCAGGCGCCCCATGTTGTTAGGAGTTTTTTAAAGCACATCTTTATTTTCTAGTACTACAAGATGTTCAGGCTCATCTTGTATATTTCCTGCCCCAGTCCTAGAATTAGCCATTTCTCCAAGGAGTGCTGGTTCCCTTTATTGGAGAATGGTATTAGAAACCAATATCTGGGCACTATGTGTGCTCATTCTGGCTGTAGTTGCTTCTAAGAAATATACACCAAGTCATGTAAATACATATATATATAAATATTTTTATATGTCACTATCTGTATCTGTGTTTAAAGTTGTATTCTTATATTATTTATTCTGATCTTTTTTCCATTGAAAAAATATTGAGGGGTTTACTTTATATAGTTTTGAGAATTTAGTAACAATTAAAGTAACTCTCCAGTTCTTTCGGTTCTTGGTTGGCCTCACCGCTAATGTTCTGGAACACTCTAGTTATGTATGAAGAATGAGGCCATAGTACACTGAATAATTTAGTTTATTTATAGCTTATTTTCTTTTCAGGGAGTAATTTAGTTTTGAGACTGTTATCATTTTACTTCTCATTGGTTTCTCTGAAACACAATCTAAATGGGAAAATAAGACTTCTCCAGTTAATTTTATTACTTTGTTGAAAGTTAGTAATGATAGTGCAGATGGGAATAGTTGAATATTGATTTTTATTTATTACTATTATTTTTTTAAGTTTGTGTTTAGTAACCTATACATCCAGCATGGAGCTCAAGCTTATGACCCTAACATCAAGAGTTGATTGCTTTTCCAGCTGAGCCAGCCAGTCACCCCTGAATATTGATTTTTAAATTGTTTCCCATTATTATCTATAATTGAGAATTAACTATATTTTGTCAAAGCTTTCAATTTTTGAATTGTCTAGACTGATGTGCAATGTAATCTTAACTTATTACTTAAATACTTAAAACACTTAAAAGGACTTATAAGTGTATGGCAAAATAGCTTTTACAATGGTATTTAGAGAGGTGCCTGGGTGGCTCAGTCGGTTAAGCCTCTGACTTTGGCTCAGGTCATAATATCATGGTTTGTGGGTTTGAGACCCACGTCAGGCTCTATGCTGACAGTTTAGAGCCTGGAGCCTGCTTTGGACTCCCCCCCCGTGTTTCTTTTTGTTTGAATTAACAGAAACATGTATTTTCTTATATCCCCTTTGTTCTTAGATGAAGGTAGCATACCTCTAAGTATTTTTGGACTTTGCTTTTTTCACTTAACTATATATCCTAGAAATCCATATCATAGAGATCTTCCTCATTTTTTTAATAGATGCATAGTCATCCATTCATTGGCTGTGCCATGGTTTAATTCAGTCACTTTCGCTATGTATAGACATTTAGGCTATTTCCAATATTTTATATTTATGAAGAATACTGTAATGTCTCTGTATTTTTGTATTGCTGGAGGTATATTTCTAAGATGGGCTCCTAGAAATGAGATTGGTGGGTACAGTAGTAAGTGCATATGTGATGATGATCTTAGGCATCACCAAAGTTACCTTCAGAATGGTTGTACCACTTTGTATTCCGATCAGCAATGTATGAGAGTGCCTGTTTTTCCTCACTTCCCCATGAACAGAAAATTTTGTTATATTTAAAATGTTTTTGCCAGTCTGGTAGGTGAGAAATGGCATCGTGGTGTTGCTTTAACTTGCACTTCTCTAATTATGAGTGAATTTGAACATTTTTATATTTTGGAGGACTATTTTAATGTCTTTTTATGTGTGTGAATTTTCTGTTCATGTTTTTTTTTCCTGTTTTCAGTCTGGTTTTTGAGTTTTTTACCTTTGTTTTGAAGAGTTCTTTACAGTAGTCTCCCCTTGTCTGTGGGGGATACATTCCATCCAAGTACTAACCAGGCCCGACTCTGCTTAGCTTCTGAGATCAGACGAGATCGGGCGTGTTCAGGGTGGTATGGCCGTAGACTGTGGGGGATACATTCCAAAACTGCCAGTGGACGCCTTAAACTGGATTGTACTGAACCCTTTACATACTGTGTTTTTTCCTACACGTACATACCTATGATAAAGTTTAATTTATAAACTAGGCATGTTAACAGGTTAACAGCAGTAAAATAGAACAGTTATAACCTATGGTGTAATAAAAGTTCTGTGATTGTGGTCTTTTTCTCTCTCTCAGAATATTTTGTTATACTGTACTGACCCTTCTTCCTATGGTAATGTGAGATGACAAAATGCCCATGTGATGAGATGAAGTTGAAGTGAATGATACACACATTGTGATGCAGTGTGAAGCTGCTATTAATTTTCTCAGAATATACCAGGAGGAGGAACATGTGCTAACTGACCACAGTTGACTGTAGGGAACTGAGACGCAAGAGACTAATATCCCTACCATGTACAGTAGTCACTCCTTAGCTGCAATTTTACTTTCTCCAGTTTCAGTCACCCAAGGTCATGATTGGAAATCATGTTGAGAAAGTCTCCCTTAATTCCTTTTTCCCTTGAGTATTGAATTTTGAATGGATGTTGCATTTTGTCATATCTCTCAACATGTGTGAAGAAAACTGTATTTTTTCTCTTAGATTTATGAATACAGTATATAGTAATCAGTTTCCTAATTGAGCTAGTTTTGTATTCCTGAGATAAATCCCACTTGTTCATATTGTATTATTTTCTTAAAGTGGTATTGGGTTTGATTTACAAATTGTAAAATTGTTCCCTCTAGTGTATTTCAAAAGTAAAAATTTGTTTTTTTGCATTATAATACCTAACGTGGTATCTTGTAATTATTTGTCTCCCTGATTAGATTCAGAGTACTTGTAGGCCATGTGCTATCTTGTAATTATTTGTCTCCTTGATTAGATTCAGAGTACTTGTAGGCCATGAATTTGATTTTACTCTTCTTTCTCCTTAGTGCCTCGCAGAGTTCTTCATGTATAATTGACATTCTGTAAATGTTGTTGCATAAGTTAGAAGCAGAAGTAGCTCATTAAGCTTTTTATTTAATGAAATCGGATTATAGTGTTTCACTTTGAGAATGAATACTCATGTCTGTGTTATCAGTATGAAAGAGCACCCGCCAGGGAGGGAGAAGAGGTCTGAGTGCTAGTCTAAAACTTTGGTTTTGTGTAGGCCATGAATAACTGATCTTTAGTATATGAGTTTTTCATCTGTCAAATCAAGTTTATGCTCTGGTCGTTTAAATTTTGTTTCATATTAAAAATGTTTTATGAAATTATTTTTAATCATTGAGGTATATATTTTCATTCTGCATAAACGCTTTTTCTGAAATTTTGTTTTTAGAATTATTTACCTGTTATGATCAATGGATACTGATGTGGTCGTAGATATTTTTGCAAAACAACAATCTGACTACAAATAAGTTGTTACAGAATATTTATAAGAATATCAGTGAGATTATACAGCTTTTTAAACTAAATTATTTAATGTGTGCTTAACACATTTTACTTTTAGGTATGTCTGACTGCAGCAATGATACTACAACTCATGGTGCATCTAAACCAGGCACAGAAGAAGTCAAGTCTAATTCCAAGGTGATTGGGTGTATTTCTATGGTCTTATGAAATCAGCCCATCTCCATCAGTTTTAGACTGTCCAGATTGACTCAGTTGGTCTAAACATGGGCCATTCTGAATAAACTCTTTTACACACATAAACACAGTAAATGAGTGCGAAGAGAGAAATTTCTTCATAATGGGAAGTTGTTATTTGCCTTCAGGCATCTAAAATTCTAGACTATACTTGTTAAAGATGAATGTAAAAGTTGGGGGTCAAACTGTAGTTGTTGGGTTTTTAAAAAATTTTTATTTATTTATTTTTATTTTAAAGTGACCACGTGAGTGGGAGAGAGGGGGAAAGGGAGAGAGAAAGAGAATCCACACTCAGCACAGAGCCTGACATGGGGCTCAAACCCATGACCCTGGGATCATGACTTGAGCTGATATTAGGAGTCAGATGCTCAACCAACTGAGCCACCCAAGGGCCCCAAACTGTAGTTTTTAATATAAATATGAAATGAGATTTCTTTTGAAATAATACAGTAATGGGTTCATATTTGAGCTTGTCTACGCCTGTATATTCTCTTTAGTTAGCTGTGCGTTAGAATCCAAGTGAAGAGTTAAAAAAAACAAAAACCTGGACATAACTTTCAACTCACTGAATATAAATCTATAGTGGTAAGACACCGGGCCATATGGGATTTTTTTTGCTTTTATTTTTGTTTCTTTTTGGAAATTCTACAAATGATTCTAACCATTTTGATGATTCAGCAAACCACTAGTTTATTGGATTAAGGAAAGAGATGTGAAAAAGTTAATTTTATATTGAATTCAAGTTATCGTATGTTTTTTGAATACCTGATACTAGTAAAACCTCTCACATTTATAGTTCTTAATGATTTACAGTGTAACACTTTTTATATTGTTCCATTTTGAATGTTAGAACAATTTGGTATCATTCAGTTAAGTAATTAGAACAACTATTGTTTTCTCCATTTATTTATTTATCATACTTTCAGAGAGATAGTGACTGACTTAGAGGAATTGGCAAGCCTGGAACACTCCATGGGGTCTACAGTATTTCTGAACCAGTTTACCGTCAGTTTATGTGCATGATGCTAGATGTATTACATTTTCAAGCCAAGACACCGTGAATCTGTCTAAAAGCTTTAATGTAGGATGGGGCGCCTGGGTGGCTTAGTCGGTTAAGCGTCCGACTTTCGCTTAGGTCATGATCTCGTGGTTCGTGGGTTCGGGCCTCGCGTCGGGCTCTGTGCTGACTGCCAGCTCAGAGCCTGGAGCCTGTTTCAGTCTGTGACTCCCTCTCTCTCTGACCCTCCCCTGCTCATGCTGTCTCTCTCTCTCTCCTAGAAATAAATATAACATTAAAGAAAAAAAATTTAAAAGCTTTAATGTAGGATTCAGAGCTAGATACTTTACTTTTAGTCCAAAAGTCAAAGATAAGTTCTCGTTGGCAAAATATGTATTATCTGGGGGAGGATTCAAGATTCTTTGTGATTTAAAATAGTTTGGCTATTTATTATTCATCAGAGCAATGTTTTAGTTATGTTTAGTTCAGAGAGACCAGGAAATTATGTATACTATATTTATCTTAAGTCATAGATTTAATTTTTTATGATCATATCTCAGAATATGTACTGTTGAGAGCTGACCAGAGGAGGTTACATGCATGTGAACTACAGCATGTTGGCAGCCCAGCCAATGAAAGGATTCATAAAAATGAAAGTACTGTGTCTGTGGTTTACCACTGTGAGTTTCGTCTGTGTGAATGTCACTCACATAGATGCTAACCTCAAAATTTCTTGCTTAATAGAGTATTAATCCTGGATGATAATGACCTGAAGGAAACCACTGGCAAGTAACTGTTCTGAAAATTTAATGTAAATTAACATTAAAATCCAGGTTAAGTATTCCCTACATTTTTGGCCACACCTGTTGTGCACTGTTCATAGAGAATATTGTAATTTTTTTAAAAAGACCAGATGTGAGTATAGTCTGAATTTATGTCAAAATTTAAAAGTACTGTATGTGTTTACAGTTCACCAGAGTAGGATCTAGGGATATTTTAGATTTAAAATTTCCCTTTTAGGGTTGCCTGGGTGACTCAGTTAAGCCAGCAGGCTTCACACTGACGGCATGGAGCCTGCTTGGGATTCTCTCTGTCTCTCCTCCACTTGAGAATTCTGCCCCCCCCCCATAAATAAATGTTTAAAATTCCTTCATTATTAGTATGATACTGACTTGATCCTGGCTTTTTTTCAAAGTCCATGGTGAAAACAATTTTGGGGGTCAGATTTGCTTACAAAAATTTTTCTTGTGGGGTGCCTTTGTGGCTCAGTTGTTAATGCGTTCAACTCTTGATTTTGGCTCAGGTCATTGTCATGGTTGTGTGATCCATGCTGAGCAGGAGCATGCTTGGGATTTTCTCTCTCCCTCTTTCTCTGCCCTGCTTGATCTTTCTCTCTCTCAAAATAAACATTTTTTAAAAAGGAGTTTTCTTTTAATATATTTCTGAATGTATTATGGCTGTTAACTTCTTAAATGTTCTATGTAGCAGACCTTTCAGTATTTCAGACTACTTTTCAAGCTTGGCGCATCACTGATGGTCAGTTTGATGAATGAATGAATGTTTACTCCACTATATAAATGATATATGTATATTGGTTTCTTAGGAATAGAATATGATGACATGGATGATAGTTTTCATTTCTTTAAAAACAAACAAACAAAAAAAAAACAACAGCAAAAACTCCAGCTCTTTTAACTGAGCCAAAAGCATTGTCAACCCTGGATAAGAAGAGACAAAGTTCATTTAGGTTCTATAAGGTGAATTGCCTTGCTCATGATCACTCAGCCAGGTAACTGTAGAATCCAGGGTAATTTCCTAACTCTCAACTAAATGATGTTTCTGCTAAAATATGTATCTCATCAGTGACCATAAAAATGTGTGGGGTTTTTGGTTGTTTTGTTTGTTTGTTTAATGACATCAGGTTTTTTCTTTCTAAGTTAAAAAAGGAAGAAGAAAACATGAGCTTGGCTTGCTCTGTACTCTCGTCCAGTCTTGATTAGAGCAGATGAAGGTGGATTTTGTTCTTTTTATTTTTAATGTTTAAACTTTATACCTGGAAATATGTTTAAACTGCTGCTTCTATATCTGTAGGCACCATTCACTGAGAGTCTGTTGGTGCCAGACACCGTATGGTGTTTTATACATTTATTATATCATTTAATACCATAATAACTCTGTTTGCAGTTGAGGTTTTCTCCCTCATTTTAAATTTAGACAACAAAGACCTGAAAAGGCAAATATAGCTAATGAGGAACAGAGCTGTGGTTTGAAACCAAATGAAAGTAAATTTAAGAAACTAAATAGGGAAAATTATTATTTAAAGGTAGAAACAAGGATATTGGGAAAACAATCAAATAAGATATTTTTAACAACAAAAAAGGAAAGAAAGAGAAATAGTTCTGTTAGGGATTTATTAGTGTGTTCTAGGATTAATGCCTGAATTCTTTTTCTGTCTACTCTTCAGTATAGTAACACTAATACATATATCAGGTTTTTTGTTTTTTTTGTTTTTTTCTGAGAGAGAGAGAGATGGCGTGAGCAGGGGAGGGTCACAGAGAGGGAGACACAGAATCTGAAACAGGCTCCAGGCTCTGAGCTGGCTGTCTGCACAGAGCCCGATGCGGGGCTCAAACCCACGAACCGTGAGATCATGACCTGAGCTGAAGTCGGATGCTTAACTGACTGAGCCACCCAGGCGCCCCTACATATATCAGTTTCTAATATCCAAAAAGTATATGCAAATATTTGAATTTTTCTTTTACGTAAGTAACTCAGAGGTCTAAAAAGGGAATAGAGGGGCACCTGGTGGCTCAGTCAGTTAAGCCTCCGACTTCGGCTCTGGTCATGATCTCACGGTTCGTGGGTTTGAGTCCCGTGTCGGGCTCTGTGCTGACAGCTAGCTCAGAGCCTGGAGCCTGCTTCGGATTCTGTGTCTCCCTCTCTCTCTGAACCCTCCCTGCTCACACTGTCTCTCTCTCTCTCTCTCTCAGAAATAAATAAAACATTAAAATTTTTTTAAAAAAGTAAAAAGGGAATAGAGATCCTGCATTCTAGGTCCATGTTAATTAATAGAGGAAATTTAAAATGAAATGTAGAATGATAATGTCTGTAGAGTGGTACAAATAAAGAATTTTGGCAGTTCAGAGGAGTATCAGCCAGGAATATCAATGCAAGTGGCATTTTGAACTGAGTTTTACAGTGTGGGTAGAATTTGAGCAGATGAGTGATGATGGTCACTACTTGAGCAAAGGCACAGAGAAAGGAAGTTGAGAGACATGTATGGGAAAGTATAAATAATTAAGTTTGATTTAATAGGGTAAGTATAATTGGTGGAAAGAAGATAGTCCAGGTCATGGAAGGATTTTGAGTGTCAAGAGGAGTTTGCTTAAGGGGTGCCTGGGCGGCTCAGTCAGTTAAGTGTCCGACTTAGTTAAGCCTGTTAAGTGTCGGCTCAGGTCATGATCTCACAGTTTGTGGGCTTGAGCCCTGTGTCGGGCTCTGTGCTGACAGCTAACTCAGAGCCTGGAGCCTGCTTCAGATTCTGTGTGTGTCTCTCTCTCTGAAATTAAAAAAAAAAAAACATTAAAAAATTAAAAAAAAAAAAAAGAGGAGTTTGTTTTTGTGTTGTAAGCATATTGGGGAGGGAGACAGACATGTTAAACATACACATAAATATTTTTATAATGTGATAAAGTCTACTGCTGTAATGCAGGATAAAGGGGTAATGAGTGATGAAAACTGAATTTGTGTTAATTGGTCAGGGAAGGCCCTTCTTAGATGATGTTCCAGTGGAAACCTGAATGAGGTCAAGGAGAATCACATGAAAATCTGGGAATATGTACTTTCCAGAAAGAGAAAAGAAGGGCAAAAATAAGATTGGTGGGTTTGAGGGACAGTGTTGAGGGCTCTGTGGCTGGAACTGAGCGTCAGTGGGAAAGAGTGGGAGGAAACGTGGTTCAGGTGGTAGCTGGCAGCTGAGATTGGCTTCATGTAGAAAAGAGAATAACAGCAGATGAGAAAGTTGGGGGAAGCTTTGAAATGCAGTGTTCAGGTAGCACCTGGTTGGAAATAGAAGACAGATTACATGTTGATACTAATATATTAAAACATGTTTAGGGGACACTTGCAACATATGAAGTAAAGGCTAGATAGCAAGTGAATTCCCATATATTCATCATCCAGATTCAATAGTTATCTGGATTTTACCACAGTTGCTTTATCCATCCCTTTATAATAGGTTTGAGAGTCATATTCCTTTTAAAACCATGAAGTCTTTGAGATAGATAGAAGAAAGTAGAAAAGGAGAAGGCCACAAATAATGACATTTGGATTCCATTTTAACTGTCTTGATATTGGTCTGTTTTATAAAAGCCTGTTTAGCAAGGGGAGCTGTGATTGCAAGTGTTAGTGTTGACGGACCTATTCCAGTATTTGTCTTGTTGGAGCCGAGCGGAAACCAACGTGCTAGGATTATGACATCTTTATATAAAGTAGCAGTTTCCATTTTCAAAGCAATTTCATATTTGATTCTTATGGTATATAGGTGAGGTTAATAATCTCATTTTATAATATGGAAATTGAAACTTAGGAAAATTTATAAACTTATAAGAACGGGCAGAGCTGGTCCTTAAGTCCATGTTTCCTGATAATGTTGGTTAGTTCTCATGAAACTTCATGCATGAGATTTACTCACATAATACTTTTGAACTATGTTGAATTAACACTTTATAATAAATACATTAACCATTTTTAAAAGAAGGTCCTATTTTTACTAATACAGAAGGAAATTTCAAAGACGATTTGAATTATGAGTTTAATATAATTGCTTTCTCTCTTTGTAGGCAAACAAAAATGTAAATAATTTCATCTAACACAGAAGGCATTTGTGCTTTTTGGTATTGGGACAAAGTCTGGTCTCTGTTGACGTGCATAATTACCCCACTGAACACTACGACCTTCATTGTCTGAAGCCATAGCTAGAACAATTAGAGTTAAATATTTATGGCTACTTTCTCTTCTTTCACACTGTTTACATTCTTCATTGCTCTTTTGTCTCAAATTGGTTGAAATTAAGAACTTAGTCCTTTAACTTATAAGAAAATAGAGCTATGTGATTGAGCAATATACCTACTGAATATATGCATCAGTGAACTGAGCACTGAAAATATTTCACAGAAATTTTTAATAATTCTCAAATAACTCTTTTTAAATGACAGATTTAAGAAAGAATTGGAAAAGCTTAAAGCTTATTATTATATCACTTTAGTTTTGCTTGCTCAGTGGTCAATTGGAATAAAAAACAATGTTAAATGTGTGTGTGTTTTAGAAGATACAGTGCCTTGTATAGTTCCAGAAGCCTAAGGCTAAAACAAGTTCTTTTATATCTTTTTTAGAAAGTTTTTCTTTTTTTTTTCAAGACCTTTATTTACATTCTTAATTTTTTTTAATTTTTTTGTTGTTTTTGTAGCTTATTTTATTTTTTTAATTCCAGGCTCTCAATTCTTTTTTTGTTTTGTTTTTCTTAGTTTATTGTCAAGTTGGTTTCCTTTAGAAAGTTTGTCTACCCTTATTACAACCAACCCCTCAGATATACAAGCAATTATCAGGGAATACTATGAAAAATTATATGCCAACAAATTGGACAACTTAGAAGAAATGGACAAATTCCTAAACACACACTCACTACCAAAATTCACACGGGAAGAAATAGAAAACCTGAACAGACCCATAACGAGTGAAGAAATTGAATCAGTGATCAAAAATCTCCCCACAAATAAGAGCCCTGGACCTGATGGCTTCCCTGGGGAATTCTACCAGACATTTAAAACAGAATTAATCCCAATTCTTCTCAAGTTATTCAAAAAAATAGAAAGCGAAGGAAAACTCCCGGACTCATTTTATGAAGCCAGCATCACACTGATTCCCAAGCCAGACAGAGATCCAGCAAAAAAGAGAACTACAGGCCAATATCCTTGATGAATACGGATGCAAAAATTCTCAACAAGATCCTTGCAAATCGAATCCAGCAGCATATCAAAAGAATCATCCACCAAGATCGAGTGGGATTCATTCCTGGGTTACAGGGCTGGTTCACCATTCGCAAATCAATCAATGTGATACATCATATCAATAAAATAAAAGATAAAAACCATATGATCCTGTCAATAGATGCAGAAAAAGCATTTGACAAAATACAGCATCCCTTCTTAATAAAGACTCTCGAGAAAGTTGGGATAGAAGGAACCTACTTAAGCATCATCAAAGCCATCTATGAGAAGCCTTCAGCTAACATCATCCTCAACGGGGAAAAACTCAGAGCTTTCCCCTGAGATCAGGAACACGACAGGGATGCCCACTCTCACCACTGCTGTTTAACATAGTGCTGGAAGTCCTAGCATCAGCCATCAGACAACAAAAGGAAATCAAGGCATCAGAATTGGCAAAGAGGAAGTCAAACTTTCCCTCTTCGCAGATGACATGATACTCTACATCGAAAACCTGATAGACTCCACCAGAAGCCTACTAGAACTGATCCAAGAATTCAGCCAAGTTACAGGGTACAAAATTAACGTACAGAAATCGGTTGCATTTTTATACACCAACAATGAAGCAACAGAAAGAGAAATCAAGAAACTGATCCCATTCACAATTGCACCAAAAACCATAAAATACCTCGGAATAAACCTAACCAAGGATACAAGAGATCTGTATGATGAAAACTATAGAAAACTTATGAAGGAAATTGAAGAAGACACAAAGAAATGGAAAAACATTCCATGCTCATGGATAGGAAGAATAAATATAGTTAAGATATCATTACTACCTAAGGCACTCTACACATTCAATGCAATTCCAATCAAAATTGCACCAGCATACTTCTCAAAACTAGAAGAAACTATCCAAAAATTTGTATGGAACCACAAAAGACCCCGAATAGCCAAAGTAATACTGAAAAATAAAACCAAAACGGGAGGGATCACCATCCCAGACTTTAACCTCTACTACAAAGCTGTCTTCATCGAGACAGTATGGTATTGGCACAAAAAACAGACACATAGACCAATGGAACAGAAATGAGAACTCAGAAGTGGACCCAAAGTATACAGCCAACTGATCTTTGACAAAGCAGGAAAGAATATCCAATGGAAAAAAGACAGCCTTTTTAACAAATGGTGTTGGGAGAACTGGACAGCAACATGCAGAAGAATGAAACTAGATCATTTTCTCACACCGTACACAAAAATAAACTCAAAATGGATAAAGGACCTGAATGTGACACAGGAAACCATCAAAACCCTAGAGGAGAAAGCAGGAAACAACCTCCTTGACCTCCACCGCAGCAACTTCTTACTTGACACATCCCCAAAAGCAAAGGAATTAAGAGCAAAAATAAACTGTTGGGACCTCCTCAAGATTAAAAGCTTCTGCACAGCCAAGGAAATAACCCAGAAAATTAATAGGCAACCAACCGAATGGGAAAAGATAGTTGCAAATGACATATCAGATAAAGGGTTGATATCCAGAATCTACAAGGAACTCACCAAACTCCACGCCCGAAAAGCAAACAACCCAGTGAAGAAATGGGCAGAAGATATGAACAGACACTTCTCCAAAGAGGACATCCAGATGGCCAACAGACACATGAAAACGATGCTCAGCATCGCTCCTCATCAGGGAAATACAAATCAAAACCACACTGAGATACCACCTCACGCCAGTCAGAGTGGCTAAAATGAGCCAATCAGAGAACTCTAGATGCTGGCGAGGATGTGGAGAAACGGGCACCCTCCTACACTGTTGGTGGGAATGTAAACTGGTACAGCCCCTCTGGAAAACAGTGTGGAGGTTCCTAAGGAAACTAACAATAGAACTCCCCTATGACCCAGCAATAGCACTGCTAGGAATTTACCCAAGGGATACAGAAATGTTAATGCATAGGAGCACATGTACCCCAATGTTCATAGCAGCACTCTCCACAATAGCTAAAACATGGAAAGAGCCTAAGTGTCCATCAACAGATGAATGAATCAAGAAGATGTGGTTTATCTATACCATGGAATACTACATGGCAATGAGAAACAATGAAATCTGGCCATGTGTAGCAACATGGATGGACCTTGAGGGTGTTATGCTGAGCGAAATAAGTCAGGCAGAGAAAGACAAATATCATATGTGTGCACGTATAGGAGGATTAGGAGGAAGCTTAACAGAGGACCAAGGGGGAGAAGAAGGGCGGAAATGGTGGGGGAAAGGGGGAGAGGCAAACCATGAGAGACTCTTGACTGCTGACAAAAACTGAGGACTGGTGGATGTGGGGGGGAGGAGGGGTGGGCATGGAGGAGGGCACTTGTGGGGATAAGCACTGGGTGTTATGTGGAAACTAATTTGACAATAAACTATTTTAAAAAAAAATAAAAAAATAAAAAAAAAAAAAGAAAGTTTGTCTACCTTGTTCCTAAGCTTTGTAGAAATTAGCTTTATCATTAATAAGGTAATAAATCAATAACAACAAGAAATATATTTCCAGTATGCCTTCTCTTTCCTTAATTTTGGGGTGCCTCAGTGGCTCAGTCAGTTAAGCGTCATACTTTGGTGCAGGTCATGATCTCACGGTTCATGGGATCAAGCCGCATGTTGGGCTCTGTGCTGACACTTCAGAGCCTGGAGCCTGTTTTGGATTCTGTGTCTCCCTCTATCTCTGCTCCCCCCATGCCCCTACTCATGCTGTTTCTTTCTCTCAAAAATAATAAACATTTAAAAAAATTTTTTTAGGGGCGCCTGGGTGGCTTAGTCGGTTGAGCGTCCGACTTTCGCTTAGGTCATGATCTCGCGGTTCGTGGGTTCGAGCCCCGCTTCGGGCTCTGCTGACTGCCAGCTCAGAGCCTGGAGCCTGTTTCGGAGTCTGTGTCTCCCTCTCTCTCTGACCCTCCCTTGCTCATGCTGTCTCTCTCTCTCTCTTTAAAAAAAAAAAAAAAATTTTTTTTAAGTTAGATTTTTAGTTTGGGTGAGTTTTGTTTATGTTATATCCTTAATTTCCATGGGATGTTCACCTATAAATGTTGACTGTCATTTGTAAAGCCTTTTTAAATGTTTATGTCAAGGTATATTTTTAGAATTTGAAAAACGTAAGTTGTACTAGAAAAAAAATTACATGAGGAGCTTTTTTTCTTTTAGCCTAGGTTTTTGGTAATCATAGAAGAGGTTATAGACTGGAAGTTGGATTAACAGGGAGAAGAGTTGTTGTACATCCTCAGGGTGAAGATGAAGTTAGTAGATATTTGGTTGCCTAATTGGTCAAGTTGGAGACAGAGGAGAGAATGGTATGAGAAGCAGCTGGAGGAGTAGTTAAGGGTCAGACAGCAAGCAGTTTTATGAGCCATGTTATAGTTCTTGTGGTGTTGAAAAAGTTTTGCTGGAGTGATGGACATTGTTAAACCGTTCAGCAAAGGAGGGCATGGAGAGAGTAATTCTCCCCCCAATCAATTGGTCTCATGCTTTGGAATGGGTTATTTCTATGACATTAAAGTATTAAGACTAGTGTAAGAAGCAGTTTATAGCATCAAGCTAATTAGAGTCTTTCATCCTTGACACCGTGATATATTTGCTGGATGATTTTTTATTGTGGGGGATTATCCTGTGTGTTGTAGGATGTCTGGCAATATCCCTGTCCTGTCCCTTCAGGATGCCAGTAGCACACCATCCCCAGCTAGAAGAACCAGAGATGTCTCCAGACATTGATAAATGTTTGGGGGAGGGGGTGTGCAGTTCAACTTGGTTAAGAACCATTGAGTTATCAGGATCATTGATAACATATATGTATTTATTGGCAGTTGATGCCGTTTGTAGTAACAGACTTGGTATCCTGAAGCTCCTGATTCACAGACGGCCTAGCTTAATTCTGCATTTGCCCATTGTGAGGAGTAGGAAGTTCCGGGATACAGCTATCTCTAGGGCTTTGGTGTTAACAAGACAGGGCTAATGATGTACTTGGAGGCTGATGCTCCATTCTTGAGTTGTTGGAAACAAGGGTCAGGTAAAGACAGTGTTACTCTATGCATGATGATATGGAAATAGAGGAAACAACAGTACAGGTTGTCAGCGTTAAGAAAGCAGTAGGTTTGATTCACATAAAAATCTGAAAGCATATATATTGGTTGGCATGGCCCGATGATGTATTTTAGTCACCTTTATTTATTTATTTTTTTACAAATAGTTTGTTGTCAAGTTGGTTTCCATGTAACACCCACTGCTCATCCCCATAAGTGCTCTCCTCCATGTCCATTTCTCCCCTTCCCCCCCACACCCATCTGTCCTCCGTTTGTTCTCAGTATTCAAGAGTCTTTCATGGTTTGCCTCTCTCCCTCTCCCCCACTATTTTCCCCTTCTTCTCCCCCACGGTCCTCCGTCAAGTTCCTCCTAATCCTCCTATACGTGCAAACATATGGTATTTGTCCTTCTCTGCCTGACTTATTTCGCTCAGCATAACACCCTCAAGGTCAATCCATGTTGCTACACATGGCCAGATTTCATTGTTTCTCATTGCCATGTAGTATTCCATGGTGTAGATAAACCACATCTTCTTGATCCATTCATCTGTTGATGGACACTTAGGCTCTTTCCATGTTTTAGCTATTGTGGAGAGTGCTGCTATGAACATTGGGGTACATGTGCCCCTGTGCATCAGCACTCCTGGATCCCTTGGGTAAATTCCTAGCAGTGCTATTGCTGGGTCATAGGGGAGTTCTGTTGTTAACTTTTTGAGGAACCTCCACGCTGTTTTCCAGAGGGGCTGCACCAGTTTACATTCCCACCAACAGTGTAGGAGGGTGCCCGTTTCTCCACATCCTTGCCAGCATCTAGAGTTCTCTCATTTGCTCATTTTAGCCACTCTGACTGGCGTGAGGTGGTATCTCAGTGTGGTTTTGATTTGTATTTCCCTGATGAGGAGTGATGCTGAGCAACGTTTCATGTGTCTGTTGGCCATCTGGATGTCCTCTTTGGAGAAGTGTCTGTTCATATCTTCTGCCCATTTCTTCACTGGGTTGTTTGTTTTTCGGGTGTGGAGTTTGGTAAGTTCCTTATAGATTTTGGATATTAACCCTTTATCTGATATGTTATTTGCAACTATCTTTTCCCATTCCGTTGGTTGCTTATTAGTTTTTTGGGTTGTTTCCTTTGCTGCTTTTAATCTTGATGAGGTCCCAACAGTTTATTTTTTCTCTTGATTCTTTTGCTTCTGGGGATGTGTCAAGTAAGAAATTGCTGCAGTGGAGGTCAAGGAGATTGTTTCCTGCTTTCTCCTCTAGGGTTTTGATGGTTTCCTGTCTCATGTTCAGGTCCTTTATCCATTTTGAGTTTATTTTTGTGTATGTTTGAGAAAATGATCTAGTTTCATTCTTCTGCATGTTGCTGTCCAGTTCTCCCAGCACCATCTGTTAAAGAGGCTGTCTTTTTTCCATTGGATACTCTTTCCTGTTTTGTCAAAGATTAGTTGGTTGTATACTTTTGGGTCCACTTCTGAGTTCTCAGTTCTGTTCCATTGGTCTATGTGTCTGTTTTTGTGCCATTATCATACTGTCTTGATGATGACAGCTTTGTAGTAGAGGCTAAAGTCTGGGATGGTGATGCCTCCCGTTTTGGTTTTACTCTTTAGTATTACTTTGACTATTTGGGGTCTTTTGTGGTTCCATACAGATTTTAGGATAGTTTGTTCCAGTTTTGAGAAGTATGCTGGTGCAATTTTGATTGGAATTGCATTGAATGTGTAGATTGCTTTGGGTAATGATATTTTAACTATATTCTTCCAATCCATGAGCATGGAATGTTTTTCCATTTCTTTGTGTCTTCATCAATTTCCTTCATAAGTTTTCTATAGTTTTCATCATACAGATCTCTTATATCCTTGGTTAGGTTTATTCCTAGGTACTTTATGGTTTTTTGTGTGATTGTGAATGGGTCAGTTTCTTGATTTCCCTTTCTGTTGCTTCATTGTTGGTGTATAAAAATGCAACCAATTTCTGTACGTTGATTTTGTACCCTGCAACTTGGCTGAATTCATGGATCAGTTCTAGTAAGCTTCTGGTGGAGTCTGTCGGGTTTTCTATGTAGAGTATCATGTCATCTGCGAAAAGTGAAAGTTTGACTTCTTTGCTGATTTTGATGCCTTTGATTTCCTTTTGTTGTCTGATGGCTGATGCTAGGACTTCCAGCACTATGTAAAACAGCAGTGGTGAGAGTGGGCATCCCTGTCGTGTTCCTGATCTCAGGGAGAAAGCTCTGTTTTTCCCCATTGGGGATGATGTTAGCTAAGGGCTTCTCATAGATGGCTTTTATGATGTTTAAGTACGTTCCTTCTATCCTGGCTTTCTCGAGGGTCTTTATTAAGAAGGGATGTTGTATTTTGTCAAATGCTTTTTCTGCATCTATCAACAGGATCATATGGTTTTTATCTTTTCTTTTGTTGATGTGATGTATCACATTGATTGATTTGCGAATATTGAACCAGCCCTGTAACCCAGGAATGAATCCCACTTGATCTTGGTGGATGATTCTTTTGATATGCTGTTGGATTCAATTTGCAAGTATCTTGTTGAGGATTTTTGCATCCGTATTCATCAAGGATATTGGCCTTTAGTTCTCTTTTTTTGCTGGATCTCTGTCTGGCTTGGGAATCAGAGTGATGCTGGCTTCATAAAATGAGTCTGGAAGTTTTCCTTCAATTTCTATTTTGGAATAGCTTGAGAAGAATTGGTATTAATTCCGTTTTAAATGTCTGGTAGAACTCCTCTGGGAGGCCATCAGGTCCAGGGCTTTTATTTGTTGGGAGATTTTTGATAACTGATGCAATTTCTTCACTAGTTATGGGTCTGTTCAGATTTTCTATTTCTTTCCATGTGAATTTTGTAGTGAGTGTGTGTTTAGGAATTTGTCCATTTCTTCTAAGTTGTCCAATTTGTTGGCATATAATTTTTCATAGTATTCCCTGATAATTGCTTGTATTTCTGAGAAGTTGGTTGTAATAAGTCCATTTTCATTCATGATTTTGTCTATTTGGGTACTGTGTCTTTTCTTTTTGAGAAGCCTGGCTAGAGGTTTGTCAATTTTGTTTATTTTTTCAAAGAACCAACTCTAGGTTTCATTGATCTGTTCAATTGTTTCTTTGGTCTCTATGTTGTTTATTTCTGCTCTGATTTTTACTATTTCTCATCTACTGGGTTTGGGGCGCTCTTGTTGCTCTTCCTCTAGTTCCTTTAGGTGAGTTGTTAGATTTTGCACTTGCGCTTTCTCTAATATCTTGAAATAGGCCTGGAGTGCAATGTACTTTTCTCTTAGGACTGCCTTTGCCGCATCCCATAGAGTTTGGATTGTTGTATTTTCATTTTCGTTTGTTTCCATATATTTTTTAATTTCTTCTCTAGTTGCCTGATTGGCCCATTCATTCTTTAGCAGGTGTTCTTTTAACCTCCATGGTTTTGGAGGTTTTCCACGCTTCTTCCTATGATTGATATCAAGTTTCAAAGCATTATGATCTGAGAGTGTTCATGGTATGATCTCAATTCTTTTATATTTATTGAGGGCTGCTTTATGTCCCAGTATGTGATCTATCTTGGAGAATGTGCCATGTGCACTTGAGAAGAAAGTGAATTCCATGGCCTCAGGATACAGAGTTCTAAATATATCTGTCAGATCCATCTGGTCCATTGTGTCATTCAAGTCCATTGTTTCTTTAGTGATTTTCTGTCTGGTTGATCTATCCATTGCTGTAAGCGGAATATTAAAGTTCCCTGCTATTAGCACATTCTTATCTATAAGGTTGTTTCTGTTTGTGATTGTTTTAAATATTTAGGTGCTCCCATGGGGTGCCCGGCTGGCTCAGTCTGCTGAGCGTCCGACTTTGGCTCAGGTCATGATCTCACGGATTGTGGGTTCGAGCCCCGCATCAGGCTCTGTGCTGACAGCTAGTTCAGAGCCTGGAGACTGTTTCAGATTCTGTGTCTCCCTCTCTCTCTGACCCTCCCCTGCTCATGTTGTGTCTCTCTTTTCTCAAAAATAAGTAAAATATTAAAAAAAATATTTAGGTGTTCCCATAGTCGGTGCATAGACATTTATAATTGTTAGTTCTTCATGATGGATGGACCCTGTAATTATTATATAATGCCCTTCTTTATCCCTTGTTATTGTCTTTAAAGTCCAGTTTGTCTGATATAAGTATAGCTACTCCAACTTTCTTTGACTTCCTGTAGCATGATAGATATTTTTCCATCCCTTTACTTTTAATCTGAAGGTATCTTCCAAATGCGTTTCTATCTAAAATGCGTTTCTTGTAGACAGCAAATAGATGGATTTTGTTTTTTTTATCCATTCTGCTACCCTATGTCTTTTGATTGGAGCATTCAACCCATTTACATTCAGTGTTATTATTGAAATATGTGGGTTTAGAGTCATTGTGTCCTTTGCAGGGTTCGTGCTTGTGGTGGTGTCTCTGGTGTCTTCGTTCCTTGCAATACTTTCCTCAGAAGAGTCCCCCTCAGGATTTCTTGTAGGTCTGGCTTAGTGGTGACAAATTCTTTCAATTTTTGTTTATTTGGAAAGACTTTTGTCTCTCCTTCTGTTTTGAATGACAGGCTTGCTGGATAGAGGATTCTTGGTTGCATATTTTTTCTGTTCATCACATTGAAGATCTCCTGCCATTCCTTTCTGGTCTGCCAAGTTTCAGTTGATAGGTCTATCACCACTCTGATAGGTTTCCCTTTGTATGTTAGGGCCCTTTTCTCTCTAGCTGCTTTCAAAATTCTCTCGTCCTTATATTTTGCCATCTTCACTATGATATGCCGTGCAAAAGATCAATTCAAGTTACGTCTGAGGGGAGTTCTCTGTGCCTCTTGTATTTCAACGTTTACTTCCTTCCACAGGTTGGGGAAGTTCTCAGCTATAATTTGTTCCAGGACTCCTTCAGAACCTTTCCCTCTCTCTTCCTCTTTTGGGATTCCTATGATACGAATATTGTTGCGTTTGACTGTATCACTGAGCTCTCGAACTCTTCTTTCATGTTCCTGGATGAGTTTGTCTCTTTTTTTTGTCAGCTTCTTCTTTTTCTATAATGGTGTCTTCTAAATCACTTATTTACTTTTCTGCCTCTTCTATCCGTGCATTGGACACCTCCAGTTTATCATGTGTTTCATTTATCACATTTTTAATTCATCATGCCTATTTTTGTTCTCCATGTTGTTTGTAGCCATAGTTTCTTTGATGTCCTCTATGCTTTTTGCCTGCCCAGCGATTAATTTTATGATTATTGTTCTAAAATCTTGTTCAGTTATGCTGCTTTTATCTGTTTTGAGCAGTTCATTAGCTGTCAATTCTTGTAATTTCTTTGGAGGAGAGCTCTTTGGTTTCGTCATTTTGGTCAGCTTTCTGTCTCTTGTTAGTTTTAAAGACATGTTATGCTCTCTGCACCTGTGACCGCTGCTGTACCTAAGAAAACTCTTTGACTGTCTAGAGCCTATCCTTTCAGAAAGTGTTCTTTGAATGGTATCTCTTGGTCTCTCTTGTTGAGACCTTGGTTATTTTATTTTCCTACTCGTAGTGGTATTTGGGACTCTCCACCATGTGTACTTTGGCTTGTTTCTTGAGGTAGCCCTGGAGAGGAAAACGTACAGACAACCACACAGGGAACAGAGGGACACAAACACACAGACAAATCCAACAATCACACTAACTGAGAGGGAAAACTAAAATGTAATGAGAAAAGACTCATTTTCTTTTCTCTCCTGAGAATGAAATGAGGAGGATACTAGATAGTATCCAGAGAAACTATCTAGTCTGATACTCCTGAGAGGCTTTGTTATACCGCCATTAACAGTTCTGCTGGTCGTCGCTGCTTCCCTGTTGCCAGGGGTTGAGTGGAGGGTGGGGGAAGTGTCACAGCCTCAGATCCGCCAGGGTCAACCAGCAATACAACCCAAGTGCGCTTGGGGAACGTAGCAACTTACAGGTCCACAGAGTCCGCGTCGCCTCACCCCGCCACAACCGCTTTACCGGCTGCCGCTTCAGCAGGCAAATTTTCGCTCACGCAGCTGCTGCTTCACCGCACGCCTCGCCACTTCATCGCACCCACCACTGCCGCTTCACTCGGCGCCAGGACCACCGCCACAGGCATTGCCACTGCTTCACCGGGACGCCGCCACCATGGATGGTGCCAGGCGCACGGCAGTTCAGTTTTTCCTGGTGCCTCCTGGGACCAGGGCACCTAGTTTAAAGTCAGCACCCCAGCCAGAGCTAAAAAACACTGTCTTTCCAAGCCGAGGTTTTTCTCTTCTCCAGGGACGGTTCTATGTGCAATCTCAGCTTCCCTTTCCTTTCCCCTGGACTCGCGGCAGCTCCCCACCGTTAGCTGTGGCTCATCACTCACCGCAGCTGCATGCAAGCTGGGTTCCCTCCCCTCCCTCCGTATCTCTGGGTCCCGTCCTGCTTTTATCTTCGCTAGATCGCACACACACACTTATGAGGTTTCCTTCCCAGTGTACTTTGTCTCTTTCTCCTCCCAAACTCCTGTGGCTCAGTGTCCTATGACTTAAGGCCTTCTCTGTTTGAGAGATGAGTGCAGGCGAAATGTATGGCGCTCCCTACTCCACCATCTTGCCTCCTTGAACCTTTTAGTCACCTTTAGAAAGGTAGTGTAATGTAGAGGTTAAAAATGAAGTTCTTAGAGCCAGATTTGAATCCTAGTTCATCACTTGCTAGCTGCATGTTATTAAGCAAACTTCTTAATCTTTCTGTTATCTTACTTGTAAAACAGGAATAATGTACCTATGCTAGATAGTTGTGGGGTTGAATGACAATGCACATAGAACAATTAGAACTAAATTAGTTTATATGTGAAAAAACACGGAATAGTGCCTGATACCTGCTCATTAAATGTTAGCTCTTAATATTCTTCTGGGCTCCATATGCAAGAGGATACATTATTTAAATTCCGTAAGTTTCCTAGTCCTCAGTTTTCTCATCTGTAATATTGGGAAAATCTCCTCTACCTCCCTAGAGCACCGGTGAGGTTTGATGAAGTAATTACTGTCATGTGCTTAGCACACTACCTGGCACATAGAAAGCAATCAGTAAAGATCAGGTTTTCAGTTACTATTGTCAGATTAGGGAACCATGAAGCTATCAAACAAGTTTCATAGCATTCTAACATTCTGAAAAATTTCTAGACCATTTCATAGTTTTCACTCGATACTCAGAAACATTCATAAAGATATTCTAAGACCATTTTCCATTTATTTGCTTCTGCAGGTCTGATGTCAGGGTCTTATGTTGCAAGCAGTGAAACCAACTCCATCCCACTTACATGGAAAAGACATTTACTAAGAGGATAAGAGGTAGCTTACAGAATTGTCAGAAAGATCAAAAAATCAGAATCCAGGCTTCATACCTAGGACTATGCCCAAAGTCACAGTTGAGTACTGTTTTAGTGAGGGTACCAGTGCTGCCATTGCCTAGCACCAGACTAGCAGCCTGCACTGCCAGTATCTCGAGCTGTGGTGCCTGGGTGCTCCCACGAGTGCTGTGGCCACTGCTGACCCAGCATTGATCTTGCTGCCAGTTATGGCTACTCCAGAGTGAGTTCCTGCCGTGCGTCTTTATTTTTATTACTTGTTTCTGATTCCAGGTCTGGGGCAATTGTCTTCGATTCGACAGAACCTAGGTTATGTGGCAGTGCCACTAGACCTTAGGAAATAAATGATAACTTATAAGGCACTTCTTGTATGCCAGGCACTCTTTTAGGTACTTTATTTCATGTTATTCTCACAACAGTGCTGCAAAGTAGGTACTATTATCATTTTACAAATGAGTAAAGAGAATTTCAGAAACTTGCCTAAGGTTACATAGCTAGTATGTGGAGGAGCCAGGGATTGAACCCAAGTAATCTGGATCCAGATATTTGCTTGATTATCTGGTATTATGAGTTTTTATATAATAAGACACAGGCTTTGCCTTTCACCAGCTTTATCATGTGGAGGCTTTCCCCAACATCGGAAGCAGGCTGTGGCTGGGCAGCCAAAGGAGTGAGATATATACAATACTTGGCTAACGTCTGATTTGGCAAACCAGTTATTGCCCCTATTATTGACTTAAGAGATATAGAAGGATGGACACTGGATCTGAGAAACAGAGGGATTTTTTTAATCGTCTGCCATTTTTGAGATATTCTATTAGAAGACAAGTCTTTTTGATTTTCAGACTGGTTTAAACAGGGAATATATATCCATAAATGATACTTAAGACCCTGCAGTGACATTTATAGTGAGAGGGTGTTGGTCTAATAAATTTTTGTCATGGAGACATATTTTGGAAAATGACAAATTTCATTTGCTACTGGGTTGTAGAGCTCTGAGTTAGTCCTTTCTTATAAGTGGGTACTATGATCAGGCTGTAAACTTTCCTCCACCAGCTTGGGCTCTTTGGGTAGATTTGGGGCTAACAGGAGAAATGGATCCTCTACCATTGGGTATGATAGAATGGAATTTTACCCTTTCTTTAAAAAAGAAAATCAACAGTTTATTGAGATAAAATTTTTGTATGATAAAAGGTACCCATTTTAAATATACCATCTGATGAGTTTTAATGAATGTATAAACTTGGGAAGCCATAATCATAATCAAGATACAGAATGTTTTCATCATCCTAAAGTTTCTGTGTCCCTTTGAAGTCAATCCTCCCCTCTCATACCCCTCTCTCAAGGCAATATCATGATCTGTCATGATAGATTAGTTATGTGCTAATTGTATATAAATGGAATCATTGGGTATTTATTCTTTTGCATCTGGCTTTTATTGGCTCAGCATAATGTTTTGAGATTAATCAACAGTTGCTGCATACATCAGGAATTCATTCCTTTTTATTACTGAGGAATATACCATTATATGTATATACTACAGTTTGTTTATCCATTAACCTATTGATAGATCTTTTTTTCTAGTTTGGGGCCCTTATGAATAAAGCCACTATGAATATCCTCATAGAAGTCTCTTCTGGATGTTTGTTTTAATTTCTGTGGTGAATGATTAATGTGTGGAATGGCTGAGTCATATGGTCAAGTGTATATTTACTTTTATAAGAATTTGCTAAACGTTTCTCCAAGTGAAGTACTTTCTTACATTCCCTCCAGCATTGTGTGCAGATTACAGCTACTCTTTACCAAAACCTATCAGTCTTTTTAAACTTGAGCCCATGATGGTGGGTATTTAGTAGTATCTTATTGTAGCTTTATTATTTATTTTTGTTTTAGGGAAAGGGAGAGAGAGAGAGAGCACATGCACATATGTGAGAGCGAGTGGAGGAGGGGCAGAGAGAGAGCGAATCCCAAGTAGACTCCACATTAAACAAGGAGCCTGATGCAGGGCTTGATCCCATGACCCTGAGTTCATGACCTGAGCCAAAATCAGGAGTTGAACACCCAGCCAACTAAGCCACATAGATGCCCCCTATTGTAGTTTTAAATTGCATTTCCTTGATGATTAGTGATGTTTCATATATTTTGTGAAGTGCCTGTTAAAATTTTGGCCATATTTTTAGCTAGTGGTCTACTTATTTCTAAATTGTAAGACTTATTTATATATTAACATATGTATATTTTGAATATGAGGCATTTGTCAGATGTATATATTACGTCTATTCTCTTCCCGTCTGTGGCTTGCCTTTTCATTCTTTTAATGTTTTCTTTTGAATACAAGTTTTTAATTTTGATGAAGTCCAGATTATTAGTGTTTCTTTTTTATTATTTATGATTTAGTGTCCTAAGAAATATTTGCCTACTCCAAGGTCATTAGATAGTATAATAAGCCCGTTTCTGGTTCTTCATTTCCGTTACAGTGATTTTGATCTCTAGCATTTCTTTTTGGTTCTTTCCTACTATTTCTGTATCCCTACTTACACTGCCCATCTGTTCGTGCATGCTGTCTACTTCATCCATTGTAGTCCTTAGCGTATTAATCATAGTTGTTTTAAATACCCAGTCTGATAATTCCAACATCCTCGCCATATCTGGTTGTGATACTTGTTCTGTTTCTCCAGATTGTGTTTTTTGCCTTTTGGTATGCCTTACAGTTTTTTTCTTGATAGCCAGATATGATGTAATAGAAACTGCTATAATAGGCCTTGAGCAATGTGATGGTAGGATATGGGAGAAAGGAAGCATTATATACTGTGGTTAGGTCTCAGCTTTTTAGTGAGCCTGTGCCTCCAGACAGTGAACTTCATAAGTGTTTCTCAGTTTTTCCCTCCCTGCCTAGGTGGGACGAGATAGCAAGAGTGTACTAGATTTGCTTATTTTTCTTCCTGAGGTCAGTTAGAGGCTGATTATACCCAAGCAGGTTAGGTTCTGGTTTCTCCTGAGGATAGGCCACGTTAAGAAGAACAGAGTGATCTGGTGTATTTCAAAATGGTTCCGTATCTCCTTTCCCTACTGGAAGGATGAGGGGGGATTTTTCTCCCATATTTACCGTGGTAACCTTGTCCAGCTTTTGGAGGTAAAACTCACAATATTGTGGGGCCCTCCTTATGACTGGGCCCCCCTGCAGTTTTAACCCTCAGAGTTTCCCACAGTGAGCTTCCAGTAATTTGTTGATTACAGTTCAGGTTTTCCTACTCCAGCATGGGTTCCCATGATGATTCTACTAGTGAGTTTCTGATCTGGTAAGCCTTGACTCCTGTATTCACCTGTCTGTCTCCAGTTTTGGAGGCAGCGTTTTGCCCTGTCTTTGCTGGTTCGCATCCCTCTGAGAAGCTTCCCTGGTGTAATCTGGAATTCCCCCTCCTCCCAAATACCCAGAGGGCTAGGAGAGACTGAAGAAAGAGGCAGAGCACTCCAGATCAGTAGGTAGGTGTCAGTTTTGATAAGCAAAAGGAACTTAGATAGGAGAGGCTTGTCTTGAGTGGCAGCGAGATGAATGGATTCCTGTACCTTCCTGCCAAATCTTAAAAGTTTATGCAGAGGCCTTAACTGGGTTTGGTCACATGTATACATTGTAGGTGTTTTAAACACTACATCACTATCTCAAGGGTATGTCCTTGGACGAGCCTCTGGGAGCCTGAAAGGCAAGCACAACCCCCATTCCAAGGACAAGGAAGAGGGTGAGGAGCCTTCAACAGTCCGGGTCCAGCTTAGCTCATGGGTCAGCTGGCTGTCATCATGTCTTTTTAGTGACCTTCTTCTCTAAGAGTCTTTCTCACTCTTAAAAATCCAAGCAGACTTGTTGATTTTTCAGTCTGTTCAGCTTTTTAACTTGTTAGGATGGAGTGGTGATTTCCAAGCTCCTCACATGCAGATATGGAAACTGGAAGTCCCGCCTTCAAGGTCATGACTTAGTACTCCTGTACTATTCTCACCCCACAAAGTAACCACTGTTCTACCTATAATTATCATAACTTACTGGTTTTATTTTGAATTGAATCATGTATAAGGATATATTCTTTGGGTCTGTCTTCATTTGCTCAATATTAAGTCTGTGAGCTATTTTTCTGTCTTTTATAGTAGTAGGTCTGTTTCATTGCTGTATAGTATTCCATTGTATGACTATACTATTATTTGTTTTACTGTTGACGGGCAGCTGATTATTTCCAGTTTTTAGCTGTTCTGAATAAAGGCGCTATGCATATTCTTTCAGCTGTTTTTTGGTGAACATATGCACTTTGTTTCTTGGTTATATTTCCCAGGAGTAGAATTGCTGAGGCATAGGATAGGTACATGTTTCACTATAATAGCACTGCCACGTAGTTTTCCAAAGTGATTTTACCGATTTTTACTTGTATCAACAATGCAGAAGAGTCTGGTTGCTCTACATACTTGCCAACACTTGATTTTGTCAGTCTTTCTAATTTTGGCCATTTCAACAGGTATAAAATAGCATCTGACTTGTGGTTTTAATCTGCACAGGTAGAGCTGAAGGATTTGTAGATCCGCCCTGTTACTAGAGTTTTTTGTGTATATGTTTGTTTAGAGTCTAGGGCATGATCAAATCAGTGAGGTTTTTTTTATGGCAACTGATTTTTTTTCTTAAGTTTTATTTAAGTAATCTTGTCTCAGACTCACAACCCCAAGATCAAGAGTTGCATGATCCTTCAGCTGAGTCAGCCAGGTACCCTGGCCAGTACGTTTTAAAAATATGTTTAAAAGTTCACCAGGTGATTCTAATGTATGCCTTAAAAAAATAAAACTTACAGGCTATTCATATGGGATTTACTGGGATCCATCATTAAATCATTGATATCTGTATGGTGGTATTTCAGTTGTTTTCTTCTTTTGTTTTAATTCCATCATAGTTAATACACAATGTTATGTTTGTGTACAATATAGTGATTCAACAATCCATATATCACCCAGGGTCATCACGACAAGTACACTCCTTAATCCCTATCACCTATTTCACCCATCTCCCCACCCACCTCCCTTCTGGTAACCGTCAGTTCTCTAGCTGAGAATCTGTTCTTGGTTTTCTCTTTCCTTTTTCTTTGCTCATTTGTTTTGTCTCTTAAATTACACATTTGAGTGAAATCATATAGGATTTGTCATATAGGCTGACTTATTTTGCTTGGTTAGCATTATACTCTCTAGCTCTATCCATGTTGTTGTAAATTGCGATTCATTCTTTTTTATTGCATCTATTGTATGTATATACCACATTTCTTTTTATATTTTTATTTATTTCTAGGAGAGAGAGAGAGAGAGACAGCGTGAGCAGGGGAGGGTCAGAGAGAGAGGGAGACACAGACTCTGAAACAGGCTCCAGGCTCTGAGCTGGCAGTCAGCACAGAACCCGACGCGGGGCTCGAACCCACGAACCGCGAGATAATGACCTAAGCGAAAGTCGGAAGCTTAACTGACTAAGCCACCCAGGCGCCCCGTATATACCACATTTTTATCCATTCATCTGTTGATAGACACTTGAGCTATTATAAATAATGCTGTTATAAACATAAGGGTACATATATCCCTTTGAATTAGTATTTTCACATTTTGGGAGTGAACACCCTGTAGTGGGTGTAGGGTAGTTCTATTTTTAACTTTTAGAGGAACTGCCATACTGTTTTCCAGAGTGGCTGCACCAGTTTGCATTCCTGTCATCTGCACATGAGGGTTTCTTTTCCTTCATATCCTCACCAACACTTGCTTGTTTCTTGTGTTTTGATTTTAACCATTCTGACATGGGTCAGGTAGTATCTCTTTGTAGTTTTGATTTGTATTTCCCTGATGATGAGTGATGTTGAGCATCATTTCATCTGTCTGTTGGCTCTCTGGATATCTTCTTTGGGGAAATTTCTGTTCGTCTTTTCTGCTCATTTTTAATTGGATTATTTGCTTTTTGGGGTATTGAGTTATGTAAGTTTTTATATATTTTGGATACTAATCCTTTATCAGATAAGTCCTTTGTACATATCTTCTCCCATTCTGTAGATTGCCTTTTAGTTTTGTTGATTGTTTCCTTCCCCACTATGCAGAAGCTTTTTATTTTGATGTAATCCCAGTAGTTTACTCTTCCTTTAATTTCCCTTGCTCAGGAGACGTATCTAGAAAAATGTTGTTACAGCCCATGTCAGAAACATCATGTTCTCTTCTAGGATTTTTATGGTTTCAGGTGTCACATTTAGGTCTTTAATCTATTTTGAGTTTATTTTTGTGTATGGAGTAAGTGGTTCCATTTCATTTCTTTTACATGTAGGTGTCCAGTTTACCAAGCACCGTCTGTCAAAGAGACTGTCTTTTTCCTACTGCGTATTCTTGCCTCCTTTGCCATGGATTAATTAACCATATAATCATGGATTTATATTTGGGCTCTCTATTCTGTTCTGTTGATCTCTGTGTCTGTTTTTGTGCCAGTACTATATATACTGTTTTGATCTCTACAACTTTGTAATATAGCTTGAAGTTTGGAATTAGGTCTCCGGCTTTGCTTTTCTTTCTCAAGCTTTGGCTATTCAGGGTCTTTTTGTGGTTCTATAGAAATTTGGGGATTGTTTGTCCTAGGTCTGTGAAAAATGCTGTTGGTATTTTTTATAGGGATTGCATTAAATCTGTAGATTACTTTGGCTGGTATAGACATTTTAACAATATTTGTTCTTCCAATTCATGAGCATAGAATGTTTTTCCATATCTTTGTATTTTCAGTTTTTTCATCAGTGTTTTATAGTTTTCAGATTTTAGGTCTTTCCCCTCTTATGTTAGGTTTATTCCTAAGTATCTTACTATTTCTGGTGCAGTTGTAAATGGGATTTTTTTTGTTAATTTCTCTTTCTGCTGCTTTATTAGTAGTATGTAGAAATACAACATATTTCTGCACATCAATATTGTATCCTGCAGCTTTACTGAATTTATCAGTTCTAATAGTTTTTTGGTGGAATCATTAGGATTTTCTATATACAGTATCGTCATCGGCATACAGTAAAAGTTTTACTTCTTCCTTAGGAATTTGGATGCCTTTGGATTCTTTTTAGATTTTCTCCATTGAAAATCATGTTAGCTATGGGTTTTTCACATATGACCTTTATTATGTTGAGATATGCTCCCTCTAAATCTACTTTGTTGAAGACTTATATCTTGAGTGGATGTTGTATTTTGTTAAATGCTTTTCCGGTGTCTATGGAAATGATCATAAGGTTTTTTTCTTTCTCTTATTGTTGTGATGTATCACCTTGACTGATTTACAAGTATTGAACCACCCTTGCATCCTAGGAATAAATCCCACTTGATCACGGTGAATGATTTTTTAAATGCTTTGCTGGTATTGTGTGGAGGATTTTTGCATCTATGTTCGTCAGATATATTGGACTATAATTCTTTTTTTGTGGTGTCTTTATCTGGTTTGGTATCAGGGTGACACTTGCCTCAGAATAAATTTGGAAGTTTTCCTTCTTCTATCTTTCGGAATAGTTTGAGTAGAATAGATATAAACTCTTCTTTAAATGTTTGATAGAATTTGCCTGTTAAGCCCTCTGGTCCTGGACTTTTGTTTGTTGGGAGTTTTATTTCTTCTAGGTTGTCTAATTTGTTGGCATATAGTTTGCCATATTCTCTTATGAATATGGTTGTAGTTCTGTGGTGTTTGGTTGTTAATTTATCCTCTTTTATGATTTATAAGATTTGAGTCCTTCCTCTCTGCCTCCCCCCTTCTTTTAATGAGTCTGTCTAGAGGTTTATCGATTTCATTGATCTTGTCAAAGAACCAGCTCCTGGTTTTATTAATCTGTTTATGGTTTGTTTGTTTGTTTTTAGTTTCTATATCATTCATTTCTACTCTAACTTTTATTATTTCCTTTTTCCTGCTGGTTTCGGATTTTTTCGGTTGTTCTTTTTCTAGCTCCTTTAGGTGTAAAGTTAGGTTGTTTATTTGACATTTCTCTTGCTTCAGAAAGGACACATGGTATGATTTAAGTATTTTAAATTTGTTGAAGCTTGTTTTGTGGGCTAGTATGTGATCTATTCCAGAGAATGTTCTGTGTGCATTAGGAAAGAATGTGTATTCTGATGTTTTAGGATGGAATGTTCTGAATATGTCTGTTAAATTCATCTGGTCTAGTGTGTCATTCAGAGCCATGGTTTCGTTGTTGATTTATTTGCTGTTTGGAAGATCTGTTTTATGTATTTGGGTGTTCCCATGCTGGGTGCATACATTTTTACAATTATTATATCTTCTTAGATTGTCCCCTTTATTATTATATAGTGTACTTCTTTGTTTCTTGTTACAGTCATTGTTTTAAAGTCTGTTTTGTTTGATGTAAGTATTGCTATTCTGGCTTTCTTTTGACATCCATTTGTGTGATAAATGATTCTCCATCTTCTCAGTCAATCTACAGGTGTCTTTAGGTCTGAAATGAGTTTCTTGTAGGCATCATATAGATAGGTCTTATTTTTTCATCCACTCTGTCACCCTGTGTCTTTTGATTAGAGTGTTTAGTCCGTTTACATTCAAAGTAATTACTGATAGATATGTATTTATTGCCATTTTGTTACCTGTTTTGTGGTTTTTGTAGTTTTTCTCTGATCCTTTGTTTTTCTCTCTTTCATGGTTTGCTGGTTTTCTTTAGTGATATACTTGGACTCCTGACTTTTTTTTACATATCTATTACTGTTTTTTATTTGTGGTTACCATTTGGTTTATATATAACATCTGCATATAGCAGATTCTATATTAAGCTGATGGTCTCTTAAGTTTGTTTGTTTTTTTAATGTTTGTTTATTTTTGAGAGAGAGAGAGAGAGAGAGTCACCATGAGCAGGGAAGGGGCAGAGAGAGTTGGGGGAGGGGGGCACAGAATCTGAAGCAGGCTCTAGACTGTGAGCTGTCAGCACAGACCCCGACATGGGACTCAAACCCCCAAACCACAAGATCATGTCCTGAGCCAAGGTCAGACACTTAACCAACTGTAAACCACCCAGGCACCCATGATGGTCTCTTAATTTTGAACTCATTCTTTGTTCATCTGCCCTCCATGTTTCAGATATTTGGTATCCTATTTTACTTTCTTTTATTTTGTGTTTCTCTTGACTGATTTTTCAGATATGCTTAATTTTCTTTTTCTTTTGTGCTTTCTGTTTTTCTTACTCTTATGGTTTTTGTTTTTCACTCCCGAGTTCTCCTTAACGTTTCCTGTAGGGCTGGTTTAGTGGTCATGAATTCTTTTAACTTTTGTGTATCTGGAAAACTCTTTATTTCTTCTTTTCTGAATGATAGCCTTGCTGGATAAGGGATTCTTGGCTGCAGATTTTTCCCTTTGAGCACTTTGAATACATCATGCCGTTCCCTCCTAACCTGAAAAGTTTCTGCTGAAAAATTAGTTGATAGCTTTATGGGCTTGTTTTTTATTTTCTTTGTTTGTTTTTGTTTTTGGTATATATGTAGCTATCTTTTTTTCTCTTGCAACCTTAAAAATTCTTTATCTTTTTTCTTTTGCTATTTTAATTACTATATCCACTTGGTGGACCTCCTTTGGTTGAATTTGTTAGGGGATCTCTGTGCCTCCTGAATATGGATCTCTTTCCCTCCCCAGATTCGGGAAGTTTTAGCTGTCATTTCTTCAGATACATTTTCTGCCTCCCTTTCTCTTCTACTGGGATCTGGTATAATGCAAATATTAGTATGCTAGATGGAGTCACTGATTTCTCTAAGTCTGTTGTCATTATTCAGTATTATTTGTCTCTTACCTGTTCACCTTGATTGCTTTCCATTACTCTGTTATCCAGGTCACTAACATTTCTCTGCATCTCATAGCCTGCTCTTTATTCCATCTAGTGTATTTTTAATTTCATTTATTGAGTTCTTCATCTCTACTATGTTATTTTTTATTTTTTGTCACGGGTTTCTGATGTCCTCTACCCTTTTCTAAAGTCCACTGACTATGTTTATTTTCATTACTTTAAATTCCATGTCAGGTATATTACTCATTTCTGTTTTGCTTAAATTTCCTGCTGTAATTTTGTCCTGTTCTTTCATTTGGGACGTATTTCTCTTTCTCGTCATTTTGTCTACCTCTCTGTGTCTGTTTCTGTGTGTTAGGAAAATCAGCTCTGTCTTCTGCTCTTGAAAGTAGGGCCTTTATAAAGAGGAGGTTCTGAGGTGCTCTGCAGTGCAGTGTTCACCAGAACCTGGCATTTAAGGGGAGTCTTCTTTTCATGTAGTTGCATCCTACTATTGTCTCTGAGCTGCTTTTCCTTTCAGTTCAGACATTTGTGCTCTCTCTGCCTGTTGAGGGCTGTACTTGCTGTCTATGATGTTAGTAAGACCCAGGCAGGCTGGCTCTGAGGGGGTATGGCCACAGCAGTGCTCAGGGAGCAGGGCCACAGCGTTAGCAAAATTTGTGCTGAGCGCAGGATCAAGGCCATCAGGCTTGGAATGGACAAGTGTCTGGAGAACTTGTGAGACATACTGCTCACAAGTATCTGTGCAGCACCCCTTCATGGAGATGGCTCTGAGGAGGAAGATGTACCTGCCAGCTCCTTCATTCCTAGAGAAGTCCCCCTAACACACTCTCTTCCAGCTTGCCCATCTGACTTTTAAACTCTAGGCCTCCAAGTCCTGCTGGCTATCCAAACTCAGAAATAAGCCCCTCTGGTTTTCAAGGCAAGATGTTACAGGAATTTATTTTCCCCTTGTGGGCTTCCCGGTGTTTTCCCCGTCTCCATAGCAGCAGCTTCCTCCCTCCTGTGGGCAGCTCCAGACACCATTTCTGCCCTTCTTAATCTTTCCAGTGTGGCTTTGCTACATTTAGTTGTGAAGTTGGTTCTGCCAGTCTTCAGATCAGTCTCCGGTTTATTTACTAGTTGTAAACTTGGGGCAAGATGATCTTAGAGCCCTCCTACTCCACCAATTTACCAAGCCTCTCTCATCTGTGGGGTATTTTTTTCTTTTTTGAAAAGCTCCCTAGTTAGTTCTAAGCCACAGAGAAGGTGGACAGTCATTGGCGTATATGAATGAAACATTCTGTGCTTCTCAGGGATTTGCTGTATACACTTTAGAAATGAAACACCACCTATAAAATCTTTATTAGATATTTCTATGTTAATTTATCCTCAGTTTGACCCACTGAAAGGATTTAAGAAGCTAGTACTGAGCTTGTACTTTTTTGGTTGTAGAATATGTTAACTCTCCCAGTCAGTTCTAGCCTCATTATTTTGGTTTTGCATTTCTCTTTATGTTACAAAGCTAATTCTGCTTATCAGGTGCATTCTAGCACATATGAATCAAGATAGTCACTTACTATAAAATAAATGCACTTTGGGGTGCCTGGGTGGCTCAGTTAGTTAAGCATCTGACTCGATTTCTGCTTAGGTCATGACCTCACAGTTTGTGAGATCAAGCCCTACATCTTGCTCTGGACTGACAGTGCAGAGCCTGCTTGGTATTCTTTCTCTCTCTCTTTCTCTGCCTTTCCTCCACTTGCACGCTTTTCCTCTCTCTCTCAAAATAAATAAATAGACTTAAAAAAATCATAAAGCACATTTACTCTTAGTACATACAACAGTATCACAATGACATGTAGTATTTGCTCAGCTTTGATCTTCTCCTTAAGTAGGAGTATGAATTTAGAATGTATTTGGAATTAACAAGGAAGAAAGGGGGCGTGACTTTGTTGTTGTTTTATCAAATAAAAAGTGAATAAAATGTGTTCACCTTTTTGTTCATGAATTTAGTAATAAACCTAATCTCCTATAGATATCTAGGTCTGCTGCATGAGGATGATTTTTGATCATCTCCAAACTACATCATAATTGGGGATGTGATATCCATATGTTGGATTTTTAAAAATTCTTTAAAATTTATATTACAACATTGTTTCTTTTTTAAAAAAAATAATTTATTGTCAAATCAGCTAACATATAGTATATACAGTGTGCTCTTGGCTTCAGGCGTAGATTCCCATGACTCGTCACTTACATACAACACTCAGTGCTCATCCCAACAAGTGCCCTCCTCAATGCCCATCATCCATTTTCCTCTCTCCCCTGCCTCCCCCATCAACTCCCAGTTTGTTCTCTGTATATAAGAGTCTCTTATGGTTTGCCTCCCTCTCTGTTTGAAACTTTTTTTCCCCTTCCCTTCCCCCATGATCTTCTGTTAAGTTTCTCAAATTCCACATATCAGCATTGTTTCTACAGATTGAACTATATAATGTGTGTGTCCATATTTGTTTTCTGACTTGGAAATAATTTGGTGCCGGCTGGAGCAGGTTTGTACTGACCTGTAAGAGCTGTTTGTTAAATTTCTAAGAATTTTATAAGCCAGCTGTTAAATACAGACATTATATAAAAATTAAGATTTATAAATTTAAAAATATATATATTTAGAACAGTAAGTATTCAAAACTTGTCAGTTCCTAAGTATTTTACTCTATTTTACTATTATCTGTACTCTTGAGGTTATTTGTGTCTGTAGTATTTCTCTGGTAGAAATACTATATAATGATGTGCACATCTCATCCCATCTCTTGAATCAGTGAGGTCATATTGGAAGCTTGAAATTGGCCATAGTGAGAGTATTGACACCTGAAAATTAATACAAGGAAGCCTCAGTAAAATGGAGGTGGGAGGCCAGAAGGAGGAGCTCTCATACCCCTTACCAGTCATTAATTGTAGGCCCCAAGAGGGAGAGAGAGTACCTTGGATTCCTGATGTGAACAACCTGTACTTCAGTATCAGTAGAAGGAGGAAAGATTTTCTTCTTGCCAGCAACAGCCCAGCCAATGAGAGATTGTCACAACTCAGCCAATGAAAAGCCACTAAGGCCTCCCAGTGTACTTCAGTGGACTTTTTGTTCCTAACAGCACCTCCTAACTTCCCCCCTCTTTTTTCAATAAAAGAATGTTCCTCTCCTTTGTTCTCTGAACTTGCCTGTATCTTGGCTATGGTTTTGCTTGTAGCTTGTATGTCCTGGATTGCAGTTCTCTACTATTCCTGAGTAAATTCATTTTGCTGGTAAAGTAGCTGGATCTTTTCTTTTATGGTCACATCATGGAAATGGACAAACACCACAAATTAGGGCTGTTAAAAATATTATTTTTAATTTGGAGAATTGGTTGTTAAACATTTGCAGGCACAGTATTGGAAGTGTCTTTTTATTCAGTTCATGCCTACTGTGGGGGTAGGTGCTCTTTATCAGTTGTTTGAATGTATCTTCTGTTAATTATTATCTGAGATGTGTGTATTTTCTTAATTTTATACATGAGAAAAATAAGATTAAGTAACAAAGATAATAAAACAACTATGTTGTAAATCTGGTATTTTAACTTAAGTCTTTCATTTCAAAGTCCTTACCCTTCTCATTACATTATGCTGTTTTTCTGATGCCTTGGAATGCGTTTTTAAAGAAATAACGTTTGAGCCTTAAATTATGAACAGGATTTTTACTAGATTTGAAGATTGAAGAACATTTAAACATTGGCAGCCATTTGAGCAAATGTTCACAGATTTCATTCCAGAAACAGCAAGTAGATTTAGCAGTAGATGCTCTTTAGAAGGGTAAAAGTTAAGAGAAACAAAGCCTAAAAAGTTGATTGGACCCTATTGTGAAGGACTTTGTGTTAGTCCATTCTGTCTGCTATAACAAAAGATAGACCAGGTGGCTTTTAAACGATGGAATTTACTTTTCATAGTCCTGGAGATTGGAAGTTCAGGGTCAGGTGCCAGCAAAGTCGGGTTCTGGTGAAAGTCCTCTTTCTAGGGAGCTTTGTTGGGCCTCTGAGAACACTAATTCCATTTAGGAGAGCTCTACTCTCCCAAAGGACCTTCTGAAGGACCCACCTCCTAACACAAACACATTGGGCAATAGGATTTTAACATGTGAATTTGGGGAATGGCAGATACAAACACTCAGACCTTAGCAAACCTTAAATGACATGAATCTTAGAACAGTGGAGATTCTAATTTTATTTCTGATGGACATAATTAATCCCAAAGCTTTTTTTATAATTATTTTGAGTGTTTAATTTAAACTTAAATTCAAATTTAACTTCAGTTTAAAGCATGAGTGCAGTACCGTGAATGGATATTGTGTTGGATTATGACATGGGGCTTTTGGTTTTGAGCCCCTGCTAATTTATGTATTGGCTATTAATTTTCACTTCTATAATTAAGGTTTAGTGAATGATGTTTCTAAAAGTAGGTCATTCTTTGTGGGTAAGAAACTGAATAGATAATAGCTGGAATATTTCTATATCTTTTGGCAAATGACTATTCCTGTTAACTTCATTTATGGTATACAGTGGTATTAGTTTATCATACTTCTCATTTTCAGAACATTTGTTATAAGCTAAAACATGATATAGTTTTACTGCTATAATTTTCTCTGTTGTGTCTGTATCATTAACTATTTGTCCCTCCTCCCTCATCTCTTTTGCAGTGTTCTCTACCTTCTAATGTTCCATTGGATGCTTCTCTTCAGTTTCTCTTATCACTTTTACTTTTTTTAAAAAATATTTTATTGGGGCGCCTGGGTGGCTTAGTCGGTTAAGCGTCCGACTTTCGCTTGGGTCATGATCTCGCGGTTCGTGGGTTCGAGCCCCGCATCGGGCTCTGTGCTGCTAGCTCAGAGCCTGGAGCCTGTTAAGGTCTGTGACTCCCTCTCTCTCTGACCCTCCCCTGCTCACGCTGTCTCTCTCCTAGAAATAAATAAAACATAAAAAAAAAAATATTTAATTTATTTTTGAGAGAGAGATAGAGACAGCATGAGCAGGAGAGGATCAGAGAGAGAGGGAGACACAGAATCTGAAACAGGCTCCAGGCTCTGAGCTAGCTGTCAGCACAGAGCCCGATGCGGGGCTTGAACCCACGAACCGCGAGATCATGACCTGAGCCGAAGTCGGACGCTCAACCGACTGAGCCACCCAGGCGCCCCTCTCTTGTCACTTTTAACAATTCATGCCATCTACATCCCTGTGTCAGTAACTCCCAGATTTATGTCTTCATTCTGGGGCTGTAGACCTGATTTTGAAATTTCTCATATACTAGTGGACTTGGACACCCCTCAAATGTTCTTAAATTCAGAATATCTACAACAGAACTCATTTTCTGACCTTCCCAAAGCCAAATAAACCTCCACGTTTCCCACTTTGGGGAGTGACATGTTGGTCTTTCTAGTTGTCCAAGCCACAAATGGAGTACAAGTCAGGAGGCACAAATAATTAATTCTATTAATTATTTAGATGTGTTACTTAATTTCCAAATTTCATTGGGCGGGGGCAGTTCATGGATATCTTATTATGATTGATTGTAAATTAATTCTCCTGTGTTCAGAGTACATATTCTATGTGGGTTTCGTATTTTAAAATTTAACTTATTGAGGCTTGATTATGCCCCCAAATATGATTTGTTTTGCTAAACATGTCATGTTCATGTGAAAATAATGTATATCCTGCCATTACTGAATTTACTATTCTATAAATATTAGACAAGGTGACTGATAAGTGTTCAGATCTTCTGTGTCTATGCAAATTTTCTTTGTCTAGTTCTTTCAGTTGCTGTGAGAGTGGTGGTAAAATCTCTAATTGCGATTATGGACTTGTGTTTCTTCCTTTAATTCTATCAGCATTTGTTTCATTTATTTTGAAGCTCTGTTACTGGGACCAACATACACATTTTCTGATTGTTAACTCTCCCTGATGAATTGATCCTTTTATGATTATGGGATGTCCCTCTTCGCTCTGGTAATAAAGAGAAGGCTTTCTTAATACCTATTTTAGTCAGGTATTAATAAAGCTACATTGATTTTCTAGTTCACCATCATCTTATTCTGTTAGCCTCCTGATTGTTCTCCTTGCTTCTGCCTTTGCTCACTTTTGGTTTAAATGAAAACAGCAGGAAAAGAGTGTTCCTTTTAAAACATAAGTCAGATCATTTCATTCTTGGATTCAAAACCCTAACATGACTTCCTATTTTACTGAAAATAAAATCCACAGTTCTTATGATGGTCTCTAAAGCCACACATGTTCTTGCCACTGGTTGTGTCTTGACATTTCCTACTCTTCTTCCCTTGCCCTTCCCTCAAACCACATGGCCTTTCTTGTCTTTGCTTGAAAAGCTGAGCTTCTTCTCACCATCTTGTCTTTGCATTTACTATTCCCTCTGTCTGGAATGCAGTACTTCAAAATATTTGTATGACTTACTTCCTTACTTTTTTCAGGTCTTTAAAAAATATTAAAACTTCTTCTGAGGTTTTCCCTGATCACTCTGTTTAAAGCAGCACATGAATGGACACATGTGCACGTATACATGCTTATTAGCACTTATTACTGTATGACATGTGTACTTATTTGTTTTCCCCCCAACTAGAATATAAGCTCTATGAGGGTAGAGTCTTATCTGTTTTGTTCACCATTCTGTCCTGTGTTGCATGCCCTGTCTGAAATTGTACCTGGCACATTAGAGAGCTCAGTAAGTTAGTTGAACCACTGAGTATATGAATGAGTAATCACTATTCTAGTCAACTTGCTTTACTTGCAGTTTCTAGACTATACCAGACTCTTTTCTACTATGTTCCTATTATTCCTTCTATTTAGAATCTTTTATTTACTGTGTCCCCATCTGTTCTCCTACAAGGTTCAGCTTAACTACCACTTCTGATTCCCTCTTGGTGCTCCTACGTTGTTAAGTGCTTCCTTCTGGTGTTCACCACATTGTATTATAATTATTTTCTAAATATACAATACACTTTAAGTTTCTGTAAGCCCAAGACCTGATTTCTATTTTTATCTTATCCCATGTACATTGCCTAGAAGTTAGTAAGTACCTGTTGAATCACCAGCTGTTTTAAGGAGGAAGAAAAGTAAGAACTTATCTTACAACTTGAAAAAGTGATGATTATTTAGATAGCCAGATCTTAGTCTTGCAGATTGGATTAGAAACCAAAGAACTAGTGCCTCTTATTTGCAAGAAGCAGGCAGACACTTAACTCCAGCAGCCACAAGTCATCTAGGTGTACTGTAAGGATATAGTACTAGTGAGGAAAATAGGAATCTCAAAAGAATCTAAGATGCCAAGAACATTCAAGATGCCAGTGGAAAAAGGAAAGTCTTTTCAAGAGGTGGTGCTGGGAAAATTGGATTATCCACATGCAAAAGAATGAAGTTGGACACTTATACACAGAGTAGCTCAAAATGGATCAAAGATCTAAATGTAAGATGTAAAACTATGTAACTCTTAAAAAGAAAACAAGGGGAAAACCTTCGTATCTTAGATTTGGCAAAGATTTCCTGAGTATGGTACCAGAAGCACTGGAAACAAAAGTAAAAATAGATAGATTGAACTACATCAAAACTGGAAACTTTTATGTATCAACAGGTACAATAAACACAGTGGAAAGGCAGCCTATGAAATAGGAGAAAATGCTGGCAAACTGTATACCTGATATGGTTAATGCCAGAATATAGAAAGAAAGAACTGCAACTCAACAATAAAAACACAACCCGATTTAAAAAATGAGTAAAGGACTTCAATAGACATTCTCCAAAGATGATATACAAATGTACAACAGGCATCTGAAAAGGTGCTTAATATCGCTGATCATCAGAGAAATGTAAGTCAAAACCACAATATTAGGATAGTTACTACCAAAAAACAGTAAATAGTGCTGGTAAATATATGAAGAAATTGGAACTTTTGTTTACCATTGGCAGAAATATAAAATGGTGCAACTATTATGGAAAATAGTATGCTGTTTCTTCCAGAATTTAAATATGGAATTATCATATGATCTAGCAATCCCTCTTCTGGGTTTATTTCCAAAAGAATTGGAAACAGAACCTTCAAGAGATGTCTGCATACCAGTGTTTATAGACACATTATTCACAATAGCCAAGAGGTAGAAACAACCTAAGTGTCCATTGTTAGATGAATGGATAAATAAAATGTGGTGTATACATACAATGGAAATTATTCCGCTTTAAAAAGGAAAAATGTTGATGCATATTACAATATGGATAAATCTTGAGGACATTATGTTAAGTGAAATAGGCCAGTCATAAAGTCAAATACTGTATGATTCCATTGATATGAGGGATCCAGAGTAGTCACATTCACAGAAACAGAAAGTAGGATGATATTTGCCAAGGGCTTGGGGGAGGAGGAAACAGAGAGTTGTTGTTTAATGTGTGTAGAGTTTCTGTTTTGTAAGATGAAGAACTTCTGGAGATTGGTTGTACAACATTGTGAATATATTTAATAGTACTGAACTGTACACTTAGAAATGGTTAAGATGGTAAACTTTATGTTGTGTGTTTTTTACCCCAATTCTACCTCTAACTAGCTAGCTAGCTAGTTATTTATTTTCCTTTGCGGGAGATTATTTCCCTGACAGAAATGAAGAAGCAAGGTCAGGTTCCTGGGCATTCTAGGCCCAGGCCTGACAGGGGAGGTAAGGGGGGGAAGGCACAGGGACGGGCTCCGATTGTGTGTACTTGGTCCCACGGTTGTCCTGGCTGGGTCGGGGGAGGGCATGTCTGGGATGGTGGCACCAAGCCTAGGGGCAAAGGTGGCAGGCCAGGGACCCCAGAGCGTGGCACATATGAAGGCAATAAATACTGACAGGTCAGGCACATGGCCCAGGTGCCAGGCCCAGGTGAGACAAGTGAGGCTTGACCACTGGTTTTGTCCAATGGGGACTGTCTGCCCATTGGTTCAAAGGAGGCAGAAGCGTCAGGGCACCTGGCTTCCTAGATGGGAATGGAGACAACTTCAGTTTTGTCAATTTGGCTTTTCCCAAGCCCCGGGAGCCATCCCCACAGCCCTGGTTGGGGGAGGGGGCTGGCCAATTCCCAGCAGCAGCACATCCCACACACCTCCCCAGGGCCTCGGGTACTGCGGAGGGGTCAGGGACCAGGGGAGACCCCGTGTTCATGCAGCCATGTGAGGTTAGAGGTTAGTGACGGCCCCCATAGCACACGTTCCACATGTTAAGGAATCATGGTTAGATGGTTACCAACAGTGATGGATGAATTGACCAGAGACTGATGAAAGCAGGAGGGTAGGCCTCCAACAGGCCTCCAATTATGCACCCCCACCGCATTCCCACCCTGGAAAAAGAGAAAGAACAGGATTCAGGGCAACTGCAAAGGCCCACAAGGACCTATGCACCCCATGAGATTCCCTTCGAAAAGCCAGGACCTCAGGTCAGGTTAGGATGGGTAGGGGAATCTGAAGGGGTATAGAAGGGAAGGTGGAGACCTGGGCCAGAGGCTTCTTCTCTCCTCTACCCCACAGCACAGGCAGAAACAGCAAGGCGAGACCACCAAGGAAACTTCCATTCCCTTTTGATGTTAAGGGTCCTTTTGATGACTACCAAAAACAGGTGGTCAGTCTTATCATTGTCTGTGAAGTGGGACTTGATGTTTTAGCTGCCATGAGCCAGCATACCTGGAAGCTCCTACTCCTCTGCCTGGGGACCGTAGCTTCCCACTATGTGGTCGATTTTGCCGATCTTGACACCTTTCCTGTACGTGTGCTGAATGTACTTCGTGCTGGACATAGTCTCCCAGTATTCCATCTGGTATTCCATCCCCTCCTTCAGCACAAAGGACTGCTTCCTGAAGCTCTCCAGATCACCTATCAGGTCCAGCTCCAGGAGACCCGGGGTTGTGCTGCACACCAGGATCAGGTGGGTCTCAAATACACTGGGGATGTTGGAGTCAGCAGACACAGCTACATGGCCCAGCAGGGCCTCCTTGTACTTGTGCAGACTCTCATCATCCTTGTTCAGCTCCTGATCTCCTGGCTGCCCTTCTGGGTGGGGGGCTTATAGTTGACCGAGTATTCATCCTCCTCATTCTTGACTGCAATATGAAGTAGCCACTCCACTGTGGGCTCCTGCTTGGCCATGCTCACAGCTCGCTGACTCTGGGACGCCGGAGGCTTGACCACACTGCTCTCACGCCCCCACCTGCACGGAATCTATCACAATTTTAAAAAAAGAATCTAAGAAAATTTTCATAATGTCATATTTCAGAAAGGAAGAACTAGACACAGATAACATTGTCAATAAACTTTGACAAGCTTGATTAACACTTGAGAACTAGAGTTTGGGAATGTTTAAGCTGTGAGTGGTCATCTTCATAATTCTACTCTTTGCTTTTCTTTTCCTCTCATTTGTCTTCCAATACCCCCATTGACTAATTCTCTCAGCGTCCCTAATTTCCACTTTGAAAAAAGTCTAATTAGCTCAGGAAATTTCTCTTTCCTCTGTTGGGCAATACTTTTCTAGCCTGGCCTTCTCTCAGCTTGTAACCTGTGGATCAGCCAACCTGTGTCAGGGGCTCTTTGTTTCAATTAGAGGGCACCTCTTACCTGGGGACTATGAAAGCAAAAATTTCTCTTAGTAAAGATCAGTGAATTTCTGTAAACTTATGCATTAATGTAGCCAGATATCCCTTAAACAAGACATTTCAAGTTCTTTTAAAATAGATAACTACTTTGGGGCAGCTGGGTAGCTCAGTTTGTGAAGCAAGTCTGGCTTCAGCTCAGGTCATGACCTTGTGGTTTGTGAGTTTGAGCTCTACCTCAGGCCATCTGCTGTCAGCACAGAGTCCACTTTAGACCTTCTGTTCCCTTTCTCTCTGCCCTGCGCCCTGCTCGCACTCCCTGTCTGTCTCTCTCAAAACTAAATAAAATTTAGTTTTAAAACATTAAAAAAATAAAATAAAGTAGATACTACTTTAGAATAGTAATAAAGAGCTATCCTTTTCTCTATTATTGTGGTACGGCTGACTGTTCCTTGCCAGATCTTCTCACAAGACTTTTGGGATCAGGCAATTCCTGGCTAAGAAATAAAGCAGAATTGTCCCATTTGCCTGTGGATTCGGATGAAAACTGATAATAAAATCAGGTACAACTCTAAGCAGCGGCATTGGAGAAGAACCAAGCTGGGTCTATAAGGGATTCGCACGGGAGATGGCACACATATTTTTGCTGCCTGAGGGTCATGTGTTCTGTCCCATCCCTATGTAAGCCTCCCTACTATCTGAACAGCAGGTATGTTTTATCAGGGAAATAATTTTTCTGTGTTATTATGCTTCTATACCAGTAGGTTGATTCAGTTATAAATATGTGACACTTGTGGATTGAAAAAAAAAATAGACTAGTAATAAGGAGGATATAGTGGATGCTGTGGTGAGTTACTCCCTTTGGGACCAAAGCCTTCATTCCAAGAGTATTGCTTGCTGAAGGCTCATAGCTGAGTCTCCCCAGGAATTCCCTCTGCCAAAGACGTTGCCTTGTCCATGGTTGTACCCCTAGGGGATAGCCTGCATCTAATGACCATGGGTAGAGATGTGGGGGTACAAAGGCCTGGCCCCCTTGCCTTAATTTGGACAACTTAAAAGAGCCATGTCAGCTTCAGTGCTCCCTATGGTATTGGCCAAGGTGTATGTTACAATATCATTGCAATTCTGTCTAGTCTTACTGGCCTCTGCTGAAGTACTTTACTGGAGACCTCTCTAGTACTTGTCTGAATGCAGACTTCTCTTTAAGATCTATTTCAGAGCCTCTCCCTTGGAATCCACTCTAAAGCAGAAGAGTTTTGTTTTCTCTTTTTAAACTTTTGGAATCTTCTCTGAATTATTTTTCCCTTCACTTTCAAGGCTTGAGTAAGATTTAATTTTACTAATTCTTCACTTGTTTGAAGTCTATGATAAGATGAACTCTGAAATAAGACTTTTAAAAAATCAGTATTTGTGGGGAGGGCCTAGGTGGCTCAAGTTAGTTGAGCATCTCTTGATTTTGACTCAGGTCATGATGCTAGGGTTATGGGATTGAGCCCCATGTTGGGCTCCACACAGAGCGTGGAGCCTACTTGGGATTTTCCCTCTCTCCCTCTCTCTAAAATAAAATAATTAAAAATAAATTTAAAAATCAGTATTTTTTAAATAATATATTTAGGAATGCAAGGAAATAAGTTTTTTGGTAAATGTTTTAAGGTTTAATTAAATGTTTGATGTTTACATGTTTAAGGATTTTGCATTATTTTGAAAGTTCTTTTTTCATTGATCTAACCAGTATATTCCAGTTTGACATTTTAGTCTTTGATTATAACTGTCTAAAAATAATTAAAGTGCACTAATTTTGAGATATTGATAATTAACTTTTTTTTTGTTGCTATTCCACACACATTTTCCCCCGGTTTGTTTTACTACAGTGATATCCACAGGAAGTAACAAATGTGTTTTTCTGTACTCCTTAGGTGGGACAAAGGAGAGAGTGGATGTGGAGCACAAATGTGTAATGATTATTTTAACACCTTCCCAACTACAAATCTCACTTCTGGTGTAACTCATGGCACTCCTTGCCATGCAATAAACATTTACTGAGAACCTCTTGCTTGCCAAATCCTGGGCTACTCTCTAAGCACACAGATATGGCTAAGAATGTCTCCATCCTCAGGGGCCTTGCTTTATTCTCTCAGATCTTCATTCTTTTGCCCTATGAACACAACAGGGATACAAAGATGTAGAGATAGTCTATTCATTTTTGTGCCAGACAGTACAAACATTATAATGTATAAGATTTATCATGATAAAAAGGTTGTATAACGAGTAGAGTTTAATATAAATGAGGATCTACGGGAAGCAGAACATTTCTAGAGCTGCAAAGAAATAGAGATTTGGCCTAGAATGACCCTAGGATTTATGTTATCCATAAATATTCTAATAGGTTTGATTTTAGAGGGTCCTAAAGAAACAGGCACATTGTTGGTGTATAAAAATGCAACCAATTTCTTTATGTTGATTTTGTACGCTGCAACTTTGCTGAATTTATGGATCAGTTCTAGTAGGCTTCTGGTGGAATCTGTCAGGTTTTCTATGTAGAGTATCATGTCGTCTGCGAAAAGTGAAAATTTGACTTCTCCTTTGCCAATTCTGATGCCTTTTATTTCCTTTTGTTGTCTGATGCTAGGACTTCCAGCACTATGTTAAGCAATAGTAGTGAGAGTGGACATCCCTGTCGTGTTCCTGATTTCAGGGGGAAGCTCTCAGTTTTTCCCCGTTGAGGATGATGTTAGCTGAGGGCTTCTCATAGATGGCTTTTATGATGTTTAAATAAATTCCTTCTATCCCGACTTTCTCGAGAGTCTTTATTAAGAAGGGATGCTGTATTTTGTCAAATGCTTTTTCTACATCTGTTGACAGGGTCATATGGTTTTTATCTTTTCTTTTGTTAATGTGGTTTATCACATTGATTGATTTGTGAATATTGAACCAGCCCAAAATTCACAAAATAATGATTTGTGAATTTTGTAACCCAAGAATGAATCCCAGTTGATCATGGTGGATAATTCTTTTTATGTGCTGTGGAATTCGATTTCAAGTATCTTGTTGAGGATATTGCATCCATATTCATCAAGGATATTGGCCTGTAGTTCTCTTTTTTTGGTGGGTCTCTGTCTGGCTTGGGAATCAAAGTGATGCTGGCTTCATAAAATGAGTCTGGAAGTTTTCCTTCAATTTTTTTTGTTTGTTTGTTTGGAATAGCTTGAGAAGAATGGGTATTAATTCTGTTTTAAATGTCTGGTAGAATTCCCCAGGGAAGCCATCTAGCCCAGGGCTCATATTAATGGGAGATTTTTGATAACTGATTCAATTTGTTCACTAGTTGTGGGTCTGTTCAGATTTTCTATCTCTTCCCGTGTGAATTTTGGTAGTGAGTGTGTGTTTAGGAATTTGTCCATTTCTTCTAAGTTGTTCAGTTCATTGGCATATAATTTTTCATAGTATTCCCTGGTAATTGCCTGTATTTCTGAGGGGTTGGTTGTAATAAATCCATTTTCATTCATGATTTTGTCTATTTGGGTGCTCTCTCTTTTCTTTTTGAGAAGCCTGGCTAGAGGTTTGTCCATTTTGTTTATTTTTTCAAAAAACCAACTCTAGATTTCATTGATCTGTTCAACTCTTTCTTTGGTTTCTATATTGTTTATTTCTGCCCTGATTTTTATTATTTCTCTTCTACTGGGTTTGGGGTGCGCCTGTTGCTCTCCCTCTAGTTCCTTTAGGTGCGCTGTTAGATTTTGCACTTGCGCTTTCTCTAATTTCTTGAAATAGGCGTGGAGTGCAATGTACTTTCCTCTTAGGACTGCTTTGCCTCATTCCATAGAGTTGGGATTGTTGTATTTTCATTTTCATTTGTTTCCACATATTTTTTAATTTCTTCTCTAGTTGCCTGATTGACCTATTCGTTCTTTAGCAGGGTGTTCTTTTAACCTCCATGGTTTTGGAGGTTTTCCAGGCTTCTTCCTGTGATTGATTTCAAGTTTCATCACATTGTGATCTGAAACTGTGCATGGTATGATCTCAATTCCTTTACATTTATTGAGGGCTGCTTTATGTCCCAGTATGTGATCTATCTTGGAGAATGTGCCATGTGCACTTGAGAAGAAAGTGAATTCCATGGCCTCAGGATGTAGAGTTCTAAATATGTCTGTCAGATACATCTGGTCCAATGTTTCTTTAGTGATTTTCTGTCTAGTTGATCTATCCATTGCTGTAAGATATGAACAGATACTTCTCCAAAGAGGACATTCAAATGGCCAGCAGACACATGAAACAATGCTCAGCATCTCTCCTCATCAGGGAATACAAATCAAAACCACACTGAGATACCCCCTCACGCCAGTCAGAGTGGCTAAAATGAGCAAATCAGAGGACTCGACATGCTGGCGAGGATGTGGAGAAACAGGCACCCTCCTACACTGTTGGTGGAAACATAAACTGGTGCAGCCCCTCTGGAAAACAGTGTGGAGATTCCTAAAATATTAACAGTAGAACTCCCCTATGACCCATCAATAGCACTGCTAGGAATTTACCCAAGGGACCCAGGAGTGCTGATACATAGGGGCACGTGTACCCCAGTGTTCATAGCAGCACTCTCAAGAATAGCCAAAACATGGAAAGAGCCTAAGTGTCCATCAACGGACGAATGGATCATGAAGATGTGGTTTATCTAACCACCTCACGCCAGTCAGAGTGGCTAAAATGAGCCAATCAGAGAACTCTAGATGCTGGCGAGGATGTGGAGAAACGGGCACCCTCCTACACTGTTGGTGGGAATGTAAACTGGTACAGCCCCTCTGGAAAACAGTGTGGAGGTTCCTAAGGAAACTAACAATAGAACTCCCCTATGACCCAGCAATAGCACTGCTAGGAATTTACCCAAGGGATACAGAAATGTTGATGCATAGGAGCACATGTACCCCAATGTTCATAGCAGCACTCTCCACAATAGCTAAAACCTGGAAAGAGCCTAAGTGTCCATCAACAGATGAATGGATCAAGAAGATGTGGTTTATCTATACCATGGAATACTACATGGCAATGAGAAACAATGAAATCTGGCCACGTGTAGCAACATGGATGGACCTTGAGGGTGTTCTGCTGAGTGAAATAAGTCAGGCAGAGAAGGACAAATATCATATGTGTGCACGTATAGGAGGATTAGGAGGAACTTAACAGAGGACCAAGGGGGAGAAGAAGGGCGGAAATGGTGGGGGAAAGGGAGAGAGGCAAACCATGAGAGACTCTTGAATGCTGACAAAAACTGAGGACTGATGGATGTGGGGGGAGGAGGGATGGGCATGGAGGAGGACACTTGTGGGGATGAGCACTGGGTGTTATGTGGAAACTAATTTGACAATAAACTATTTGTAAAAAAAAAAAAAAAGAAAAGATATAAAATTAAAAAAATAAATAAATCGTGAATTTAGTAAAAAAAAAGAAAAGAAGATGTGGTTTATCTATACGATGGAATACTACATGGCAATGAGAAAGAATGAAATCTGGCCATGTGTAGCAACATGGATGGACCTTGAGGGTGTTATGCTGAGCAAAATATGTCAGGCAGAGAAGGACAGATACCATATGTGTGCATGTATAGGAGGACTAGGAGGAACTTAACAGAGGACCGTGGGGGAGAAGAAGGGGACAATAGTGGGGGAGAGGGAGGGAGGCAAACCATGAGAGACTGTTGAATGCTAAGAACAAACTGAGGGCTAATGGGGGTGGGGAGGCGGGGAAGGGGAGTGATGGGCATGGAGGAGGGCACTTGTGGGGATGAGCACTGGGTGTTATATGGAAACCAGCTTGACTGTAAACTATTTTTAAAGTTTAAAAAAATAAATAAAATAAAATTTAAAGAAAAGAAAGAGGGGCACATACTTACTGTTCTAGGTATTTACTAAAGAGTCTAGTTTGTCTCTCAAACTGAATCAGTGGTATTTTTCCCCAGAGCAGTGACTACCTTATCTGTTTTTTACATTCTCTAGCATTTAGTAAGAATGCCTTGCACATAACAAGTTTCCCTTACTGTTGGGTAAATTTGTCTATACCAGTGTTTTTCAAAGTGTGGTCTGGAAGTCCTAGAGGTCCCCAGGAATATTTCAGAGAGTCTACAAGGTAAACCTTTTCAACATTACTGATAAGACATTTGCGTTGTTTGCATTTTTCATTGCCATGTCATTTGCGCTGATGGTGCACAAGAATAGGTAAATAAAACCTCTGATGTCTTACCAGGAATCAAGGTGGTAGTAGTAGTCATATTCTCCACCATTAATGTACTTCTATTTTAAAAAATTACCAGTTTCACTTAAGAATGTCTTTAATGAAGCAATAGAAGTTTTCAATCTTATTCAGTCTTTTTAACATCCTGTGGGATGAAATGGGACGTATACATAAAACACTCTTGCTGCATGACAGTGGTCATTTGTTGTCTTGAAGAAAAGCACAGATATAGTTGAGTTGTTAGCTGACCTGACTACAGAAGCAAACTGGCTAATATTCAGACTTGGGCATTTGGGAGACATCTTTTGGAAAACCTGTTTAAGTAAAATAATGGACATTATTTTTGGCCAGTGGTCAAATTCAAGTTTTCCAGCAAGAATTAGAATTTTGGAAAATTTGAACCCACCAACCTGAGTTTGACAGCTTCTTAGTACTTAAAAACTGTTTTTTATAAGATCAGATATAAAAGAAAGACTTTTTATTATATAAGACTTTTTGGATGATATGTGTACATCATTAAACCAGTGTTTTCTGAATTACCAATGCATGATGTTACCAAATCATGCATATGTAAAAGACACATTCAAAGTACATGGTAGACCAATGGATTTTAATGCTATAGATTATGAAAGATGTTCATCATGGTATTATGATTTTATATTCCACATTGTAGTTAACTTTTAAGAAATGACCACTTGGTGGGGCGCCTGGGTGGCGCATCAGTTGAGTATCCAACTTCAGCTCAGGTCATGATCTTATAGCTTGTGGGTTCGAGCCCCACATTGGGCTATGTGCTGACAGCTCAGAGCCTAGAGCCTGCTTCGGGTTCTGTCTCCCTCTCTCTCTGCCCCTTCCCTGCTCCCAGTCTCTCTCTCTCTCTCAAAATAAATAAACAATAATAAGTTTAAAAAAGAAATGAGCACTTGTCAAGTTTTGATATAGTATCAAAAAAGTATATCCAGTTTTTTTAAAAGACAGTAGCCACATAAGCCAGATTTTTTTTTCATGTGCTTCTATCAAAACAACATATTGCAACAGATTGGATGTGGGAATAGAGGGAAGAGTCGGAGCTGTATTTTCATAAAGGCAGAACAATTCAGAAATTTGCAAAAACATGTAACAGTGCTACTGGTCTCACTAAGTTTTTGTTGTTTTAAATATAATTATTTTCATATTAAGATTTTATGTTAACATATTGGGTATATAATTATTAGTCCTCCCCCCCCCTTTTTTTTAAAGAGAGAGCAAGCTGGGGAGAGGGCTAGAGGGAGGGAGAGAGAGAGAGAAAAAATTCTAAGCAAGTTCCATCTTAGCACAGAGCCTGTTGCAGGGCTTGAGCCCATATTGCTGGGATCATGACCTGAGCTGAAATCAGGATTTGGATGCTCAACTGACTAAGCCATCTAGGCATCCCTGTAATTATTAGTTTAAAATGGATTAATAAATACATTTTTAATTTACAGCATTATTTTCTAATATAGTAAACATTGTTAGATATAACCTACATAAATAAAGCTTTGGGGGATACATAATGATTTTTAAGAATGTCACTGGGTCTAGGGGTGCCTCCATGGCTCAGTCAGTTGAGCGTCCAACTTCAGCTCAGGTCATGATCTCCCATCTTAAGTGGGTTTGAGCCCCGCTTTGGGCTCTTTGCTGACAGCTTCAGATTCTGTCTCCATCTCTCTCTGCCCCTCCCCCACTCATACTCTCTCTCTCTCTCTCTCTCTCTCTCTCTCTCTAATATAAATAAGCATTTAAAAAAAAAAAAAAGAAGAATGTAAATGGATCCCTAGGGCACCTGGATGGCTCAGTTAAGCTTCTGACTTTGGCTCAGGTCATGATCTCACTGTTTGTGGGTTTGAGCCCTGTGTTGAGCCTATTTCAGATTCTGTCTCCATCTCTCTCTGCCCCTCCCCCACTTGCACTCTGTGTGTATGTGTCTTTCTGTCTCAAAAATAAACATTAAAAAAAAAAGAATGTAAATGTGTCCAGAGCCCAAAAAGTTTGAGAACTGCTGGTCTGTAGCATTATGAATAGATTTAAGTCCTACCTTATATATTGGACAGTATCTTCTGTCTCACAAACTTAATGAAATACACACTATATGAAAAGTATTTTGGGTATCATTGAATATTTTAATAAGGCCTTTTTATATTTCATGGAATTAGAGACTAGACCACAAACTGATTTGCATTCATACTTGCTTTTAGTAGTATAACTTACCCTATTTTAATTCCCTAAATTATAAAGGTTTACTGCAGGTTTTTTTGTTTTGTTTTGTTTTGTTTTTAAGTTTTCTGGCCTTGGTGTGCCTGGGTGGCTCAGTCTATTAAGCATCTGACTCTTGTTCTCGGATCAGGTCTTGATCTGGGGGTCGTGAGTTCAAGCCCTGTGTTGGGCTCTGTGCTGGGTGTGATGTCTACTTTAAAAAAAAAAATGAAGTTTTTTTTTAAATAAAGTTTTCTGGCCTTGAACCTTTCCTTAACCCCTTAAAAATTACTAATGCATGAGCTAGATATGACAACACTATCTTAGTTATTTTAATCTTAAAATTATTTCAGAGAAAATCACAGAACCTCTTATGTCCTTGACAGTAAGATTCAGTTCTGTAAATAAAACACACACACACATTTTAGTTGTTTGGTTTGGTTTTGATAATTCTGTGCAGTGAAGAATCAGGGGTAGCAGGATTCAGGTCTCTGAGTGTTAGAACATACAGTCTTAGATATCGATTGTGTTCCTAACGTGTATTTTATTCTAGTGGGCACTGTTGATGTAAGTGTGCTGTGTGTTATGTGTAACACTTTTAAAGCCGTTACTGGTTTAAACGGGAAGAGGAGTAAGGAGGAGAGAAGGACACCTGTTCTCTGTGAATAATGGAATAATTGGTTTAGTTATTTACTCTGAAGTTTTTTAATTTTTAAAGTGAGGGAAACTAGATAAGATCCTTTAAGATCCTTTACAGGTATAAAATTCTCCCTTTAACTTGTAGCCACACAGGTTTTTTACAGTCACATATGACCGGAGCAAAAAAAGTTTATACTAACCAAAATTGACTTTCTATTACTGATTAACCATATTAAGTTTTGAAAGAGATTTATATTTTATAGAAAATGTTATAAAATTAAGGAATGCATTTTTTAAACATTATTTGACTTTTAGAACAGTAAAGCCAGAATGTAAAATTTTAATTCTCCTAGTAAGTATACAGATTTAAACTTTTTCATTATATCAGAGAAACCCTTTAGACAAAAGCTGACTTAGAAGCCCATTATGTACAACAGGAAAAGTAGAGCTGCTGTAGTTGCGTTAATAATCAAGTGTGGCTTTTTGTGATATTTTTTTCAGTTGTAACTGGTAGCCTTATCATAATACTATTTATGAGGCAATTTATTATTGCTCCCGGGATCTGTGAGTAATTTGTTCTTAAATAAGAATTTTAAATTGACTCCAGTTTTAAAAGCCAGATACATTTTTTATTATATTAATATCATATTTATTATGTGTTTGGTAGGTTGTGATTATTTTTTAAAATACTATAATCATGGCTATAAGTGCTATAAACATGAACAGTCTTTTGAATACTTGCCTCTTATGATTTGGTGCTATTTACAGCTGTTTCTTTTCTTGTCTCGTTTCGTTTTGTTTTGTTTTAGGAGTCTAGCATGGCTCAGGAATCTCCCAAAAATTCAGCAGCAGAAATTCCAGTGACTAGTAATGGAGAAGTTGATGACTCTCATGAACATGGTTTTAATAGGGTAAGAATACTTTCCTTTCTTTTGATACAGAGAACCATGATAAGCCCTTAAATGTTCAGGTGAAAGTAGCAGACTTTAATATAGGAATATTTTCTTAGTTTGGCTGAAGTGTTAGGAATCTAATGTTACCACGTAGGGATGACTTAGGTGGGTTATGTTGGTGATTTGTCAAGATTAAGCTCCTAGCCAGTAAGCATTTGGCTTTGATGCTAGCATCAGTAATTATGTTACATGACCAGAACAAACTATATCTGATGATTTTGGCAGAGGACTTTATGAAACTATTTAATATGATTTGTGATAAGAAAAAATATTAACTGTAGATTGTCCTTTCAAAAATTGAATATTCAAAAAAGAATATCCTTTTCTGTGTGTCCTTCATACATATTTCCTAAGTAGGCTTCTCCTGACTTTGCCATTTACTTTCTAAAGTGACATACTTGACCTGGTGGAAAACAAAAGTTGCAATGCCTTCAATTTTGAGCTGCTTCTCATTTGAAATTAAAATTTAATGCATTTTAAATTCAAACACCATGGGTTTGAAGATAATTTGGGTGCACATTTTAGCTATGTCATTTCTAGCAGTGTAACCTTGGGCAGGTGTTTAATTTCTTCTGCTTTTTGTTTTATGATCTCTGTAAATGAGAATCTTATTTCATGGGGATATTGATATTAAGTGAGATAAGTAATATGCCTAGGGTAGTCCTAGAAATGGTAATAATGGTTATTATTTCTGGAGATACTTACATTAAATATCCTTTTTTATGACATTTGATACATTTGTACAACTTTTAAAATATAAGTTCATATTTTTGAAAAAGGAATAATTGAAAGAAACAACTTATTTTATAGTGTTTATAATTTAATTTTTAAATAAATTTATTTAATGTTTATTTATTTTTGAGAGAGAGAGACCAAGTGTGAGCCGGGGAGGGACAGAGAAAGAGGGAGACACAGAATCCGAAGCAGGCCCCAGGCTCTGACCTGTCAGCACCAAACCCAACGCAGGGCTCGAACCCACGAGTTGCAAGATCATGACCTGAGCTGAAATCAGACACTCAACCTACTGAGCCACCCAGGCACCCCAAATTAAATTATAGTTTAAATAGAACTCTTTTTCTTATGCTGAAGAATGAAATCCTTTATTTTAACATAATTTGACGTTTTGGGTCAGATAAATTCCTTGTTGTAGAGGATTGGCCTCTGCATGCATCCCTGGCCTCTTCCTCCTCTTGTGACAAGCAAAAATGTCTCCAGACATTGCCAAATGACCCCTGGTTTGAGGAGAAACTTACCTCTGGTTGAGAACCACTGTTTAAGATGGTTTTAATTGATTTTACTAAATTCTACTGAATTTCACTTATTTTTGCCTTCACAGTTTTTTAGAAGGAATGAATGTGTCTTCAAACTTGAGGGTTATTTTAATTGTGAGTACTTCAATTTGGTATCTAAGCACCTGTGGCCTTAATATAGAGGCACGCACAGAATAAAGAGACTCTTAAATTCTGGGCACACAAAGGAAATTTTCACTTAAGGTTTTAGTCTTTCTTGTGGTTGAAAATACTAAGACTGACCTGCATAATAAGCTAATTCAGGTTATCATCATTAGACTCTTGGCAATTGCTTTATAAACTTCTGTTAATTCAAATAGCTCATTATACCAAGATTTTAGTTAATGATTGCTTCATTTTATTTTTGGTGTGACAGTCCTTTTGCAAACTTATTCTGTAAATAGTTATTGAGTATCTGCTGTGTACCACACACTGGATATAGTAGTGAGTATAAATAACAACAATACTGCTATGAGGAAGTTGATATTCTAATAGACAGTGTAATGACTTTTGTCCAAGAAAAATGACATACATACAAATGCTGCATTGTTTTGGATATTCACCTGCCACCATAAGTCTGTTTCTTTTTCTTTTTTGTTGGTTTTGTTTTGTTTTGAGCCACCACTGTGCATAGTAAAACACAAATGTTAAGTGTACAGCTCAATGGAAGTACCACCCATATCAAGATGTAAAACATTTCCAGGACTTTAACTGGCTCCCTCTTGCCTGCTTCGAGGCAGTACATTGCCCTCCCTCTTAGGGTTATCATCATAGATTGCTTTGGACTATTCCTGAACTGCAAATAAGTGGAATCATACAGTATGTACTCTTTTTTTGGCTGGCTTCACTCAACGTGATTTCTGTGAAATGTATTCAATACAAAAAAAAAAAGGAAATTCATTCAGTATTGTTGCTTGTGGCAGTATTTCATTCTTTTTCACGGTAATGTGGTTTTTCATTCTATTAATATGTCACAATTTATATATCCATTCTTCAGTTGATGGATACCTAGGTTTCCATTCTGTGGCCATTGTGAATAAAGCTGTCATGACCATTCTGGTACAGGTCTTTTGGTATACGTAATCACCTATTTCTATTGGGTATATACCCTTGTGTGGAATTGCCAGATACATGGTGTTTGGCTTTGGTAGATATTGTCAACTAATTTTCCAAAGTGGTTGGACAAATCTTCCAGCAGTGGATAAGAATTCTAATTGTTACACAGCCTTACCAATTCTTAGTATTGTCATGCCTTTTAATTTTAGCAATTCTGATGGAAGCATAATATTCATCCCTCTAATGACTAATGATATTAAGCATATTTTCGTATTCTTATTGACCACTTGGATATTATTATTTATGAAGTCCTTTTTCAAGTCTTTTGCCCATTTTTCTATTGGGTAGGTGCCTTTTTCTAAATTTTTATAGGAGTTCTTTATATATTCTGAATATAAGTCATTTGTTTGGATATGTATATTTCACATACTTCTTCTACTCAGTAACTTGCTTTTGTACTCTATTAATGGTATCTTTTGATGAACAAAAGTTGTTAATTTTAATGAAGTCCAATATCAGTGTTTTATTTTAGTGATTTTTATGACCCTTTTGAGAAATCTTTGCCTATTCCAGTATCATGAAGATACTGTTTTTTCTAAAAGTTTTTTTAAGTTTATTTAACTTGAGAGAGAGGATGTGAGTGGGGGAGGGGCAAAGAGAAAAGGAGAGAGAGAAACCCAAGCAGGCTCTGAGCTGTCAGCATAGAGCCCAAAGCAGGGCTCAAACTCCCAAACCGTGAGATCATGACCTGAGCTGAGATCAAGAGTCGGATGCTTAACAGACTGAGCCACCCAGGCAGTCCTGAAAGTTTTTTGTTTTGCTTCTCACCCTTAGCCCTGTGATTCATCTTGAATTAATTTTTGTGTGTGGTGTGATATAGGGGTCAAGGTTTTTTTTTTCCCCCTCATATGAATATCTTATTGCTATTCACTGTTTATTGAAAAGACTATCCTTTCTCAACTGGGAGCTTTTACTGTTAATCAGGTGGTCATATATGGTGTGGGCCTGTTTCTGGACTCTGTTTTATTTCTTGGTCTTTTTGTCTACCGTTATAATAATACCACACTATGTTACTTAATTACTATGGTAGTTACTACAATAAATAAGTCTGGAACAAATATTATCTTTAACCTTAATACCTAGTGGTTAATTCCTCTAGCTCTGTTCTTTTTCTGTGTTGCCTTATAATGAAACTTATTCATGACTCTTCATTTAACCTTTATTTGCCTTTGAATAGCACTGAAGAAAAGTTCTTACCTTTCAAATTTTAACTTTTAGAATAGAGTCTTACTAGAGTGATGTGATTTAAACTTTAAAATATCTCTATAAACTCTTTGCTTATGCAATCAAAACCAGTTAACTTGCTGCTTTGTAAGTTTATTCATTGGTTAATGTCAGATTCTTTTTGGACATTTTCCTGCCGGTGTTATTTCACTTCTTTTGGGTGGTAAGAGAAAAGATGTTCTTCTGGAGGTCTCCTTTTATTGGATGTGAACTTTACCGATGGAAAAGGCTCCTTAAGAAGCAGTAACCTGGGGTGCCTGGGTGGCTCAGTCAGTTGAGTGTCCAACTCTTGATTTCAGCTCAGGTCATGAATCCCAGTGTGGGAGATCAAGCTCTGCTTTGGCATCAACAGTGAGTGTGGAGCTTGCTTGAGATTCTCTCTCTGTCTCTCCCTCTCCCCCCGCTCACATGTAGTCTTTCTCTCTGTGAAAATAAAAAATAAAGATAGGGGCATCTGAATGGCTCAGTTGGTTACTCATCTGACTTCAGCTCAGGTCATGATCTGAACCCCACATCGGGCTCTCTGCTGTCAACGCAGAGTCCGCTTCAGATCCTCTGCCTCTCTCTGCCTCCCCTGATCTATCTTTTCCTCTCTCAAAAATAAATAAATATTTTAAAAATAAATATATAATTTAAAAAGAACAATAATCTACTTCAAGTAGTATACCCTACTTCACGTCCCTGAAGAAATTCAATATTATAAAATTTGTTTGTACCTGCTCTTATTAAAAATATTTACATCACAAGAGTCTCTTATTTAATATCCTTGAATTAAAATAAAATTGGCTGTGTGATCCCTTTCACCATGAGTGAAAATAATATTTCAAAATCATCTTTAGACCATTTTTAATAAATTATACTCAAAATCTTTTAGGCATATATTTACTTCCGTTTTGGCATATTTCTTTATTTTCCTGAGCAATAAAAGGAAAATTGCATTTAGCCTGAAATTCATGTTTATATTTTAATATTGATAAAAATTCATATGGAAAATAAGTGTCCAAATGTTTAGCATTAGGCTGAATTTTATAGACTAGTAAAGAGGTCTCATGTTAACTGGATCATAACCAGAGTTTCTTAAAGTATTTTATTTATATACATCTTCCTTTTATACCTGTTTGTTGTTTAAAATCATACAATGATTTTTATTTAAAACTTGCTGCATAATCCACTCTAAAAAATACAGTCTTGTATAAAATTAAGACAGGAGTTTAAAGTTGTTGTATCCTGGCTAACCAGTTGGTGTCACTGTAGCACCGGCAGTGAAATCGTAAATGTTTGTCCTGGTTTTGGTGTCTCATTGCAGAGGTTTCATTTTTCATTTGGTTTCCCCTGTTAGTCTGTCGTACAAGAGCCCTTGGTTAGACTCTTAACATTCACATTTTAATAGAGATTGTAATGAAAGAACTGGTCCTAGAAATCCCCTGGTAGCAACTTGACATATGTTAAGATTTTGAAGTTTATTACTCTTTTTCTTAAGATGAGGAGCAACAGTGATTTAGAGAGGATAGAAGAATAATCTTAGTATCATCACAGTATTTACAGCAAAAATACTTTTTTCTAAATAAAAAGTTGTTTTTTAAAGATTAGTAAAATTTAATCTCTGAAGAATACAAATTATTCTTTGACTTGTAAACTGCATGTTATTTATAATTCTGTTAAAGTGCTGGTCAAAATATTAAATTCATGCAATTCATGCCAGGAATTAAAGAGAAGCAGCAAATATCGGTTCCATGTAGTTGAAACTTCCTGTTAATTAAGTTACACTTGGCAGATTTAGGGAAATTAACTTAGTAGATATGTCTAAAACAAATTTTTTCTGTGGTAGGCCCCAGACTAAAATCCGTAATTTTGGTTTTTCTACCTATGGACCTTTTCCTCTAGAAAAAATGTACATATATACAAAACTACCAAATTTTGCATTCGGTTTTGGGGAGTTTAGGACTCCCTGAAGCCTGCCTATGGATCCTTAGTTTCCTGGTTCTTAAAAACCCCTAGTCTATAAGCTTTCAGTTAAATCACAGGATTTCAGTTTAGTAGGAGTACTTTAGAGATCCCCGAGTTCCACTACTTTATTTTACAGTTGAGGAAAAGGGCCCTTGAGGTTGTGATGGAATTACCCATATTAACTGGCTGTACCAAAGGCTTATGTGACTGTAAGTAAAGTGAGGGCAAAAATGTTCCTATTCATTACCTCATCTACAGTGCTGCCACATAATAATCAAGGCTTTCATTTAAATGTTTGGTGAATGAGTAAATGAATAAACACATGTTAAAGCCAGAACTAGAAACGTCTTTCTAGACTTCTGTGGAACAACAGGAAGATGTACTGCTTTTGGACTTGATATATCCATCTTGTGTCCTTAATTTCCCAGCATGCGCCATCATGGTTGTCGTCGTTGTTGTTGAAATTTTGTGTATGTGGTCTTTATTATTGTTGTTTTGGTCTTTAATGCATTTATTGAACTAAGTAGTTTCTCCATTCCTCTGTACATACAGGTCTGGATAATAAACTCTAGCAGTCTGGAAATTTGAAAAGGAATATAAGAATAGGAATTGTCAGAACACTTGTTTTGGACAGATTTCCTCCCCTCCCTTCAATGTTGTAACTGTCCATTTGCTTATCTGCTTTTCCTAAGAGATTGAAATCACCTTTAAGGCAGAAACCTGTGTGTACACAGCACGGTTTATGATTCACAATAGTTGCTCAATAAAGGAAGTAATTCCAGTATAAAGACTTAAAATTTAACATGTTTCTACTTCAGCCATCCTACACTAGAACTTGAGTAGCATGTGATGACCATTTGTCTCCGTACTGTATACTATTCAGTATAACATTTCTGCATTACTCACATCTGAAAAATTCAAGAGCTCTGTCAGTGACAACATTGATTAGATGGAGACATTCTCAAAAAGACAGCTTTTACCAAATGTATATTTTGGACCCTTTTAGAAGTGTGGCAAATATTTTTCAAGGATTGTTTAACCCATTCAAATCTAGATTCATTATTAAAAAAATTTTTAATGTTTTTTATTATTTATTTTTTGAGAGAGAGAGCATGAGCAGAGGAGAGGCAGAGAGAGAGGGAGATACAGAATCTGAAGCAGGCTCCAAACTCTGAGCTGTCAGCACAGAGCCCGATGTGCGGCTCAAACCCACAAACTGCAAGATCATGACCTAAACTGAAATTGGATACTTTACCAACTGAGCCACCAGTAGCCCCAGATTCATTTTAATATTTATTTCAAAATATTAAAGTAACGAATATAATTCTTAGTACTGTTGCCACAAATTAAGTTTTAAAATATGTGTGTTTATTATAAAGAAATCTATTAAATTAACTCTGGATTGGGATTTCTATTGAAAGATACGAATAAATATAATTTTTGATGAGAGACTGAAGCCTTATCTATCTTAATTATAACATATTATGCCTATAAGATAGATTCTGCCTCTATTTATAAGCAAATGCTATCATTAGTTTTTTTTAATATAGTAGGAATTGTTCTGATTGTAGATATGTACACACATTTCCACAGTGATAAGTCTTTGAACGAATTCAACATTCCCTTGATACAAATTGGTATGTGATTTCATTCTTATCAAACTTCAGTACTACTTAAAATCTAGACTAAGGGGAGTTGGGGATGGGGGTGAGACCAAGAGGGTAGGCAGTAAACCATCAAAAGATAGCGATTCTGTAAGTTCTTGTTAAATGTTTGTGGAATGAATGAGAGAGGATGAGGGAGAGAGAGGAGACTGCGATCGTGTGTGTGTGTGTGTGTGTGTGTGTGTGTGTGTGTGTGTAAAATGGAGAAAATAGATGAGTCAGATTTGCTAACTTGATCAAGTGGAATAACCAATACAGGAGGTTATGACCACAAAGTGAGTTATTAGACTTAAAATTCCAGAAGTCTTGCTTCCTGAGTGATGGCAAGTTCCCAAAAGTGGCCATGGGAGTTCTGGTGGCTTAAATAGAATGGGTTATGAAGGATAAAAGTCATTAGAAATATAGAGGTTACTAAAATCTGAGAAAGAAGTGTAGGTTGGATTGTACTATGTTAGTCTAGTATATCTTTTATTTGCCCTCACACTTTTTTTGGCCCTTTGTCCAGCTACAAAGGACCAAACTTATATTAAACTACCAACTTTAGGCTTCCTACAAGTATACTAAAAGAAAAAATCATACACCTTGACACATTATTTTTTTTTTTTTAATGTTTTATTTATTTCTAGGAGAGAGAGAGAGAAAGCGTGAACAGGGGAGGGTCAGAGAGAGAGGGAATCACAGACTGAAACAGGCTCCAGGCTCTGAGCTGGCAGTCAGCACAGAGGCCGACGCGGGGCTCGAACCCACGAACCGCGAGATCATGACCTAAGCGAAAGTCAGATGCCTAACCGACTAAGCCACCCAGGCGCCCCCACCTTGACACATTATTAATACTACAACCAGCCCATCATTCTGTATCAACATAGGTAGGCAAGCTCATATAATAGATTTTATTTCATTTTAAGTATTAGATACTTTGTATTAGAAAAATAAGCAACAGGCTACATACCATGACATTATACATAGTTTGTTTTTTTGTTTGTTTTTGATGAGCTATGAAAACTCACCTTGGACCCTATATTTCAGTTTGGAAAGAATTGAAGACTGAACACAGAATCATTTCATTTTCTGAAAGTGTGCCCAGGGGCATGCAAAAGGTTGACAACACTGAGAATAATAGTAAGAATTAGGGATAGAGCAGAAAGCCCTCAATATTAATATTTGGGATTAACTAGAAAGAAGACAGATGACAATGTTAAGGTAGAGAAGAGGGCAGTGAAGTAGTGTGGCCCACAGGGAAATGCTGATGGGAGTCCGTATATTGCACAAGTATGGAAAAACTGTTCTCTGTAACAGAGTTCCTCAAAATGTAGACAAAGGATTACCTGCATCAGAATCATGAGGCTTTTTTGTTTGAAATTCTGGTGCCTAGGCTTCACACTCCAACTTAATGAGATCATGATGGACAGCTGAGAAGAATCTAAATTTGAATATGTTCTCACATGGTTCTTACCCAGACTAAAGTTTGAGAACTGGTAGTTTAGAAGTACCAGCAGAAGGCTGAGAAAATGCTGGCCCTACCTTTTACTCACTTGATAAGTAGGATGTTGGAAAATAATCAGCTTTGACTTGAAGTAATTGTGGATAGTCAGAGAGGCCACTATGAGGATGTTAAGGATGTTGCAATAGGTTTATAGTGGATATAGGGGATGTGGAGATCTGTTTGAATAATAGCTTTGCTTCTGCAGATACTCTGTAGGCAGCTGTTAAAACAACAAAGGGGATTTTAAATTACCAAAATTCATAGAACATTTAACAGAAACTTTTCAGTTTGTTTCCTTAAAAATTAGGTGAATGTTTTGGAAGGTTTTATACATTTTGAGGGATGAGATAAGATGCATAAATTGAGAAAATTGCTAGTAAGTGAATATATTAGTATTATATTTACTAGGTGCTAGGAATGAATACTAAAGTGGGACTAGATAGAGAAGCATCCTGGTCTTAGAGAATTTATAGTCTGCAGGAAGAGAGAGAATATAAAAATTAATTAGTTTACAAGTTAATTTTATTTTTTTTATATTTGAGAAAGAGAGCATGTGCACATGTGTGGTCATGCGAGATGGGGAGGGCAGAGAGAGGGAGAGAGAATCCCAAGCAGGCTCCACACTCCCAGGGCAGAGCCTGACATGGGCTTTATCCCACAGACCATGAGATCATGACCTGAGCTGAAATCAAGACTCAGATGTTCAACCAGTTGAGCCACCCTGGCACCCCTACAAATTAATTTTTTTTAATGTTTTTTAAAACTTATTTCTTAGAGAGAAAGAGACGCAGTGTGACCAGGGGAGGGTCAGAGAGAGAGGGAGATAAAGAATCTGAAACAGGCCCCAGGCTCTGAGCTAGCTGTCAGCACAGAGCCCAATGCAGGGCTCAAACCCAAGAACCGTGAGATCATGACCTGAGCCAAAGTCAGACACTTAACCGACTGAGCCACCCAGGCGCTCCTACAAATTAATTTTAATATTATGTGAAAAGTAATATACGAGGCCAAGTGTAGCATGGTCTGAGAACTGGTAAGAAGAGTATGGAAAGATGACCTGAGGAATTGGTAAGCAAGCTGAATCTGAAGGATGAGCTGTTCAAATGAAAGGTGAAGGATGTTCCCATCAGAGGCAACTTTATTGAGCTGAAAAGGGTGTGAAACTACAGAATTAAAAATTCGCTGTTGTTGCAGTGGAGAATATGGGGCCAGATGTGTGAGAAATGAGGCTACAGAGGTTAAGTAGGGACCAGATCCTGCAACACTTTAAAATAATGTTGAGGAGTTTGGGATTTTACCTAAAAGGCACATTTTTAAAATTTGTGTTTAATGTTACTTTTATTTTTGAGAGAGAGACAGAATGTGAGCGGGGGAGGGGCAGAGAGGGAGACAAAGAATCTGAAGCAGGCTCCTGGCGCTGACCTGTAATCACAGAACCTGACTCAGGGCTCGAACTCACCATGAGATCATGACCTGAGCCGAAGTTGGACACTTAACTGACTGAGCCACCCAGGTGCCCACAGATTCACATTTTAGACAACTGTCTCTGTCTGCAGTTTGAAGACTGAATTTCAGGGGTGCCTAGACTAGAGACACAGGAGATGGATCGGTTTGGTCGCCGAGGGAAGTAGAGAAGTTAGACGTAAGACTTTCTCTTGTGGAGAACCTAGAACCAGTAAGGAAGACCAAACCATTTTTAAAGAAGTAGATGGGAGGAAAATTGGGAGACTGTAGTGTAAGAAAACTAAGGGAGAAGAGAGTTCATATAATTTATAGACTACTTGGAGAATCCTTACAGATTGTTGGCTGTTAGAGTACACACTTTGAGAATCACTCCTTTACTCAAGATTTCTCCTTCTTGCCATAAGCAAAAGAGGAAGATTAATTAGTAAATCTCTAGTTCTGCTTATCTGTTATAGTGTTGTACATCTTAGTAAAAATGTGTGTTTTAAAGCAAATTTGCTAAACATTATGTGTTCTTTATATATTGGTTTTGCACTAGTTCAAAAGTAGATCTCATCATACTAAATTATAGAGTTAAGTTTTTAACCTCATTCCTGTTCTTATCTCTGTGAAAATATGCAAAATAAAGGCAAGTTAGTTTGATTGAAAATTAGCATCCCTTAACAGCTTTATGGAAGCTGTTACTACAGATACTGTTTTGTATCCTCAGAAGGACTTAAAATATACATGAAACTTTTTGCCAAAAGCATTATATTTTGTTTTAGCTTAATTGTTTGGAAATTTATTTTTAAGAAGTATTAAATGCTGAGTATTATCCTAGTGAAAGTTAGGTTAATTCCATTTTATTGTGTAATTGTTAAGCATGGCTTTGCTAAGTCCTAAACTTTGAATTGAATGTCAGTGACATAAAAATGCAAATTAGGGATTTTATGTTGTTGGTTATAGTGGGCTCATTGTCTCTGAAATACTTTCTGGAAACCATAGGGGTAAATGCAGAAGCAGACATTTGAATAGTTACTAAGCTATGTAAGACACATTAAAAAAGAATTAAAGATCATGTAAAGGCACATTTTAAGTTTTTGTGAATTATGAGGCTAAATTATATTACCTAGAGAATGTGTATTTTACAAAAAATAAAAACAAGTCAAAAGCATGTAAAATACTGAGTGTTATCTTACAAGTCATACATTCTTCTCACATAATTATTTTGTGTTGCATTCAGCTGCTAGACAACTATCAAAATGATAATTCTGTTCAGAATCTGAATGGAGCCATTTGTACCACTTTTGATTAGGCTCCTTTTTGTCAGTGACAGTTTTGGCATAGGAAGACCTTAGTGCTTTTCAGATTTTACAGCTGTTTTACATAAAGGTTGTTTTTCTGGAAGAATTTTTGTTTGTTGAGTAAAGGACCCCTGGGAGACCTTTGGGAGGGGTCTGAGTGAGATGTAAAAGCATCAGGAGACTAGTTGTTGTTTCTTCTAGAGGCCATGCATGACAAGATGGAAGACATCCCTGTACCTTCTTGAAGATTTAGGTAATCTGAGATATCCATCATGTTTACTGTTTAACCTCTTACCAACTACTAGTACTGCTGCATCTCTCTACTGGGAATTTACACAATACTTTGGGACAGGACATATGATTAAAATGAGTAATGTTCTTTCAGATAAGTTCCAAGAATATAGCAAAAATTGTCCTGTACCTACTGTATGCCATTTTTATTTTGTTTGCATCATTTTTTTATTCCTCATATTTTGAGTGATGTTTTTGATACTTACTTTTTTAGGGAGAGCTAAAAGACTTCAAGCAAGGCAACATTCAAGGAAACCATTCCAAAGATAGTTGAGCTTAATGACCAGACTTGCAAAGTTTAAAAAATGTCTTGGTAGATTGGCAGTATTTATTTTGTAAGTGATAGATTTGTCTTTCAAAGAGAAAAGATAGTCTGGTTTTAATGTAAATATTAATAAAAGGATCATTAATATTTAAGAATATTAGAAACCACTTGGGGGCACCTGGGTGGTTCACTTGGTTAAGTGTCCAACTTCAGCGTCAGGTCATGATCTTGTGGTTTGTGACTTCAAGCCTGCATTGGCTTGTGCTGACAGTGCAGAGCCTACCGGGGGTTCTCCTCTCTCTGCCTCCCCCTCCCCCCCCCACATGCATGCTTTCTCTCAAAAATAAATAAATAAACTTAAAAAAAAAACTAGAAACTACTGATACAGTATATTAAAAAATAAACTGGAAAGAAAAATATTATTTATTCCATGAAATGAACAGACTCACATTTGGTTTAAAAATAGGAAGTAAATAAAACTGAATGTAATTATTTTTCTTTTTAATTCAAAGTGCTCTTTAAAACAGTATCCAGATGAAAAGAATGTTGTCCTGTGACAAGGTTTTAAGTGCAGTAGAAAAAAAGGGAAAAGGAATAAAAGAGCTCATTTGTTTCATGCTATTAGGAAATTACAAGTCAAGAATGTATTTGCATTAGTGTTTAAACTTCAGCACATTCTGAAATTGTGATTTTTTTAAAGGTATTTCTTTAAATCTTTTTGAAAACATAGGAGCTAAATGAACTCTGTTTCTAATAAATTGCTTGTAGCTATTTACATTTCTGTGCATTATAATTAATATTGTTTCTTGAAGCCTAGTCCTAACTATATTGCTAGTTAGTAACTAATTTAAACCTTTTTGTGTCCAATTTTTTTCATCCAAAAAATAATAGTAATAGTACCACTTAGGATTGTCAAGATTAAATGAGAGATGATACAGACAGTTCTTAGTTTCTGTAGTTTAATATGCATTAATTTCAGTTACCACAAGTTTTTTTCCCAAGTTTGTTTATTTATTTTCAGAGAAAGGGAGGAGAAGAGAGAGAGAGGGAGAAAGAGAATCCCAAGCAGGCTCCACACTGTCAGCACAGAGCCCAGCACGGGTCTCAAACCATGAACCATGAGATCATAACCTGAGCCGAAATCAAGAATTGGCTGCTTCACCTGAGCCACCAAGGTGCCCCTCAGTTATCACAGTTTAATTAAATGGTGCCAGTCTCCCAACAGCACATCTCAAATTTAAGTCACCATAGTATATTAATTGTAATTGTATAAAGGACAAACTTCACTTCTAGTACTGAAGTCCATAAATCACTGTGTGAATAACAGAAGTGAATCATGATTATTGACTAGTCATGTCACTTCTTTCAAAGTCTCCTGGTGATTGTGATCACTGCATATCTGTTACTCAGTTCATACAGACAACAAACCATGTGGTAGTATTACCATCTTGTCTCTGGGTCATATACTGTGTGACATTTTCCACAAGTGGATAATCCAGTGGGAATGGGTGAATAAAGACGGAAGTATAGCAAAGAAATGAAAAATGTTAACACTTGAAGAAGTGAAATTCAAATCAAGCCAAAATGGAGTTACGGAAGAAATAGCAGACCAGAGGGATGTTGACACTGCCACTGTTGGAGACTCTAGTTTTGATCCAGAAAAACTTAGTGAAGACTCACTGCACAATATAAGCAAGGAAAGAGCTTTAACATCGTGACAACAATATTTAAAGGCCATGGAATAGTCAGTGTTTTCCATTAATCACTTTGCACAGTTTCAGCATGCTTGATCATTTTTACAGTCCTGTGCTGCCATGGGAAGAGAGGACTGCCTATACGTTAAAGTGCTTAGAGCAATTCCTAGCACATAGGAAGTGTTCAAGAAATGTTTTTCACTGTAGTTATTAGCAATAGCATTAATTAGTTATAAAGATGATTGTAGTAAGGGAGAGGGATGGCTAACATTAACTGAGTGCCTAAAAATATGTATTGGGTGCTTTGTTTATATTAATTACCTCACCTGATTTTCATAGAACTCTGAGATAATTTTTATCTTCTTTTTACGGCTGAGCAAACAGGGACTAACAAAGTTTTTAAGCACTTGCCCAGGATCATATAGCCACCAAATAGGAAAGCTGGTATTCAGATGAAGTCTGCCTGAATTATCTTTCCAGGTCTTTCATGTTTCTAGTAATAGTTGGTTCTTAATGAGACTATGACAGTCTTTAAAAAGTGATTTAAGAGTCTTTGCTCTTGATAAACATCTTTAAAATGTGCTATACAAAATTCAAAAGATGATTCCATGAGGAATTCTAATTAGGGTGGAGAAAGCAAGGTTAAATCTTTGTGGCTTACTTGTATTTATTATTGTGTTGTTGTGCTGTTTTTTTTTTTTTTATGTTCATTATTTTTTGTTTGCCCCCATAATGGTTAGAAATAAGATTTTTAAAATTAAAAAATTGTTCTAGCTTTCCTTGGATGACAAATTATTGCAGTAGGAACCTTTTTAAATTTTTATTTATTTTTTAATTTACATCCAAGTTAGTTAGGAGTAGGTACCTTTTTTAAGGCCAATTCAAAGAGATGTTCATGGTAAAACTGATGTTAATTAGTTTTCTATTTTGGGGTAAACCTGTCACCTTCATTGGATTATCTAACAATTTCTTTTGGTCTTGCTAATGAATCTGGATGTTGAGCATGCATTGGTTTTACCACAATTTTTAAAATATTTTTTATTAAATATTCGATATAAAGGAATGTTGACACAAAAGTATAAGGTACAAGAATAACAACACAAGTGAAAGGCATCAAGATTAGAAAGGAAGAAATAAAACTATTTCTATTTGCAGACATCGTGGTCTTGTGTATAGAAAATCCTAAGGAATACACACACACACAAAAAAACTATTAAAACTAATAAGTTCAGCAAAGTTGTCAGATATAAGAGCATTATGCAAAAACTAATTTATTTTTAAGGAATGAATAAGAATAAATAATCCAAAAACAAAATTAAGAAAACAATTCTAATACTCAGGAATATATGCAAGACTTAATACACTGAAAGCTATAGAACATTGTTTAAAAAAGAAAAAAAGGTAAATATCTAAGTAAGTGGAAGGACATCTCATGTTTATGGATCAGAAGACTTAACTTGTGAAAGTGGCAGTGCTCCCCAAATTGATCATATTCAGCATAATCTCTATCAAATCCTGGTTTATTTTTTTTGTTTTTTGTTTTTTTGGATTCTTTTTTGTAGAATTTGGCAAACTGATCAAATGTAAATGCAAGAATAGCCAAAAGAGTCTTGAAAAGATGGACAGAGTTTTAAGACTCACTGATTTTAAAACTTACTACAAAGCTACAATAATGAAAACAGGATGGGACTGGCATAAGGAGACATAGGTCAGTGGAGCAGAACTGAGAGTACAGAAATGGACCCTTACATTCGTAGTCAGTTAAGTTTCAGCAAGGGTGCCAGGAGTTTCCAATGAGGAGAGGACAGTCTTCAACAAACAGTGCTGGGACAGCTGGATCTCCATAGGCAGAGAATGAAGCTGGATGCAGACCTCACGCAATGCTCAAGAATTAACTCAAGGGGCGCCTGCCTGGCTCAGTCAGTGGGGCATGCTACTCGTGATCTTGGGGTTGTGCATTTGGGCCCCATGTTGGGTGTCGAGATTGCTTAAACATAAAATCTTTAAAAAAAAAAAAAACCTCAAAGTTGATCAAAGATTTAAATATAAGAGCTGAAATTATAAAAGCACGAGCAACAAAAGAAAAAGTAGATAAACTGGACTTAATAAAAATGTAAAACTTTTATGCGTCAAAGAACACCATGAAGAAAGTAAAAAGACAGCCCACAGAATGGGAGAAAATATTTATAAATCATATATCTGTTGAGGGAATTGTGTCTTAAAATTCACATGGCTCACTCCTTCACACTTTTTTCAGGAATCTGCCCACATTTTCCTACCTCAGAGAGACCTTCCCTCAATCCAAAGTAGCACCCTTCCCCAGTCACTCTGAATTCGTCTCATCCTCCCTTTAAAAGAAACATACTGATTTACTTCTTGTTACTTACAGCACTTTTTACCTGGCACGCATTTGTTTACTGTCAGGCTCCTCCTCCTCCTTCCTCCCCCCCCCCCCCATAAGTCAGATTTGGTCAGAGACTGAAAGTTTCCTACATGACTCCATCTGTAGTGTCTAGAGCACCAGCTGTCATGTTGTTCAGTAAATGTTAGGACAATGGATAAGTAAATCCTTTATGTTCAGAGCTCATGCAGTACTTTCTCTTTTCCTATCTGATTTTCATGGACTTAGTCGCTCTTCTGAATTCCTATGATACCGGTTGTCTTTATTTTGGCAACAAGTTCAACTTTTACATTAACATTTGTATATCTTGTCTCTCCAATGAGGCAAAGCTGTACCTTAACCTTTTTCTTTGTCCAGAAAGGCTAACATATAGCAAGAGGAAGCAAATACTCATTAAATTAAATTTTAAAATAAATCTATTGCTGTAGCAGCTTCTTAATCAATATGGTGTTGAGTCACAATCCCTTTAGTTCATTCAACAAATTCATTTATTCATTCGACAAATATTTATTAAACATCTCCTACATCTCAGGCGCTATTTCAGGTGCTAAATATATAGCAATAAACAAACTAGGCAACATTCCTGCTCTCGTGAAACTTACAGTGTGTCGAAAAAGGAGGTAAAAAACACAAATGCACATGATATGTTACTGAGTGATAACTGCTATGAGGAAGATAAAATAGAGGAAGCAGAATAGGGAGTTCCAGCGTGAGGTTGTGAGAGTGGCTAAAGGGGGAAAACCTCTCTGGCTAAAGGAGCAAGCCCTGTGGATGTCAGGTAGAAAAAGCATTCAGGAAGAAAAAAATGGAAGTACAAGGCCTTGAAACAAAGATAGGTTATTGTTTTTGAAGGAACTGTGTGGCTGTAAGGCTGAGGCTGGTAGGAGATGAAGTCAAATCGTGTAATCCCTTGAGAACATTTAACAGTCTGGGTTTTACTTTAGGTGAGATGGGAGCTATTGGGAGAGTTTTTGTATAGGGGCTAATTTTTATTGGTATGTACACTTAGAGGCGTGTGTCTTGGATAGAAGCAGGGAGACCAGTTGAAGGCTCTTGGAATAATCCAGGTGAAATATGATTCTAGCTTAGACCAGAATGGTAGCAGTGGAGGTAGTGAGAATTGCTTTCATCCTGAATGTATTTTGAGAGTAGATCTCATAGAATCTGCTTAATGGTTTGGATATGGACTTGAAAGGGTCAAAGATAGCTCCTAAGATTTTGGCAGTAGAGATGCTGTTAACTGAAAGAGAAAATATAGATGGTGTTATTTTGTTATGTCTGTTGGGTGTTGGGGATATATTGTGGAATCAGTCAGTTTGAGACACATCAAGTTTGAAATACTATTTAATATCCAAGTTGAAATAACAAGTATGTGATCAGATATATTGGAGTTAAAGAGGGAGGCCCAGGTAAGACACCTAAATTTGGGAGTTGCCAATGTATAGATGGTTTTTAAAACCAGAAGAATCAATACAGTCACCCAAAAAGTGATTATTGGAGAAAAAGTCCTCTGACTGAACCCTGGGGCACTCCAGAATTTGGGAGTTGAGGAGATGAGGAGGAATCCACAAAGGAGACAGTAGAACATAACAGATTCTGTAAGAGGAAAATCAGGAGTATCGGAAGCTAGCTGTGGTGTTGAAAGTACAACAGGAGAGAACAGTTACCTGTGTCAAATTACCTGTTTGATAAATGGTAAATGATAAATTTGATCAATCAAATGCTCTTTGATAAGATGGGAATTGACTTCATTAGTTATAAATGCAGGGTCCATCACAACAGTCAAATAATTGCCTAGCCAAAATTAATGAGCTTCTCAATTGAAACCCTCTCAACACTTGCCAGTTATGAGAGATTGTATCTGTTAAATTTGACTTTGCCAATTAGAAAATTCAGAATGTTTGTTCTGAGTTTTCAAATTATAACTGTACATTATATGTGATATGGTACTGTAGTAAAGGATTCAAAGACATATTTATGTTTTAGTACATCATTTGTCATTATTATGGGAAACAAGTGGAATCCATTCTTAGACTGATTATGCAAATTGGGTAATTCCTCATATTTAAGCCAGAGGAAAGAAAGAAATTTTGGAAGTCTTTGTTTCTTGGCTTTCTCTCTCTCTTTTTAAACTGTAAGACTGAATGTGGAGTATTATATTTGTTACAGCTAAGTTCCAATTATAAGCTGACTTGCAGTTGGATTGACTAATATCAGTATTTAACATAAATCCAAATAGAAGATTTCTTTTACCCCACCCTGATTGAAATCCAAGAAGCCTTGCTTACCTAGCTAACCTTGAAATCGAAGAAAAATTAATATTGCAGGTGAATGATTTGTTTATATTCAACAGGCTCATGATTATGTATTAGACATCAGTCAGTTTTTACATAATAATCATGACTTTTTAGTCATCTTAATTCTGTCCTTTAAAATGATTTTTCTGATGTATCAGTAGCTTAGAAATTTGAAAATTGAATTTTAATAAATGCCTATTGCTTAATTCTAGAATAACAAATATTTTGTATTTGACATTCACTATAGCTCTTAATAGCCAAATCTTACTGAGTTTGCTGCTGGTTATGCATCATTTTAGAATGCCACAACAGCATAAGAGAATACTACATAGTAGAGAAAAAGATAACTTAAGATGCGATTAAAAGAGCACCATTATGCTGAACTGCTACATGGTGTGAGATTTTTTATGAAGATTTTCTCTTTTATTCAAATGTTGCCAAGGATTTGAAGCGTTCATTACCAGCTGGACTTGGTCTCTCAGAAACCCAAATTACATCTCATGGCTTTGACAGTACCAAAGAGGGGGTTATTGAAGCAGGAGCATTTCAAGGTAAGAGCCCACATATTTTTAAAGATGGCTGGGGTGGAGGATGGGAGAAGTGCATCAAAAGCTACCTTCATTAATAAAGCATAATAAAGTCCTTGAATTCTGTGATAAAACACTGATTTTATAAGCGTAATCTTTTTTCTCTTCAATTTAAACAATTTAGGAATTGTTCTAGTATTCTTTATATAAATAAACCAATACGCATAATTTCACTGATTATTAAAGAATTGGTTTTAAAATACTAAAATACTCAAAAATTATATCAAAAATGCAAATTTAAATTATCTTAGCTTTTAACTACAAAATTTATAGCAATAAGTCAATGTTTTATATAAATACATATTTTCTATTTCAAAGCAATTTGAAAAACAACTTTATTTTTCCTATTATACATTCCATATAAGAGGTCTCCAAGACCACCCTCAGATTCAGTAATTTGCTGAGAGTACTCACAGGACTCTGTATAGTCATGGCTATGATTATTACAGGGAAAATATACAAAGCAAAATTAACAAAGGCAGAGGATGCCTGAGGTAGAGTCTGGCAAAACCAGACATAATCTTGCAAGGGTCTTCTCTCACTGCAGTCACACAGGACATTAGTCAGCAGTCATTAATTATGCTCAATTCCCCTAGCAGATTGTGACAACATGTACAAAATGTTGCCGACCAGGGAAGCTCTCTCAGTGAGACTGAGTGCCCAGGCTTTTATTGGAGATTGCTTGCATAGGCCCCCACTGCCTAGCATGTACCAAGATTCCAGACTCCTAGAAGGAAAACAGGTGTTTAGCATAAACTACATTATTTGTATAAATGGTTTAGACATAGTGAGCCAGTCTTAACCATTCTACTAGTGGAGGGAATCTTCCCACATTTTAAGTTTCCAGATGCCAACCAAGGACCAGTCTTTTTTTTTTTTTTTTTTTTAATTTCTGAGAAAGAGAGAGACAGCATGAGCAGGGGAGGGTCAGAGAGAGAGAGGGAGTTACAGAATCTGAAGCAGGCTCCAGGATCTGAGCTAGCTGTCAACACAGAGTCTGATGCGGGGCTCGAACCCATGAACAGTGAGATCATGATGCTTAACCAACTGAGCCACCCAGGTGCCCCGGGGCCAGTCTTATAAGCTTTTTAAGAATAAACAGACCTGCCATGTTAACTCTTTTCTGAACACATTTCATGTATATAAAGGAAAAAATTGTGTCCTTTCAATACTCTCCTCTATGATACCCTTCAAGTGTGTTTTCATTTTGATACGAGTGAAAGTAAAACCATGTAAACATTTGGATGTAAAAAATGGAATGTTTTCTTGACAGAGCTGTAGTTAAAGTAGTAACTATATTTCATGTCCAATGAAGTATATTAATTTTAATACATTATAATTTCATAAAATGAAAAACATTATCTGTGCCTTTGTAATCCTTAGCCCTCTTGTAGATAATAGTATTCTATATCTTTATTATACCAATAGCCAAAACTTTATTCAAAAACAACTTCTGTTTTGAAATATATTCTTTCCTAAATGGGTCCTGAAAGTAGGCATTTAGAATAATCCAGAATAACAACCTCTAGTCTGCAAAGTAAATGGGCTATCTAGTGATATTTTTTTTCCCTTTTCATTCTTAGGTTCAGAAAAATAAAACCATAAAAGGCGAGCATATGTGTCAATATCTCAGTAGTCATATAGCATTCTGGCATTCCCATCTAGGGGATAACTTTGATTTTGAAAGGGTTGACTGAGTGCTAAAATTATTCGTGCTTAAAGATAAGAGGCTTATTTTATGTAATATTACCAGTTTTGGACCAGTCACCAATTTTCAAATTTAAACGTCAATAGAGAATTAAAAATTACTTTAAAATTTTTTTTCTTTTTTTTTTTTAATATTCATTTATTTATTTTGAGAGAGAGAGCAGGGGGAGGGCTAAAGAGAGAAGAGAGAATCTCAGGCAGGCCCCACACTGTCAGCATAAAGCCCACTGTGGGCTCAAACTCATGAACTGTGAGATCATGACCTGAGCCACTCAGGCACCCCCAAAAATACTTTTACTATTAAGGTGTTTTAAGTATTCGCACTTAAATTATTTAACTGATATTTGGTTTAATCTTTTTTCCCTTAAGTAGAAAAGTAGTATACAATGCTTGAAATCAATTGACTATTATACACTGTTGTGTGTAAGCATGGAAATGCTGATCAGTTTCACTTTCTTATTGATACATACTAGTCCTTCAGATTGGGATAAAAAATATGTTTCATGATAATGGCAATAATTTATGTCTCTTTGAATTGACTTTATTAAAACATTTTTTAAAATAAACTACATTGTTATGTATGTTAAAAAGATAATCAGTCTACCATATGCAGATTAGTTAAGCATTTATGAGAAAGTTGTAGTTTTTGTTTTATGGGGTTTTTTAAAATTTTTTAACTTAAAAAAATTTTTTTTAATGTTTTTATTTATTATTGAGAGACAGAGAGAGACAGCATGAGCATGGGAAGGGCAGAGAGGGGAGAGACACAGAATCTGAAGGAGGCTTCAGGCTCTGAGCTGTCAGCATAGAGCCCAACGCAGGGCTCAAACCTATTGAACTGTGCAGTCATTGAGCTGAGCTAAAGTCAAGACACTTAACTGACTGAACCACCCAGGAGCCTCAAGTTGTAGTTGTTCTCTAAGTCCCTTGTTTGTTTGTTTTTGTTTTTTGTTTTGTTTTTTTAATGTTTATTTTTGAGAGAGAGAGAGACAGCACAAGGGAGGGATAGAGAGATGAGGGGACAGAGAATCCGAAACAAGCCCCAGGCTCTGAGCTGTCAGAACAGAACACGACATGGGACTCGAACCCACGAACCCATGAGATGACCTGAGCCAAAGTCAGGCGCTTAATTGACCAAGGCACCCAGGTGCCCCTAAGTGTCCTTGTTTTAAGATATTTACAGATAAATTAGAATGAACATGAGAAAAAGCAACATGATTAAAATTTATGAAGTAGGTCTTTTTTTTTTTTTAATATTTTTATTTATTTCTAGGAGAGAGAGACAGACAGTGTAAGCAAGGGAGGGCCAGAGAGAGAGGGAGACACAGACTCTGAAATAGGCTCCAGGCTCTGAGCTGGCAGTCAGCACAGAGCCCGACGCAGGGCTCGAACCAACGAACCGCGAGATCATGACCTAAGTGAAAGTCGGACGCTTAACCGACTAAGCCACCCAGGCGCCCCTATGAAATAGGTCTTACGAGAAAAATATTAAAGGAATTAGGGTTGTTTTTTAGCCGTCTGGAAAAATGACTGAATGATAACAATGACTTTATTACTTAAGTAGTTGCTTCAAGAAAAGCATTAACTATTTACTTTGATATCTCTAGAGCAAATTTAGGAGAAATGGTACTTAAGTTTTAGCCTAACATCAATTATTGAAATCTACCTAACAAATACATTGCAAAATTAATAACAGTGCAAAAATACATTGCATAAATAAATCAAAGCTCCTAAGAATGAAGTATACTTAGTACCTGAGTTTTGTTTTAATGGGGTATTGTTACATACATATATTCATATTCCTACAATTCTGTTGTTGAAGCAAAATGGAGCTAATTCCCCAAATTTAGTCAATTAGCAAGATTTGAGATTTTTAAATGATTATTTTTTTATTGGATATTAGTGAATGATTTTAGTACCTAATTTAATCTGAATTAGTGGTTTAAAGGGTTGAAGGTAAATAGAAGTGATAATTTGAAGATAGAGAATATTAAAGATACATAGAAGTGATAATTACCCTTGAAAGTAAAATGAGAAGACTGAGGTACCCAGTTACCAGGACACCATAGCTTTTGCTATTTTACTTTGCAAAGTTCTGTATCATTTGTTACATATATTATACACATCTCCTTTTGTGTCATGGGTTATTTCTTATGCAAGATTAATAAACAGTAATAACCAGAACAACAGAGTTCTGTTTGGGGATCATCAAGAAATGGAACTACAATAGTTGTCTTTTATTTAACACTTGCTTGTATAATAGAAACCTTGGTGCCTTGGATGGTAGAGATAGTCTTTGTTTAAAATGGTGATTGGATTGGATAACCTATTTAAATGCCTTGTAACTCAACAAGTAACTTATGGATTAGTGTTTTCTGTATTTAATTTACTAGTGGAGATTTTATGGTGCGAATTGAGAACATCTGAGTCTCTAATAAGCTGTTTTAACTCCTCTGTGTTTTCTTCTGTGGTTTAATGTCAGACTTAGTTGATTTCTTTATTCCTTCTGGTTTTAAATTTTATGGTTCAGCAGATTTAAAGAGATAAATATCTCTCACTTTGAAGGTAGTGCCAGTCTGTTTCGATCTATTGTATGTTTGGATTTTAATGTTAGATCTAGTTCATTTTAAGGTGTTCATATTATTAAAAGTGGTGACTATTTCTCCATCAGATCTTAGCATATCTGGAATATAACCAGTTATTACTGAATCTAAGTAAAGAAATTTGATCTTGATTTTTGTCCTATTAGAAAATTTTAATTATAAATTTGATTCATTTCTAGAAAATTTTAATTATAAATCTTATTCAAACTGGGAGAGAGTGTAGTTGAAATAAAAAGAACCTAACAGACATCTCAACTGAATGTGGAAGGAAATTAATAATTTTTTCAGGTTTTAATTATTATTCCTTTAAAGATGTACAGTCTTCAGACTTTAAAATAAAGAAGCAGTTGAAATTATACAGTTTTCTTTGGTTTAATACTGGACTTTAACAACAATGTTGGATAGTCAGTTTTCTCACTTTGTAGATAACTAAGGCTCAGAGTTATTAACTAATTTGCTAGTATATTCCTGAGACTATGTGGTAAATAGAGCCAGAACTTCAAATGCAGAGTTAAGAATTTAAAATTCAGTTGTGTTTGATTAAAATACTTTTTTTTTTTCCCTTCGGTTCTCAAACTTGGTTGAGTTTGAGAATAATCTGAGTGGCTTTTAAAAAATTACAGATGCCTAATGTACAACATGGTGACTATAGTTAATAATACTGTACCATGTACTTGAAATTTTCTAATAGATCTCAAGTGTTCTCACCACAGAAGAGTAACCAAAAGAAGTGATCGGTGTATTGGTTTATGATAATCATTTCACAGTGTATACATATATCAAAACATCACATTGTATACCTTAAATATATATAACTTTTATTTGTTTAATAAATAAAAACAATTGAATAAAAAGTTAAAACTGTCAAAAAAAAAAAAACTTACATATGCACACTGATGATCAGTAAAGCTCGTGGAGTGTTGGAGGTATGTTTTAAAAGTTCCACTCTTATGGTTAATTAGAATAACAGCCTATATCAGCACTTCTCAAACTTCAGAATGCGTACCGAACACCTAAGATTCTTATGAAAAGGCAGATTCTAGTTCGGTAGGTCTAGGGCAGGACCTAAGTTTTTGCATCTTCAGTGATCTTCAGGTGAAATAATTGATATAGGTCCCTTGGATCCATAGTATGAATAACAGTGATCTACATGAGGTGCCGTTGCATTTATGATGTGAAATTTTAGGCTACAGTTCCTGTGAAGACTGTGATTCACATTTTTGTGAATTTTAATTATAATTTTGATACATATTTACATACCTTTAGATTTCTAAGTAAAGAGCTTTCCCTCGAATGTAGAAGTAACAAGGTATAAAATATTTACTTAAGCTTTAAATCGTTCAACTGTGGAACTTTAACCACATTCTGCTAAGTGATTTGAAAATAGCAGAGCCCAGGTAAAGTGTTGATTAGACGTGGTCTTGCCAAGTTTCTTCTCATAGCTTTGTGTGTTGTTTGGTTTCAACATTTCCGTGAAAAGTTTCTACAAGAACTCAGCCTGGTAGCATCCATTTATTTTTAGTCCGTTCTTGCAAGAAGCAAACTCTGTTGATTCTAAGTTTTAATCCTAGTTTTTGAGTATTTTAAGAGAAATGTCATTAAACCTATATTCAAAGTGTACAGCATGTGGAGGAGGAAAAGAATTTTCACAGTTAAATGTCTACCCTTTCCAGGTTCCTCGGCACCACCGTTGCCATCTGTTATGTCTCCTAGCAGGGTGGCAGCTAGTCGCCTGGCTCAACAAGGAAGTGATTTAATTGTTCCTGCAGGTACTCTCTGCACTCACTGATTGGATAAAGCCCTTCTTGCCACTTCTGAAACTAAACTAATTCACTCAATTTCATAACCCCTTGCTTTATATTCTTAGGTGTGTATAACTCTGGCTTTTTGGTGGCTGCTGCTTTTATTTATTTATTTATTTATTTATTTATTTATTTAACAATAATGTAAATAATCTTTCTAGCCCTACCTATCTTTCTGGCTTTTCAAAGTAATTATTAACTATCTTAAACCTGAAATTCAATTCACTTTGATTTTAAAACATTGTAAAATTTGATTCATGTTAAATCATGTTTTCTTTGCTCTGTAAAATGTAGATTCACTTATTTGATCCTCTCCGCTTTGCAGCTCTACTCTGTTTTCAGTTCAACAAAACAGGAGCCTTCGACAATTGGGTTGGTCTTTATTTGGAATGGGTCAAGTGGAAAATGTTGTGTCTTCCTATTTTCAACCACACTTTACAAATAGCTTGGAGATTGCAACAAAATAAGCTGTAATTTAGCAGTTATGCCCAATGAAAAATGCATTTCTTTGCATTGAATTTGCTCTATAATATTGCTCAACTGTAAAAACAGAAAAAAGTCCAACTGCATATTTCTTTTAACATGAAATTTTAACATTCTCTATTTTGTTTCTGTGAGAATTTTGTACTAAAATCTTAAATATATTTGGTTTTATGTACTGTTCTCAATATGAGGTTGTAAAGTTGTGGCAGAGGCTGGTCGGACTAGAAGAGTGAGTCAGAAAAGAAATTTTTGCCGAGTCTAACTTTAAAACCGTTTTTAAGAACTTTTTTCTTTTCCTTATTTCATTGTTCTTTTTAAATTGTGAAAATTTTTATTCTAAGTTATTAGTGTCTTAAGCATTTAACTATTTTTCTTCAATGAAAAATATTATAGGAGCTATTTAAGTGCAGAGTTGCTTTTATGTCATAATTTCTTAGCTGTTGTAGCAGTACATTGTCAGGGCTTTATACTGTCTTTATTAATTATGGCTTTTTGCAGGAGGGTGGGTGGTCTCTTGAGAAAAAAAGGAGGTGCAATGTAGACCTTGTTTTAGCCTAGCCTTTCAAGATATTTTTAATGACTATTTGAAATTTGAATTATATTTTTAAATCCTCCAAAATTATGGTAACATTCCGTTGTTGCTCTGTTCTACATAGTATGATGAAAGGAGATCACTGTGAAGAGTATATAACCTTCCAGATTTTTACTGACACAGTATTTTTAGGGTCATGAGGCTATAAGAGTAATCATGGAAATTTTGTTTTCTAGAAGTAAAGAGCTTACTGAGGAAATAAGTTTGGTTGCAGCATTTTTTTTTTTTAAGACAAACCACATAACATTTGTGTTTAATGGACAGAAATGTTTTTTAAGTGTTTGGAAAGTATCCTTAATTATTCCAGGAAATTCGAGTTCTTCAGTTTGTGGAAACCTTTTTATTTATAAATGAAAAAGTAATTTAACTTGAATAAGCATCAGTGGTTTGCTTTTTTTCCCTACTTCCCTTTATCTGGTTTGTGTTTTGTCTTTTGTCGTGATCATGCAGGTGGCCAGAGAACACAGACCAAAAGTGGACCGGTTATTCTAGCAGATGAAATAAAAAATCCTGCAATGGAAAAGTTAGAGCTTGTTAGAAAATGGAGTCTGAACACCTACAAGGTTGGTTGGTTGGTTTGTTTGTTTTAATGTTTCCACCCTAACTGGCTCTAAAAATTTTCATTTGTATGTATTCAGATTACTATTTTGCAAATATATAAATATATAGGAGAGAATGATGCCATCTAAAAACATAAAAATACAGTTAGAAAATGAAGCTTTTTATTTTATTGATCTTTGTTTGCATAGTTTAAAAAGTCATTAACAAAAGAGTAAAAAAGCTACCAAAATGCTTATTAATTGATACATAATTAAAGAAGGAATATATTGCCTTGGAATACATATAGCTGTAGAACTGCTATAGACCTGTCTATCCCTACCTCCTCTTTTTGATACTTTATGGCAACTGAATTGCAAAAGAGATCTTTTCATTATTCAGAGTTAGAATTCACCAATCTAATGACTGAGCATTAACTGTACATATAGCACCAGCTTGCAAGTGAGTTAGACTTCAAAAATTTATTGATGTTAGTTGCATTGCTTGAGAGTAATTGGTGACTATTTTCTTATGACCTCTGTAAAACAAATAAGCAAATTATTGAATCTATAGTATTTTTGCTGTATTACAAATAGCTCAAACCCCAAATCCACTTTAGGTCCTTTGAATCTTAACAGAGACAAGACAGTAGAATTTAAAGAACAGTTAAGTGAATGAAAGCCCTAGCTGTTCAAGTTAGAGCACTGGCCATAAAACTCTATATTTGTGAATTGTTTATGGGTATAGTGGTTTGCACATCAAGAATTGTTTATTATATTTTTATACCAGAGCAAGTCTCTTAAGTGTCTTCTCAAGAGTAACACAGAAGTGAATTTATTCTTTCAGTTAATACCTTTTTTCTAAGTTTTTAAAAAATGCTTTATTTTTGAGGAAGAGAGAGAGAGCATGCATGCAGGGGAGAGGGACAGAGAAAGAGTAAGACAGAGAATCCCAAGCAGGCTCCAGGCTCTGAACTATCAGCCTAGAGCCCAAAGCAGGGCTCAAACTCACGAACTGTGAGATCATGACCTGAGCTGACACCTGGCGCTTAACTGACCAAGTCACCTAGGCACCCAAGTGGTTTTTTTGTTTGTTTGTTTGTTTTAAAGTAAGCTTTAGGCCCAACACGGGGCTTGAACTCAGGACCCCAAGATTGAGAGTTGCATGCTCTACTGACTAAGCCAGTCAGGTACCTCTCTCCTCTGATTTAGGCTGCAGTATCCAAATTAAGCTTTTTCTTTCTTTCTTTCTTTCTTTTTTAATTTATTTTGAGAGAGAGAGCGTGCACATACTGGAGCAGGAGAGAGGCAGAAAGAGAGGGAAAGAGAATCCCAAGCAGACTGCACTGTCAGCACAGAGTCCGACCCAGGGCTCAAACATATAAACCATGAAATCATGACCTGAGCCAAAATCCAAAGTCAGACATTTAACTGACTGAGTCACCAGACACTCCTCCCAATTGAGCTTTGATGAAATAAAATTTTCAGTTAAAAATAATCACTCTTGAGGAGAATGTTAATTCCTTCAGTTGTCATGAGGGTATGTCAATATAAGAGGTATATATGGAATCTTAATAATGATTCAACTCGGATTAGTGTAGAAGTAAAAAACAAAACAAGGATGGGAAAGGAAAACAAGATAAAGAACAAGGGAAACAAACTAAAGAATGTAAGAGAGAAAGGCTCAAATGAACAAAATCGTAACCTTATAAGCTATAATTACTAGAACTTGGTTCAGAAATAAGACCTGTGTTTTTTTTAAGCTTGTAGTTGTTTTTATTTACTTTAATTTTTTAAGTAATCTCTACAGCCAGCATGGGGATTGAACTCATGACCCCAAGATGAAGAGTCACATTCTGTACCAACAGAGCCAACCAGGTGCCACGAAGACCTGTATTCTTTAGGTTTCAGAATGTGTGGATATAGAATGTTACTAGTTAGAGGGCGCCTGGGTGGCTTAGTCGGTTAAGCGTCCGACTTTCGCTTAGGTCATGATCTCGCGGTTCGTGGGTTCGAGCCCCGCGTCGGGCTCTGTGCTGACTGCCAGCTCAGAGCCTGGAGCCTGTTTCAGTCTGTGACTCCTCTCTCTGACCCTCCCCTGCTCACGCTGTCTCTCTCTCTCTCTCTCTCCTAGAAATAAATAAAACATTTAAAAAAAAAAAAAAAAAGAATGTTACTAGTTAGAGGCAAATTTCATGAATAAATGAACAAAGGAAATGGCTGAACAAATAAATTAAATAAATAAATAAATAAATGCAGCTCAGTTTGGTATGAAAGATAAATAAGTGAAATGAAAGGGAGCAAAGAGAGGAATTCCAGGCAGTAGGCACATACAGCCTCATGAACAAAGTTGTAGATGTGTGAGAAAGCACCGTTTGGGAAATCCCTGGATAATTTTATATCACTGAGTGGTTGAGTGGAAGAGAAGAAGAGCAGTAGGAGATAAAGTTGGAAAGGCAGATGGATCAGATTCATGCCAGTCTAAAGACAGTGGGGGTCCACTGAGCAATTTTAAGCAAGAGTGAATGACATTACACATGAAGCGGAGTAGAATATGCAGTCTAAGAGATTTTGTCAAGAAGTTATTATAGTAGGGGCACCTGGGTGGCTCAGTCAGCTAAGCATCCACTCTTGGTTTCAGCTCTGGTCATGATCTCATATTTTGTGAGTTCGAGCACCATGTCTGGCTCTGCATTGACAGAGCAGAGCCTGCTTGGTATTCTTTCTCTCCTTTCTCTCTATGCCCCTCCCCCCTCAAAATAAATAAACTTTAATTTTTTTAAATGTTTGTTTATTTTTGATAGAGAATATGAATGAGGGAAGGGCAAAGAGAGAGGGAGACAGGATCCAAGGTGGGCCCAGCACTGACAGCAGAGAGCCCAATGCAGGGCTCTAACTCACGAACCGTAAGATCATGACCTTGAGCTAAAAAGTCAGATGCTTAACTGACTGAGCCTCTCAGGTGCCCCTAAATAAACTTTAATTTTTTAAAAAAAGAAGCTATTATTATTAAGTAATGTGAGAGAATAATGAAGACATGGACTATGGATGTGAAGGTTGGAATGGAGAAAATCGGATAGTGTCAAACAACTTTAAGGAGGTCTGCCTATTTCTAATGACAAAGAAGATTTTATTTTTGTATTTTTTTATTTTTAGATAAAGAGAGAGAGCACAAGCAGAGAGGGGGAGAGGGAATGAGAGAGAGAATCCCAAGCAGGCTCCACGCACAGCACAGAGCCTTTCACAGGGCTCAATCCCACGACCCTGAGATCATGACCTGAGCTGAAATCAAGAGTTGGACACACTCAACCAACTGAGCCACGCAGGTGCTTTTGTAAAACATTTCAGACCATATTTTAAAAGTATTAGCTGAAAGAATAAATTCACTTCTGTGTTACTCTTGAAAAGACAGATAAGAAACATGTGCTCCCTATAAAAATACAGACTATTCATGATTTGCAAACCACTACAGCCCCAAACAGTTCACAAATAGAGTGTATGGCCAGTGCTCTAACTTAAGCAGCTGGGGCTTTCGTCCACTTAACTATTCTTTAAATTCTACTGTCTTGTCCCTGTTAAAACTCAAAGGTACTAAGTGGATTTGGGGCTTGAGCTATTTGTAAAACATCAGTCACTTTTCAGTGATTCAGTCTTTTCCTCAACAAGAATATTTAGCACTTCCTTTATTGGTTGTTAATTTGGACTCCACGACTAGGCTGATGATTTAAATCAAATATATAATGGGAACAAATTTAAGCTTAGGCCCTGAATATAAGTAAGTATTCTTAAATATTTTAATCTACCTGATGTTATTCATGAAATTTGAATCCAAAATTTATTTTCTTATTTATTTATTTTTTTTATTTTTTTAAATATTTTATTTATTTCTAGGAGAGAGAGAGAGAGAGAGAGACAGCGTGAGCAGGGGGGGTCAGAGAGAGGGAGTCACAGACTGAAACAGGCTCCAGGCTCCGAGCTGGCAGTCAGCACAGAGCCCGATGCGGGGCTCGAACCCACGAACCGCGAGATCATGACCTAAGCGAAAGTCGGACGCTTAACCGACTAAGCCGCCCAGGCGCCCCTGTTTTCTTATTTATTACCATCTGCAGGAATAGTAGTAAATAGTGAACTCTAGTTTGTGTCTTTTGTTTTTGTATTTTCCTAGTATAGAATATTTTTAGTCTTGCTTTGGCTACACATATACTAAAAAATTGGAATGATGCAGAGAAGATTAGCAAGGCCCCTATGCAAGGATGATGCACAAATTTGTGAAGCATTCCATATTTTGGGAGATGGGTAAAATAGATGAAGGGGATTAAGAGTACACTTACCTTGATGAGCACTGAGTCATATATGGAATTGTTGAATCACTATATCATACACCTGAAACTAGTATAATACTGTATGTTAACTATACTAGAATTAAAATAAAATTTTATTTTAGGGGCACCTGGGTGGCTCAGTTGGTTAAAAGTCTGACTCTTGATTTTTGGCCCAAGTCATGATCTCACAGTTTGTGGGATCGTGCCCCACATTAGGCTGACAGTGTGGGGCCTGGTTGGGGTTCTCTCTTTGTTCTCCCCAATAAATAAATAAACTTTAAAACAAAAAAAGAATTGAAAAATATATTTTATTTTATTATTATTTTTAAAGATTTTGTTTTTAACTAATCTATACACCTAATGTGGGGCTCAGACCCACAACTCTCAGATCAAGAGTTGCACACTCTACTGACAGAGCCAGATGCCCCCAAAATAAATTTTTAAAATAAATTTTTTTTTCAAGAATAGAGTAGGGGCACCTGCCTGACAGTCTGTGGATGAGCCAGCATTCAACTCTTAATCTCAGGGTTGTAAATTTGAGCCCCATGTTGAGTGTAGAGATTACTTAAAAATTAAAAAATCTTAGAAAAGAAAGAATAGAGTACTTAACTGATAAGTATGGAAAACTGAATGGGACTGCAAGCTCATTGTAATTCATCTGCATTTTCAGGAATGTATGCTATCAGATGTACTCTCACTTTCAGGTTACTTAGATTGTCCTTAAGGTTGTATGTTACCTGCATTAAAATACAAGTTTGGAAAGTTCTATTTCAGCACTTGTTTCCAGTGTCAGGATTTAACATGCTTCATAATCACTATCACCTTATGCTTCTCACTGCCTTGGCTTCCTGGAAACAAAAAGCATTTCCTCATTAAACCTTTGATCCTGCTATCTGCTTGTAACTGTTATTTCTGGGGGAAAATGGCCACTCAGACAACAGTAGATGTTTCTTTCATTTTGTCCAATCTACCAAGCTTCTTCAATGAATTCTGGCTTCCTGACTTTGAACAGACTGTTTTATCTGGGTTGCTTGGTACCCAAGGTACCATATGCTTGGGCTTTCAAAAGGAGTAAGTGTGTATGATGATACTGCATAGGGAAATCTATTTTGTGTGGGTGAATGCATGGTATAGCTCCTTTGTCTTGCTATCGTTTCAGGTAGTATTTCTTGCTGATATTTCCCTCATAAAAATGACAGTCTGCAGTTAAGCTTTTCTCTGAATATGATTTTAATCTCCTAAGAGTGTGTGTTTGTATGTTTTCCATAGAAATAGTTTTATCTCTCTGCTGTGAGTTAGACCTCTCACCTTTCCTATCACTTTCTGTATACTTAATTTCTTTACCTTAAAAAAAAAAAAAGAACTTTATTTTTAAATGTTTATTTACAGAGATCCTTAATTGGGGTGCCAGGGTAGCTCAGTTGGTTAAGCATCTGACTCTTGATTTTGGTTTAGGTCATGATCTCACATCAAGCTCTGCCCTGACAGCAGAACCTGTTTCTGATTCTCTCTCTCTCCTTCTGCCTCTCTGCCCTTCCTCTGCTGGTGTTCTCTCTCTCTCTCAAAATAAGTGAGTAAACTTAAAAAACAAAAAAAGATCCTCAACTGATTAGAACAGAGAATATATCAGGGAATTCATTTCTATTTTAAATAGAAAAGTATGAATAGTATATGATATACTGACATGAGAAGGATATAGAGTTATATATATTGACAAAGAAAAGTCTCAAGATATTTGTTCATAGGAAAAATATTCATGGTATTATGTATAGCATAGCATGGTCTCGTGTTTACTTGAAAAATATCATATATGTGAGTGTAGAGGTTTACAGAAGAGTCTAGATGATGCAAATAGTTTTCTATTATTTAGGGAGACTCAAGGAAGAGAAAATTCAACTTTTATTTCATTCATTATTTTAATTTTTAGAATAGATATTAATTCTGTAACCAAAACTTTGAAAGGCATGATAAAAGAGCAAATTTTTTAATTTTTAGAATTACAATATTTATTACTTTTTTAGAATATTTTTGTTAACTTTAAATGATGAAGAGCATATTAATACCTTGTATGGTTACTCTTAAGATATATTATTGAGTAGTGAAGTTGTTTATAATTTTTTTATTGCTAACAAAAATTTCCTGGATTATTTCTGGGGCAGGACACAATAACATAATACTATTCTTTCTGGATAGAAGTAAAAGAATTCAAGCATCTCTAATCTCTACCTCTTTCTCTTCTTTCCATCTTCCCTTCCCCACCCCCTTCTTTCTCTAGCTTTCTACCCTTTTTTCTCTCCCCACCCTTCCCTGCCTCTTCCTCTTTCTTCTTTCTCCTTCCTTTCTTCCCTCCATTCCTCCTATTCACACACACATACACAGCTAGTTTAAGAGGAAGATTGAAGGAAAAAATGCATTTGAAACAAACAGAAGAGTAGAATTTTGGTATGCTTAGTATTCCTGTATTAACGGGCCACTGATATTCTTAAATCACTGCCAAGGATCTCTGTTGTAAATAATCTACCCAAGTACACTAAGCCTGAAATAGGATTATGTGAGAGAGCTCATCTAGCAGTAATAAATTGTTCTCTTAAGTCTTAAAACTTCTTCTGATTAGTGGGGCACCTGAATGGTTCAGTCAGGTAAGCATCTGACTTCAGCTCAGGTCATGATCTCATAGTTAGTGAGTTTGATACCTGCATCGGGCTCTGTGCTGACAGCTCAGAGCCTAGAATCTGCTTTGAATTCTGTGTCTCCCTCTCTTTCTGCCCCTCCCCTGCTCCTGCTCGTACTCTGTCTGTCTCAAAAATAAATTTTAAAAAAGTTGGAAAAAAAAAACCCAAAACAACTTCCTCTGATTAGTAATAGTAGATATGATTGGTAAGTTTAGTTTGAATCTAAGTGAACTTATGAGTGGGCTGACAGTTTTCATTTTTTTAGCTTGTTTGAAGCCAAAATTGCTTATGCCAAATGCTCTAGCATTAGTACTTTGGATTCTATATTATTCTTTTCTCTTTTGTTCTTTTTTTTTCCTTCCTAAACAAAGTGCATCTTTCCACTTTTAGTGTACTCGACAAATTATCTCTGAGAAGCTAGGCCGTGGATCAAGAACTGTGGACCTTGAACTTGAAGCTCAGATTGATATATTAAGAGATAACAAGAAAAAATATGAAAATATTTTAAGACTGGCTCAGACACTGTCGACCCAGCTTTTCCAGATGGTGCATACCCAAAGGCAACTTGGAGATGCATTTGCTGACCTGAGTTTGAAGTCCCTAGAACTCCATGTAAGACTATTTTAAATAACTTTTGGAGAGTGTGGAGGAGAAGAATGGCAATAGTATTACAGGATGTAATTTGTTATATTTTTTATTTGCTTGACTCTAAATAAAATTGGAATCTGGGGGTGTTCTTTTAAGATACTTAATATAATTTTTAATAAGGCACAAGTGACTGGAGATGTCAGCTGGAGGTTTCAGGGGAAGGGAACTTTGTTAGAGGAAAGGAAAAGGAAAGTACTCAACCTGCTTGAATCTAGAAAGAATCATAGCTATGTGTATGTAAGCATGGATAAAAAGTAAATTCTGGTACCTATTGAAAATCTCTTACCATTTCTCCAGTTATCTTGAACAAATAGCAGCTTGTTTGACTGGATTCATAATATACTTTTACTGAATCATTAATATAAATTGTGAATTTTAGAAATTAAAAATTTTAGAATAATTATGTAATTATTTTCCTGTATATATCCCTATAAGCATTCAGCAAAGAAGTCCTCTAAAAATTTTCTTAAGATATATGAAGTGTTTTCTTTGATATCTTTTTATTCCTCTCACCTAGAGCGAAAGGTGCAGAAATCCCTTTCCTACAGAGTTCTAACTTGAAGAGTTAGATAATTTAGAGCATTAAGTTATTTGATGATATCTAGAATCTTGGAAAAGAAAGTTTGGCTAGAGATGGCAATATATATCATAGTAGCGAAGAATACTGAGATTCAGTTTTGAATCATGAGATAGACAAAAAGAGCTAATCTAACATTTGGGAAGCTAATTAATCATAACAGCTGCAGTTATGGAGTGTCCACAATTTCACTGTAATGTTCTGGGTGCTTTATAGCCATTATATCATATAATTTATCTTACAACACTGCAAGAAATGTTATCTCCACTTTATAAATGAGGAAACTGAAGCCAAGAAAAGTTAGGTAATTTTTATAAGATCGCAAAACAAATAAGAGGTGGAGCTGAAAGTTATATTTTAGATATAGAATGTGTTTATATTTTATACATACAGACACACACATACTTGTTTTGTTTAGTAACCAAGGACATGTACACACAGTGAGGCCAGGAGGGGGCAGCTCTGGGTGGGGCTCACCCATGCGTGTGCACTGGAAGGAGCTCCCAGGCTTGTCTATGTTTCTCCATGATCTCTTTGCTATCTGTTAAAGTAGACTATTTAGAGGGTCTGTGATCCAGAGAAAACTCCCACAGTGTGGAAAGAGGTAGCCCAGGGTATAGGGTCTGCAGAAGTGCTACAGAAGTGTTATCAGTGATGCTACTGATAACATTCAATAGACCCTGTTAATTATAGTAATTAATACAGATTAGGAGTTTACTATATGCCAGATACTGTTCTAAGTGGTTTATATACGTATTAATTCATTTAATACTCAGTCTTAGCTAGTAGGTACTTTTGATATCTTTTCTAGATGTCAAATCCCATTTTTTATTTTTGTTTTTATAGAACTGAGAGGTTAATCCTCAGTATTCAAGTCCATTGGACCCAGTTTTAATTTTCGAGTTTCTTTTTTTTTTTTAAGTAGGCTTCATGCCCAGTACAGAACCCAGTGTGGGGCCTGAACTCATGACCCTGAGATCAAGACCTGAGCTGAGATCAAGAGTTGGATGTTTAACTCAGTTAAGCCACCGAGGTGCCTCTAATTTTTGAATTTCTTATTTGAATATTTCTAACCCTTTGTAAGGATTGATATTTTATGAATTTTATTCCAATGAGAAAATGTACTTTTTTTTTTTAACAGAATACAACTTTTTATCTTGCAACTACTATATAGGTCCATTGGAAATCAAAGACACAGAATGAGATCTTAATGATCATATTTTCCTACTTAAAACATTTTACTATTTCATCATCTTGGAAATTATTTCATCATTACTCATCAGTTATTTCCAACCATGTTAAAAAATACTAAGATGATAAGAAAAGAATGGTGGCATTGCCTAGAAAAAGTGAAATCATGAGATGAGTATTCTTTGTGCTGCCAAAATGAAATCTGAAGAAACTATTTCTGTAGTCTTTTTTTTAATGTTTATGCAACATAGTTGAAAATTTAGAATTTTTCCCTTTTTTCCCATAATGGCAAAGAGAAGATACCACCAGAGGAAGATATTTCATAATTAGTAGACAAATCAGAAGATGACTGCAAAGAGACAGCAGCAGAGATATTCAACAGTGATGGGAAAATAGATAATACAAGTGAAATCTCGGTTTACGGGTCTTCTGATGAAGAGATACTAGATGAATTTTCTTAAACTCAAGAACCAATGGATTTTTAAGGACAAAAAAAGGAAATACGGTAGTGTATTAGTTATGTTCTCTAGACAGAACCAATACGATATGTAGCTATAGAGAGAGACGTATAGTGCTGTGGAATGTTGGTACATCTAAAAACTGTATGGTAGGCTGGCAGACTGGAGACTCAAGGAAGAGTTGCAGTTTGACTCAAGGAAGAGTTGCAGTTTAACTCCGAAGGCAGTCTGTTAATAGAACTCCTTTTTCCTCTACTGAAGTCAGTCTTTGTTCTATTAAGGCATTCAGTGATTGGATGAGACCCACCCACATTGTGAAGGACAGCTGCTTTGCTGCTTTTATACTCCACCAATTTAAATATTAGTCTCATTCAAAAAACACTTGCACTGAAACATCCAGAATAATGTTTGACCAAACATCTGCACATCATAGCCCAGCCAAGCTGACACATAACATTAATCATCACAGGTAGCTTTATCTTGTTAGTTGTCAACCGGCATGACACCATCATGCAGCATTTTTAAACAAGAATTTGGACTGTCCTATTTTGTTTAAAAGACATAACTGTATTCTTCTTTTATGCTGCTTATACACCAAAACATACTTGATATGATTTGTTAGTGAACAAATGGTGAAGCCAAATGTGTATGCAGAAGTGATTTGAAGGAAATGTAAGAAATAGGATTGAACATTCTAACTGGTGTTTATAAATATAAAAATAATGGTAAGCTAGAACCTATTAGAGACTATGAAATTTGGAGTCCGTATTTACAGGATGGATATTTTTGTATTGGGATTTTCCATAGAAACCGATAGGATATATGTACATAACACACACTGTACACACACAAACATATATTTTAAGGAATTGATTCACGAGTTGTGGGACTTGGCAAGTCTGAAATCCTAAAGGTAGGTTAGTAGTGTAGAAACTCGGGCCAGATTTCTAATGTCACAGTCTTAAGGCAGAATTCTTCTCCAGAAAGCCTCAGCCTTTTTGCTTAGAAGAATGGATTGAATAAAGTCCATCCATATTATGGAGAATAATCTCTTTAAAGTCAACTTTAAATCATAGCTGGAATGTTTATTATTGCAGATGTTAATCACGTCAACAAAACACCTTCTTTTTCTAAGATTTTATTTTTAAGTAATTTCTGTACCCAACATGGGGCTTGAACTCAAAACCCCAAGATCAGGAGTTGCACACTCTTCCAACTGAGCCAGCCAGGCACCCCCAAAATCTGAATCTTCATAGCAGCATTTAGACTGGTGTTTGACCAAATAACTGGACACTTCAATCAAGCTAACACATAAAATTAACCATCATCCTTAAGCCATACTTTTTAAAAAATTTTTTTAAATGTTTTTATTTATTTCTGGGAGAGAGAGAGGCAGCATGAGCAGGGCGGGTGGGGGTCAGAGAGAGAGACACACACAGAATCCAAAGAAGTCTCCAGGCTCTGAGCTAGCTCTCGGCACAGAGCCGGACGCGGGGCTCGAACCCATGAACTGTGAGATCATGACCTGAGCTGAAGTCAGACGCTTAACCAACTGAGCCACCCAGGCGCCCCCATCCTTAAACCATACTTAGCCTCTAAATAAGGACAATAACAAAGTCTTACTTTCACCTAACATGATTTGACTATCCTGCATACTATCAAAGACTCAGTATTCCCCAGGAGAGGTTGCAAAGTCCTTGAGTGACATTCACTTTTTTCCTTGATATCCTGTAAGTTAAATACTACAATGTAGAGTTAATAATATATCTTAATGTTGTATGCTAAGGGGATAAAAAGAAGGAAGAAAACAAAGTTATTTGTGTTATATACACACACACATATTAATAAAATAGTTATGACAGTGTTAGTCCTCACTTTTAGAAATTGTCACAAGGTCTTAGCTTCTTCCACTACCCATTCCTTATTACATTGATTCTCAGCTAGCACCTCAGCCTTTCATGGTTCTTTGACTGCTGGATGACATAAACCTTCATTCCTGAAGGGTCCAGGCCATTAGTAGTCCTGACCAAAATGGGTTGTAGTTTTCCACTGACATAGTTACAGGGCACGGTAGTACTAAGAGATGCCGTAGGAGGTTGCCTATATTCCAGGCATCGTCGTCTTCCTTATCAGTCCAGTTTCCTTTCTTTTGGTAATCAGGACCAGTTATGCAAGCCAGCAAAATAACTCTCTTCTTTGCCCATGGATTATTTTTGAGAAAAAGTTTATAGTGTGCAGTGATGAAGAGCTGGCTTAAGACAGGCAGCTTCCTCCTGCCTTAGGACAGGAGATTCATTGACAATACTTAGCGCAGGCATTGCACGTAGTGGCACTGAAGAATGTATGATGGTTATGGTAGCTGTTTGGGGATTGTGGCATTTAGGAGTTGACGAAGATTTTAAAGATTAGTTCAGTTCTTTCATTTCCTAGAGAAACAGCCAGTATCGAGCAGTAGAGAAAACAGATCTGAAGGGGACAGGAAATGGAACTTTATTGAATGCCTGTCATCTATCAGAAACTTTATGAAGGTTCTCTTATTACGCTTCCTATCAAAATTGTAATGGAATTATCTTCGTTTTATTACCAAGAAATTGACACAAAAAGAATTTGAGTTAGTCATGAAAGAGACAAATCCAGTCAGCAGAATCAGGATAGGAAATCCCAAACTGTTTGAATTCCCAAACTGGATTTTTGCCATTTTATCATGTGCCTCTGATTCCCAACTGTGTTACACCATTACACCTCATTAATTTGTTTTTTCTCAATTTAGAAAGTAATATATACTTCAAGATTAAGAAAATTCACACAATCCATATTGTCAATTATCAGTTAATACCTGTGAGTCTAATTTTTTATTGCTATGCATTGTTTAAATTAACCCACTTGTTATTGTTGGGTAATAATTTATAGTACTAAAATTGGAGGTTTTAGATCCAGTAGCTGTTTCTATTATTTGGTCCTAATGTATAAGTTTAATGGGAAATTGTGGCTTTGATGTCATTTACATCTGGTAAATGTTGTAAATGATGTAGAAGCTGCTAAGGAGAAAAAAATTCAAATGTTTTGAAACTTTGCTTGCTCTCGCTCTCTCTCTCTCTCTCTCTCTCTCTCTCTCTCTGTATAAAGCAAGCAAATATTGAGATTAAGGAATTATATTGGCCTTCATGTTCAGTGGCAGATTAGAACCACGGTCCTGTTCTTAATGCATATACCCTTTGATTACTTCATGTATAGTTTATTTTTAATTGTTAAGGCAGTTTATAATGTGTATATGTCCCTGTCCAACCAAATATACTGAAACAACTTCTCAACTAAAGAAATTTATGAATTGTGTTTTACTCTTTTCAGTGCCAAGAAAGCATGCTTAATTATTTGTGTTTCTTGATAATGCATATACATACATATATTCATTTCTTTCTGGTGTCCCAATTGTATATCTTGTATTACTATGTCTCTTGTACCTTACTATAAAAAAAGCTTTTTTATTCTAGCCAAGTTTCAAATTATATATTAAAATCTTAAGTTTTATGTTTTCTTCATAGAATTACAGGTGGGATTTATATTCGTGAAACTGAACAGTGGCAGTTTACCCTTTTTGTCTGCTTTGAATTTGGGTCTGTTTTGTTATTGTAAATACAGTATTCCATAATGTATACAACTTTTCAGTCTGCTACTGTTTCATCATAGTATGCGCTGGGTTTGTTTGTTTTTTTATTTGTTTGTTTTTAGTAAAAGTAGCCTTCTAGTTTGTATAAATCTTCCTGTGGCTAAATTAGGACTTGTAGCATTTTCATTGTTAATAATGTGAAATTGTGGATGTTAAGAATTTTTAGATATAAACAGTGTTGCAGGGATATGATTCAATAATACATACTTTGTTATACAGTGAATAGAAAACGTTTTCCTATTGGTTTTGTGAACTATGGTATTAACACCAGTTAAACTTCATATTTTTCTTCCTCTTATTTATAGAATTCTTTATTTTACCCTTTGCCTCTTAATGAATACCAAAGATAATAAGTAGTTGTAATATGTAATGTGAAGTTTTTCTAAAAGTTGTAAAAATCTTTTCTCTTGTATTAGCAATAAAGTGTCTGGGATAAATCTCATTGGCTACAACACTGCCACTGCACAAAGTGTGTTTTCTCTTGTATTATTCTACTTCTAGTAACTTGTTTGTTTGTTTGTTCTTTTGTTTTGGACAGAGAGAGTAAGAGAGTGAGCAGGGGAAGGGCAGATGGAGAGAGAGAGATAGAATCTTAAGCAGGCTTCACGCCCAGCCTGATGCAGGGCTCACGCTTGATCTCATGACCCAGAGATCATGACCTGATCTGAAATCAAGACGCTTAACTGACTAAGCTACCCAGGCACTCATACTTCCAGTAACATAGAGTCTTCAGTATATATCTTACCTTGTAAATACTTGATACCATAAAGCTTCAGCTGTCCTTCAGCTGTCATTTTCATTTTTATATACATTAATTGATACTCCTTTTATGTAATCCTAAATCTGCTAATATTTACAAATCAAGGTTTATAAAATCTTGAAGACTGATTCCAGAGTAAAGAGTTATATGGATGTCTCTTAAATGGAAAATACTTTTTAGCACAATAAAGATAATCTTACTTTCTTGCTATTTATTAGCATTGAATATTTTGTCACCTAGAAATTTAATGATATCTATAGCACTAACATTAAATTTGTATTTTCTAAGATTTAATTTAATGTTACATTTTTTTCATCTGAAATTAAAAAGTGTTTCGTAACTTCAGAATTCTCAAGTTGAATGATACATCTTATGATAAGATATGACCAAATTTTTTATCTGGTCAGATGTGTCCTCATAATCTGTTAATTGATCAGACTTGGACTAGAAACCCAGTCCAAGTTTGAAAATTAGAATTACAACTTGCCGTAAATAAAGGAGTTATATGTAATATTTTCTGAGCCAAGACTCCGTTTATTCAGAGAGAATGAGCTCAAACTGGTGTTGAGTGATCCTTTCCCAGCTGTGCACCTACGTAGACTTGAGCTTGGGAGTCAACCAGTCACTGAGTTTACAAAGAAATGTACATTGTTAATATTTATACATTGAGAAGATTATGTCAAAACATAAAAATTGCAATCTGTCTTATGGCTGAAAGTTTTAGTCAATTGTTAACCTAATTTGGTTGTGAAAGTTATAGTTTCTCTGATTAATAATCTGCTATAGTTTTCTTTTTAACAGCTGTGCTTACAGTATAGTAAAAGCAAAACATGGAAATGAAAATATTCTTTCTGTTTAAAGTAGTTTAACTTTTAAAAATTATTTAATTCTAGCTATACATCTGAGCTGATGACAATTTTGGTTTATTAAACCTTTTTAGTAATTATTTATAGCTTGCTGTGATTTAAATTTGTGTATTTAAACATTAAAGGAAAAAACTTCTCAGGGCTCTTGGGTGGGCTTCAGTCAGTTAGCCATCTAATGCTTAATTTCAGCTCAGGTCATGATCTCATGCCATGTCTGCAGTGTCAGTGCAGAGCCTGCTTGGGATTCTCTCTCACGCACGCACTCTCTCTCTACTCTTCCCCCTCCCGAAAATACATAAATAAATGAACATTTAAAAATTAAAAGAAAACCGGGGCACCTGGGTGGCTTAGTCGGTTAAGCGTCCGACTTTCGCTTAGGTCATGGTCTCGCGGTTCGTGGGTTCGAGCCCCGCGACGGGCTCTGTGCTGACTGCCAGCTCAGAGCCTGGATCCTGTTTCAGTCTGTGACTCCCTCTCTCTCTGACCCTCCCCTGCTCATGCTGTCTCTCTCTCTCTCCTAGAAATAAATAAAACATTAAGAAATAAATTTAAAAAAAAATTAAAAGAAAACCTTCTATAGCTAAATATTTTAAATCACATATTTTCCTGTTAGTGATATGTTTGAGATTTTATTTTTTTTATTTTTTTATTTTTTTTTTGGTCACATTCACTAACTTATTAGAGGATAAGTTAAGGTGACTTTTTTGTTTTAGGAAGAATTTGGCTATAATGCAGATACCCAGAAGCTACTGGCTAAAAATGGAGAGACTCTTCTTGGAGCCATTAATTTTTTTATTGCCAGTGTGAACACTTTGGTGAATAAAACAATTGAAGATACATTAATGACTGTGAAACAATATGAAAGTGCCAGGTAGGTATAAATTTTCATTATATTGTCTGTTTACAGATGATACATAATTCAGGGAGGGTTTTAGATTGCATATGATAGAAATCAACTTAGAAAAAGAATGCCGTAGAAGGTTATAGGCTAGCTCATAGAACTAATAGAAAGGCAGGAGAACAGATTCTAGAAACAGTCAGGAACCAAGGTCAAGGTAATATCTCTGAAGAATCTAATTAGGACCCTGATTGATACCAGGTACCTCTGGTACTTGGTGTTCTCACTGCTACCATATGTCATCTCCAAAAGGCCTACATTGCCTAGAGAGTGTCTGATTGAGCCTTGTTCATGTGCCCCACCCTGCCTGCTAGAGAGTAGGGAGGTGCAGGATCTCCCAGTTCCAGCTTCCTTAGAAGGCAAAGGCCTTGTGTTCTACCAGGTAGATACTAGATGCCCTCCACAATCTGGCCTAAACCTATCTTTTCAGTCTTCTTACTGCTGCTTCCCAGTAGGAGCAGTGCAACAGCCAGAGGTACAGTTTCACTTTCTCTTCAGCATACAAGCTTATACCTGTTTTCGTGATTTTGTTTGTGTTGTGGATACCAACTGCTAGTCTTCTGTTTATCTAGGTTTTGGCCAGCTTCAAACTCTTTCATACCTTCATAGCTGTTTGAATGCAGTGCTTTTGGGGCGCCTGGGTGACTTAGCCGGTTAAGCGTCCGACTTTCGCTTAGGTCATGATCTCGCGGTTCGTGGGTTCGGGCCCCGCGTCGGGCTCTGTGCTGACTGCCAGCTCAGAGCCTGGAGCCTGTTTCAGTCTGTGACTCCCTCTCTCTCTCTCTGACCCTCCCCTGCTCACACTGTCTCTCTCTCTCTCTCTCTCCTAGAAATAAAGAAAACATTTAAAAAAAAAAATGAATGCAGTGCTTTCATACATTTTATACACACACACACACACACACACACACACACACTTCTCTATCTCATAATTAAACTTTTTATAGCATAGTTGAAGATAAGTATACTCTACTTAACCTTTTAAAAGTGTTTGGCCTCTTGTCCTAATATAATGATATGAGAAATAGCTATGAAAACTAGACTCATCTATCTGGTCTTTGAGTGCTTATTCTTCAGTATATATATCCTTATGTAAAAACCCAAAACACTTAGAAAGTCAGCTTTTAATCTTCACAAGAAGAGATGCTTCTGTCTTATTCTGTGTTTGTAATTTCAGGTTTAGTATTAATGTGATTCTTACTGACTTTGAAAGGAAGGTCAGGATAAATAGCTGTGACTGTTTGATAGGAGAAGGGTAGAGATGAGGCTCTGTGCCTTATTTAGGTTTTAAACTTGGTTTTTTACTTTTCCGTATTGTTTGAATTATTTATTAACACAGTATTAAATTCAGAAGGGGGAAAAATAAACAGAAGAAATCTATCAGTAACGCTCAATAACACTGAAGGAATTTCTCAGTAAGATACCCTTCAATAGGAATTCCTTCAATTACACTCTTAGTATTTGGTTCTTCAGTCTCTATTTAAATCTTTTTGTGGACATTGTCAGTATTTTTCAAAGGAATATTATGTATATTATTTTATTTTTATAAATTTTATTTGGTTCTTTTCCAAATCTTTTCCTGATTCATAATGCCCTAATTTGTTTACAATGAATCTTCCTTTTATCTCTTTAATTATTTTAAGCATTCTTATTTTCTGTTGTTTCAGATTGTTTTAATATTTGTGGGTGTTGAAGATGAAAATTCTCTTGTTTCAAAATTACTCACTACCACCTCCCAGTCAAGAACTACAGGAATCTAGTACTTTATAATTGTCCACCTATCCTGAAATATATTTTTAGTGCCTAAAACATATTTTTGTTTAGTATATTTTAAATTATGTTTTATGTTAAGCATGTAAAATCTTTCTCTTCAGGCTTTATTTCTAAGATGTTTTTCAAAATACTAACCCAGGGGAGCCTGAATGGCTCAGTCGATTAAGCATCCAGATCTTGATTTTGGCTCAGGTTATGATCTCAGAGTTCGTGAGATCAAGCCCTGCATTAGGCTCTGTGCTGACAGAAAGGAGCCTGCTTAGTATTCTCTCTTTCCCTCTCTGTCTCTATCTACGTACGCGCTCTCTCCCTTTCTCTCTCTCTCTCAAAATAAATGAACATTTTTTAAAAATAGAGGTGCCTGGATGGCTCAGTTGGTTCAATGTCCAACTCTTCATTTCAACTCAGGTCATGATCCCAGGGTCATGGGATCAAACCCCACATCGCTCCATGCTGAGCATGGAGCCTGCTTGAGATTCTCTCTCTCTCTCTCTCTCTCTCTCTCTCTCCTCTCCCTCTCCCTCTCCCTCTCCTCCCTCTCTTCTCCTCTCTCTCCCTCTCTCCCTCTCTCTCTCCCTCCCTCTCTCTCCTCTCTCCTCTCTCCTCCCTCCTCTCCCACCCCTCTCCCCAACTCCTGCTTGCTCTCAAATAAAATAAAATAAATTTTTAAATATAAATTAATTAACCCTATTATTGGGTGCCTGGCTGACTCAGTTGGTAGAGCATGTAACTTTTGATCTTGGGATCATAAGTTTAAGCCCCACCTTGGACATACAGCTTACTTTAAAAAAATTTTTTTTTATATTAATGTGGATTAGAGAAAGACAAATTCATTGGATAAGGCACTGAACAGTACACAGGATCATTTCTTTATTTAATTTGTAGAGGAGAAAAGCCTCTGGAGATTAAAAGGTTTGCCTACTTGGGGCCCACTGGCTTTCTCCCTTTTACTTTTGATCATTCAGCCTCAAATCTGAATTGGATTTATCTCACATTTTCATATCCATTTTAAAAAATATGAGGAGCCCGGCTGGCTCAGTTGGAGGAGCATGCAACTCTGGATCTCGGGGTTGTGAATTTGAGCCCCATGTTGAGTGCAGAGATTACTTCAAAATAAAATCTTTAAAAATAATAATAATTTTCACATCTTACATTGGGATATCTGATGTTTAAAGTACAATGTGATAAAAGATCCCAGTCTATCCATTATATAGGTTTATTTGAAACTTTTGAAGAGTTATAAACCAGGTTATATGTATTTATCAGGAAACCTTTGACAACCTCTGTATGTAGTTTAAAAACTAACAGCAACAATAACCTCATTCCATAATTTATTCTTTGTTATTGAAATTGCAATGCATGATTTTATTCATTAAGCTTAGCTTGGGATTTAGCTTTCCTATACCTTTTATGAAGTAGTGAGGAATTCACAAGTTGTAATACTAAAACATTGCCTGCAGAGCGATGACATTAAAAAATAATCCCAGATTAAAAGTTTCTCATAGCTGAATTTTCTTCTCTGTCAAAACCAGAATTTACTGACTTTTAGGGCAAGGGTCATTTATTTGATCAGCACAAAAAGTGGCAATTTAAGCAAACATCCGGGTGGCCTTTTAATGCTCCCTATTATGCATTGTGTACAAGTATTTCCTAGCCCTCTGGTGCTTCACATATAGAAAATCTTATAACAGCCCATTCAGCACTTCTCCACAGCAGCACCAACAAAGGAGTCATTTGTGGTCAAGACTTTTCAGATGTGGACACCTGTTCCCTAGAAGTTTTATATAAGCCATAAAGTAACCAACTGTCTCTAACTTTATTGATACAGATTCAGTTCAGACTGGCAACGTTGAAGTGAAGAGTTGCATTTTGAAAATTTAGTGTGCTTCTCTTCCTGGTGGTACTGAGCACTGTTAGGGGAGCTCTTAGGGAAAGTTATACTTTGATGCCATCTACACACTCTGGATGTAAAAATTCAGGGATCTAAGGCCAGTATTGTAACTTTGATTCTGTGTAAGTTCATCTTATTGTTTAGAAATGTGCTCCAAGACTAATGAAGGATATTTGTCTTCACGTTAAATCACCATGTATCACTGTTTTTGTTCTACTTTGTTTCCTTCATTTTTTTATTGTTTTTAGTGTGTTTGCTTCTGGCTGTCTCCACTTCTAATTTGGCCATAATAATAAGCACTCTAAAGATACTAGTTTTTACCAGGTATCATAAGTACTTTATGTAATTATTTTGTGACGATTACTTTCTCTTTTATAGATGAAAAACTAAAACAGAAAGGTAAAATAACCAGTTAAAGCCAGCAAAGGTCAGAGTGGTTTCAGGTTGGCTAGAGCACCCATGGAATTTAATTTGTTATCATTACTAAGTCAGTCTTGCTTCCTAAATTTTTACTGTCTGTCTCCCCTTTTTAGCCTCACTGTTCTGATTCAGTGACTCTCTTCTCTGTCATGCATGGTCTTCTCATTGGTGTCTTTGTTTCTGTTTCTTAATCTACTCCAGTCCATCCTCTATTTCCTACCACTGGAGCCATCCTTCTGTTTTGAACAGATAGAACTTGTTACTTTATAGATCAGAGTTCTTAAGTGGCTTCCCATCACTTGACCTACTGGATTAAATCTGATTACATTTTATATTGTTTGTAGGCCCTGCGTGCTATCAGTCTTGCCTACCTGTCTGACTTTAATTCCTTCCATTGTCGTGTTCCACCTTCAGGTTCTAACATACTGAATTACTTCCCAAATATATCATGGTATCTTACAATTCTGTGTTTTTGTACATACTGTTCTCTTCCTGGATTGGTCTATTTCCCTGCCCCAGTCCACGTTGGAAGCTTTTACCACCCTTTAAGATTTACTTTTGGTGTTTTAATTCTGTTCTGACATACCTAATTAGGCAGTTCTTCCTCTTGATTTCCACCGCACCTTATTCTCCCTCCCTCATGGCAGTTACCATTCTCCCATTTTGTTGTAGCTACTTAAGAGCTTCTCTCCCTCTAAACTGCAAGCTTTTTTGAAGATAAACTTTTATCTATCCATCTTTAGAGCTCTGGTTTCTAGCACAGTGCCTAGAACATAGAAGGCGCTCACTTAATATTTGTTGAATGAATCAGTGTGCCAGTGAATGAATGAATGATTTTCTTTTGGCCCAGAAAATTCAAGTTTGTTAAATTCAGTACAAGATAAAAATAAGTTAGACTCAATATAAGGGACTGATGTGTCTGTTCTTTCTCAAGTCACATATGCAATACAGTTTATGTCATTTAAAATATTCTTAATTGGGGCGCCTGGGTGGCTTAGTCGGTTGAGCGTCCGACTTTCGCTTAGGTCATGATCTCGCGGTTCGTGGGTTCGAGCCCCGTGTCGGGCTCTGTGCTGACTGCTGGCTCAGAGCCTGGAGCCTGTTTCAATCTGTGACTCCCTCTCTCTCTGACCCTCCCCTGCTCATGCTGTCTCTCTCTCTCTCCTAGAAATAAATAAAACATTAAAAAAAAATTTTTTTTTAAAAAAATTCTTAATTGCCAGAATAGGAGATATAGATTGTACTGAAGCTTTAGTTCTATGACATAAGCTTTGTGATGCCAGTTTTAACTAAATCAGAGGTCCCATTGTTCTTCAGTAGAGACTGCTAGATAGGTTGCTGTTTAATAAGCAAGGTAGTACTGTCCTACACAAGTGCTATGACAGAGGCATTGTGAGGTGCTGTGTGATCATGGAGTGATTGTGGTAGGTAACTATTTCAGTTAGTGGGTGGAGAATATTAGGGAGTAGGAGCATACAGTGTTAAGTGCTCTATAAGAGATGGTATTGTCACGTTCTAAATACTAATGTTTCGAGGGGCGCCTGGGTGGCTTAGTCGGTTAAGTGTCCGACTTTCGCTTAGGTCATGATCTCGCGGTTCGTGGGTTCGAGCCCCGTGTCGGGCTCTGTGCTGACTGCCAGCTCAGAGCCTGGAGCCTGTTTCAGAGTCTGTGACTCCCTCTCTCTGACCCTCCCCTGCCCACGCTGTCTCTCTCTCTCTCTCCCTAGAAATTAAAAAAAAAAAAAAAAAAAAAAAAAAAAAACCTTTAATAAAAAAAATAAATAAATACTAATGTTTCGGAAATCCATCTAGAGTTGCTCTGTCCTGTATGGTAGCCATTAGCCCCATATGTCTCTTTAGCACTTGAAATGTGGTTAGCCTGTGGGGGCACCTGAGTGGCTCAGTTGGTTGAGTGTCTGACTTTGTTCAGGTCATGATCTCATGCTTGGTGAGTTCAAGCCCCGCATCGGACTCTGTGCTGACAACTTGGAGCCTGAAGCCTGCTTCGGATTCTGTGTCTCCCTCTCTCTCTCTACACCTCCCCAGCTTGTGCCCTGTCTGTCTGTCTCTCTCTCTCAAAAATGAATAAACATTAAAAGAAAGAAAGAAACATGGTTAGCCCTAGTTGAGGTGTAATGGAAGTGGAACATAGACAGTGGATTTCAAAGATTCACTACAATTCCCCCCCCCCCAAAAAAAGTAAAATAGTTCATTAACGGTTTTTTACATTGATTACATGTTACAATGATAATACTGTAGATATATTGGGTAAAATAAAATATATTGTTTAAAAGGTAAAATTAATTTTTATTCTTTTAATGTGAATGCTAGAAAATTTTAAGTTACATATGTGGCTTGCATTATATTTGTGTTGTGTCTTGCTGGCTAGATTATCCTTTAAGGATGCTGACCCTCAATATAGCTTCCTTTTTTTTTTTTTTTTTTTTTCTAGGAGAGAGAGAGAGAGCATGAGCAGGGAGGTGGTCAGAGAGAGAGGGAGTCACAGACCAAAAACAGGTGGCTCCAGGCTCTGAGCTGGCAGTCAGCACAGAGCCCGACGCGGGGCTCGAACCCACGAACCGCGAGATCATGACCTAAGCGGAAGTCGGACGCTTAACCGACTAAGCCACCCAGGCGCCCCAATATAGCTTCCTTTTACCAGCTAAAGTATGTCATCCTCAAGTCTGCCATCATTGTATGCTTTGCTTTATTGGTCTTAGGCAATCCCCATGAGAGATAGACCACTTGATCTTGTTAGCATTAGGTTTTGACATCTGTTTCTTTAACTGATTTTTAAATTTTGGAAATTCTCCTTGTCAGTTAATGCTGTACTTTGGGAAGAATAGTTAATTAGATTAATAAGCAGCTCCCCCTTCATGCTTGTATTAATAGCTCTTTGTATTAAAGAAATACATGACTTTAAAAAGATAAGGTATAATATATAGGAATTATTATCTATTAATGTATAATATGAGACTGTCATGTATTTCCAGCTCACCTCCTGACTTTATTTCATTCTGGTTTTGTAAGATGCTTCACTTTGTTCTCTCCAGGATCGAATATGATGCCTATCGCACTGATTTAGAAGAATTGAATCTTGGACCACGGGATGCAAACACTCTGCCAAAGATTGAGCAGTCACAGCATCTGTTTCAAGCACATAAGGAAAAATATGATAAAATGCGTAATGATGTTTCTATCAAGTTGAAATTTCTAGAAGAAAACAAGGTAAATTTAGTCTTTACCTTCTGAGATAAGCTTTCATGGACTTTGTTTGTTTATGTATTTATTTTAATTTAAATCAAGTTAGTGAACATACAGTGTAATAATGATTTCAAGAGTAGGTAGAATTTAGTGATTCATCACTTACATATGACACCCAGTGCTCATCCCAACAGGTGCCCTCCTTAATGCCCCTTATCGTTTAGGCCTTAACCCTGCCCAGCCCCCCTCCAGCAACCCTCAGTTTGTTCTCTGGATTTAAGAGTCTCTTATGGTTTGCCTCCTTCTCTGTTTTTATCTTATTTTTGCTTCCCTTACCCTCTGTTCATCTGTTTTGTTTCTTAAATTACATATATGAGTGAAGTCATGTGGTATTTTTCTTTCTCTGACTGACTTAATTTCACTTAGCGTAATACACTCTAGTTCCATCCACATTGTTGCAAATGGCCTTTTGAGTTCAGCCTTTTTGACCACCAAGTAATATTCCATTGTATATGTATACCACATCTTGTTTATCCATTCATCGGTCGATGGACGTTAGGCTCTTTCCATAATTTGGCTATTGTTGATAGTCCTGCTATAAACATTGGGAGGCATGTGTTTAAGGACATTAAAATGATGTCACCCTAGAGCTCAGTTGGTCAAGCGTCTAGCTCTTGATTTTGGCTCATATCATGATCTTGTGAACATGAGGATCAAGCCCCATGTTCGGCTCTGTGCTGAGAGTGGAACCTGCTTGGGATTCTCTCTTAATCTCTCTCTGTTTCTGTCCCTTCCCCACTGGCATGTACACAAGCGCTCGCACGCTCTCCTCTCTCTCTCGCTCTCTCTCTCTCTGTCTCTAAATAAACATTTTTTTTTAAATTATTTTCCGGGATGCCTGGGTCAGTTAAGCATCTAACTTCATCTCAGGTCATGATCTCGCGGTCTGTGAATTCAAGCCCCTCATCAGGCTCTGTGCTGACAGCTCAAAGCCTGGAGCCTGCTTTGGATTCTGTGTCACCTGTCTCTTTGCCCCTCCTCCATTCGCTTGCATGCTCGCTCTCCATCTCTGTCTCTCTCTCTCAAAAATAAATAAACATTTAAACTTTCTAATTTTTTTAAATGTTTGTTTATATTTGAGAGAGAGAGACAACAAGCAGGGGAGGGACAGAGAGAGAGAGAGGGAGACAAAGAATCCAAAGCAGGCTCCAGGCTGTGAACTGTCAGCACAGAGCCCGATGCGGCTCAAACTCACAAACTGCATGATCATGACTCAAGCTTCCCAAAATAAATAAACATTTAAAAAATAAGTAAATAAAATAATATGTCACCCTAAAGACAAATAAATGTAAAGTTTTTTGTTTCTGTTAACTCCCTTTCATTACAGTGGCAAAATGGAATTTCAGCTGTAATCAGTGTTTGAGTTTTTAGAAAAACAAAAAACATATTTATCTTTCTGTCATGAAAGTAATCACCAACCCCACTGTCCCAGTCCTCCACATGTTACAGTTGGCAAAAAGATATTTGATGTTCAACTTCTGATCTTCAGATCAATATCTCAGATATCTCCGTACCTTTAAAAAGTTACATAATTGGGGCACCTGGCTGGTGCGGTTTGTGGAGCTCAGGGTTGTGAGTTTAAGCCCCATACTGGATGTAGAGATTATAGGGAGGAAAAAATCTTAAGATAAAACCAAATAAATAAATAAATAATAAAATAAAAAGTTACATAATGATAGATTCTGCTTTGAATATTTTGAACCTTTTTATTAATGATAGGTACAGACTTCTGGAAGAAAAGAGCATTCTTCCTAGTAATTGATAAATGAGGACTGACTTCAAAGGCCCAGCTTAGAATGATAGTTAGCATAACCTAGAAGAAATAAGCCAAGAAATCGGTTTTCCACATTGTTTTGTGTAACATGAACCCATCCAAGGACGAGAATGGTGAGATCTGAGACGGACCTGCTGTAGGATATGGATTCATAGAGTAAGAAGCTCCCGGGTTTTGGTCTAAGTACAGGACAGGTTCCTTTGGTGAACATGTCTAACATGGCATGCACACTCAGTTTAGTGAGGGGGACCACAGTTCTGGACAGAGGAGCTGGTAGTGGGTACAGCACGGAGTGGGTGGAGCAGCTCAGTCTTGAGGCGGTGGGGTCTTCCCACCGCATGGTAGTGGTCCACTCGTGCTTTTCACATCCTCTGAAGTCAAAACAGGTCTTCAAATCTGCTTTCTTTTAAGTTCCGTACCTCTTAAAATCATTCTTTAGTTTTAATTGTCTGTTGACATGTTCTTGTTTTTCCTTAACATTTTTTTAGAAACTCCTTGGCTGCCATAAACTCTGCAGAGCCCTGCACTATCACTCACTTTGTTTTAGCAGCAGTGGGTGAAAAGTATTCAGCAGAAACCATTACAGCGATAGTAAAGGGAACCTCAGCAGAGTTATCAGACACATTTCCCAGCATCAGTGAGACAAGAAGGCAGTACAGCCTTCCAGCATTCATTAGCTCGCACACAAGATGTCATTCTTTGTAGTCCTTCATATATCAGTCTAGATGTTCTCTATGGGTACATATGTACAGAGAGATAGATCAGTTACACTGCTTAATATTTTAATGGATAGAAATAGATTAATACTTAGATATAGGTGTATATTTTAAATACAAAAATATTTTTTTATATACTCCTCTGTAACAGTTCAGCACTGCAGTATAGTGCTAACTGAGATATGCCAGCTAGCATTTTAGAGGCTCTATCCGAAGCTAATTTAAAGGAAAAGGAATTCACCTAATTTGCCGGTGCAGGACCTCAGCAAATAGAGAAAATGATTTTAGGAAATCTGTAAAACGGAAACTGTGTGCTGTTGGAATCTAATGGTATTGTGTGCTATCCTCTGGATAATGAGATTATGGGTAATTTTTGTTTTCTGTACATTTTTCTATATTTTAGATGATTCTGTTGCCTTTATAAAAAAGGAGAGAAAGTAATGTTGAAAGGATCAGTACCCCAAAGCAGCTCTGCTTCTGTGGTTCTTGCCAGAGTAAATAACAGTAGAAAAACCACACAAGGATAAGCAATGGCCATGTGACTGCTACGTGTTTTAATATAACTACCTTCGGAACTTAGGAGAACCCCAGATGTAGACATGAATTAGTGAAGGCACTTATTTGTCAATTACTATGCATTTTACATGTATACTTTCACTTAATCCTTATGACAGTCTTCATACTTTAATTCTTTCAGTGAATATTACTGGATAATTTACTGGGGATATGTCAGTGAAGAAAAAAGACAAAATCTCTGTCCTTTGGAAGCTTACTTTCTTATTAGTCACATACTCTAATCATCTGTGTTTCACAGATGAGTGAATTCATTTCACATCGTCTGTAATCATATACGCCCTGCACTTCTGATCTTTTGAACCTCTGTCTCTCTGATCTGTCCACTATAAAGTTGCTCCTCACTTATTAGGAAGAGTTGTATGACATACCTAGGCTCTTCCTTTTCATGTGTCCAGGAGAAGTTCTGGAACTGGGAACATCAAAATCAATCCTTGAGCTATGGAAAATAGACTGAAAAATTATTTGGGGCCTATATAAATCTAGCATCATTACTGGCTGAAGTAGCCTTGTGTTGTTCATATGAGAAATAGAAAGGAGATACAGAGGTGGCAGGTAGAAAAGAAATTGTATACTTTCTCTGCTCTAGAATTGAACAGCACATGCTAATGAATAGGCACATTGGACTGTATCTTTCACAAAAAAAATTCCAGATTAAGAACGTGAAAACCTGGATTCCAGACCCACTTCTGCCACCTAATATCATTATAACCTTGGACAAGTCTCTCCAAGCTTCTGTATTTTCCTCTGGAAAATGAGGGTAAATCATGTGTTGTGTTAAGCGAGCGGAAAAAAACACGCTGTCCTCTATAAAGGGTGAAGTACTGTTCACCAGTGTTTGTAGGATCCCTGTTGTGTGCCAGGCACTTTGCTAGGTGAAGGGATGGAGGAGGAGGAAAATAAAAGTTTATGAACTTAGGGAGTCACAAAAGCATAAGATGGGTTTGTTTTCTAGAAGTCATCCTCTTCACACCTTCCCCTGGTGGCTTTTAAACTTAGCCTGTATCCTGCCTACTTTGTGTCTCTTACAGATACGAGTAGAGATTGACATTAGAAAAGATGCTATAGGAGACATGAACTATATTTATTTCAACAAACATATTAATTTGCAATACTAAGTTTATATCATTTGGCATTACATAAGCAATACTTTCTCAGTGGTTAAAGATAATGACATGATTTTTCAGGGAAATCTTAAAAATCCATGGAAGAGATAGGACTCAGCCTAACCTTAAAAGATCAGGAGGACAGGCCAAACAGAATTGGGAGGAGAACCTTCTCGGCAAGGGCAGTGGCCTGCATGTAAGAATAGAGGAATACTCATGTTTAGTAGACAAGTAGACTACCGTAATGGAACATAACCTTCACATGCTTTAAAAGAAGAGAGAATCAGAAAAGTAATTGTAAGGCACGTTGTGTAGAGCCCTGGTCACATAAAAATTGAGTTGTGGCTTCAAAAAAGATGCATACTGTACTAAGTAATGAGGGACCAGCCAGGCCATCTCTAAAGTTTAAATGTCTGTCACACGGCTCTTACATCAAACTTCATCTTGTTGGTTTTAAAGAAATTTGTAAAGTTAGGAGTAACAGGAAAAAATATATATAAATATGACTTTAAAACATTGCAGTTTAAAGGAAGGAAGAAAGTAGAAGCACGCAGACCATTGAGGAATCTTTTATAGCCAAATGAAATGATACAGAGCCTGGCCAGGGTAAATTCTAATAGCAGCAGAAAGGAAAGAATGTAGTGATTTCAAGGCTGCATGAGAGGGGTTAGGAAATCAAGATGAAGCTAGTTGGGCTTGGAGATTGTAAGCGATGAGGATTGGGTATTTGTGCTATTTAACCCAGTGCTTATTTGAGATGACGACAAAATACTCATATACAAACAGTTGGTAGGATATTAATGATGTGAGGTTGTAGTTTGAATGAGCAGGGTCAGGGCTTCAGAGATAAAGGTTTGGAAGTCATTGCCTTTGAGAATAACATTGTTGTTGCATCTTCTTTTGACCTTACTATAAAAAAATTTTTTTTTAATCTGTCTTTATTCTCAAGGATTTGTATTCTTAGATAGCCTGGAGACAGTTTTGTTTTCAGCTTTCCACAGTGGTCATTAACCTAAGTTTCAATTTGAACTCCATAACCAGCTGTGTCTAAAATAAAATCTATCAAGAGGCTCTGATCTTTCTCTCTTATTTAACTCTTCAAAACTATAAAGAGATAGTATTGATCTCTGCTGTATTTTAAGCCAATCAATAACCGTAATTTGGTTGATGACTTAGATTCATGAGAAAACGTTTATTGTTGAGCAACTTTTACCCTTTTATTTTTAATAACTCTAACAAAGGGAGGAAAAAACAAGCCTTTACTCTTACAAACTGTCTTAATCCCTGTTTGCTTTCTTGGCAGTACAAACTGCCTCAAATCTTGTTTCTTTCTTCTTTTGTTAAACTAAGCTGAATTTGTACCTTAATATCTCTCTTATACAAAGATGTCAGGTAGTCCACTTAGCACTTGAATTTTAACAAAACATATATACTCTTCCCATTTCTTAAATATCATATATTGAATTTTTTAACACATAGGTTATTTTAAACATCATGGAGTGTGTTAGTTTGTAATTGGATAATGTCCTGAAGGCTTTTCTTTACAGCTGTTTTTGCAACTTTTGGGGGAGGGGGCTTTCTTTCAGATCTCTCATTTCATGGCTTTTGAAGTGTCTTCCCATAGCAACACTTCTGTTTTAAAATGAGAGGCCAGGTTACCAGACAACTAAAATGATGCAAAAGTAAAAGCAAATAGTCATTGAATAAAGGACTAAAAACCATTCCTGTGACTGTTGTAATACATTGTAGCAGCCAAACATTGTGTGAATGTTTTTGTTTCATTCTTACAACTTAAAAAAAAAAATTTGTTTTTCAGAAGGACTGAAAGGTGGATTCTTAGTTATATTTTAGAAAATTGAGGTGTTTATATGTAGTTGGTCTAGCCTTCCTTCTTTCTGGCAAAACGAAGACAATAGATGTGTAAAATACACACATTCCTGTATTTTGTATATGCGTTCATGCTGATTGATACGTGCACATCCCTCTTGTCATTTACTCTTAATGGAGAAACTTGAATTCTTCTATTTTGTACAATCTGTGCTCTTTATCCACTCACCCCCAAGATACATTGTGTTTACCTTTAACCTAAACAACCAGTAGTAATCTCTGATACTCTTCCTGTTTTACTAAACAGCATTGAGTTGCATAGCAGTAACAACAGTTAGTCTCTTCTAATGTTTCTGTTTCATCATTATTTCTGCTTTTTCTGTCCTTTGAGTAACATGAGCTGTTTTTGTGGGGTTTTTTTTTTCTAGGAGAGAGAGAGAGATAGCGTGAGCAGGGGACGGTCAGAGAGAGAGGGAGACATAAGACTCTGAAAAAGGCTCCAGGCTCTGAGCTGGCAGCACAGAGCCCAACGCGGGGCTTGAACCCACGAACCGCGAGATCATGACCTAAGCGAAAGTCAGACACCCAACCGACTAAGCCACCCAGGCGCCCCACATGAGCTGTTTTGTGACTTAAGGCAGTTTATGTACCTTTTACTGTTCCTTTCATGGTTCAAAACAAAATATAGGCTACTTTAGTAAAGAGAAGTGACATTTCTGGTATTTTGTAGACTTTGTGAGAAAGATACCATGCCTCCTTTTTTAATTTTTTTTTTAATGTTTTATTTATTTCTGAGAGAGAGAGACACCGTGAACAGGGGAAGGGTCAGAGAGAGAGGGAGACACAGAATCTGAAGCAGGCTCCAGCCTCTGAGCTGTTAGCATAGAGCTCGATGCAGGGCTCGAACCCACGAGCCGTGAGATCATGACCTGAGCCGAAGTCAGACGCTTAACTGACTGAGCCACCCAGGCGCCCCCCATGCCTCCTTTTACAGCCCTCATGATGCCTAGCAATGTTGTTAAATATATAATAGTTATTTTAGCAAACGTGAGTTTGCGTGTCTTCCCAGAATTGAGATATACTGCAGCAAAGAGAAAGAGATGGAAGAAAATGAGAATCAGCACTATCCACAACAGGATAGAAGGGCAAATCCTGATTACTTCATTCTTTGCTCTAGTGAGGGCAAAGCATGCTCTCTCAAAAATGCCTCTATTGTCTGCAGTGTGTACTGTTTGGGAAGAGGAAGTAAAACATTTACAGAAAAAATATGTTTGTCATTGTGAGCAATTCATTTTTTTTAAAAAAACAACTTTTTATATGGCTTGAAATCACATAAAATATGAAAAATAATTTAAATTAATATTTCCTTTAAGATAACTATAATTTAACTTGGGAGTGGTAAATCTCTTTTCAGGGGTCCTAATGTATTAGGGGACGAAAACTTGAATGTATCAAAAGAGTCAACAAAGCAGCTTAGAGTATAAATAAAAAATAAGAATCTTATTAATTTTATTATGTTATTATTTTAAGAAAGATCAAATATGCTGTTACTTTAAGGTAATGTCAATTAATTAGCAGTACCCATTAAATGCAGGGTTTTTCCCTCTGTAACGTTTCAGTGACTTGAGGATGACAAGGGGGACTAAAAAAGATGAACCAGACTTGGGATGTATCCTGGACACGTATTTGATGAATATACTTACTTAATTTAAAAACCTTTTTTAAGAAATACCATAGTCATTCTGAATCTTAGGTTGATAAAAAAACTGTTGTTTTCACTCAATACCATGTTTCATATATAATCACAATACAGTAATATTTCTGAATACTAGGATCTCTGTTCTAATGTATCATTTAATATATTTCTAATATATTACAGACTTATTTCATGTGTATCTTATTATGAATATAGCTTTTCAGAGAAAATCCATGAACTAAAATGGGAAGCAGGAGGAAGAAGAAATATACAGAGAATAAAACACCCTAGAACAAAGTAAACATTCATGTAATCTGAGCTGGCTATATATGCAGTTGTGATGAGTCAGTGACTATGCAAATACATACTGTAATAGGAAATATTTAAAACCTAGTACATTTTTATAAAAATAGGCTATAAATGTTTGGGAAAACCTGGAAGGCAAAGGTATTCCTTGTTTACTAAAACTTGTCTTTGAGAAGAAAAAAAAAATAAACCTGAATTTTAAAACTGGGTATTTCTTGCCTATTATATTAAGAAGCTTGTTAATCATTACTTAATATGTACAAGCAGATATATTCTTGAAATATTTTTCTTCACTGTCAAAAGAGAAGGACCCTAACTTCTTACTCTTGATACTTTTTAAATATTCATTCCAATAACTTACTATCATCTTCTAAGGTATACCTGTCCAGAATCAGTCTGAAATTTGTAATCAAAATCTGGAGAATGTGAGAGGAAGAGTACAACTAGCTAACTAATTCGTATGGTCTGTCAGTTGTGTTGAGATGTCCAGATTTTTGTGAAGAAATATTTTGTACACAAAACTTAAAAGCCTTCCAGAAGGGATAGCTTTATAATCATTAACTGTTGTTTTTATAGATTTGATTTGATCTTCTCTCTGTCTCTCTCTCTGGCGATTATAAGGTACTTAAGTTTTCTGACCCTTTTTGGTCAGAAGCGATCAGTTCATTTGGAGGATAGCGTTCGAGTTTCATTTTCCTTTTGTATATGTTAGAAGAGAATGGATTGTTTGTTTACACTTTGTTGGAATAGATGCACTTATAAAAATTTACTTCTTGGACCGCCTGGGTGGCTCAGTCAGTTAAGTGTCCGACTTCGGCTCAGGTCATGATCTCAAGGTTCTTGAGCTCGAGTCCCGCATCAGGCTCTGTGTGGACAGCTCGGAGCCTGGACCCTGCTTTGGATTCTGTGTCTCCTTCTCTCTCTGCCTCTCCCCTGCTCAGTCATTCACTCACTGTCTTTCCTCTCAAAAATAAATATTTTAAAAAAATTACTTCTTAACTGTTACTGCTGTAGTGTCACCTGTTCTATAAATGGCTGATATCTGTGTACTGCTCAGATCCACATTTCACTTATTTGGCCAACCGTAGGTACCAAGTCAGAGTGCCAGGTTTTGTGATTAAGGTGAGTTTTCAAGTGATCAATTTAAAATTTCAACAGATCACTGGTATTCTGCATTAGGTTTGGTGGCAGTGGCATTACTGCACTTTTTTCTTTAGTTATTAGCAGTTACAGTCTCTTTGATTTACTTAAAAATGAAACCTTTAATCGGCATTTCTGAGTAAAATTGTAGAAGACACTAGCAGTGTTTAAGAATTTGAAGGGCACCTGGGTGGCCCAGTTGGTTAAGCATCCTACTCTTAATTTCAGCTTAGGTCGTGATCAAGACCTATGTAGGGCTCTGCACTGACAGCAGGGAGCCTGCTTGGGCTTCTCTCTCTCTCTCTTTCTCTCTCTCTCTCTCTCTCCCTCAAAATAAATAAACTTAAAAAAATAAATAATTTGACTTGGCATTGTTCTTTTTAACCTTTACTTGAAGTCCTCTCAGTAATGACTCAACACTTTGGTTATGACCATATATGCCTTTCATGACTCATCTGGCTTTGCAAGATTAAAGAAAATCATTTGATAACTAGTTTTTTTTCTTTATTCCTCTTACACCTTATAACATTCTGGCTTTCTCTCTGTATTTCTTCTTTTAAATTTTCAAAAAAAATGCACTTTTCAAAAATTATTCAGTAGGGGCGCCTGGGTGGCTTAGTCGGTTAAGCGTCTGACTTTCGCTTAGGTCATGATCTCGCGGTTCGTGGGTTCGAGCCCCGCGTCGGGCTCTGTGCTGACTGCCAGCTCAGAGCCTGGAGCCTGTTTCAGTCTGTGACTCCCTCTCTCTCTGACCCTCCCCTGCTCACGCTGTCTCTCTCTCTCTTTCTCTCCTAGAAATAAATAAAACATTTAAAAAAAAAAATCAAAAATTATTCACTAAATTTTTCTAGGTCCTTATTTGGGGCTATTATAATGCCTTATCCTATAGAAATATTGTATAAAGGTATTATGACAAACTTCTTGCTGACAAGCAATATACAGTCTACTGGAGGACATATAGCAAAGCCTATTATATACAAAATGTTGATTTATGCAGGGGAAAGAACTACCGGATCCGATGAAGAAGAACATGAGTGTGGCCAGTGTGGGCTTCTAGAAGTAGCTGCTAGGCTAGGTGGCACGGCTTGAAAAGAACCACACAAGAATGAGTAACAGGAGCATGGAGGGAAAAGTTAGGGAAAAAATCCTTGAAGAGACTCTGGAGCATATGTTTTAAGTTATCTATAAACTTTTGTTAAATCTTCTGTTCTCTTCTGAAAGCAGCATGTAGTATAACTGCTTATGAGTTTTTTTTTTTTAAAGAAAATAGTGGTTTTATCATAATGAATTTTGATAAAACTTTTTTATTAAGCTTATAAACAAACAGTTGTTAGGTACATAGGATCAGAATTTTTGTAAGTTGTATAAGAGAATGTGTTCTTAATCTTTAAAAAAAAAAGTTTCCGAGACATAAGACAGAACCACACTTATAATGGAAAACCATTTTATGAATGTAACGATGGGTGTGAATGGACCATTGGCTTGGCTGTAAGTTCTTGTTGCCCAGTGTCCAAAGGCCAGTGAAAACAGGTCACCTAATTGATTAAAGGAAATACTCAGTTCCTAACTACTTTTCCGTACCTAAATTAATTATCTAGGAGCTCAAATGCTATCTTGAATGATTTTTGGCACTTAATGTTTCCTCTAGCAACTTGAAAGTTTCTTTCTTCCCCTGTGTACTACCCTGCTACCCAGGGCTTTCTCCAGTTAAAGCACACACCATACTGTGCCGTGAATGTCTGTTAGTCTGTTTCTTTCCCTAGAGGTTAAGCTCCATGGCTGCATTTATAGAGCATTCCCTTTAAGTATTTTGTTTAATACCTAGAGGCGCATGAGTGGCTCAGTTGGTTGAGCATCGGACTTCGGCTCAGGTCATGATCTCACGGCTCGTGGATTCAAGCCCCACGTCAGACTCTGTGCTGACAGTTAGCTCAGAGCCTAGAGCCTGTTTCAGATTCTGTGTCTCCCTCTCTCTCTGACCCTCCCCTGCTCACACTGCCCCCCCCTTCTCTCACTCTCTCAGAAATAAATAAAACATTAAAACAAATTTTTTTAAGAATTTGTTTAATATCTAAATGTGTATGTCTACTACTGTGCTCTAGATGATCATATACCGGTGTACAGATGATGATACTGAAGTTCAGAGAGGTTAAATAATTTGCCCAAAGCCTCACAAGGGGGAGAAAACTGTGCATTGAGAATTTTAACCTACCATTGGGTAAAGAATTACAAGACCTTAGCACAGTTCCGTGACCTATCATTACTGGAATTGTGTTATCTGCTTTTCGAAGTAGGATTGCCCTTTTTTCCCTCCTAGGATGCTTTTTTTTTTTCACATACTTGCCCAAGATTTGTTGAAACCTATCCCCATGAGTCAGAAAAATAAAATCTATTCTTCTACCTCCACTTGTGGTTCATATTTGTCTTTCCTTCTCTTCCTCCCTTCCCAGTGCCCACACCCATATATCTGATCATACTTATTTCTCAGCTGTTGCTTTGACACGACAGACATTTCCAAAGCTATTACAAAGTGATAAAATTATATTTCACAAGCCTAATAAAAGGCCAAGACCAGTATACTTTTCTGTTTGGTATTTTTCTGCTTTTTTACTTATTAAAAAAGATCAATGATTGGCAGAGAAAACATATAATTATACATTTTTAAATAATTGGAGGTATAGAAGGGAATTAGTTCTTTACATGTTGGTGGTTGGAGACGTCTTACTAAAGAATAATTTTAGGGGTGCCCGGCTGGCTCAGTTGGTGGAGCATGTGACTCAATCTCAGGGTTGTTAAGTTCAGGCCCCACGTTGTGTAGAGATACTTAAAAATAAAATCTTAAAAAAACAGGGTTTATGTCAACTTTTCCTCATATGTTTAAGCCAACCCCAGTATTGTTCACTTAATACAAACCCTTATATTATAGAATTATTGGGAAAGCCAATAATTGCTTCGAAGAAACTTAACAATTATAAATATATTAGAACGAGTTACTTTTATATGAACTAGAAATTGCCTCTTTTTAAAATTATTTTTGTATCTCTGATAAGAAGGTAGGTAATCTAAATTTGATGTGGAAAAAAGTTCATTTGGTAGAAATAAAGTGCCTTTTGATGATTTTGATGCCTATGCAGTAATACTTTAAATTCTTCAGTTAGTAAACTTTGTAAATGGTATTTATCTTCTATTGATATATGCTGTGTAAGCAGGAGACAGTTTTCAGTATAATCCACTTGGCATCGGCTCTCAGTCCTGCTCTTAAATTTCTCTTACCCAGTTTCTATTTAAAACCTCAGCTTGTCTCTGCCTTAGTAGTCAGTGTTGAAGTTTGTTTTGCCCTTTAACAATCAAAGTATTGTATGGCATATTTTAGGTCATTCACCAGATGTTGCTATCGTGGTTTTGCCTCTGTCTGATCCGGGTTGCTCATTGTTTGGCACATCTCTATGAAAGTTCTTTGTAATTGAGTTCACAATGATTTAGTGTATTTCTAAATTACTGTAATTGTTTCTGATGTTAGGTTTTGAAAATTTGTCGTATTTGTCATCATCCCATTTCTGCCTGGAACTGTTACCTCTATCTTCTTTTGCTCCTTTTTTAAATCTGTTTCTCTGTTGTTTTTCACTCATCCTTAAAGCCTCTTTAAATCTTTTCTAAGTTAGCACATACATAAATAAATAGTTCCCGCTCTATAAGTATGGAAAGAGTGTATGAAAGTTTCATATTGCATTATTTTTCATAATTTAAAAAGAATTTTATTTCTTTCATCCGCACCAAATTTTGTGTTAGATCCTATCTTGAGGATATTTAAATGCAACATCAGAGCCAGTGACAAAATGAGGAAGGAGGTTAAAACATATCTTTTGTACATTCCTACGTTTCCCTTAAGTGCCCTGCCATCCTTTTTGTTTGCTTGTTTCAGGCTTTGTCTAAGAGCTTTCCAAAATTTATTCTTTATTGCCTTAAGAATAGAGCAAGGTTAGCATAGGTGAAAGAACATGGACTTATCTTGGGGGAAGACCTTCCACATCCCAGCCCATCTGCTCCCTAACTATGTAACCTCCGGCAAGTTACTGAACTTTCTGAGTGTTTTTTTTACTGTAACATGGAGAGAAGAGAAGCCTGTGCAGAGTAGACATAAGGGTAACATCTTACCTGTCACATAGAAAGTGCTTAAAAAAAGTGAGTGTCACCCACCATATCAAAGAATAGTCTGATAAAAATATTTGGCTGTTTTTTTCATTCCGTTTTATTTTTATTCTGGTCATCACTTCTCATGATCCGATAATATAAATATAAATGTAAATTGCAAATATGTAATGACCCTAAAATACTTCCTCAAACATTGTTGGCTTTTTGCACCTTCTCCTAAAAGTGCATTCTGACCTTTCCCCCACCTTACTTTCTTCATCTCTCTTCCTAAGCCAGTTCTGTTTGAGAAACTGGTATCTGTCCCAGGCTGACCGTCACAAGGCCAAATAGCCTACTAAAGTAAACCTGATAAACAAGCCAAGTAACTTAAAATAACACTTTTAAGTCTCATTAAAACTACTTATACATAGTGACAATTGCATAGTCATTACCAAGATTGCAAAAACTAGTTCTGTAAAATTGTATTTGCAGCTGTTTTTCTATATTACTAATTGTTCTTAAATGTCCTGAGGACTCTGTGGCATCAGTCAGAGCTATGTTGATATTATAGAAATAATACAGTCATTATGTGAAGACATCATATAAATACATACTGTAGTAAAAATTACTTCATCAAAAATTTAAAGAAAATGAAGCAAAAATAGGCAGAAACCCCAAAGTTTTAATATGTTTAGTGTAGAAAGTAAATATATTCATACTGACAATTCATTTACTAATTTATTTTAGTTTCCATTTATTTTTGTGTTAGTAATGGTTTGAGTGGTTAAGAGTCAATTTACCATTCCTATTTAAATTTCCATCTAATTTTTAAGACCTGCTACCAAAACTAAACATTGTACTAGAATAACACTTACATAATCGGTACTAATAGAAAAATGAGGTAAGTTAACCTGTTTTGGTATAAAAAGGCTTCTGAGATTAAAGTAACAATGAAATTTTATATTTTATTTCCATAATTACAATTGAAAAGCTGTGAATCCCTAAAAGCTGTTTCTGTACCAGGGAACTGCTCTGAAGTGTGTATATCCTTGAAAAGGCTTACACATCAACCTTCTCACAATTACTGGGAGTGTGTTTTTGTGAAAATGGGTATTGTGTCATTTTGTTGTGAAAACTACAATTCAGTCTTAAAAAGCACCCTCTTTCCTTGATTTCCTGTGGGTTAAGTTTCAGTGGAGTTGGACATTTTGCATACAGGTAACGCACCTGGTTTGAGGCATTGTTAGTGGGCTACTAAGCCTTCTTCAGCTTGGTATGTGTTTGTGTTGAGTTTGTCAGCTACCTCCCAGGGGTACAGAAACTGATTTCTCAGTGGACATTTGTGTTGACTGACATTTGTACAGTTAGCTAAAAAATTGTCTGGTTCCCTTCCCACTTTCTGACAGTAACTTTCAGACTGTTGTAACAGCTCTCTCAAGGTACAGTACATGAATCCAATCCCACTCCACTCCCATTGTCTCCTTTCATCCTAAAATACTGGGAATTAACATTCAAGCCAAAAATTTTTATGACCCAATGAGCAATAAAGTAACTGACTAGAATCTATTTCTGAAAATTAGAACCTCACACTAAAATACTGAAACCCCTTAGTTGCTCTATAGCTCTAGGAGCCAAGGATCATCCAAGAAAACAAAAAACAAAAACAAGAAAGGCCAAATCATACTAGTAAGCCACGTTGGAAAATTACTTTGTGACCCAGGGAGGTTACTCATGCAAAAGCCTTAAAAATACCTTTAAGTAGGGAAGAGTGTTTAGTTAATGGGCTGGTTCATAAACTTTCAGTTGAATTTCATAAATCTCTGAAATAAAAGCTAGTTTTTGTCCTTAAAAATATATAGAAATAATGTTTTTCTATTGAAAGAGAGCCTTTCTTTTCTTTTTTTTTTTTTAATGTTTTATTTATTTTTGAGAGAGAGACAGCGTGAGAAGAGGAGGGTCAGAGACAGAGGAAGACACGGAATCCGAAACAGGCTCCAGGCTCCGAGCTGGCTGTCAGCACAGAGCCTGATGTGGGGCTCGAACCCACGAACCGCGAGATCATGACCCGAGCCGAAGTGGGACACTTAACTGACTGAGCCACCCAGGCGCCCCTGAAAGAGAGCCTTTCAACTAAAAGACTTTTTGAGAGCCATTTGAGTTTCCAAATATATTCATTTTATATATGTACACAAATACACAGACACCTCTATTTAGAAAGCAGTTTTCTCAAAAAATTTAGTAGAAAGGAACTATAAAAATTATCTTAATCTGTTTCTTCATTATACTGCTGTTCTGAACTCTATCCGGTCTCAAAAATAGCGTCGCCATGTGTCTGCCTGAAAACCATCTAACACTTGTCTCAAAAGGAGCTCTTGAGAGCCACCTCTCCCCCCCCCTCCTCACTTGCCCTTCGCATAGCCTTTGCCATATCAGTGTGTGGTGACTTTATGTTTTCACTTGTTCAAGGCAAAAGCCTGGGCACCTTCTTTGTTCTTGCTCTCCCCCATAGCTGTTGGCTTTACTTTCACAGTGTATTGAGACTCCCACCTCTTCTCACTGCTTCCCCGGTTACCACCTTCATCCAGGACACCAGTATCTCACCTGGGCTTTTGCTGTAGTATTCTAATGGGTCTCTCTTTTCTACCTTTGCATGTTTATTAAAGTAAATCAGATATTGTCATTTCTCTGCTCAGAATCTTCCAGTGCCTTCTCATCTCACTCAGAAAAGTGGCCACAGTCTCTATGATGACATCTAAGGTCCTACATTACCCAGCCCCCCCATTACTGATCTGACCACATCTCCTACCAGACCCTTACTACAGTGACCCAGCCACACTGGCCTCCTTGCTGCGTCTCAGACATACCAAGCACACCATCCCCCTTAGGACTGTAGTACTTGCTATTTCCTCTATCCAGAGTGTTACTCTTCTAGCCTCATTAGAAAACATAAAGTATCAGGGCGCCTGAGTGGCTCATTCAGTTAAGCATCTGATTTTGGCTCAAGTCATGATCTCACAGTTCATGAGTTCAAGTCCCGCTTCAGTTCAGGTGAGCATGAGCAGTCCCATCTCTCTCTCTCTCTCTCTCTCTCTCTCTCTCTCTCTCTCTCTCTCTCCCCCTTTCTCCCTCTCCATCTCCCTCCCCCCACCCCGACCTTTTAGGATTCTCTCTCTGCCCCTTACTCACTTGCACCTTCTCTCAAAAAGAAAAAAAAATTAAAAAAACATAAAAGTATCTCAAAGCTCACTCACTTTCTTAGGTCTTTATTCAGAGGTCATCTCACCTCAGACCTCTTGTAGCATTCTATTTACATTGCTGCACTTTGCTATATGTGTATCTCATATTCCCCATTGCTGCTGAATTTTTCTGCATAACACATGCCATCATCTAACATGCTGTATATTTTACTTACCTTGTTTCTCTTTCTTCTCAATAGAATGTAAGCTTCTTGAGAGCAGAGTTGTCTTTTTGTCGATTGTTTGCATTCCAGACCCTACACTAGTGCCTGACACAGGCAGACCCTTAGTAATATTTATTGAATGAATGAAAGTAACATTTTAGGTGTGGTGGTTTTTTTCTCTGAATATAAAAGGGGGATGACTAGTTCATTAGAGCACTGAATAGTGCAGATGGTCAGTGAAGGTATGATGCATACACAGACTTTATCTTTCATAACCTTTCCCTTTTTTAATAATGTAAAAATGTTAAGTACACTCAAAAGAATGTTTAACATATAGACAAAATATGAAGAATAACAACAACAACAAAATAGCCATGTTCCCACCACCCAGGTTAAGAAACACAACCATCAGCATTTTTGAAGCCGCCTCCGGGCTTTTCCTCACCTCATCCTTCCCCTTCTCCTCCCTCCAGAACCCCTATTCTGAATTTTGTTTATTGTTCCTGTTGGTTTCCTTTATAGTTTTGCCACTTGTGAACGTACCATTCAGTAACACATGTATTTCTGAACTGTATACAAGTGGAATCCTCCTGGGGACGCTCCTCTGCAGCTAGTTGTTTTGCTCTGATGTTCCCGAGACCCATCCACACTGATGCATGTGGCTCCAGTTCATTTATTTTCACTCCTGTGTCCTGTCGCCACTGCATGAAGAGACTGCAGTTTATTTATCCATTTGCCTGTAAATACAAGCTTTGGTTTGTTTCCTTGTTCTTTAATGCTAGAAACAGTGCTGCTGTGAACATGATCCTCCCTGTCTCATAAAACACACATGCAACTTTCTCTGTGGTGTATTCTTAGGAGTTAAAATACTGTCCAGTGGGATATACGCATCCTTCATTTTATGGATCAGTGCTAAATCGTTTTCAAATGTAGTTGTACAAATTTATACAACAAATCTATATCAACAGTGGACAAGAGTTTTAATTGTTTTTTCTTTTTTTTTTTAATAGTTTATTGTCAAATTAGTTTCCACATAACACTCAGTACTCATCCCCATAAGTGTCTAGAACTGATTCAAGAATTCAGCCAAGTTGCAGGGTACAAAATCAACGTACAGAAATCAGTTGCATTTTTATACACCAACAATGAAGCAACAGAAAGAGAAATCAAGAAACTGCTCCCATTCACAATTGCACAAAAACCCATTTAATTGTTTTTTCTTAATGTAGAAGCTATAAATTGGCATCCCAGGGTCGCCAGGCACAGAGGCACCAGAGCACCTGGCTCCAAGGGTCCCAGACAGACCAGGTTTGGCCACTCACTGCCAACAGAACCCAAAGGCCAGAGAGACCAGCGGTGGTGAAACAGAAAAATAATTTATTTCAGTGAGGCCGATACTGGGAAGAGTGTCTCAAGACCATCCTCCAAAGTGCTGAAAATACTTCTCGGGTTTCTGTAAGGAACATGTGGGACAAAGGGCATGGGTTTGTGCATCCTAGGAGGCTGTAGAGGTCAAGTCAATCACTGTCTTGGCATGAGGCATGTGGGGTCTCGTGGGCTCTCAGCAGTGCTCGTTGCTTGAGGCGATAGTTCCCATTCCTCCCAGGATGCCTTGCCTGCAGGGCAATGTGCCTGAGTTAAGAGATAAGCTGGAAAGAACTTCGTCAATTAGAAATTTTGAGGTCAAATGGAGATAGTTGAAGTCTTCTTTCATCAAGTTGGTTTTAAATTGCACTTTCCTGTTTTCTACTGAGGCTGGATATGTTTTCAGATTTAATTGGCTGTCCCTGTTTCCTCCTCTGTGAAATACCCAGCCATGTTATTTGCTTTTTTGGTTTCGGTTGCCTTTGGTTTGTCGAGTTCTTTACATTTTCTAGATACATATCCTTTGTCAGCAGATGTAATGCAGATATATTTTCTCAGTTTGTAACTTGTCTTTTCAATGTCTTTGGATGAATAGAAACTCTAAATTTTAATGAATTTAATTTCTCAGTCGTTTCCTTTATGAGTTTCCAGCTTTGAAAAGTACTTTCCGGGATGCCTGGGTTGCTCAAGTTAAGTATCAGACTCTTTATCTTGGCCCGGGTCTTGATCTCACAGTTTGTGAGTTTGAGCTCCACGTAGGGCTCTATGTCAAAAGCATGGAGCCTACTTGGGATTCTCTTTCTTCCTCTCTCTCTGCCCCTGTCCCACGTGCACTCTAAATCCCACCTCTTTCTCAAAATAAATATTTTCTTAAAAAAACATTAACAACAAAAAAGTTCTTCTCTGGGGCGCCTGGGTGGCTTAGTCGGTTAAGCGTCCGACTTTCACTTAGGTCACGATCTCGCAGTTCGTGGGTTCGAGCCCCGCATCGGGCTCTGTGCTGACTGCCAGCTCAGAGCCTGGAGCCTGTTTCAGTCTGTGACTCCCTCTCTCTCTGACCCTCCCCTGCTCACGCTGTCTCTCTCTCTCTCTCTTCTATAAATAAAACATTTAAAAAAAATTTTTTAATAAAAAAAAATAAAAAATAAAAAGTTCTTCTCTATCTAAGGTCATGTGGGAACTTTTCTACCCTCTGCTAAAACATACTACTCTTGGAGCCGTCTTTTGACCAGCCCCTCACAACCTGTTCTCCAGAAGAACAGGTGACTCAAAAGAGCTCGATTTTTAAAAATATTTTTATGTAAATAGGAATCAAATGAGAACTCAGCTGCAGTATCTTATTTTACTTATTTTTTGCTAGTTATAATTTTAATTGACCAATGTCTTACAAGAAAGAGATTTATTTATTTAAGCACCTAGCTAGCTTAGTCAGAAAACCATCGAGTCTTGATCTCAGGATTATAAATTCAAGCTTCATGTTGGGCGTAGAGATTACTTAATTTTTTTAATGTTTTATTTATTTCTGAGAAAGAGAGAGAGACAGCATGAGCAGGAGGGTCAGAGAGAGAGGGAGATACAGAATCTGAAGCAGGCTCCAGGCTCTGGGCTAGCTGTCAGCAGAGCCCGATGTGGGCTCGAACCCACAAACCGTGAGATCATGACCTGATCTGAAGTCAGATGCTTAACCGACTGAGCCACCCAGGTGCCCCAAGATTACTTAAATAAAACTTAATAAAAGAAAAAGAAGAAAAAAGAAAGAGATCTGGTCCTGAAATTAAATTCTATCCATGTAAGGTGAACCCTGGTTATAAGTTTAATTAGAATAATATGACCTTTTCTTAGTACTTAATGTAAATTGGTGTTTCATTTTAAAGCTTGTTTTAAAAGTGATTGCGGCGTAAAGCTTTTCTGTCCAGGCACAGAGAAAGGTCAGTGTGAATCTGGCATAAGTCTGTATTAAGAATGTTTTAAACAAATTTTATATGTAATACTATTGACTTGAATGATGCTTACTGATGAGTAATTTGGAAGACGTGCCTCTGTGGTGCTTGACAAACCTGTTCATATTAGAAGCACAGGATCATGGGGTTGTAAATTGACCCTTAAAACTTCTGAATTGTGGCATCTGGCTCACTCAGTCGGTGGAGCATGCGACTCTTCATCTCGGGGTTGTAAGTTGGAGCCCCGTGTTTGTACAGATACTTAAAAATAAAATCTTTAAAAACAAAAAAATAAGTTCTGTGGTGCCTGGGTGGCTCAGTCAGTTAAATATCCAACTTTGGCTCCAGTCATGATCTCATAACTTTGTGAGTTTGAGCCCTGCATCAGGCTCTGTGCTGACAGCTCAGAGTCCAGAGCCCATTTCAGATTCTGTGTCCCCCTCTTTCTCTGTCCCTCTCCTGCTCGTTCTCTCTCTCAAAAATAAATAAACATTAAAAAAAAAAAAGTTCCTCTGATTGATCTGTCAAGCAAAGGATTACCTTCTGCAGCATCCCTGGCTCTTCTCTGCTTGCCCTTGGATCGAAGGCCATGCCAAGGCAGTCAATGTTGATAAGCCAACTGTGCCCCTGCATCTTTTCAAGAAAATTTATTTGCTTAGCACACACCTTTTTTTTGTTTTTCATTGTGCTAAGGTAAACTTCACATCAGTTTCTTCCTTTGAAAAGGAGAAAACTCTGTCTGTCTTCTTTTACACTCCGAGCACTTTTCAAACACTCCTGACACCAGATATGTGGGGTTTCTCCTACACCAACTGACGCTCGATCCTGGACACCAGCTCAGCGTCCTCCAGTTCAGTTCAGTTCAGTTCTGACACTGCCCCCGCCTCTCCCACCCTCAGACACCGGTTGCAAGTCAGGTTTCACCTGTGCTTCTGACCATACATTGAAGGTTTCCACCTCAATTTGGATCATGTGCTAGAGTGTCTCACAGAACTCAGGAAAGCAGTTTACTTACTAGGTTATCAGTTTATTGCAAGGAAGTATTGAAGGATACATATGAAGAGCCAGATAGAGAAGTACATAGGGGTCCAGGTCTGTAAAGTTCCTGAGCACAAGAGCCTTTGTGCCCACTGAGTTGGGGGCGCCCCACTTTCTTAGCATGTGGGTACATTCATCAACCCAGAACCTCTCCAAACCTCATACTTCAGGGATTTTTAAGGAGGCTTCATTACATAGGCATCACTGATGAAATCACTGACCATTGGTGAATTATTCAACCTGTAACCTCTGTGTCCTCCCCAGGGGTTAGGGAGTGGAGCTGAAATTCCCACCCTCTAATCACAATTTAGTTCCCCTGACAACCAGCTCTTACCTCTGGTTTTCTAGGGGCTTTCCAGAAATCTCATTAACAAAAAGTCAGGCATGATTGAAAAGTGATTGTTCCAGACAGAAGTCATTCTTCCCACCTTTATAGCTCTGGGGCTATTTCAGGAACAGGACACACACTAAATATTGTAACAAAAGATACTCCCTTCACTCTTACCACTTTGGAAATTACAAGGGTTTTAGGAGCTTTGTGCCAGAAATGAGGACTAAGACTAAGTATGTAATTCTTAATATTAAATCACATTACAGTCTTAGTTCTTACAAGTTCCAAATCAGTGGGTTCTAAACAAATGAAATTTTATTTTACCAAGAAAAGTCCATGTCATTTGAGGATTTGACTGTCCAGTAGGTAAACTTAGATTCCACAGAAATTGAATGAGTACTTATTCTGTGTCAGACAGTGTGCTAGGTAGTATCTCATTTCATTTAACCATTTACAGTAACACTGCAAATTCAGTTTGGTAATGGCATCCCTGGTAAATGGATAAAAACCTTGGGCAGTGTGGTTAGAAGTAACCCGTACTGGGGCACCTGGGTGGCTCCGTCGGTTAAGTGTCTGACTTCAGCTCAGGTCATCTTCTCATGGTTTGTGAGTTTGAGCCCTGTGTCGAGCCCTGTGTTGGGCTCTGTGCTGACAGCTCAGCCTGAAGCCTGCTTCGGATTCTGTGTTTCTCTCTCTCTCTGCCCCTCACCTGCTCACACTTTGTCTCTTTCTCAAAAATAAATATTTTTTAAGAAATCGGAAGTAATCTGGACCTGGTGTTACAAAGAAAACTGGGAAGTGGTACAGCTAAGATTGACACATATGCTTCCTGATTCCAAAGCTTTTTATGGTAATTGCTGTGAAGGAACAATACCAATAATGGGTATGTTTTACTTAATAATCTAAATGAATAACAAGGGCATCTGGGTGGCTCAGTTGGTTGAGTATCCGACTCTTGATTTCAGCTCAGGTAATGATCCCAGGGTCATGGGGTTGAATCCTGACTCAGGCTTCTCACTGAGCATGGACCCTGCTTGAGATTCCCTCTCCCTCTCTCTCTGCCCCTCTCCCCCACTCACTTGCACTCTCTCAAATAAAAAATAAATAAAATGAATGAGTAACAAATATAAAGTTGAGGAAGCTGTGACCAGTATCAAAATATGCCTTATGCAATTGTTAGGTGTTCCTAGAAAATTGGAAGTAAAAGTTTTCAAAGACACTGTATTACATTTACTCCAAAAATGCAATTAGATCTTGGGACTGGTTAGTAGCACGTGTGCAACTCTTGTTTGAATCTGTTTCTTAGCTGCTTTGTCTCTTCATTTCTCTCATCTCCCAACCCCTAACCTCCCCAAGTACAGGCCTTTCTTCAATTCCTTTATTTATCACCCAGCTCAGCCTCTCCTCTTTCCAAGCCTGTCCTCCCTGTTTTGATCCTCCTTTTCATTGTTTTCTAAAACCCTTATTCATTGCTAAGAAACTGCATTCTTCACCTTTATCATAGATGTACCCCTTATCTCTTATTGCATAACAAAACACCCAAAACCTAGTAGACTGGAACAGCAATGACTTATTATTTACAGTTCTGCGAGTTGGGTAGATGGGTTCTTCTCGCTTCGCTTTCAGCTGGTAGGCCTGCTGGGGCACCAGGCATGGCGGGAACGACGACGGGCCCTCCTTGTGAGCTCCGTGGAGAGAGGCTGGACTGCGCTTTCTCACAAGGCAGCGGCAGTCCAGGCGCTTGCTTATCAGGCCTCATTTTCTAGTATTACATGGCCAGGCTCGCTTTCACTGCAGGAGGCTCCCCGAGGGTATGGATCTGGAGAAGAGTGATTCTTTGGGGCCATCACTGTAACAGTCCCGCGGAATCAAACTGTGCTTCCTAAATTGCCTTTTAGAAACCTGCTTTCCGCATGATTATCCTGTTTCCTTGGTCATTGCTCTTAGGTTGAGGCTCATAGTCTTTTGAAATATCCCTCACATCCCAGAAGCAGAGGGAAGAGGAGTTAGTAGCCTGTCCCAGTGTCCTCCAACCTTTCTGAAAAAAAAACTCTATTCTCCGCACCAGTGCCCCCCCTTTTTTTAAAGTTAACCTGGTGTACTTGTCCTGCCCACTTATCAGACCGTCGTTTTCTACGGCCCTTGCCTTTCTATTCCTGTGTTCTTGCATCCCTAGAACAGCGCCTGACACGTGGTGTTAGGTGTTTCATTGTTGTCCTTGTTGTACCTGGTACCAGAGGTTTGCATTTACAAAGGTTGCAGGCCTTAAAGGTCTGACCAGGAAATTGCAAGATGTACCTCTTTTATTTTATTTTTTTTTTAATGTTTTATTTATCTCAGAGAGAGACAGCGTGAGCAGGGGTGGGTCAGAGAGAGGGAGATACAGAATTCAAAGCAGGCTTCAGGCTCTGAGCTAGCTGTCAGCACAGAGCCCAACATGGGGCTCGAACCCATGAACTGTGTGATCATGACCTGAGCCGAAGTCGGACGCTTAACCGACTGACTCCACCCAGGCGCCCCCAAGATGTACCTCTTTTAGTTTGTACCAACATTTTTTAGTTTGCATTGTTTTGTGCTATCTGGTCCTCTTAAACTATATCCTTGCTAGAAATTTTTTAAGTCTTTATCAGGAGAAAAAATGTCTTTTCTTTTCAAACATCTTTTAGATAAATCAGCAATGCCAGATGCCCTCTGGGTATGATAGTTAGCCCAACCTCTTCTCAAGGCTTGAGGTATTAATTTCCTGGAATGTCAATCCTTATTTTTATTTTTGCCTCCCTCCTCTTTCCCCACCCCCTAATGATTTAAGCTCGTAAGGGAAGGGATTTTTTTTCTATTTCCCTAACACCTAAAACAACGTGTGGTAAATAGAAGGTATTTAATATTAGTCAAGGGGCGCCTGGATGGCTCAGTCCGTAAAGCATCAGACTTTGGCTCAGGTCATGATCTCACGGTTTATGAGTTCAAGCCCAACGTCCAGCTGTGTGCTGACAGCTCGGAACCTGGAGCCTGCCTTGAATTCTATCTTCCTCTCTCTCTGCCCCTCCTCCACTTGGGCTCTGTCTCTTTCTCTCTCTCAAAAATAAACATTTAAAAAAAATTTGTAGTACTAGTTGAATACATATATGAATGGAATAAAAAATCTAAGATATTTTGAGTAAACAGCATTACTGAAAGTATGCATAGTACAGTCTCTGTGTTTTTAAATATTATGTATATGCCTAGAAAAATTCTCAAAGGAAACACAATAGAATGTTAATAGTGGTTTTTGGGTGGCAGGGGAGGGGATAAGTGCTGAAAGTATGGATCAGAAGGTTTTGCTTTATAATCTTGAGTGTATGTTAATTTTTATAATGCTTTAATTTTTTAAAAAATTTTAATGTTTTTATTGTTGAGAGACAGAACATGAGCATGGGAGGGGCAGAGAGGGAGAGACAGAATCTTAAGGAGCCTCCAGGCTCTGAGCTCTCAGCAGGGCTTGAACTCACAAACTGTGAGATCATGACCTGAGCTGAAGTCAGACGCTTAACCACCTGAGCCACCCAGGTGCCCCTATAATATTTTAATTTTTAAATCAAGGCTTTACAAATCAAAAATATCCAATGTAAATGTTTGTGTTGTTTCCTTCATTAGAGGTAAATACATGAAGAAATGGCTAGAGACCATGTGTGTGTGTATAATAAAGTGAATGTAAATGTCATACCATATATAAAATGCCATATCCTTTTTTTCTTAGCATTTTATCAGAATGTTTTTACATCGTTAAAAACTATTAGATCTCAATCTTAATAAATACTGCATTAGCTGGGTAAGTCAGTGTATTTTGTACTTGATTGTCAAACACAGTTATAAACAAGAGCTTAAGAAACGACATTATTCATAAATCTTTGCAGTGCTTTACTGATTTCTTTAATAAAGATTTACACAAGTAGCATTACTCGGTTAAAACATACTCATCATTAGAAATGCAAAGTACTTGAAAATAGCGGAGAGTCATATGAACTTCAAGTAAGCTGGCTTTCTGGCCACCACTTGCTGCCACTTGGCTTGATCCTTTGCAGGGACCTGCAGTATTTCAAAATATCTGGCCTCCTCAGCTTTACAGAAGGTTTAGCCTTAATGATGTCCGTACTTGGTATATAGCATACAAGATAATTATTTATATGTAATGTTCCCTCTTCGGTGGTTAATTTTGAATATACTTAGTTTGAGGGAGGGATTTAATAATATTTTTAATTACTGCCCTCAATAATGTCTGAGTATGGTTCAGCTTCTTAAAATGACCTCTTCCCTTTAGGGAAATTAAAAAGTCATCAAAGCCTCAGTGACAGTGCAAAGCGATGTACAGTTGTCAGTGTGAGTGTGTGTGAGTGTACGCGCGCGCACAGTACTTTGTCGTTATTAAAGCAGCTTTTCCTGACGAGAGACACACTATTTAGTTAGGACATATAATAAGCCACCTCACGTTTCATTGCCATCGGTGTTAATGCTTGGTTTTGTAACTCTGCCCTGTTCACAGGTTAAGGTATTGCACAATCAGCTGGTCCTTTTCCACAATGCCATCGCCGCTTACTTTGCTGGGAACCAGAAGCAGCTTGAACAGACACTTAAACAGTTCCATATCAAATTGAAAACCCCTGGAGTGGATGCCCCATCTTGGCTTGAAGAACAGTAAAATCACACCTGGAGAAAAAAAAAACAAGTCATGTTGTTATATTTCTAAACAAACCTAATAAGAATTAAGCAGAATTAGGTTAAGATTAGGGAAGGGGTGACCACAACCATTGTAGTGATTCTTGCACAAACAGCTTTAATTTTTCCCTTTTTCATACTTTTAACAATTGAACTGTTAAATTTGATGGGAAGGTGGGTGATTTTAATGTAAACATAATTTCTATAATCTGAACACAGTAGTTTTCCTTTTTGAGAAATCCTTTTGTATTGTGAGGGTTGATGGCTATTTCTGTAGTTTGAAAACATCTAATATAGATTTGCACTGACAAGATAAAAATTCAAGGTTTTTGGTCCTGGAAATGAGGGCCAGTTGTAACTTTTCCAAAGGGAGGTTTACATGATTTGTATCCACATGAGATATTTTATATATGAATATATTAAACATCTTTAAGAGATTCATGTATTGTCTTAAAGAAAAAAGAAATTATTTTGCAGAGTAAAACTATATGGTGTGCCCGCAGCACCCACACACAGGCAGCAGCTCTAATGAATGACTGATTGGCTCATGGAGTTGTGGCAAATACCTTTTTAAAAATGAATCTGTACTATTGTAATTTTGTTTGGACTTTTTTTTTTTTTTTTTTTTAAAGACGCAGGAATCACACTGTCGTTTCTGCAAGGCTTTTGAGCTTAAGAGTTCTCATCACCCAAAGTCATTGGGCAGTTACGTTAGCGATTTCTTTTGATTGATAATGAAACCTGCTTGAGAAAATTTTTGGTTTTGGGCAGGTGGACTTGGGAATAGAAACTCTTGATGGTTTCTAGAGTAGGAATCTGTGCTTAGAAAGCTAGTTTTGGGGTAAGTTCCATTTTGACAGAAGTGAATTCCTAGGTAGCTTTCATGGACTTCCGTATGTAACAATACCGGTTAAGCCTTAAATCACAGATATGTGCCTTCTCAGATGCAGTAATTCTCATTCAACCAATGTACATAATCCATAAAGAAACCCCTTTCAGATAATGTTTGACGTGTCTATTCCTTCCTGAGAAAGGAACACTGTGTATCAGTGTTGGGTTTCTTTGTATTCGTTAAACCGTGTTTAAGGTTTATGGTAAAATCAACTTTTGAATTTGCTGTTTGGTTTTTCTTCATTCCTTTCATGGAATGAGAAGATGGAGGAATTTTGTTCATTTCAGTAATGAAAAGATAATACGGGACAGTGCGGTGGTAACAAGAAAGGGCATTGGAAAGGCCAGTACTGTTTTCATTGCTCAGCACTGTTGGTTGGTTCGTGTTATATGGTTGACCTGTCCGCTGTGTGGTTCCATCAGTAATGTAAGCCTTTTAAATATAAGTTCTCTTGATTTGTGTCATAAACATAAATTAATATATCTTCATTTCTTTTGTATTGAAATGAAGTACTTAAAATTACTGTTATACATGAACTTTGTGGACTGTAAGATTTGTTATATATGTTCAAATGCCTTTTAGCTGGCTTTTTAATTAATATGCCTGTTCTCAGTGCTTAATATGTACAATGTAATGTGATTGTAAATCATAAACCTATTTTAAATCATTCCTTCCTGTATATTTGTACTCTGAGAGAGCCTTATTTTATTCTTCCAGCAGAATTAATACTTGTGATAGTTCCTTTACATTCCCCAGAATGTGCCTATGGTGTGAATTTTGTATTCTTATTAAAAGTGTTTGCTGCAGTACCTTGCTTCTCTGGCTCTTCATAATTTAAGAAGTAACTGTTTGAAAATTCTGAGGACATATGATTTGTCTTTTCCTGGCTTTAAAAACAATAACAAAAAGTTAGTAGTTCTGTCGCTTATTATTGTTTTTTCTCAGTAAGTTACTCTTTTTCCTCATTTGGAGTCTCTCTGGGAGGCAGAACATGTCCAGTCTTACCACAGTTTGGTAACAATTTTAGTGGCTCAGAAATTAAGCAGTTTCAGGAACTGATGATTTTTTAGAATAAACGAAAAATGTTCTGAGTAGTGGGTAAATGGGCAAAAGAAAGAGTTAACATATTAGCCAGTGGTATGTTAACTTTGTTAGGAAAGTAACATATTCATTGTAGAAAAAATTAGAAGATAACTTCAAGAAATTGAAGATAAAATAACTTCCCTAGTCAGTGAGTACTGCATGGATCCACTTATATCCCCTGAAGTTAGAGATTTCAGTTACCAGCTATTTATATTATAAGGTCTAGTTTGAATATCCTTTAACATGCACGCATCCATCTTTGTCCTGTTACCTGGTTATTTCCCTGAGTTACAGTCTTAGAAGTGAAGATGAGCCCTCAGAGTTTATTTTCACTTTTAAGACTTTGTTAAGTAGTGCTGGTTGCCTTTGAAGGAAGATTTTGCCAGGGACGCCCCGCTGGCTCAGTCGATAGAGCATTAAGACTTGATCTCAGGGTCGTGAGTTCAAGCTCCACATTGGGCATGGGATATACTAAAAAGAAAAGGAAAAAATTAAGAATTTACTTGAACAAAAATGGACTCAAGTCAGGCAAGCTCGAATTAGAAATGTGTAGGATCCCTCCACCAACAGGAGCTAGAGAAACGATGTTTTAGAGAAGTGGTAGTAAAGCAAGGAAATTATTGGGTTGGCTATAGCTTAAGTGTTCCCTTATTTAAGAAGGACCTGTTGGCTATTTGTCATTATCCTTAGATTTTGATTTCCCCTTGAGGCGTTTTAGGCTTAGGTTTTGGTTTCTTTATGTAGGCGACTAAGTCTTTAAAGCCACCTCAATTTAATGGCCTCCTTGTTTAATTAAATAACCCCAAAGCTTCCAAATTGTAGGGCCGAGGAAGGACCTGGGCTTGCAGAAGCAATTTAGCTGAAATCTGCTAGACTTTAAGAACCATCTTTTCCATATTCAAAGTACACTGCACGATACTGTTACCCAAGCTTGTCCCATAAGAGTGTGAAGCTACAAACTATTCCCTAGAGATGATCTGGTTAAGGGGGATTTTTTACAGGTCAAGACATGAAGGTCCAAAGATCTATTAAACCGACTTAGCCAACCCCCGTTTCCAAATGTAAGGCCAGGTAAGTTATTTGCAACTAAATATACGAATTTCCCTTTAAATCCTCCCATTTCAACTGCATAATTAAATCAGTGTGTCAAAAGTGTCATTTCTTCTCCTAAAGTACAATGTGTATTAAAGATCTTTTCAGTTGAAAAATTAATCCCATTAACCCTAAAATAGATTCATATTAGGTATATGTCAAATATCTACAGTATATTCCAATCCGGTCGTAATATTCTGAAAAAAAATCATGTGAACCTGATAAGTGCTATATAAAGTAAAATTATCATATTAGAAAGGCTACATGTAAGTGTCTTTCAATCATGGAACTGTTAATTTGAAGAATAATGTATCTACCTCAAAATTTGCCCAGTCTCCTTTTCCCTTCACTGAAGAGGACTGTAGATGTGAAAAATAAAAGCAAATTATCTAAACTAATAATTCAGGGTAACATTTGTATTTAATTTGTACTAATCTTTCTGAAGTATGAAGAATGCCTGTATTTTGTAACAATATTCCTTAATATCGTTTGCCAGGTAGCACTTTCCTTGAAATTTCCAGTTACCTAGGAGACTTGAGACCATGTACGATCCTTCATCACTCAATTCTAACCAAATTTAGGCATTTAAAACATCTTCCCCCCTGTAAGATTGCAAACTTTTATATTGGCTCAGACCACCCAGTTGTGAATAAGCTATTTTCTAATCAAAAGGCCACTTATATTTTGCATTGGCTCAAAGCTTTTCCAAGGGCCACAGGGCCTTTATTATTGTTATAGCAAGACACGAAAATAGAATGACAATGCAAACATCTTCCCTCTTGTTTTTTAAAAAAATTTTTAACATTTATTATTAAGAAACAGAGAGAGACAGAGCATGAGCAGGGGAGAGGCAGAGGGAGAAAGACACAGAATCTGAAGCAGGTTCCAGGCTCTGAGCCATCAGCACAGAGCCCAACGCAGGGCTCGAACCCACAAACCCCGAGATCATGACCTGAGCTGAAGTCGGATAATTAACCAACTGAGCCACCCAGGCACCCCACAACTTCCCTCTTTTGAAGACTTCGATTAAATTCTATTCTAAAGGGGCTCCTGGGTAGCTCAGTTAAGCAACCAGCTCTTGGTTTAGGCTCAGGTCATGATCTCACAATTTGTGGGATAGAGCCCCACATTGGGCTCTGCACTGACAGGGCAGAACCTGCTTGGGATTCTCTCCAGCTCTCTCTGCCCCTCCCCCACTTCTGCATGTGTACACACATGCGTGCTCTTTCTCTCTCAAAAATAAATAGGGACGCCTGGGTGGCTTAGTCAGTTAAGCGTCCGACTTTCGCTTAGGTCATGATCTCACGGTTCGTGGGTTCGAGCCCCGCGTCGGGCTCTGTGCTGACTGCCTGCTCAGAGCCTGGAGACTGTTTCAGTCTGTGACTCCCTCTCTCTCTGACCCTCCCCTGCTCACGTTGTCTCTCTCTCCTAGAAATAAATAAAAATATTAAAAATAAATAAACTTAGGAAAAAATAAACTCAATATACTCCATGTTTCCACTTGAAGGTTTCCTGCTCAACAGGTTTCCTGGCAGAAATGGGCGTTTATAATAAATTGCCAAGTGGTTTTCCTAAATGTACAGAAAACTGTGCAGTTCAGCTTTGTTTTGTAAAATGAAAGTTAACTCTTAGTAGTTTATGTAAATGAAGTGAGAACTATTTGTTATTCTGGTGCTAATTCCAATGCGGGAAGAGGAGACTATGGAAGAGGAGACTATGGATACGAGGAAAGGAAATTAGACCCAGTCCAAGAACTGGGACTCTTTTTCTGTGCAGTTAATTGGATCAATATCTTAGCTAGGAATTTCAATGACATTTTTACAAATGAAACGTCTATAAAAAGTCAAAACCACTGGGGTGCCTGGGTGGCTCAGTCGGTTAAGCATCTGACTCTCAGTTTCGTGAATTTGAGGCCTGCTTTGGTCTCTGCTGACAATGTGGCACCTGCTTGGGATTCTCTCTCCCAATCTCTCTGCACCTCCCCTGCTCATGTGATCTCTGTCTCAAAATAAATAAACTTAAAAAAAAACTGTTTGGGCTCAGTCTAGGGTTTATCATGAGCGTCCTCTGTAAAGGAACTTGAGCTTTCTGCAACTATGGTTGATCGTGACTTGTAGGACGCTGAAAGAGACAAGATACCATTTTGTTGATCTTAGACAAAAGTAACTTTCCATGACTTAGACTTCCATATCGCTTTGCATTTGTAAAGCAAAGGCGGATGTGTTTATATAAATACCTTAGGGATGAGGGACGCCTAGGTGGCTCGGTTGGTTAAGCATCCAACTCTTGCTTTCGGCTTAGGTCATGACCTCAGTTGATGAGATTAAGTCCCCACCCCACCCCCCTCCAAGCTGACATTGTGGAGCCTGCTTGGGATTCTCTCCCTCCCTCTTCCCCTCCCCTGCATGCACACACACTGCCTCTCAAAATAAACATTTTTTAAAAATTAAAAAATGATGAAAATTTTAGAATAACAACATACTCAAATTATTTATATAATGTAACTTTACTTTTGTCTTCTCCGGTAAATGATTCCTAATTCTATATTAGGAAGCTGTTTATGAAAAACTACCTAAAGTTTCAGGCAGATAATTACAGCTCTTTCCTTTGAGGAGTGTATACTTATTATGGCTAGACTCTAAGCTCTTAAGGAATACACAGTGTATGCTTTCTTATTTACCCTGTATCCTCACCTCCATGCATAGTTCTTTCTGAGAAGGCATGGAATAAAACTGTTTTCAGTTTCTTGGATACAAAGTTCAAATGCAGAAAAGCATTTGGTAGTTGCACTGCCATTTCATTTGAGTTAACTTATTCTAAATTCTCAGGATGTTACTTCAGATACCACAATGTTTACGAAGAATGGCCTGTTAAAATATCTAGAAAGAGGGGTGCCTGGAGGGCTCAGTCAGTTAGGCATCCAATTTCAGCTCAGGTCATGATCTCACAGTTCATGAGTTTGAGCCCGGTGTTAGCCTCTCTGCTGTCAGTGCAGAGCCTGCTTCGCTTTGGATCCGGTCTCCCTCTTTCTCTGCCCTTCCCCCACTTGCATCTGCTCTCTCTCTCAAATATAAATGAACTTTTAAAAACATGTGGAAAGATTAGCATAATTAGAAAAATCACCATTTTGCATCCCCCACTGAAATAGTCACAAAGGGATCCACTAGTGGATGCTAAAATCATAGAGATCCAAGGAAAACAGATTATGTCATAATACCAAAGTATGACCTTACATATTACTCCATTTGAAAAGGAAAAAGTACCATTAATACAAGATTTGTGTTGAGGCACCTGGCTGACTCAGGTCGATAGAGCATATGACTCTGGATCTCGAGGTTGTAAATTAAAGCCCCACGTTGGGTGTAGAGATTACTTAAAAATAGAATCTTTAAAAAATAATAAAAGATTTGTGCATACCATCCAATTCAAGTGATCAAGGTTAGCATCACTAATAATCTGATAATCATGTGCCTCCATATATAAGGCAATATAATTACGCAACATCACTCATGAGATACTCCTATTGAGATTGTTTAACCTAAATCTACTCAAGCCTTTCCCTTTACTTCCAGTGTATAGAAAATACAGGGGATTAAAATACAAGTTTAAATGACATCATGAGGAATGAATTGGACAAATCCAGAACCTGGGACATTATACAAGATAATTAACTTGGTTTCTCCAAAACATCAGCCACAAAACAAAAAATCTTTTAGAAATATTGTCATAAAATAAAAGACTTTATGGGGCACCTGGGTGGCTCAGTCAGTTAAGCATCTGACTTTGGCTCAGGTCATGATCTCAGAGTTAATGAATTCGAGCCCGCCTTCGCTCTCTGCTGACAGCTGGGAGCCTGGAGCCCACTTCAGGTTCTGTGTCTCCCTCTCTGCCCCTCCCCTGCTTGCAATCTGTCCCTCTCAAAAATAAACATTTAAAAAATTTTAAATAAAAGACCTTAGATCACAGTTCAAAAAAATAACTGTAGACATTTGAGGAACAACTGAACAATTCGAATGTATGTTTGATGCTAGTAGGGACTTTCTGTTAGTTTTTTTAGATATGTTATTATATTCATAGGCAAATAGCCTTACAGGAGATGCATGCCTAAAGTATTTAAAGAGAAGTGGCATGATGCCTACTATTTACTTTTAAATGGTTCAGCAAAAATATATGCATTCATATGTACTTATGTATGTGGAAAGAAAGCTGGAGAGAAAGAGAAGGAAGAAGAGAAAGATGTCTTTAAGTATGGCAATCTGTTAGCAATTGAAATGGGTGGATGTGGGGGGTTTCGTTGTACGAGTCTTTTAACTCTTTCCGCTTTGAATTTTTCATAATAAAAAAAATTTATTAGGATATTTGTCTAGAAATGCAGGTAGGAGTCTGCTAAGTTTTCCCTCTTGCACCAGGGTTATTATTTTGGTAAAGCCTATGATAAACTGGCTTCACTCCTGCAAATAACCGAATCTTTTGCCTAGCATGTGAAAGAAACTGGTTTGTACTTGGAAACAGAGCAATGCAAGAAGGTGTAAAATCGAACAATTTTGTATTAGTAAGATTTATAGAAAAAGGGCAATTGAAGAGGCATAACTAGTTTAAGATATGAAACTAGTTGAAAAAGAAATCATGTAGGAAAATCTGTATTTCACTAAACTAGGTTTTTTTCTTTTCCTTTTTCTCAGCTTTCTAAATAGCTATGTGAAACCAAGAGAAGTTAAGCCCTAAAATAAAACACTTTTTTAAAGTAGGCTTCACGGGGCGCCTGGGTGGCTCAGTCGGTTAAGCAGCTGACCAGCTCAGGTCATGATCTCACGGTTTGTGGGTTCAAACCCCACGTCGGGCTCTGTGCTGACAGCTAGTTCAGAGCCTGGGGCCTGCTTCGGATTCTGTGTCTCCCTCTCTCTCCAGCCCTCCCCTACTCTCTCTCTCTCTCTCTCTCTCCTCTGTCTCTCTCTCAGAAATAAATAAAACATTTAAAAAATTTTAAAATAAATACATAAATAAAGTAGGCTTCACACCCAGCGTGAAGCCCAACCTAGGGCTTAAACTCACAACCCTGAGATCAAGAGTTGGATGCTTGACCGACTTCAGGCACCCCCAAAATAAAACACTTTTATTTTAGCTTAATACCAACGGTTTCTACTGTCTCAATTCCACCCCCCTTCTCATAAGTAAGCATTTACTACTATTCCATACTGCTACTCTGGATTTCTTAAAACTTAGCTGGTTATAGTTTCATTTATTGTAACAACTGAAACTGCTCAAATTATACTTGTACCTTGATAATTTCTAATAACTGATTTTCAGTCTAAAAAGCTATCAGCTGTCCAAATTTTTCCTAATGCACACTTCTTAAATTAATAAAATAGCTTAAATCTTTAAAGAATTCCCCAAATAAATAATAGATGTTGACATTATTCCCAAACCCTCTGTTTCCTGTTCCCTCACCCCTACCTTAGGTAAAAACCCAGAAAATGTTGTGGATTAAAATTTTCTAACTAGTTTACCTTAATAATAGGAGCAGCAAAAAGCCCAGATATTGTTTGGAGAATTGAGTTTTTACCATGGCAATAGTTACTATAATACTCACTGGTACAATCAAGTGAGTTGGAAAAATAATCTGTAAGTTTAAACAGCCAGGAGTATTTGCTGAATGACCAGTCAGCTTACCCATGTTGACTTTTCGTCACCTGATTCCACTAATGCCCTCAAGAGGCCCAGATGGTCCTTGAAGTGAATCTAACAATTTCTTCTTGCAATGATGTTGGCCACCAGACAAGGCCAGACCTTTAGTTCATCACTTAGATTTCATATGGGGTGGTCTTTTTAAAACCCAATCTCTCTATATATTCTCTAAACTTGATTTATCTAAAACCCTCCCTGTATTTTCTTTGTAAAATTGAGTTAGCATTTTCCTTCAATTAAGCCAGCCAAAAATAAAGAGAAATTAGTTAGAAATTGCAAATGAACAGCTACAAGTCCAACTAGATAGATAGATGGATGGATGGATGGATAGATAGATGACAGAGAGAGAGAGAGAGAGATACACACACACACAAATAGACACACATAGATATACACGTATACACACATACATGTTTGGAGAGAGATTCAGACCTTGCCTAAACTGCCAAGGGAAGAGGAAGTATAAAAGCTTCATAGCAGGCTTATTTTAACATGCCTCTTTGTCCTTTAAAAAAATTACAGTGACATAATAAAAGGTCATTGTGCTGTCTTTGCTTTTCAAGCTTTTGGAGTCACTGTTTGTGCTCATGACTACAGCAATGAAAACGAGTCTTTTTTCCCCAAGACACAAGTAGCCTCAGTTCAAGGCAGTCCAGACTTCCTCGCCAGTGACCTTAACACTGACCTTGACTTACTTACTCTAGGAAGAGCTCTCTCTGTTTAGTCCTTTTAGCTCATTTTTATGTGAATTTCTGTTCATTCATAGTGATCTGAGATCACTGAGACCAACTAATTAAGAAAAACTTCATTAAATTATTAGTGTGCTGACCTTCCATTGATTTAGTGTCTCTTTTCCTTCCCGTCAGCCTCTTTGGAATACTGTACACCAGCCTCTGGAAGCAGTTTACCCACGCAGTGATAGAGCCAGACAGCTGGCTTACCCGGGCACACTTAGTCTCTTGTCATTTGAAATCGGGAACCCATAGCTTTTTGGTGGAGCCCTGAGAGAAGGAGAGGATCCAAGCTACGCGCTTTGCTTCCCAGTCCTCTGTACCTGACTTCAGAAGCCAGAACTCAATTCCAATCAGTCTCCGCCACAAACCATGTCAGAGTCACAAGTGTTGTTCAGTCAGGCCCCAGCCGCATGGCTTTCCGTGGATGGTCAGCATGTCTTCTGAGAGGTTGCACGTGAATGGCCTGTGCATGCCTCCATGTCCTCGGTTCGCCATAAAATGTTATGATAGCTGGCCGTTCGCTCTGTGTGCTCCCACGTTCTGCTTTAAAGAGCTTGACCTGGTGGATTCCTTCCTGGATTAGGGAAGCCTCTTGAGGGCAGAACATCTGTGTAGCTCTCCCTGTGCCTTGCGTACAAAAGGCATTGGGTTTTGTCAGTAATGATGATTATCATTGCTGGAGCCTCTCGCTTTGAAGGATGAGGCCCAGTGGTGTCATTTCCTGGCATTGAGGACCAAGGTTAATTGAAAGACACGGTGACTAACCAACCATTGTCAGAGTTCTGACAGTGTGTACTATGAGATATAAAGATTAATAAAATCTTTATTTTGGTGTTAAAATCTTTATTAGTGTGTTTGAGCCCTACACTCAAACTTTTTTAAAAAGTTTTTAATGCTCACTTATTTTTGAGAGAAAGAGAAACAGAGTGTAAGAGGGGAAGGACAAAGAGAGAGGGAGACACAGAATCTGAAGCAGGTTCCAGGCTCTGAGCTGTCAGCGCAGAGTCAGACGTGGGGCTCGAACCCACGAACCGTGAGATCATGACCTGAGCCAAAGTTGGATGCTTAACCGACTGAGACACCCAGGTGCCCTTCAACCTTTTTGATTCAATGAGGGGAAAGTCAATCCAAATCCTGGGATTGAATGGTGTGGGACCAAGAGAAGGACCAGTGTGCCGAGCGTGCTGTTGTGGTTGAGTGTGCAAGCGGCCAGCCGTCAGCTCCAAACTGGAATGTCTTGTGCATGTGTGTCTGTTGGGTGCAGAAAGGTACAAGTTACCACCCCGCCACCACAGCTGGGTCAATGGAAATGGCCTAATCCATGTTGTCAAACTAAACCTCACATAAATCACATCTTAACTTTGACTACAATATTATTTCTTTGTAGGCTTTGAATCTTAGCACTTCTTTCCTCTACCAGTCATTCAGCAGAATGCTTGATTCCTTTTTACCAGCTAGTGTGTATTTGGACAAAGAGGCAAAATTTGTCTGTGGCTTCCAGGTTATTCAATTCTCAGGAGAAAACTGTTGGTCAGAAGATTTAGCAGTTTAATATATGACCTTATGGAGGTATGACCATCTGGAGGCCAAGCTTTGTACTCCCAATTTTGAGAAGGAAAAAAACTAATGAGTTATTTACCACTCAAATGGGTGGATTATAAGTAGGCACCCAAGGACTGGGGTGCATGAGTGTTTCATGGTCACAGGAATTTGAACACAATCCTTGTAAAGTCCTTTACTGCAGTTTTAAGGATCGCAGCCTGATGAAGAAGAAATCAGCTTATGTTGACATGGAAGACACACGCGTGCAAAAATGTCTTTGTTGATAAATCCAAAAGCTTTGGCTAAAGTCAAACATGTAACTTTTGTTTAAAACCTGGATGCCGCAGCACCTGGCTGGCTCACTTGGTGAAGCATGCAACTCTTAATCTTGGGGTCGTGAGTTCGAGTTCCACTTTGTGTGTACAGATTACCTAAAAATTAATTGACTTTTAAAAACTATTAAAAATCTGGATGCCAGGGGCTCCTGGGTGGCTCAGTCGGTTAAGTGCCAACTTCAGCTCAGGTCATGATCTTGGTTTTGTGAGTTCAAGCCCCGTGTCAGGCCCTGTGCTCACAGCTCAGAGGCTGGAGCCTGCTTCGGATTCTGTGTCTCCTCCTCTCTCTGCTCCTCCCCTGCTAGTGCTCTGTCTCTCTTTCTTTCTCTCTCTCTATGAAAAATAAAATAAACATTAAAAATTTTTAAAAAATCTGGATGCTAATAAAAATTGGGGGTAAGTCATAATCTTCATTGTTTCCCTTTGCCCCCCACCCCCATCCCTGTTCCAGCCGTCTGAATTAGCCCCTTTGATTTCTTTATGGTGACTCTACCTAGCCTGTCACATAGGACAAAGGTCTTTGACCCATCAAGTGACTTCTGTAGACTCTGTACCATGAGCATGAGGAGCACAAGGGGCCCCCTTTTTTATGAGCTCCTGTGCAGTGAAGCTGAAGGGGCAGAATTCCTTCCTCTGCCCTCCCCTCCAGTAGACAAGGTTTAACTGGACTGTGCCCAGAAGGCAAGTGGGTGCCCTTGGAAATTAGTCTCCTTATTGAGAACAAGTGTGAAGAGGGCATGCTTATAAAGGAAAGAAAGCAAAGCTAGAAAATATGTTCAAATCTTTGATAAGGGGGTCGGAGGGTAAAGGGGAAATGAAGGTGTATGACGATCTAGCATTTTCTCTGCTTTCCCTTGTGTACACTCCTCTTGAAATTACAAATGTGACAGGTCTCTGTGACCCCAAACTCGGGGAAAATAAGAATCTACAGTGAGATGGTATTTAATTTCCCTGAGAAGAGAAATTGTCCTTGTTGGCGACGAGTAGGGGCACAATTTCCAACATAAAGATAATTCCATGGCACAGTATAAAGTAACGTTCTGTGTTCAGTCGTGTGTTTGCCCACATCCCCTCTGCCCTGGTGTAAAACGGACACCCAGAAAGCCAGTGCCTGGCAATCACCCCACAGGAAGCACCACACAATTCAAAATGCAAACATTCAGAAATTCACAGAGCAGTGCCTTCAACAAAGGGGTGCATTGGGGAAAGAGCCTAGGGCTTAATTTCGGATATTGGCAATATTTCGAGAAAAATTAAGAGCAAAATTATTTGCTCTTTTCTGGAGCCTAGTCCTGAAAATCACCACCATTTGATAGCTCAATACACAGTTTAACACACAAAAGTTGACCATATGCACAAAAAACACCAGATAAAAGAAACTTAGAAATATGAGGGGAATGTCTTTCATTTATTTTAAACTAAATGGCCGAATGTTTAGTATCACCTCTCTGAGTTAGAGCAAATACAAGAGACTCCTTCTTCAGGAAAAGGCCAGGAGTTAGGAGTGAAGATGAACGGAGAAAGCCAGGATTTAACCCCAACACGGCCCTGTTTAGGGTTGGCCTGGTCAGGCCCACAAAGGGATGCAAATATGAGCTAATTGTGATGCTGAGTGTTTTGGTAGGGATCTTCCTCAAAGCCAAAGCCTGTCAAAATGTGAATAATGAATGGGATTTCCACCAAAAGACTTACTGTCCTTCCCCCCAAATGGTCCATTTGAATTCTTCCCATATATCTGGCTTAAGTAATACTGAGATGCTAATTGTAGGGGCTGGTTTTATTATTTCCTATCATACCCAAAATATTTACCATCTTATTAGAAATAAAGCTTAGTGCAAAAGTATTGTGCATAATTGGTCCCTAAACTAAGTACAAACTCAATTTGCAAGGGAAATAAAAAGGGCTTTACAAAACTGCTAAGTCACCACATGGCCTTTTGCCCCTCTTTAAATGCCCTGTGTCTTGTACAAAATGTGCATATATTATTTCCCCAAGGAAGCAGGCACACACACACACACAAACACACACACACAAACACACACCATCACCACCACTACCACCACCACCACCGCCACATACCAAGATTGTTGATTCATAGAGCTTCTGTTTGCTGACTGCCTGTACTGTGAGTGTTATGGTCTCAAATTACTCTTTGCTCTTCTAACTTCTTCAAAGGGTAAACAATTTGAAACAGTTAAAACCAGTAGCAAAAGAAATTGGCATCTGACATCCTCTTTAACTTAATTCCTCTTACTGGGACTCACATGCTTGTTTTTGATGATGGTTAGCGGAAAGAAGTCATACAATTTCATGTTATATTTTAAAGGTATTTTTCTCTTCAAGATTTGAATGTTATAACAGCCAGCCCCTCCCTACTCTTATAAATAATACTGATGAGTTTTCTAAGGACTGTATCAACTGTAAGCTAAGAAAAAGCTTAGCTGAAGGTTTTCTGGATGAGACCTTAGTAATGTGTACTGTACACTATTTCTCTTGCCTTAGTCTCCGCTTCCATACCTATCTCCAAAACACGCGCGCACACTTGCGCGCGCACGCACACAACACGCACATACACAACACGCACATACACCTTAAAAAGCAAATGAACGATGTGCTCTAAGGAAACATAGACAGCAGGAGAAAAAGGTCATCAGCTGTCTAATTACTTCATTCTTACATGTTGGTAAGGATTCTCTGTAATCTGTCTTATCCTCAAACAAATCAGGCGTTGTTGTTGACCAAGTACCTGTGTTTACTTCTGGCAAGAGAAATGTCTGTTGATGTTACCATGGATATCAACATCACATGTGAAAGCATTTTCTATTTAAAACTTTCAGAAATCGCTACTTAGCACCCAGAAAAAAAGTTTCTCCCTCTTAATAATCAGAGACCAGTCAGTATTTACTACACTTAAAGGCGGCTTACAATCTGCGTTTCTTAGCCTGCAACAAGAAAACATCATCTTCTCAATCCAAAGTGTTTAGAAAACTATAGCAACCCAGTGTCTTGCATTTTGCCAATAAGATATGTGATGCAAGTTTAAGTTTATGGTGACAACAGCAATTCTGTTGAATTTATTTATTTTATACTTTGCAACCTTTGAGGGGAACAAGGTCTAGCGATTTCTCTTAGAAGGGTTGGTGATTCTTTGCATTTGTCTGCACATCTGTTTAACTCCAGAGTCGGTAGAGTTAGCTTCTTTTGCAGTTTCTAATTTTAAGAGTCTACCATCTAAATACTGAACAACTGATCTCATCAGCTATATTTTAAGAACAAAGAGTAAGTAAATCTTAGTCCGCATCAGAGAGGTAAGAGATTTAAAAATCAGTTTGATGCCACAATCTTATGCCGGAGGGGACTTCTTTCATTGTGTCCATTGTGGTTCCTTAGAGGGCCCATGAAGTCAGCTCGTGCATTAGACTTAACTCCTTAAGCAAACAAGCCTGTTTTCGAACTGAAAGGTATTTTTTTAAAGGATGGATTCTGAAATGATTTACTTTGGTCTGAAGGTTTTGTTTAGTGGCTCCCAATGACAGATTCAAATACAAAATGCTTGATGCAGGAGAAACCAAAAGCTTCTCAGGGCAGAGGAAGTGAAGCCAGAAGAGAAAAAAATGAACGGGGCAAAGGAAAAGGAGCCCATCTGGCAAAGGAAAGTCTAGGGAGACGGAAAAGCAAACTGCAGACAGAAGTTCTTCTGCAGGGTTGGAGCGAGCACCTGTGAGGCCCGTGGCCTGGGCCACACTGTGCTAGAACGCCCTCCAGAGAGGCCGGCTTGCTTGGAAAAGCACACACAGGCCACACTCACTCCCTGCCGCCCAGATGTCCCTGTGGTCAAACAGCAGCTCCCTGCGAGCCACAAATTCCAGGGCCAGGGCTGACTCAGAGCGCACTTGGCTTCAGGAGTCTTTCCTGCCTTCCTCCCAGACAGGGCTGCTGGCATTCCAGGGATGCAGAAGACAAACAGCAGACCCTATGTCCCAAGCTCAAACGTAGGTGAGATGATGCTTGCTTGTTATGCAAGCAGCATATGAACAGATGAAGAACAAACCCATCCTCCAGATTTATGGGCCTTTGACTCAAATCAGTAGAGACATTGACTCTATTTTAGACTTGTGCTCTGGGCTACTCAGTTACTTTTTGGCCACCTAATTTGCACGCCCTATAAAATAAGAGCCAAAAATTGGGAAACCTGGGTGCTGGGTGGCTCAGTCAGTTGAAATTCCACCTCTTGATATCCACTCAGGTTGTATCTCCCTGTCCTGGGATCGAGCCCTGCCCTGGGCTCTGGGCTCCACACTGACAGTGCTGAGCCTGCTTGGGATTTGGGATTCTCTCTCTCCTCTCTATCTGTCCCTCCCCAACTGGGTCAAGAGAGAGTTCTTTCTCTCTTTCTCTGCCCCTTCTCCACTCACTTGCGACACTCTCTCTCTCAAAATAAGTAAATGAACTTTTAAAAATATACACAAGAGCCAAAAATTAAAGCTGACACATTCAGGGCCAGCGCACAATGCTGCCTGGGCACAGTGGGACCCTTCAGACTGAAGATTGCCGCTTTCTTCCTGTACGGACGCGAGTGGACTCTGGAGTCCCTTTTAACTTCCCTAAGCTAGAAAATGCAGAATGGAGGGTTTCTAGGATTGTTGTGAGAATCAAGTGTGATGCTGACACATGGCCAACAGCAAGTATTGGCTCCTCCATCCTCTAACTGGGGTTAGTGATGTGGATACAAAGTACAGATATAAGAGACATGACTTGTGGAAAGAGCAACAAATTTGGCACATAGTTAGATATACGGAATTTAGAAGAGAAAAAGGACCAGAGGAAAGCTGGGATTGTGAATTTTATTTTACTTTTTTTAAGTTTATTTATTTATTTTGAGGGGGGAAGGGTAGAGAGAGAGAGAGAGAGAGAGAGAGAGAGAGAATCCCAAGAAGGCTCCTGTCAGCACAGAGCCCAACTTGGGGCTCGTATTCATGAAAGGTGAGATGATGACCTGAGCCAAAGTCAGCTGCTTAACCAAATGAGCCACCCAAGTGCCCATATTTTATTTTTTCTTAATATTTATTGAGAGAGAGAGAGAGAGAGAGAGAGTGAGTGAGTGAGTGAGTGAGTGAGAGAGAGCAGGAACAGGGAGCTGGAGAAGGGGTAGGTGTGAAGGGGCAGGGGAGGGAGAGATTAAGAGGAGAGAGAATCCCGATCCGACACAGGGCTCAATCTTAGGAACTGTGAGATCACAACCTGAGCTGAAATAAAAAATGAGGCACCACTGGATTGTAAATTTTTAAAATCGTGTCTTAAGTAAAACGTGCAGGCAGGAAGAGTACTAGTCTTAAGAGAAAGATGAGTTGACCCTTGGACATTGAATTTGGACCTGAGATATTACAGAGACAATATGGATTTAAGAGTCCGTGACACAGAGGTGAAATCAGAAGCGGATTTGCCTTGGATCTCAACTTTTCTGCCCCTTACTCTCCCGGACACTTCCAAGGACATATACCTCGTGTTGTGTGTGTAGGTTGTTATTATTTCTCTTTAAAAAGCTCCTTCAAGAATTATACGAACTTCAGGCCCCATAAAATCTGGACCTTTCAGGTTCAAGTCAGAAGGCAGTACCCGTGGGGTAATGAGAGATCAAGAGTTGGAAGAATCTAGTTACTGCCCTCAAAGGACAAAAGAGGTCAGCAGAGCAGGCCAAAGAAGCAGAGAGAAGGCCCGTAGGCCAGGAGGCTGCAGGGACATCAAAAAGACTCGAGGTTAACGATGGGTCACTGGCTTTGACCCTCCAAAAAAGTGGCCGATTTTAAAGTGTACACTTAGTGCACTGTGGGGGAAGTCCAGGTTGGGGGTGAGGGTGCTTCAAGACTGGGAAGTGTGCAGTGGGTGTAGACCCCCTCGTCTGGCCGGGCCCACATAAAAGAAAAGGAGAGGATACCATTCTGCTCCTCGATTTTGATACTCTGTAATTTCGCTTTTGCCTGTGTAGTCCCAATATTAATCGGGATTAATATTATCGTCCTGAGCATGGGGCTGGCTTTCTCTTTTATTACATTGCATTTCCAACTCATTGAGATTTTCTGTGGTCATGGTTGGATCCACTCCTCATCTGTAGTATAAGCCCAGTCAATGGCTAATATATGGGCTATTGCCTGGCATGGAATTTGTTTTTCTGTTTTGCTCTGTTTTTGCCCTAATAGCTTCACTTTTTTCATCCGTATGGAAGTCGGGAATTCTGTCGTCGGACTTCAGGGGTTGAAGGCCATGGTGGAGAGTCAGAAGTCATGAGGCACGGGACGCTGGAAAGGCTGTTGTCTGTTATCTGGGATCACCAAGTCAAAGGTAAGGATGACTTCATCCCACACAGGGCGCCTCCCCACCTGATTTCCGATGGGCCGGGCTTGCCCAGAAAGGTTATTTTTTGAGTAGGTTTCTCACTGGCTGGCGTCACAAGTTACTTTTAAAAAGATGCGATTAAAGGGTCCTGGGTTTTTTCTGCGAGAAGCCTTTCCCAGATAGCGTCAGTTCATGCGATCGGGTTTGCACTGGACTTTTTCTTTGCTTTGCTTAAATAGAACTGGAAGATTCCTGTTACCATCATCACTGAGGAGATGACATATATATAAAAAGGTAACACACCTACAGGCTCTACGGAAGAGCTGACCTTTGGGTAGCTGCGGCTCAGCTGGGATTTGGTTTTAAGCGGTGGGACAGTTCACCCAAATGCTGTCCTGTGCTCCAGGGAGAAACAAGCAGGGGGGCAGAGGGTGGCCCGGCGCGCGCGCGTGTCTGTGTGTGTGTGCGCGCGCGGAGTGTGTGCGTGCAGGGGGTGCCAGGGAGGTTGCGGCAGAGGCTGCTTTGTGGAAAGCACTCGCGGGGTCGGAAGCGGCTTGGCGCTTCCCCTTGCTGGTTCCTCGAGGACACCCGGCTCTTCCTCACACTTCGTACTTGTAGGTTTCTCGCCGCCCCTACTTCCCTCCGGGGCTCTCGGGTGCGGGGAGCAGCGTGCTAGATGGCGGCTTCCAGGCCCCGGGAGCCCGCATAGGTGAAGGTGAGCGGCGCAGAAGGTGGCTGTTCAGAAGGTGGGAGGAGGGAAGGGGCCGAGCAGGAAAGGGAGTGTTGCCCTTTGCGGCTGGCGCCTCGACTGCGGCATTGTTACCTGAGGCAGCGCCTGAGCCCCGCCCCGCGCCGCCCTGCCCCCTCGCGGTCCCAGGCAGCCCTGGCTGCAGAGACCCGGGAAGAGGCGTTGGCGCTGGAGGCGGCGGTGGGGAGCGAGGAGCGCGCGCGCGGACAGCCGGCCGCCGGTGAGTGCGAGCCAGACGGTGGAGGCCGGGGCGACCGCCGCTCGGGGGCATCGGGTCCCAGACACTCACCGGCTCCGGAGGGCCAAGGTGGGGGATCAGCCAGGACCGGGGCTGCGGCGCCAAGTCTCGGCTGCCTTCAAGCCTCCACGGAAAGGCTGGGGAGATTTGCGCTCCCTCCACACCCACCCGAGTGACTTCGGTGCCTGCACTACCCGGGCTGCAGAGGATAGCGATCGGTCTCTTGCGGATAAGACGCGCTGGTCTAGAGAACGAGCTAGGTCACGGGTCCCCTCTGGCTTGGCCCTGGCTCGGCCAGTTTAGCTTTAAGACTTTTGGATAAACTGTGCCCCCGCTGGATCCCCGCCGGATCCTAGAGCGCGCGGCCGGCCAGCGCGGAGCCACGACTTGCCCCTCCGGACAGTGGGTGCGGGGCTGGCGAGGACGGCATCCGGGTGAAGCGGACTGAGGATAAGGCGGCTCTTGCACGCTCGTCCTGGCCGTGCGAAGTTCAGGTTACAAGTTGCGCCCTGCGCTTTGAAGTTTGGGGAGGAAGGGGGTGGGCTGGTGAGTCAGCTCCAGCCACTGCGGTGCCCCTAGCTCCGGGTCCGCGGGCTCTCGGTTTAATCCTCTGACCAAACGCCAGGAGTCTCTCCTCTACATTTTTTTCGCCGGCTCTTACCCGCTCCCGTTTGGTGATTTGCAATGCGGCCGCCAGGCTTTCTTGCCTGCGCCTGGGACCCAGACCCGGGACGTGGGGGGAGGTGTCACCTCGAAGGTTCGAGGACGGGGTGGAGCCCGCGTTGGCGAACCTGGAGGACACCCCCCTCCCCCTTCCCTTTGCTTCAAACACGGAGACACCTTCCCTAGTTAGCCTCCCCAACCCGCCCGGCTTTCTGGAGCTCTGTGCTGCTGCCGGGTGGAGGGGCGGATACCCGGGGATCGGTGCAGGGAGGAGGGGCGGACCCTAAAGCCCGGGCCCTCCAGGCGAGAGGGCGGGGCCGGGAGACCCACCCCCCCGACCCCCCCGCGCCAGGCACGCCCCGGCCAGCCGGCTTCGGGGGGCCTGGGAGAAGCTAGCTGGTGCGGCGGCCCCTCCAGTCGCTTCTGCCCGCGGACGGGCGAACGCTCGGCGCTCCCGGGAGGCAGAGGGTCCAGCCCTTCCCCGGCGTCGGCCCTTTCTGCCCCGCGGGTTCCCGCACGGCCCGCAGCCGCGTCTCCCCGGCGCGCGCCCTCGCCCCGCGCAGCGGTCCCCCGCGAGCCGGCGCGGCCGTGTGGGCGTCTATCTCCGCGGCGCACCCGCGCCCGCTCCCCCGCCGCCGCTCCTGCCGCGGCCCAGATAAAGACGCGGCGGGAGGCTCGCGCGCGGCCCGGGGACCTCCCTGCCGCGGCCCCGCTGCGGCCGCGGGGGCCGCTGAGCGCGCGCCCTGGGGATTCGGCGGACGCGGCGCCCCGGAGCCCTCAGTGCAGCCGAGCCGGGGCCGTCTGGGTGAGTGGCTGGGGCAGGAGGCAGGACTCGGGGCTCGGGGAGGAAGGACTCGGTGGACCGCTGGGCAGTGCAAAGACCTGGAAAACTACTGTGTATCCAGACTTGGCGAAAAAAATCGTGCCCCCGCCTCCCCCACGCCGAATTTCTTCGGACCCGGCAGTCCGTTTTCAAACATCTGTTTGCACAGAAATTGTCCCTACCGTTGTCCGTCTGTGACCCCCTCTGCTGACCCGCAGTTGTCTTCCTGGAATGAGTGGCGAGCGCTTCCTTCCCTCTCTCTCTAGAGCATCTTTGGCGCTCGGTTGCTTTTTTTTCTTGCTTTCGGGACGTTGAGAAAAATTGAAAATGCACATTCGAACAACAAGCGTTCTTTCTCTGCTCCCCGGGTGTTGCGCTCGGGGGCATCTGTGAAGTGTTTACGTTGTGCTGCAGATGAAACACGCTGACTGCAAACAGTCTTGGGTTCTCTCACTGCGGGCTGGAGTGCCAAGGTGAAGGGTTGAATGTTGCCAGCTCTGATTCGGCTGTGTGGTTGACATTCTGTGTTTACTAATCAGGAAGGGTTTTGAAAGAGAGGTGGTCGGGGAGGAGCCTTTCTCAATGAATTAGTGGATTGAGAGCAAATACTATGTATTTTAGAATCGCCGGTACTCTCTTTACCCTTTCTTCTCTCCCAGATTAAATAGGTCTGAGTGTTTTTCTTCTCTCCAAACCTGGCCTACTCTGCCCGCGTTTGTCATCAGAAGGGTGTGTGCCAGCGCTTCCTGCTCCCACCTCATCTGTGACACAAGGCAGGAATGAAGGGGAAAGGTTTTCTGGAGGGTTTTCCTTGGCTGGTATTTACTTTTGATTATTGTTGACCTAGAGGGTGAGTGAGGAGCTGAGCAATAGAGCCCCACTAACCCTCTTTGAGGAAAACCCTGAGCTCTGAACTTTCAGGAACATGTCTTCCTCCTAAATATGCTGTGAACCGAAACATACATACATTTTCTGTCTTCTTCCCTCCCGCTCAGTCCCTTTCAGAGAACACCAAGAGCAAAGCAATGCTGGGTGTTGGGCCTGAGGGCTTCGTTCAAGACCCTTATGAATGTTCACATTCTGAGACTTTTTGCTTGCTGATCAACTAAAGACATGGTCCTAACATCCCCTCATTGAAAAGTCACATGGTTAAAAAATGCTCAGCTGAGCTACAGCCTCCCTACACGGTTCGTCACTCAGGCACATCCCTGACGGGTCATGATTAGCACTCAGGGGACCTGAAGAGTTCTCATCTTCAGAGCCTTACAGTGACAGCCCAACATTTGACTCAGGGCTGGGCATTTGTCAGCCCCAGCAGCTGTCCTCCTTGCTGCTGAGATCCCCAACCTGTAGGTGAGATGTTAAATACAAACCTGTCTCTGTCTGCCCTAGGGAGATTGATGGGACACTTGACATTTTCCAGACAGAGCCAAGGCTGCTAATTCCATTGTCCCTGCCAGCAATTGGCAGCTGTGAGAAACAGCAGTGGTTTTAGGGCTCCCTCAATACCTGTGTTCTAGCATATTTGGAGAGCGTGTGTTTGCGTCTTCTCTGTGGACAGTACCCTCGTATATCAAATGTTCTTTGTGTAGCCTCTGTCTTAGTGTCTTATGAGACTGTGGAAAGGGTTAGAATGTCTGTCTGCACTCCCTTTTTTCCAGTGTCTCTTTGACATTGGAAATCCCAGCCAAAAGGAAAGCCCTATCAAAGCCCTATTGAAGCCAGTAGTAAAAGCATTAGCATCTTAGCTAATCATTGCTGGAGAATTTATTCATTAGAAGCTGTTGGGGGCCTAGGATCCTTATTTGTTACCCTGGGAAAAAATTAGCCAGACAACATACCAGCAACAGTGTTGTAAATTTTATTTTGTTCTTTCAACTTTTGAAAATAACATTCTTTCTCAGGATGGGGCAGTGGTTAGAATTATGCCAGTGCCTGACTAACACCTGTCACTTTTTACTTTGATAAGCTTTTATCTGGTACTTCTGTGCAAGGCACACGACTCAGAAAGGCTTGCATCCTCTGGAGCGTTAGTGTTAGAAAGTGGTGCCAGTGCACAAGCCAAGTGTGTGGTCCTTCTCGCTCTTTTTTTTTGGGGGGGGGGTACCTCTGTATTTGCTGTGTGAACTTTAACGGTGTATCTGCATGTATACTTATGCAGCAGTGAGTGAGTTACTGCTTTCTAGGATGGAGACTTTTTAAGGTGATCACCTATTCTTAACAGGAATGATCTGAATCGAGTCAGCATATCTGCAGTTGGAGGTGAATTGGAGGATTAGCAACTCTTCAATACATGAGATATTTTATGTACAGAAGTATTTTAAAATATGTAAGGATAAACTGCCAAGATTACCTGTACAGTCTTGAAAAAAGAAGAGTTCAAATATAACTATAAACTGTAATTGACAATGAGTCATTTGCTTAAGGGGTGCCAACTATGAAAACAGCCTAGTTATGCCCCTAATGATAATTATGAAAACTCCTTTTAAAAGCCAGTTGCATCTCAAGTGAGCTGTAAGTTGGCTTGGATAAATAATTTCAGTTTTACTTTCTAAAAAATTATCTAATGATGATGGCTACACAACGCTTTGGAAGTGCTTTATGTCACTGATGTACGCTTATAAATGGTTAAAATGGTGTTTTAAAAAAATCCAATTAGTAGCTGGCAATGCTATCTTTTACCCACATATAGTTTTCAAAAGTTAAGTATTCAAATGTTTTATAAAAACATTTGTTCTTGTAATTTAGAGATAATATACAGTCACTGAGTATTGAAAAAGGACAAATCTACTAACTTTAAAAGCAAAGAATGGGTCTATCAAAGGTATTTTTCTAGCAGCCAGGAGTAACTTAGCATTTTACCTACAAACCCAATACATATTTTAAAGAAAATATGTGAAAGTAAAGAGAAATTCTATGGATATATGACACTGGTTATTGTTAATACTAGCTAACTATGCTACCCAGGCATCTTGGTACATATGTTAGCTCATTCATTCTTATGCAGACCAATGAAACAGCATATCTTTATATTATAGATGAGGATGCTGAGATGTAGATTAAATAATCTCAGGTTACTCATCAAACAAGTATCAGAACTGAGGTCTGAGGGAAAAAAATCTATTCTGAAGTCTTCACTCTTATGGCCAAGGCAGTCCTGCCTCTTATATATGATGGTTTTGTGCAAAGTATTTCAAAATATTTGAATTAGTGCTATCAGACAGATTACTCCTATGTAATCCAGTATTGTTTGACAATGTGTGTCTGTAAGCGTGAGTTTTCACAATGATGTTGTAAAAGGATAATTACACTCAGAAGGCCAGTTGAATAAAGCCTTTCCATGTGGCCCTTTATGACCTGGAGGAAATGATCCCCTTTTTACATGCCCACATAGTTGGGGTGCTCACTTCATAAGGGCCCTTTCTTCTACATCCTCAGTGAACCTGAAGAAATGTAGTTCTTTTGACCTCTGTTTTCACATCAGGTCCATAACAACTCAATACCCAAAACAAACATTTAAAGGTCAATAAAAACACAAGCTACTAAAATTAGCCAGTGACTGTGGATAAGGCGTAGACATGTGGCAGGTATGATATGGGCAGCATATCCTTGTATGTATGTGTCTTCTTGCTAATAGTGTCGCAGAAGAAGCAGAAGAGGTAGGCAAGAAGTTCTGATTGCTTTCAAAGAGTGGCTTCACTAGAATCGAAATGGTAACATTGGAAGCAACGAGAGAGGTCATGTAATTGATCCCAACCTCCTAATTTTACAAACAACAAAACTGAAGTCTAGTGAGGTGAAGCGATTTGTCTAAAATGTAAGCAGTGCTGCTTGATTTAGAGCCACAATCTTTAATCTTTAAATTTAGTGTCTTTCCCCCTCTATTTGTGGGGGAGCCCCATCACCATGTGGAGCAGGAACATGGTGGCCCTGACTCCAGGGGAATGAGTTCGGTCACTATTGTATCATCTCCAAATACCTTGCCTATTACATGCAAGGCAGAGGATGCCCTTTGACCAAGTGCCTGGTAAGGGACATGTCTATACTGGTGAAAGGCAGGATCATACACGAATACCTAATGCTTCAGCCGTTTGGGTGATTTCCCTAGGGGTTGGGTATCCATTGCTCAAAGAAAACGAACCAGTTAGTGAACAAGTAGTTTATTCATAAAGTGACCAATATGTGCTGAACCTATAGCGGGTTCCCAGTAGATGTGTCTTTTACTGATTAACGGAAGGTTTCCAAGTTGGATGTGTTGCTGCTGCTTTGGCAGCATTTCCAAGCAGTAAAATGTGTTTGGTTCACATTTAGAAAAGTATTAGTCTCCTTTAATGCTCTTCTGGATGTGTTGTGTTGCCTCTCATTGACGGTAATACCCAGCCCGCCACTCTACGAGAACGGGCACTAGGCTCTGAAGGGAAGCTAGTATTCACATGTTTTCCTGTACTGATGTCAAGGTGTTTTATCTTTGTAGGTTTGGAAGATGACACACAGCACAGTTGCCTCTTTCTCTGGCAGCAGACGAGCAGGTGAAAAAGTATGACACAAGTTTGATGTTTGTGTCTGCTTCCCCGAGGTCAAGAAATTATCTCCTTAGAAGGCAACAGTACTATGCATGTTATGAATTGTGTCTCCTTGGTCAGCGATAAAGAAAATGGGAATATCGCCTCGGCAGCTGGATTCATGATCGGGCAAACACCACCGCCGCCGCCGCCGCCTCCTCCACCCCCTCCACCTCCACCATGTCCGTATTCAGGGGAGGCCTTTCTGCCCTCTCCTCCTCCTCCACCCCCACCTCCACTGCCCGGGAGGCCTCCGGTCCCACCTCCCCCTCCAGGACTACCCCCGGCTTCTCACATGAACGGCTACAGCCACCTTGGTAAGAAGAAGCGGATGAGAAACTTTTTTTGGAAAACCATTCCAGAGGAGCAAGTTCGTGGCAAAACCAACATCTGGACTTTGGTGGCCAGGCAGCAGCATCAATACCAAATTGATACAAAGACCATCGAGGAACTCTTCGGGCAGCAAGAAGACACGACCAAGCCTTCCCTTTCCAGGAGAGGAGGAACGTTAAATTCATCCTTCAGAGATGCTAGAGAAGAGGTAAGAACGGATGGAAGAGGGATAATCCCCCACATGCCGCATCGTTTGTGTTTGGGAGGGTGTGTGTGTTTTAAAACTTGCTAAATCACTCACAAATAAGATCGTGCAAGCGAGTGTGCTCTGGAAATGATAGAAGGGGCCTTATGCGAAGAGCTTGAGCTGACTAGCAAAAAAGTGTAAGCGTGCATGCCACATCCTCCCAGACATCCCGGTGGATTATGACCTCACGCAGAGAACATGCTATCTGGGGCCATCGTCCTTTGGCTTCTGAGCACTGCCCTGTCTCCAGCACATCTGCTGCGGTTTCCCCTGGCGGAGCAGTTCTGCTGAAGGCCGTATTAGTAGCCGGAGCTCCTGAACTCCATTAACTGAGATTAACAGGAACTTCTGAGACAAAATGCCTTTTGTTAAATGCACCATTAACTACTATACATCCTTAAGGTTTTATCCCTATTGGGATAAAAACCATCCCTCTAGTTTTCCTTCCCTAAGAGTTAGCCTTCATTCCTCCAAGCTCTGAATTACACTATGGCCACTGTGGAATAGAGATTTCCAAAAAGTTCAGTGCATAAAGCTAGTTTTTAGATGGATTTTCTAGGAAGCATATTTCCAGTTAACAATAAATGTCTTACACTGAGAATAAAGCTAACAGGTTATATGAAGTTCACCAAAAGCATGGCTTCAGAACTACTGATTACCTTATATATGTTATAGAAACTGAATTAAAAATTGAATTTGAAAGTACTGTTTAGAAACAAAGTAAATTGAGAAACCTCCTTTACTTGCTCCCTGCTCCTCCCTCACTCACACACACTGTCTCTCTCTCTCAAAAATAAATAAAAACAAGGGTGCCTGGGTGGCTCAGTCGGTTGGGCATCTGACTTCGGCTCAGGTCATGACCTCAGGGTTCGTGGGTTCGAGCCCCGCATCAGGCTCTGTGCTGACAGCTGGCTCAGAGCTTGGAGGCTGTTTCACATTCTGTATTTTCCTCTCTCTCTGACCCTACTCTGTTCATGCTCTCCCTCTTTCTCTCTCTCTCTCAGAAATAAATAAAACGTTAAAAAAATTTTTTAAATAAATACAAACATTAAAAAATTAAAAAGAAACAAAGTAAATTGAGAAACCTCCTCTACTTTCTAGCAGAAGTCATTAGGAAATCAGAGATTGAAAGCGAGGCCTGCTTCAGATTCTGTATCTCCCTTCCTCTCTGACTCTCACCTGCTTACGCTGTGTGTGTCTCTGTCTGTCTCAGAAATAGACAAAAGCATTAAAAAAATTAAAAAAAAAAAAGAAAGCAAAGAATGTTGCCCACCAAAAAAAAGGGGGGGGAGAGGGGCAACAATTCAAAATGTTGAATTATTTTTGAGGGAGACGGAGTGTGAGCAGGGGAGGGGCAGAGAGAGAGGGAGACGCGGATTTGGAAGCAGGCTCCAGGCCTAGGCTCTGAGCTGTCAGCACAGAGCCCGATGTGGGGCTCAAACCCATGAGCCACCCATGAGATCATGACCTGAGCCAAAGTCGGATGTTTAACCAGCTGAGCCACCCAGTGCCCCCAAATGTATCATTTTAAAAATCTGTTCTCTAAGAACAGAGGAAATAGGTCAAAGGTGGAGTGGATCAGGGAAGAGAGTAGGCAGGGCTCGGGGACGAAGTAGCATCTTTCTGCATGATTAAATTCCTTAGCTGATAGTCTTGACCTCTTTCCTCTGAATGACTCAGGAGCATGTTAATTTCTCTTCTCCATGAATTCACTTGGGAGTCCTTGAACTTGGTGGTATGGTCCCCTGTTGAAACAGTCAAGAGTCGATTAATTATAACATGGAAACGCTGGGATTAGAATTAAGTGTGGGAAGTGAATTTGACAGGAAGTCTTGAGTGCTCTCCCCTGCTGAACATAGGCTTTCCCTGCTCTTCCCTTTATGTGAAGCCCTTTTATTTCTTATGTATCCTTTCAATATTGGAAAGAGCAAGAAGTCACTTCCTTAGTACCCTGGCCTTTGCCCCAGCTTCCAGCAGAAACTTCTTACTGTATGGTGGGGAACCATTGTTCCCTAGTGCTGCTTACTGAATGCAGGAACTGTGAAGGCGAGAGTGGGTGGGCACATGGAGCCCGAGTCCCAGGATACCACCTGTAGCGGGCAGACGGGGGTCTAGCTCACCAGGCGCCTGGGGAGGCAGCTCCCAGGTTAGAATGGGTGGCATCCTTTATGAATTGTTGACATTTATTTTGCCAAATGATAGTTCGAGGAGCTACAAGGAACTTGCAGCTTTATGTCCGCAAACTCAAGAGAGGTTAAGAACCACTTAGGGGGGGAGGGGAGTAACAGGGAGTGTGGTATCTTTTTTTTTTTTTTTAATTTTTTTTTTTTAATGTTTTATTCATTTCTAGGAGAGAGAGAGAGACAGCGTGAACTGGGGAGGGTCAGAGAGAGAGGGAGTCACAGACTGAAACAGGCTCCAGGCTCCGAGCTGGCAGTCAGCACAGAGCCCGACGCGGGGCTCGAACCCACGAACCGCGAGATCATGACCTAAGCGAAAGTCGGACGCTTAACCGACTAAGCCACCCAGGCGCCCCGGGAGTGTGGTATCTTTTCCAAACTACAGCAGAAGCAGAAATGTCAATCTCCAGGCCGCATCTAAAATTCAGAAATAAAAGGCCTTTCCCCTCAACCCCCTCCACCCCCTCACCCCAGATGCAATTTTACTTTTTCTTTCTGCTGTCACTTAAAAAATACCTGAAACTAAATAACAATAATTTTTTAATTATTATTTTTAATTGTGATAAAATACACATTACATTTACCATCTAACCATTTTTTAAATTTTTAAATGTTTTATTTATTTTTTCTTTTTCTTTTTTATAGTTTATATTTATTTTTGAAACAGAGAGAGACAGAGCATGAGTGGGGGAGGGGCAGAGAGAGAGAGAGGGAGACACAGATCTGAAACAGGCTCCAGGGTCTGAGCTGCCTGCACAAAACCCGACCTGGGGCTTGAACCCACGAACTGCGAGATCGTGACCTGGGCCGAAGTCAGATGCCTAACCAACTGAGCCGCCCAGGCGTCCCCCGTTTTATTTATTTTTGAGAGAGAGAAACAGAGTAGGAGCAGGGGAGGGGCAGAGAGAAAGGGAGACAGAATCTGAAGGCTCCAGGCTCTGAGCTGTCAGCATAGAGCCCGAGGCGGGGCTCGAACTTGTGAACCACAAGACAATGACCTGAGCTGAAGTCAGACGCTTAACCGACTGAGCTACCCAGGCATCCCCATCTTAACCATTTTAAATGGAATCATATTGTATTTGTCTTTTTGTGACTGGAGTAGTTTACTTTGCATAACATGCTTATGGCTTCTCCATGTCGTGGGATGTGTCAGAATGTTAAGGCTGAATGATATTCCATTGTACATATTTACCACATTTTGTTCATCTGGTCATCCGTCAATGGCTATTTGGGTTGCTCCACCTTTTGGCTCTTGTGAATATGCTGCTATGAACATGGGTGTGCAAGTATTTTTACTTTTAATAGTTGAAGGTCCTAAGCTGAGAGACAGCCACTAGAAAGAGAAATTAAGTCACCATGACTGTGTGTCATAAGATAATCTAACTCTCCAACTCTTTAGTACTCAGGTAGGATAAGTGGTTAGGCAGAAGGACTTAAGTGTATTAGGTAATAGTGTCAATAATAGCGGGTTATCCGGAATTAATTTTCAGTTTTTCATGCTGTCTCCAACATGGCTAGAAGTATATATACTTTTTAAATTTTCAGCAAAAGACTACGTTAGATGCTGTTTCCTTCCCTCATTAGATTTTCTTCTAAAGCAATGACAACTCAGCAGAGTGTTAGTTTCCACCAGGCCTGGTAATAAATCTTCCGATTTACTTGGTGGTAAGTAGAGTCCAGGGTTAAAAGTAATAGTAGTTCTCATCACCTGTCGGTGTGGAGTGGACAGTACCCCAAACAGCAGGTTTGGCAGAGGGACCCATTCTGAGCCTGGAAACATGGCATCCCAGCCCGCCACTACACAGGCCATAATTCTGGAGGTTCAGGCATCAGATAATACCCAAAAGTCAGATACTGTCCTCTTGAAATATAATAACCTTCTACAGAATGGCCTGCCATTATGTGGTTGACTCCTACTTTAAAGGGCTTATAAAGCATTACAAATAAGTTCCATTACCCTCCAGAGAATGAAGCTGCTGGAAGACCAGGAAGAGCTGGGTTCAGGAATGGCTGAATTTAGGAAGAACAGCACTCAAAATAGTAAATTAAAACATTTGTAAGTGGAGGGAGGAGGTTATGAAGTATACTATCCTTGTATCTTTGTTCCCTAAAAATTAACTTCAGGAGGCTACAAATGTTACAATAGTAATTAAACAATAATGAAGTAATTAGAAATAACAAAAATATATTACTGGAAATAATAATAACAAGAGCTCAGACTCCACCTCCTTTTCGGGGTTCACTGACCTCATCCCAGAGACATTCCTTGTCCATCTGTTACCATGGCTCCCCAGCCTCCTCAGAGTCTCACTCACACTGGTTAGTTGGCTCTGTACTTACCTCTCTCTAGAAAATGAAATGCTCTTATGGGAAGGGATAGTCTTGGCCAATTGGTATCTTCCTAAGGAAATTGAAGGTAACTGAGTTGGCAGAACTGAACTGAGGATGCAAGAGGAGTATTTATCCAAATGATGAATCAAAATTGGGATTGACAAAGCATAAGGTGAATAAGGCCTGAGGATATAATACAGGATGTGGTGACTATAGTTGGTAACACTGTGTCGTATAACTGAAGTTGGCTAAGAGAGTGGAACTTTAATGCCTCTCACCAAAGAAGAGAAAAAAGAGAAATATGTGAGATGATAGATATGTTAATTAATTTGCTGAGTGAGTCCTTCTGCCATGTCTACATATATCATATAAGCATGATGCACACTTTAAATATCTTATAATTTTATCCGTTAAGTATACCTCAATAAAGTGAAATAAAAAAAGGAAAAGAAAACACAAATGGTGGAACATAATATGATGTCTGTAGTAATCTTTACAGTTTAAGAGAGAGAGACAGGAGGAAGAATGAGGAGAGGAGGGGCAGAGAGAGAGGGAGACACAGAATCTGATGCAGGCTCCAGGCTGCAGCACAGAGCCCGATGTGGGGCTCGAACCCATGAGCTGTGAGATCATGACCTGAGCCAAAATAAGCTGCTCAGCCAACAGATTCACCCACGTGCCCCTGCAGTAGTCTTTACAGTTAATATTAACTAATAATACCATGTAAGAAATAACTCAAATCACTTATTAGAAGAAGAGAGAGAGAGGAAGAGAGGATGGAAGGAAGATTGCTTTCTCTGTTTCATAGAAGGAATACCTTATTCTCTCATACTAGTTCAGGTTATCAGTTATTCTGTCTCAATTTTTGTTATGATCCCAGTATGTTCTGGAGTTCTGGGAGATGCTCAGTCCAAAACTATAGAACTAGATGAATATTTGAAATACATTTGAAAGAAAAAAAAAGCAACTAGTTTATATTTTCCCCCAAACCTGGGCTAGTAAAGTACACATAAGTAGCATCAGAAGCCCAAAGCTACATCTATATTAGAGGATACAGGAAGATTTTTAAAATTTTGCTTTTCAGAATTTGACATGGCATTGGCATAACTATGATTCAGTGGTACTTAAAGTAGTCAGGGAAGCCCTCCTTGAAGTGTTGAAGCAAAACTGGCTTAAAAACTTCTTCCACCTTGAAGATCCTATGCGCAGTGAAATAAACCATTCACAGAAGGACAAATGCTGTATGATTCTACTTAATGTAAAGTACCAAAAGGGTCCAATTAATAGAGATACAGCAAGTAGAAGGTTGTTGCCAGAGGCTGAAGGAAAGAAGTGGGGAATTATGATTTAATGGGTACAGAGTTGCAATTTTGCAAGATGGGAAGAGCTCTGTGGATGTGGTGGTAATAGGTGCCCAACAGTGTGAAGGCAGTTGATGGCACTGACCATTTAAAAATGGCTAAGATGGGGAGCTCCTGGCTGGTTCATTCAGTAGAGCCTGTGAATCTTAATCTCGGGGTTGTGAGTTCCGCGACTCCAAGCCCACTCTGGGTGTAGAGATTGCTCGAAAAACATAAAAATAAAAATGGTTAAGATGGTAAATGTTATGTGTATTTTACCTCAACGAAAACAGAAAAAATATTTCTTCCTTTAAAGAATAGGGGAGGCAGATTTTGTAGTGGATTAGTAGTAAGTAAAAGTACAAGAATTGCAGAAGTGGGGGCGCCTCGATTAGGCATCTGACTCTTGATTTGACCTCAGGACATGATCTCATGGTTTGTGAGTTTGAGCCCTGTGTTGAGCTCTGCTGACATCCCTGAGCCCGCTTGGGATTCTCTTTCTCTCCTTCTGTCCCCGCGCCTCCCCTGTGCACGGGATCTCTCTCTCTCAAAATAAATAAATAAACATAAAAAAAAAAAGAATTGGGGAAAGAAGTAGGAGCGCTTATCGGGAGGTTTGCATGAGAGGAGCGGTACAGCCAATCATAGCCTTTACTGAGTGCTGCAGTGTCAGTGCCTCTGGGGGTGGCAGAGCCTCCCAGGCCACCCTGGTAGCTGTGGGGAGCCCGTTCCTCCAGCAGGGCCACCTCGCATCCTGGCGGGAAGTCCTGGGGATGGCACGAGTTGAGCCCATTACCTTGTGTTCCACCCCCTTGGTCTCCAGGGCTGGCTTAAGTCTTGAGTGGACCTCTGATGGGCAGCCCCTGAGCTGTACAGTACGCTGGCTGCATCTGCTGTGTGACAGGCCCTGCCTCCAGTCGGGGCCCTGCCTCCGTGTCCTGCGGTGTCCAGAAAAGCGGATTGTCGTGGATGGGAACTGGTGGGCAGGGAGGGAGCTGGTGGTTCATCCTTGTTCCTGAGGCTGTCTGTCTCAGCCTGTGCAGCCAACAGGTGAAGGGGCCACTGCTCTGGGTGCTTCCAAAACACCACCCCGTCCCACACGCATGGGGTTCCTGAATTGCCCAGCTCTGAGGCAGCAAGCATTTGGGAAGTAAGATAAGCTAATTTACAGGTGAAATGATAACCTGCTTTAAAGCACTTTAACAGACACTTTTATAACACTGCTTTAGAAGGATCAAATATGATAACCTGTGAGGGCCAGATCGCGCGCTAGGCAAATGTGAGGATGCCAGCAGAGTGGGACTGTCCCTGGAAGGCAGCCAGCTCTCTCATTTTCCTGTCTTTTTCCCTGGAAGGTGCTCCGTGATGGCCAGCCCAGGTTTTTCCTTAGGACTATTGCTGAATTCTCTTAAATTAGTGACCGGTTTCAGAAGCTTTGCTTCAAGCGGTAGAGACAGTCGCTGCCCCAGGCTGTGGCTGCTCTATGTCAGGTATGACAGCAGCTCCTGGACACTGTCTCAGCTGTGCGAACACCGTTTCTATACATCTTCGCGCACAGACAGCTCTGGAGTCGCCAGGAACCTGGCCGGGCCCCGTGGATGGCTTTTCCATAGATCTGCCGCCATTTCTGGAGAGACATCCCAGTGTGGATATCGGTCCGAGGCTGTGCGGGAACATTGCCACTTCTCTGTAGCCCTATATCCTCAGCGATGTTAAAACTCACAGGAACTAGAGAGAAAAGGAACCAGAGAGACCCAGGCTAGCATTTCAGTTCTCATGTTGCCTTGGGGAAAGTATAAAATGACATCTCTGAGACTCGGTTTCCTTATCTGTCAAGTAGGAATCGCAAGAGTAATTTCTGTGTCACTTTTCCAGCAGCAGTAGCTGTGAATCCGTCAAGGGCAGAGTGTCAGAGGGCTAAGGGTGGAGCTTGGAGTTGGGCGCAAGGGAGGATGCTCCCATCAAGGGTTAACTAGAGCGATAAGTGGTGATTTAATAAGAGAAATAGAAGTCTCCCCTGCCCCCATTCTGGCTAGAAATGAGTGTCAGGGAAGTTCTTTGGAAGTGTATATCACTATGTCAGTATATACGTTCATTCCTGTGGCTTTTTAATTTATGAATTATAATGAACGCATAGTTTTCTGTCTTAATAAATTTAGATTCCTCTGTTTGGTGTGGGCTTTCCTCACGGAAGAGTGTTAAGTTTGACAGGTTTTATTCTCTCCCTCTCTTTGCCCCTCATCTCCCCTTCCTTCACACTGAATTTGAACTGTAGTCCCTGGGTAGGATTCCAATAAGGAGCCTGTCCTGTTTGCTTGGGAGTTTATTTTATGGATGGCAGGTGATTGCATGAACATAAAGTAAACCCCTCAGATAGTAAATAATGTGATTGTTTAAGATTAGTCTTCAAAAGAAGGCAGCCATACTCTTGTAAAAAGTTAACCTTATAGCCAGGAAGTACCATTAAATTGGGTTAACAGTTCTTGCTGCTGCTTATAAACTTAGAAGCAGGCCCAGAGACCAGGAATTTAATCTGAAACCTGATTCTCTTTTGTTCACAATGAATCACATACATTTGGAAAGGAAGAGAATTATAACAACATTCCTGTTTTAGTTAGTCTCCCTTTACCAAAAAACAGTTGAAAAAAATTGCAGCAGTGTTAAGGCTATTTTTCCCCCATGCCTCTTGGATATTTACTGCCAGAGAAAGAAAAAACTTCTGTATTTAATAACAACATCCTCCCCACTGCCCATAAAAGGTTCCATCTAATTTCTAGTCTGATGAAACTGCCCAATTATTAATTTTGGACAACTAAAACCTATTGCAGACAAAATCTGGATTTTGACAGGTTTCATTAAATCAACGACGCCGTACATTGTAAGATCTATCCTGATTCCAGAGATGTTAACATGTATCTTGACTTGGTGAAAGACAGCACAAGAATTTTTCTTTGTAAATTCTGAGTAAATAAAATGTAGGAGACTTTCTTATCTCCTCCTGAAGGGGCTCTTGGACATATATATTCTTTTTAAATGAGATGAAATTTTTCTTTAAAAAAATAATTTTATTACATTTCTGAAAATAATAGTATTGGTCCTTCTATATCCCTAAGTCAGAGTTCGAACTCTGCAGTATCTTCAGTTATTTTTTACATTCTTAGTTTAAATCTCATATGATCTTGCTATACTAAGACACCTGTTTTTCAAATTTGGGCTTTTATGATTTTTTTCTCTTTTATTTTTCTTTCTTTTTTTAAAAATAGAATTTATTGTCAAGTTAGCTAACATACAATGTATATAGTGTGCTCTTGTCAAATTTGGGCTCTTAAATGCAGGCTATATTATTCTAAGAGGAAATTGCTAAATTAAAAAATTTTAATATACATTATTCATTAAAAGTTATGTAAGAGGGGCACCTGGGTGGCTTAGTCAGTTGAGCGTCCGACTTTGGCTCAGGTCATGATCTCACTACTTGTGGGTTCAAGCCCCGTGTCAGGCTCTGTGCTGACAGCTTGGAGCCTGGAGCCTGCTTCATATTCTGTATCTCCCGCTCTCTCTGTCTCTGTCTCTCTCTTCTGCTCACACTCTGCCTCCCTCTGTCTCAAAACTAAATAAACATTAAAAAAAACTTTTAAAAAGTTATATAAGATTATAATAGATATGTATAGTTATTATAGTCAAGGAAATATATCATTGCAGAAAGTTTGGAGAGATCATAATATTTTAATGTTTGCAAAACTGCATTAGGTATATCGATTAATCAACAGATTTACATATCAGAAGGTATTCTCTTGTAAATTCATCTCATATGGTTAGGTTCTAATTTCTCTCCTTTCCTCCAACTCTTTTTATTTGTACTTTAATGGTCTTACGTGTGTCTTATGTTTTTCCAGATTACTATCTTGGATGCAAAACGGAGCATGAACATTGGGATATTTCTGAAGCAATTTAAGAAGTAAGGTTTTTGCACACATTTGCAACTTCAGTCTCATCCACACTGTCAGCATCAGTCTCTGGGTGTGGCTGAGCTGAAATTCAGCTTCTAATATGAGCAAAAGTCATTCCTGATGATTCCTGTATACCTGTATATCCTTAGACACATGGTGTGATGAGTACCCAAGTGTCTGTCATTCTCTGCTGTTTTCCTGCATGAAAACAGAACCTGGTGGCTTGAAGTACAGGGAGAGTTGCCTGGGGGTGTCTGTTCAGGCCTGTCATGTCAGGGAGCTTATAAATTCATCTGTCGTGGTGCCCCTTGAGTGGAAGTTGGACTGGTGAGTCAGCAGTGGTTAAATGCCAGTGTTGTAAAGTGGAAAGGAAAGGCTCACCAGGGTTCCCTGTGACCAAAAGGGACTGCTTTTCTTCACCCAGAGAAGACCCCCAGGGGTCGCTGCCACTTTCAGCCTTCCTGGGCTGCCCAAGGACGGGCTTCTGGGCGCAGGGGCCTCCGAGCGGCGTGTCAGCATCCCCGGCTTCCCTGGCAGTGGGGCTCTCGTGATCACTGACACAGCATGTCGCTCCGACTGGGAAGAAGGCGGGATGGGAGGAGGGTGGAAGTGATTTGCTTTCATTTCTTCTGGCTTGTGTTTCTTTGGCATCTCAGCAAATGTGAAATGCAGTCTGATTAATTGTCTTTTCAAGGTCTCCTCAGTCTATTATAGAAGATATTCATCAAGGAAAGAGTGAGCATTATGGATCAGAGACATTGCGAGAATTTCTTAAGCTTTTGCCGGAGTCAGAGGAGGTAAGGAATTTGGCACATGAGTTTCAGATGTTAGAAGTGATGATCAAACCTTAATATATTTCAGAGTGTCAAAACTCACATGGGAAGGGCACTCTACGACCCAGAGCCCGAGTTTTCTCACATAAATGTAAATAGTGACCTAGTCAAGAGAGCATGAGAAGTGGAGTTAGGGAATCTAGGTTTAAACTGGAGCTGTACCCTTGCTTGGGCACGTTTCCTAACTCCAGCGAACTTAGTTTCCACACCTATAGAGAGAGGATGATGGTGCTTGCCTCACTGGATTGTCAGGATGCTAAAACCCTAGTAATGCATTGAACATGGTACTTGGCACATGGGACCTCAATATAAACCTTGGTTTCTTTTTACCATCATCCAATAATGGTTTTTGCCTAGGCTGTACCCAGGTTATTTTATAAATACATATACTTTTTAAACAAAAAAGTAAAAGGAAATCACTTGGGGATAGAGGTGCTCTAGAATTCTGGAGAGGTAGGTAAAAACAGGTTTTTTTAAATTGTAGTGTTGCCTTCTATTTTTGAAGAAGGGGACCCTGAAAAAACTCAGTAAGAAATTACATGAATACCTGTGCTTATAATGTTTGAATAATACAGAATCTTAAACTAAAAAGAAATTACATGAATACCTGTGCTTATAACGTTTGAATAATACAGAATCCTAAAAAACTTAAAAATACAGAATCTTAAACCTGTTTATACTGCTGCTTCTTCCTCTCCCATCCCACTCCTCTGCCCAGACATACTTTATGGAATTTGACTTTAGTGCCATTAATAGCAAGAGAAGTAAGTATCTGTAATTTCTCTTTTATATCAATCAGTGATTGACCAACTCTTGGGTCTTAGTAGGTAACTGGATATTCTAGGTGTATTTGATAACCTGAACCTCTCTCTCTCTCTCTCTCTCTCTCTCTCTGTCAGATTTTCTGCTTGCAAATTAAGTGTAATTTACCTAAGCTAAGATTAATTAACAGCATTTATTAATGTTAGTAAAGGGTCTTAAAGTCCTGAAGGGAAGGTACGTTAAGTCATAATTTACCCTAGATCTTATATGCTGAATGGTCCTTAATCTTTTTTTTTTAATGGAAAAAAAAACCTTTTGATGAGGATGGATAGGATTTAATTGATTTGAATTTTAAAAAGATTGAGTTCTTGAAATCTTACTCCTGCTTGGGCTTTTTTCATGCCTCCTCCTCAGGGCTGCTCTGGTTCCCACTCCTTACTGACCTCATCATTTATTCAAGTGAGGATCAAATTTGAGAGTGCATGTGAATATGCTCTGGAAAGCTCTAAATTTCTAACTAAATGGAAGTTAGGCACGAGAGAGGCTGCCAGCTCCTGCCACGAAGAGGTGGCAGATTAAGTATGGTTTTCTTCAGGTCTTCATTTCTAATTTTAAATTCAGAGGTGATTAGAGAATGCAGAGGCTGTGGAAGCCTCTGGGATTTTCCAGAGAAGCAACTTAGCTGTCAGACCTCTCATATTTAAAAGAACTTGGCTTTCTGAGTCGTGTGTGGGATATAATTCAAAGTGGGAGTGGGGGGAGGGACTGTTACGGGCAAGATGACTAAAACCCACCCAAGCGCTGCCCTGAGTCCTGAGGCATTCACTCACCCCCAGACAATTAGCTGACCCCGGAGACAGTGTCCTTGCTGGGGTGAAACGCCGCCCGGGGATCCTGAGAGGTGTCCCAGCCTCTCAACCAGGCCGCTTCTCCCTCCTCTGCAGGGTCATCCTCAGTCTGAATATCCAACAAGCTTGGTCACACTCCTTGTTTACTTTACCGACTGACTCTTGGCTTCAGTTCACCACGCCCTTCACACTCAACTGGGAGCTTCCTTCAGCAGGAACACCCTGACAGTCCCCGGGGCATCTTGGCGCCCCTCCCTAACCCACTCCCGGGTTCCTCACTGGCCCGGCCAGCGCGGGGGAGCCATCTCACAACTGATGCCCCCTGCGAGGCCTTGCTGTGAGTGCTGCACGGCCTCTGGCACCACCCGGACCTGGGCCAACCTCGGAGTCTTGGTGGAGGGTGGAGGGTGAGGATGAGGCCAAGGGGGAATTGGGGCCACGTGAGAGAGGTTTAGGAATGTGGCAGAAATATGTTAATAAATGCACAAGTGTCTGCGTAACTGCTTGATGCTGAGTCTGTGGTGTAACATTCTGTGCTCATGTTTTGCACAAGAAGGGACTAAACATTTATTGAGTGTCCCCGTGTTCCAGGCACTGGGCAGGGCAGAATCCAGTCGAGCGAGATACTGTGTTCAAGTGCGTAGCCCAGTGCCTGACACATAGAAAGTCACTAAACCATAGCTGGGATTATTTAGTGTGTCCTTTTCACCTAATCCTCCTGGCACCATTGTAAGATACTCCTCATTTGACAGAGGGGGAAACTGAGGCTCACACAGGCTAGCCAGAACCCATCTAGTGGCACGTAGTTGATTGGCCGCAGAGGAAGGGAGAGTTGCACGTGACTTGTCTGAGCCCACAGCTGTGCCTTCTGCTGTGCTCCACCGCCTCCCTTTGAGGAAGGAAGGGCAAAGGTTCTCAAAACCCCGCCTTGCGCCGTGCTGGCTTCCCAGCCTTTTCATCGCCCCTACTTTCACAGAGGACCGGTGTGAGTGTCACTTGAATGATACCGTAATCTTATCAGCATGTTGAAAAATATGAGCGGAAACAGCCCTTCTCTGTCCTGCATCCTCAGCTGACAAGCCAAGCAGAAGGTTAATTTGTTTTCTCTGCCCTTCACCACAAATCTTTTATCTGGCATGTTTGTTCATCTTGCCTGAAACTCAGAGTTGGAACTTGCAGAGGAAGAGGGGAGACCCAGATGTAAAAGCACTGGGAGCGGGTCCTTTGTCCTGAAAAGTATCCCTGTGCCCAGAGAGGGGACAAGGGAGAGGCTTACGTAGGAACCAGGTGGATGGTGGGAGCGAGGCCTGACCCCTCCGGCAAGCCCTGCCCTCTCTTGGGGCTGGTGCCTCATGCCTGCATCACTGTCAAGGATAAAGGGCTGGAAGGTGGCAGGAATTTTCTGTTCTCTTTGGCAGCAGGTTGGTTGCCTCCTCTGACAGTTTTCATCCGCTCATCCCTACCTCCCGTGCTGACTCTGCCCCTGGGAGGGGAATGACGGGGGGAAGCCCCAGGGTCTTCTGTGGGGTAAGTTTGTTGGTGGGAAATCTTGCTATTTCAAGGCCATGTGAGGGGAATTAGAAGGGATGAAGGAGGTCTGCCCTTTGGAATGTGTGAGCCTTAAGGAGCATGCTGTTCACTGTTAGGACAGAAACCGGGCACAGCCAGGTCGTAATGAGAGTCACTTGGCTCAGCCAACAAAATTATGCCTAACAATGTTTGATAAATGCTGTTTGATGATGACGAGAATGCGCAATAATTATAGGGTTTGTTCACCTCTCTTTTTCACCTCCCTACCACTGTGAAGGTACGATAATCCCTCTTAATGAACATAAGGCTCATTTTGAAATGGAACTAAGAACTGTATACATGGCACTTAAATTCAGGACTATCTTTCCATCACCGTTCTCTTGAAATTCATAAACATTTTTAGCTCTTTATACAAGTGAAGGAGATTAATCATTATTCAGTTACAGTTGAGCACATGTTTAATAGAAATATCTACCAAGTTGATTTAGCATGACCTATTCCTGTGCTTTAGACAGAAAATTGTGCTGTTTTCAGAAGCTTTGCACATGCTGCAGAGACGGCCTTATAAAAGGCACAACCCCACTCTGCCCCTGCCCATATATAGTGAATTGTTAAACTCTAGTTCAGAAGGGATCAGGATTCATCCTGTGGCTTTCTCAGTTCGGCAGCTAGGCACTGATTTGGGTTTAGCTAACCCAGAAATTCCATCTGGCCTTAAATTGAGTATGGCCAGAAACGGTAAATTCATTTTGGGGCCCTAAAGGTAGGGGACGTAATGACGTTCTGTAAAAGGCTATTTTCTGCCCATTGGGAAAACAATGCAGTCTTAAGCACTAGTGCATCTGCACTGTTACATTTTGAAATATTTTTTTATGTTTTATTTATTTTTGAGAGAGAGAGAGAGAGAGAGAGAGAGACCGCACAAGCGGGGGAGGGTAGAGAGAGAAGGAGACACAGAATCTGGAGACAGCCTCCAGACTCTGAGCTAGCTGTCAGCACAGAGCCTGACACGGGGCTCAAACCCACGAACCGGGAGATCATGACCTGAGCTGAAGTCAGATGCTTAACCAACTGAGCCACCCAGGCACCCCAATGCACTGTTACATTTTCAATTTTCAGGTAGTTGATATAGATACTTCCAGATTGTGGATCTTTGCAGATATTCCCCCACCTGTGTTTTGGAACGGTCATTTTCTATTTTTCAAGAGACTAAGGCATCATGTTATTTTTATGGGACCCACCGTAACCCAGGGGATGGAAGAGAGTAAGCTTTATAAAGAGTCCTGAAAGATGGTAGGTGCTTATTGGCAACCGTTAGCTGCAGCGGTAGGCCGTCTACCAGTAGTCCCCAGGTTCTACTTACTGTAAAGTATTTTTGTTGAAGGATGCTTTACTACTACAGGGGATGTAAAAGAGTTTCTGCCACTGAGTGGGTCCTGTTTTCTGTGTAAGGAAGGCATTGACTTGCTCTGAGGCAGTTTGAGAACTCTCTTTGCTTCCATCCCCACCTGCTAGCTGTTTGGCTGTATTCCCATGTCCGAACCCTTTTGTTTTTCTTTGCTATGGTTGAAGGAGTAACTTCTGGTTGAGTTTAATGTTTTACAAGAGTAATACGTGTTCATTGTAGACATGTTAGAAAACAAAAATGAGCAGCAGAAGAAAACAATAGTCGCTTTAATCCTATCACCCGTGTAAGTGGCCTTTTTAGTCTTTTCCCTGCGTATGTGGTATTTACATGGAAGGTGGGGGGCGGAGTGGATGCTTTTTAAAATTTTTATGGAAATGGGTTTAATTGTACGTACTGTTTCATTACTTGATTTTTTTCCCAGGGGGACGTCTTGACATTGACCTCTGAGCTGCTAAAACCCTTTCCCTTTTCACCTTCCTTCTGGAGAGCCAGTGTGTACTGGCCTCAGCAAACAGTAGCCTCTTCCTATAAAGTTATTCTTGTGGAAGGAGACTTGTACCACAGGAGGGTCTGTTAGCTCTCACCCAGTCAGAATATTTTATATCCAAAATACCCAAAGTATTGAGATTTTTTCATTAAGGACTTAGAGGACCATGTTATAATGATAACCCAGTCTCTTCTTTCTTCTCCCAGTGATCTCCCTTCCAGACAGAAGATTTTCATCCTTAGATCTGACCCTTTAGTAACCTCCCTGAGGATTCCTGTGGCTCCAGTTCTCTGGCTTGACAGGGATTGTTTATACCCACATACGTGACACAGCTCTCCTCTTTCTGATTCGTTTGGTTTTTCTTCTTTCAAAAGACAATGTAGTAGATGTGATGATTTCCTTTTCTGTCTTTTCTTGGGCCTACATTTTTAATTTGAATTTAGCACTGAAGTCTCATTTTCTTAGCGGAATTTTAAGATGAAATTTGAAATAATGTTACATTTTAATCATAAGTTATTTTTTTCTCTACCTTCTTTTCCATTTGTTTTTTAGATAAAGAAATTAAAAGCATTTAGTGGCGATGTATCCAAGCTGTCGCTGGCAGATTCCTTTCTGCACTACTTGATTCAGGTGCCAAAGTAAGGATTATCCATCACTCTTCTTTACAGAGTAAGGTTTCAAAATTAATGACATCAAATTCTACAGTTTTACTTTTTTATTTTTCAGCTATTCACTTCGAATTGAAGCCATGGTGCTAAAGAAGGAATTTTTACCTTCTTGTTCTTCTCTGTACACAGACATAACAGTTCTAAGAACTGCTACAAAAGGTAAGTGAAGATAGGATGCTTCATGTAATTTGTTTTCATTAATTTTGGTAGCAGTTTATTTTATTTTAATATTTACTTGCTTTTTTTTAATGTTTATTCATTTTTAAGAGACAGAAGGCAAGCGGGGGTGGGGCAGAAAGAGAGGGAAACACAGAATCCGAAGCAGGCTCCAGGCTGTCAGCACAGAGCCCGATGTGGGGCTTGAACTGATGAACCACAGGATCGTGACCTGAGCTGAAATCAGATGCTTAACTGACTGAGCCACCCAAGGCACCTCAAATATTTATTCTTTTTAGTAAGCATTCTTCTATTAAATTTTACAGATTCATTTACCTGTTTAATTCCAGTGTACTTAACATAAAGTATTAGTTTCGGGTGTGCAAAATAGTATTCAACAATTCTGTACATCACTTGGTGTTGGTCATGACAAGTGCACTCCTTAATCCCTATCACCTATTCCTCCCATCCCCCCAGCAATCTCCCCCTCGTAAACACCAGTTCTCTATAATTCTGTTTTTTGTCTCTTTTTTTCTTTGTTTTGTTTCTTAAATTCCACATATGAGTGGAGTCATATGGTATATGTCTTCCTCTGACTTCTTTCACTTAGCATTATAGCCTCTAGATCCATCCATATTGTTGCCAATGGCATGATTTCATTGTTTTTTATGGTTGACTAAGAGTCCAGTGTGTGTGTATATACATATATGTATATCTTCTTTATTCATCAGTCAGTGGACACTTGGATTGCTTACGGATCTTGGCTATTATAAATAATGCTACTATAAGCACAGGAGTACATGTATCCCTTTGAATTAGTATTGTCTTATTCTGGGGGTGAATACCCAGTAGTGGAATTACTGGATCATATGGTAGTTCTATTTTTTTAAATTTTTGAGGAACCTCTGTACTGTTTCCCACAGTGGCCGCCCCAGCTTGGTATTAGCTTATATTTAAAAACTATTCAATTGAAATTAGAAATGCAAAGCCCTAGATCTGATACACCCTAGAAAGGGAAATGAGATATTACCTGGGATGACAATTAAGGTTCATTTCCATTTACTTTCCTCTGTAACTAATTCATTCATTAATTAGTCAATTAATTAGCCAACTAATTAATCATTGAGCATATTACCCTTCTGCAAAAGAAGGTTTCTTTCATCCCAAGCTTCAGAGTAAACCTTGCTGGTTGCAGCCTGCTCTCGCTCCTTTCCCAGGTGGGCTTTCTGTGAGCGTGCAGCGTGTGCGGTGTCTGTGTGTGTGCTGGCTCCTGCTCAGAGCCTGGGCGCCCAGGCCCGCTGCGTTCTTCCTCCTGTCCTCTGGACCCTGGTGACTAGGACCTGCTGTTCCAGAGGCACACTTCCTTTCCTCCTGGCCCCTCCTGGCCATCTCCAGCATGGAGATGGTTCTGCTTCCTGGCTAATCTCCCACCTGCTTCCCCTCAAGAGTCTACCACCCGGTGGGCTACTTACATTTGAGAGGGGCCGATGGGTTATTTCCATTTCTTTGAACAGCTTGCTTACCCAGCTTGGGTAGACCCCTCAGAGATGCTCTCCTGTCTCACTCCATGCTGATGAGCTTTTGCCTCCTGGCATTTCTGGTGCTGAGCAAGCAAGCCTAGCATGTTGGGGGGGCACCTCTCATCTCCAAGGCAGAGCCTCTGATGCTCCCCAACCCTCACCTTGTCCAGTGTTTTCAGGGCCAGACTGATTTCCTCTTGGCGGTTTTCTAGATTTTTAGTTATCAGTTAAGAGTAGAACTGTTGATTCCTCTTTGATTTTCCTGTTTAGTTGCTCTGGTCTGTGTTGAGATAAAATGTTTCTCTTCAGTCCATTATACTCATTTTACAGAGAAGACTAAGAATTAAGGACGATTTTTCTTCTTTCAGTAGAGAGGCCTTTTAGAATTTTTTCCTGGGGGCACCTGGGTGACTCAGTTAAGCGTCTGACTTTGGCTCAGGTCTAGATCTCAGGGTTCATGGGTTAGAGCCCGCATCAGGCTCTGTGCTGACAGCTAGCTCAGAGCCTGCAACCTGCTTCAGATTCTGTGTCTCCCTCTCTCTCTGGACCTCCCTCACTCACATTCTGTCTCTGTCTGTCTGTCTCTCAAACATAAATAAACATTAAAAAAATGTAAAATTTTCTCCTGTACACCAAGGCTATTGCAGCAATGTTGGGAGAGTCGTTCTTCCTGTTCAAGTCAAGATGGAGGGATAGTTTTCATATTGAGCAATGCAAATTTGTGGGCATGGTGGAAACGTTTCTTATCTGGTTAACCTTCAAATACTGGCCTTCTTAGATAACGTAGTACAGGCTGTGATCCAAATGTAATTTTTTGAAAGTAATGGAGAATATGAACTTAAAAGAAATCATAGGCGACATTTTATTATCTATATATACTGTAGTTTTAAAATCAAACTTTGTTTTTAGCTTCTTAAACGCATAAAAAACTTTTATTATTGTTCATTTGCACAGTTGGGTGTACAAAAGCTTCTGTGTTTATTAAAGAACTGATTTAAAGGGGCACTTGGGCGGCTCAGTCAGTTAAGTGTCTGACTTTGGCTCAGGTCATGATCTCATGGTTCAAGAGTTTGAGCCCTACACTGGGCTCTGTGTGGACACCTCGGAGCCCACTTCAGATTTTCTGTCCCCCTCTCTCTTTGCCCCTCCCCTGCTCACTTTTTTTCCCTCTCTCTCTCTCTCTCTCTCTCTCAAAAATATACATTAAAGAAATAAATGAAAATAAAGAACTAATTTAAAGATATATTACAAAGATAAGCTCCTTTTCCACCTTTAAGCCAATCCAAGTGAAATGTATAGTTTGGAATCAAATGAACATATTCTTTTGGTTCCTGGTCCCTAAGGGTTAGTGCTTTGCAAGTAATTTACATGTCATCCCAACCTGTTTATCTTTTATCTCCTCGTAGCTCCTCGACTAAGCAAAATCTTGCTCTCTGTTGCTCTCACATTCTATAAATATAGTCTCAAAGGCTAATGGATATAAAGGGAAAAATAAATAATTGCTGAGAAAAAGGTTATTCCTCTAACAGTGTGCTGCTTTTCATAAGGCCTTTGCATTTTCCAGTACTTGAAACTTTTCATCATGGGAGTATTTTGTGAAACTTAAGTATCACACATGTTCGATTTCCAATGAAACACTAGTTTGCTGCTGGATTACCAGTAGCAAATGGTGCGTTAGATATCCCACAGCCTGTGCTGCTTTATTTGTTTTTTCCAGTCTGTGTATGCAGTGCGGGGTCAGAATTTGCTTCAGACTCTCTTGAACTTGGATGTGGTAGCTGTCGTTGGGCATTTAAAGTGAGAGGACCATGGTGTGTTGTTTTTTTTTCTTGACAGAGCTGATGCTGTGTGAGGAGCTACATTCAATATTACACTTGGTGCTACAGGCGGGGAATATCATGAATGCAGTAAGTAAAATTCAAAAGCATTAAAATGTTGTGTTTCTCACTTTATTTGTCTGTGCAGAAGTATACGTATATATTTTTTCTTTTGATTTGTCTTCTTTAGGGAGGGTATGCTGGCAATGCAGTAGGATTTAAACTGTCTTCTTTGCTCAAATTGGCAGACACAAAAGCAAACAAGCCTGGGATGAATCTACTGCACTTTGTTGCACAGGTATGTGGAAGTGGTGGATTCAGAGAGAGAATGAGTGTGACTCCTCCCTGGAGGTGGGCGAAGTGTAAGCTGGCATCACATGGAGATAGGAAAGGGTATGGTAGGCTCCAAGAAGGTTCTATTTGCAGAAGCACTCTGCACAGTCCTGAGCTGAACTGCGCCTCGGTTTGTAGGACAGGAGGGAAGAGGAGGGGGCGGTGGAGGCAGGGGTCAGGGTTGGCGAAGGCCGATGATGAAGGGTTCCACATCCTAAACGCTGGGGAATTGGGATTCATGCTGTAGCATTTTGGACCCTACAGAAGTTCGTGCACAGCATAATGGCATGGCCAGGTGGGCTTTGTTTTTAGGAAAATAAGGCAATATGGAGAGTGGGCTGCAGTGGAGAAAGGACTAGAAATGGGGCACCTCTTGGCAGAAGTTGGCTCTGAGCCCTTGGCGAGAGCTGAGAATCAGAGTGCTGGCCACAGGGATGGAGAGCAGAGGCCTGGGTGGGAGACATTCCCGATGTTGGGTTGACTAGGTTTATAAGGGTTATGTGTGGAGTGAGGGGTTCGGAGCAATGAGATCACCTCACCGGTGTCCTTTGTGAACTGTAGGTTAGCGCGCCTTGCCACCAGCCCAGGGTTTGGTATCTGCACCCTGTCCATCACCTCCATTTCTGACTAGTGCATCACTTCCATTTCTGACTGGGTATTTGTGATACCGAAAACAAGCAGCTACAAAGTGAAAAGTCAGCCAAAGACAGTTGTCTCTTTGTTGTTAAATTATCTCAGATTAGCAATTGTACCGATTTGCTTTTCCTTCACTGGATCACCTTTGTTGTTTTGACAGCAATCACACAGATGGAGGTTTAAGCTGGGGAGGGAGCTGGGCTTTTTCCAGCGTGAGCTTCAGACCAGGACAGGATTAGGATTTTGACTTGTCCTTTATTAGCTGTACGTCCTCAGATAAGTTACTGAAACCTTTAGGCCCTCAATTTCTTCATCTAATCATGGGGCTAGTGACAGTGCAAAACAGGTAACCAACAGGGCCGAAGGAGTTCATTCCATAAAGTGCCAGACTTGTGCTTGGCAGAGTCAGCTCTCCATGAATAATACACACAATTATTATGGCATTCTTCAGAAGACAAAGGACATGTGGAACTCAGGACTAATTTAAAAGTTAATTTTCGGGGCATAAAAACCAGAAAATGTGTTCCTTAGCCCATGTGCCTCGCAGGTAGCCTTCTGGCAGTGCTTTTATTTATTTATTTATTTGAAAGGTTTTGTTTCATTTTGGTTTTTTGTTTTTGTTGTTGTTTTTGTTTTCTTGAGAGGGAGAAAAGCATGCAAGTGGGGAGAGGGGCAAAGAGAGAGGGAGGGAGAGAATCTCAAGCAGGCTCTGTGCTGTCGCCTCAGAGCCCAGCATGGCGCTCAGTCTCACGAACTGTAAGATCCTGACTTAGGCCAAAATGAAGAGTCAGACGCTTAACCAAATAAGCCACCCGGTACCCCTGCCAGTCCTTTTAGATCCATGTATCCAAGTGCTGTCTGTGACTTGGTCCCTACCCATGTGGAGATGTTTCCAGAGTTGGTGATTGCTTCCTTCATACCTACTTTCCTTGTGTTCTCTGAACAGGTGAAGAATCCAAATACCTCCATGACTTGTGCACCTTCTGATTAAACTCAGTTTGCAAACTGGTTTAACAGCTGAAGGTATCTTGGTCATTTACAGGCACACTCATAGGTATGGGTGGTATTTAAGCAGGATATATTGGATTCTCTTAGACACAATGGGCCCTGCTAAGGCACCACCCACTTCCATTGAGTCTGCGTGCACATGAATTGTATTTCACATCAGGATCGGTTGCTCTGGGAAGTTAAATATGTCTTGAGAGTAGGGGAGTTCTGGTAAATCTTGCTGAGAATATCAGAGTTCATGTTTCAATGAATTGCTTTGAATATATCAAGCATAAAAATGAGAACTTTAAGGTTCCTTAAAGCCCTGGGGAAAATTGTTTCCTTCCAGTTGTATACATACAGTGAGAGAAAACTCTGTTTTTATTCTAGGAAGCCCAAAAGAAAGATGCCATTCTTCTAAACTTTTCAGAAAAATTGCATCACGTTAAGGAGGCTGCTAGGTAAGCAAGGAAGACTGAAAGTGAATTGTGAGATTCATGTGTTTTTAAAGCTCTTTTTTAACGAAAGCTGGTGAATATTTTATAACTTTAAAAAGTTTTGTCTTGTTGAATTTTCAGACCCTTCCTTTTATTTGCTTCCAGAGGTGTGTATGCACCTTTGGTATTTGGGGGTTTTGAAAAATTAATCTTTATTTTTAAGCTAAAAACCCTATTGCAGTTTTTTCTAATGAATATCATCAGTGTAAAAACAGTATGGATTAAGAGCTTCAAATCCCTCCACACCCAAAAGGCCGAGCTCAAACAACACAGCCTGTTACCTTGGGAGGTGGCATAGATCAGTCAAACTTCCAGGGCCATTTCCCTGTAGAATCTAACATGGTACATTGATTTTCTATTGCATTAGAAGAAGTTGGAACCATACCAAGGGTTGTGAAAGGATTGGGTTTTAAATTAGTCACTCAACTTTACAGAGAAAGTAGCTACCAAACAGAAAGCTGTGTTAACATCACTTTAATTTGCTCCCGATCCCAGTATAAATTTGTATTTTATTGTAGCTGTAATCTGTGTATATGTAGTATTTTGAGTTCTGTGTTTTTATTTTTAATTTTTTTATGTTTGTTAATTTTGAGAGAGAGCACGGAAGGGGTAGAGAAGGAAGGAGAAGGAAGGAGAGAGAGAATTCCAAGCAGGCTCTGCTCTGTCATGTCAGCAGACACGACAGTGGGCTCAAACTGATGAACTATGAGATCACAGCCTGAGCCGAAATCAAGAGTCAGATGCTCAACCAACTGAGCCACCCAGGCGCCCCCGAGTTCCGTGTTTTTAAAATTACAATACGTATCCATGTATCCAGTGGTAAATGTTCACTAACCAGCTTTCCCAGAAAGAAGTCCTGATTTGTAGCACCTGCTGATTTCCATGGTGTAAATACTGCTACCGTGGCAGAGTTCAAGCTACTAGTGTGGCCTTATTGAGGGAGGGGATGCCAACACCCACAGCGGCCTCTTGGGAGCTGCCTCCAACACCACTTTGTGCCATCTGCTTGTTATCTGTGTGACTGTTTCTAGTTAGGGTAGCTATGAACCATATGCATAAACACATGAACTACAGCTTTTCAACCTAAGCCCTGTCATTGGCCACTGGCTCAGTATTATTACCTGTGAACATCTAACTACAGATTGCATGTCTTTCCCAAAGGGAGATTATATCGGTCCAAAGTTGTGAATTGTTCGTAGTTCACGTTTATAGGTTTTCAGGTTATTCCCCCCCAAAGAACAATCAATCATCTTATAGGATATAAACTGTTTTGGTTTTGAATTTCTGAAAGGAACTTGTGTGAGAATATTTTTTCCTCTGATGAGTCTAGGAATGTTACTAAGAGGTGTACATAGAGAGAAATAATCAATAATTACATTTTTGTTCTGACATTTCTCGTCAGAGTTTGATGGGAAAGCTTAGCTAGATGCTGTCATAGAAAAAACCTGGTCAGTAAAGTTTGTTTCTTTAAAATGCAAGGTGAGGTATCTTGGTGAAGTATAAACATCATAAATGGGTGCCGACACCCAGTGAAGGTGGAAAACGTGATTGCACAAAGAAAAGTTAGGATTTGTGATGGAAGCATGAAAGCATCCTAGCTTATGAATTTGCTAAGTGAATTCCACCTGGTTTTTAGGTATCACCTATTATTCACTTTACCTGGTGACAAAAATATCACTCAGCACGCTGCCAGTGTTGATGTGATGTATGTAACAAAAGCCTTGTGATCAGTTCTGTCATTTCTTTGCAGAATCATTAGCCGCGTGGTTAATTCTCTCTAAAATACCGAGTGCTTACTCTGGCTGTCTGTGGCAACACGAAGTCTGCTTAGTATCTCCTTATTGCTCTTAACGTCTACACTGCCTTGTTTTTCATGAGTTAGAGTTTTTGGACTGGTGCCAGAGGAAAGTCTAAGTATCTGAGTCCCTTTGGCTTTTATTTCTTAATGCTGCTTGCAGAAAGGTGTTCAGACCTACTTTGTGAACAGCTCTACCAGTCTCCTGGTTTGGCTATCTCACCAACGAGAACAAAGTTACAGCCCGCTCCCTTTGAACTGGTGTGTCTCTAGGAAGAAATGGACTCTTTAAGAAAAACAGGCAGAAACTCTAAGCACAAGGGTAGTACACGTCATCGCAGTGGCTCTGCCCTTCTGTTTCTAGGTTTGACCAAAAGTTGGTCTCGTTTGATGTACCTGCGTGACACATGGCTTCCCTGTGCCAACTGCCCACTCTCCCCTTTCTTCTTGCAGATTATCTCTGGATAACACGGAGGCAGAACTGCGCTCGCTCTTTATCAGGACGAGATCTCTGAGGGAAAACATTCGGCGAGATGGTGAACTTTGTCAGCAGATGGAAGATTTCCTTCAGGTTTGTGGGCGATTTGAATCAGTCTCTCTCATTTCGGCTCCCGGCATTTGCACGGGTTTGTGCAGATCTGCACGGGTTTGTGGAAGCAGCAGGTTCCTATTCATAGATCTTTCTCCAGCTCAGTGAAAGAACTTAATATGTCATTGTGTGTTCCTTGCTCCATTGGTTTTCTGGCAGGGGGTGTTGAATGGGGTCTGAACGTAAGGTGTCTGTGTAGGGCTGGCCTCCGTTTACCACTGCTCCGCATGCGTCATTGCACCACACTGCAACCCCTGGTATCGGCGTGTGCTTACACTTGGCGGCTTGTGCCTGCCTGGCGATTCAGGTTTTGCTTTGAGACCACGATGTACGAGTTCTCGACTCCTAATCAAACTTTTGGACAACAGAAGGAAGTTCCACGGAAATTGTAGACACCTGAGAACTTGGGCTCTTGTTCCTTCGCTTGTTTTTATTGAAGAAGCAAGTAGGTTTTGGCATGTTTTTATAAGGAGAGCGGGAGCACAAATGATAGATGAGCCTATCAACACCCTGAATACATCAGCCGCACAGGGTGTGTCCGGAGCTGCTCTGAATAACATCAACAAGAAACAGCCGAGTGGACATGTTTGTGACACCTCACTGTGACTCACTAATCACATAGTCTGACATACTTCTTTTATCTTCCTTATTTAAAAAAAAATGTGGTAGCTTTTCATGCTTTCGGTCTCCAGGGAAGTGGTGTGCTACCGTCAGTATCAGTGCTTTGCGCCTTGTGAAGTGGCACATGTGTGGCACGGCCGCCCTTGGTGCTGGGAACGGCATGCTTCCAAGGTTGTACAGCCTCAACCTTCGCTCGTTTCCTCGGAATCATGCTGCATCAAATATTAGAAGTCTCAGGGCGCCTGGGTGGCTTAGTTGGTTAAGCGTTCGACTTTCGCTTAGGTCATGATCTCGCGGTTCGTGGGTTCGAGCCCCGTCGGGCTCTGTGCTGACTGCCAGCTCAGAGCCTGGAGCCTGTTTCAGTCTGTGACTCCCTCTCTCTCTAACCCTCCCCTGCTCACGCTGTGTCTCTCTCTCTCTCTCTCCTAGAAATAAATAAAACATTAAAAAGAAAAAAAAATATTAGAAGTCTCAGGTCCCATTGGTGAACATTTTGTTTGGCTCTGATGCACATTTATTTTTATTTTTAAACATGTGCTCTGTATGTTCTTTCAAATATAACCAAACAAATACTCTCTTTAACGTGCACAGATTTTTCTCAACAAAGCAAACACCACCATGAAACACCTAACAGATAGGAAAGCTGGGGCGTCTGGGTGGCTCAGTCAGTTAAGCATCTGACTTCAGCTCAGGTCATATCTCACGGTTTGTGAGTTTGAGCCCCATGTGGGGCTCTGTGCTGACAGCTCAGAGCCTGGAGCCTGCTTCAGATTCTGTTGTCTCCCTCCCTGTCTCTCTTTCTCTCTCTGCCCCTCCCCTGCTCACACTGTCTCACTCTCTTTCAAAAATAAATAAACATTAAAAAAAATTACAGTCTATCAGGTAGGAAAGCTTTCAACAGTAAGCACATGCAGACAAATGAGAGAAATCCAGAAATACAGGGAGAAAGCCCATCCCACAGTGAGATAAGAATCCTGGATGTCTCATTCCCTGGCTCTTATATGAAATATTAATACTTTATGCTACATAGCAGCACGGAAAGGCTTATGATGAAAAGCAGGTCTGTCTTAGCCATGCCCCTAGACTGCTCTTTAAAGGCAACCTTGTTTTAACTCAGCGCTGCTTTCTGATAATCATTTTTATCTCTGTAAATAAAATGTTCCCACACAGCTATTTATTTTTCTTTTTTATATTCAATTTCTTTTTAAATGGGGAGGGGGGGTAATAATTTTTTAAGTAAGGTAGGGTAGGATCAGGCCGTGAAGGGAAAACGGACTTTGTGCTCTTAGCCATGGGGAGAAAGGACAAGAACACAGTCTTACAAAATCTATGGCAGTATTTTGACCCTCTGGGCAAGAAAGAACGAATAAATTGGTTTGGAACTTTAGTCTGGAGCGGACAAGCGAGATACAGAAAGTGGCATTTGCTGGCATGACTGCTCACTTCTTGTCTATTATACTTGGCCAGTGTGGCTCTGGACTGTGCCTTTGTGGTCCTAAGCGCGCAAAAACTAAGTCTCAGCAAAAGTCTCTGAGCCAGCTGCGTTTTCACACCCATATTCAGAATGTTTCACTTTCCCAGGTCCTAAGGGTGACTGCAGTGCATGTTAAGTCTTTCCTTCCTGGTTTTCTCTCGGTCCCCACGGGATCTAGTGATGAGACATGGGAGGAGGGGCTAAGCTACTCTATCCCATGTAGATAGATTCTTGTCAGGAGTCCTATTTTTTGCAGTTGAGTTTTTCTTGGCTGGAATCCACCTTCTCCCCCCCCCCCCCCACCGTGGAAGAAAGACAGGCAAAGATTTATCCTTTCGTGAATACCCTTCTCTCTGTCAAGAATAATGCAGCATGAACTCACACACTGCCCCAGGCGACTGACTCACATGGTGACTTTCTCTGGTATTTGGTTTCCTGAATGGTTTGGTTTCCTACTACCTCTTGAATGTGTTCGGTGTAAGGAAAGGACTCTTACGGGGGAAAGTGTGTAGAAGTGTGTGAGGGGTGACAAGGCTTCTCAGACCTCTTCCCTCTCTAAGCATGTTTCCACAACAATCCCACTCCGTGAGGGTGGGCAGTCCATCCCTTCACATCTCCCAGGCCCATCCCTCCATTCTAATTTCTCAAAGAGAAGCCTTTTTAAAAACATGATATGTATGATTTATAAAGTCACATACTTCACACATTCTTTCTCCACATAAACGTTGTTCCCTGGTGAAAAAGAAGGTAATAAGAGACTTGAGTGTGGTCCCAAATATTTGGTCCCTATGCGCCTGTGGCTTCTCATTTCAGCTCAACATTACATGTCACCAGCATGTCAGGGAAGTGTGCGCATGCGCCTGAAAGGTCCCCATCTGAAAGGGCTGAGAGCTCACTGGAGGAGAGTAGACTTCTCTCATTTCTATTTCTTCAGCTGTCGGCACCTGAATCTAGAGGGGCACTGGAGACTTTGTCCTGAAGGAATGAGGAGGAGGTGAAGAAGAGAAGAGGATGGATTTGTGTAGGGCAGTAATTCCTGTCCAAGGGGACTCGTTAGGGTCTCCTGCAGAGTTTTAATAAAATATCAGTGGCAGTTACACCTCAGACGTACTGAACTGCATGGGTGGGATATGAGCATGGACTGTCGGCAAGGCTTCTAAGCTGACTTGGTTAAGCACCATGGTTAGGGAGCCTTGGCTGGGGCTTTTGTCTGGACACGGAGGCTTGAGTCCTGTGGGGGTGACACTGACCTTGATACAGGTCATTTGAGATGAGTTTTAAACTCCCTCTCCACAGGACAGTTCATCAATACAAGTGACTTTTGGCATCCTGAAGTGAGCCCTTGGTCAATAAGAGACCTTTTTTTTAAATGTTTATGTATTTTTTTTAACGTTCTATTTATTTCTAGGAGAGAGAGAGAGAGATAGCACTAGCAGGGGAGGGTCAGAGAGAGAGGGAGTCACAGACTGAAACAGGCTCCAGGCTCTGAGCTGGCAGTCAGCACAGAGCCCAACGCGGGACTCGAACCCACGAACCACAAGATCATGACCTAAGCGAAAGTCGGACACTTAACCGACTAAGCCACCCAGGCGCCCCTGTTTATGTATTTTTGAGAGACAGAGAGGCAGAGAGAAAGGAGGACAGAGGATCTTAAACAGGTTCTGTGCTGACAGCAGGGAGCCCAGTGCGGGTCTCGAGCTCATGAACTGCGAGATCATGACCTCAGCCAAAGTCCAATGACACCCAACCAACTGAGCCAGCCAGGCGCTCCAAGACTCACTTTTAAGAGAAGGGAGAACAGGGGTGCTTGGGTGGCTCAGTCGGTTAAGCCTCGACTTCAGCTCAGGTTATGATCTTACGGTTCGTGGGTTCAAGCTCAGGTTATGATCTCACGGTTCGTGGGTTCAAGCCCCACCTTGGGCTCTGTGCTGACAGCTCAGAGCCTGGAGCCTGTTTCAGATTCTGTGTCTCCCTCTCTCTCTGACCCTCCCCTGCTCACACTGTCTCTCTCTGTCTCTTAGAAATAAATTTTAAAAACTTTAAAAAACTAACTTTAACAGAAGGGAGAACAGATGCAGTATGAGTTTTGCTTAATAACACCAACTTTACACCTATGTCATTTTTCAGCAATGTTAAAGGCCACCATTTTGTCAGCAGCATTCTGTAGACCAAAGCTCTTTGGTCTCATTTGTTGCTTCCAGGCGTTTACACAGGAGTTCACCTTGCTTCCCCAGGCTTTGTTTGGGTTGAATTATTTTCCCTTTGGGTCTGAGTGCCTTGGACTTGCAATCAGCCTTCTCTTTGCTGGGACCTGAAGTTGAGCCCAGGAGCACGGCTTTGCCGGGCACTAGACCGTCTAGTGCACAGAGTCTCCTCACTGCCTGTTGACTTGAGCGTGTGCTTGTTTGTTTTCCCGCAGTTTGCTGTGGAAAAGCTGACCGAACTGGAGCACTGGCAGCAAGAGCTCCAGGACGAGGCCCACACCCTTATAGATTTTTTCTGCGAAGACAAAGAAACCATGAAACTGGACGAGTGCCTTCAAATCTTTAGAGATTTTTGTGTCAAGTTCAACAAAGCAGTGAAGGTAAGGCTGATGGCATCTCTATGTTTTCTGAGTTGTTTGGACTTTTGTTTTTCCTCTTCTGGACCCAGCCTTCTGTCCTTGGCAGAAAGATGGGTCAGCATTTCCATGGTTTCAGGAAAGTCCGGCCCAGGCAGCGTTGCCAGGCTCTCAGTTGGGGTTACCGGGAAGTGGCTGTGCCATCCGAGCCCCGAGTGCCTCCCGGTCACCAGGAGACCAGCGTTGGCTGCCTCTACTAACAGTGCTGCTCATGCCAGCACTTGCTTTGATGCCCTAAAAGTGTTGTGTTAGTGGAGTCCACTTTTGGGAGCAGCCATGATAGTAACTAGTGCCTTTGAAGATCCTGAGAGTCTCCCTCACCTCCCTCCCCAGACAGTTTCCTCTTTGAGGGGTCCCTTTGTTGCTGGGGGCTGATTGGAAGACCTTCTCTCACCTGTTTCAAGCACCATGGCCATTGCCAGGCAGTGGGCACCGCGGGAATGTGCCATCCTTCAGCCTCCAATTCTAGTCATCTCTGAGTTCAGTGTAGGAGCCAGAAAACTGGGTTGCGTGGCTTTGCAAATACGGCTTTCCTCTGTCAGTTAAAGACAAAATAACAGCCTTTGCTTCAGGTGGTGATGAGGAACCAAAGACTTGTGTGTTATCCCTCCCCCTGTATTTAAATGCAGGTTTGTCCATGGCCGAATTCCTTTGCAGGACCGGTCACACTTTCCTCTAGCTCTGAGTAGGCCAGAGTGACTTGAGGCCTCAACCCCTCCTTTCTCTCCCCAGCTAAAAGAAGGAGGCAGAGTCTGTGGCCACGTCTCCTCTCCCTTGTCCAAGCAGTGAGCTCAGCAGAGGGGGGTGGTGGTGGGTGGTAGAGGCCAAATTGTCTCTTTCTGAGGCCCTCACTCCCTGTCAGAATTCTGCAGGCCCGAGGGGCCACCTGTGCGGTTCTCTCGGCCCCGCTGTTCTGAGTGCCAGGGGCTGGCCCCACTCCCACCGCAGACAGCGTTGGGGGAGAGGGCCTGGGGGACCTGGGGCACTGGAGAGAGGCTGGGCCAGAGCTGCGGGAGGGGCCAGACCTCTCCAGCCGGAGCCAGAGCCTCACGGAAACTTGGAGGGGAAATCCACCACTTGAGGAAATTGATTTTGAAGTAAAAAGTGCTCCCTACCAGTAACAGGCTTGGGTTGTGAGCTACAAATGTACTTAAAGCGCATGGCCAGGTGGTAAAATGTGCTTTAGCGCATACATCTGTTCTGGTTCAGTTTTGCTGGGGGGAGGCCTGGGTGCTTGGATCTGGGTGAAGGGTGAGCGATGGAAGGATTTCTAAAGCAAATCCTCTTGTCTGATTGGGGAAGGGGGTGGGGCATGAGGGACAGAGCCACCGTGGCCTCCCTGGTGTTCTTTTACCGAAGAGAGTTCAGAGAACAGAGATTTGAAAGACATCTCTTAATATCTAGGCTATACATTTAGGCATCCAAATCATTAAGTAGCACGTGCTGCTCGTGTGTGTAGATGTATTCAGTGCAGATGCGACAGGGAGGTTTGATCTCTGACTCCTTTTTTTTCTCTCTCTCTCTCTTTCTGCCACTGTTTAACTACCCCTTTGCTGGAAGTCCTTTCCACCTTGCCCTGCTTAGAAACCAAGTTGGGGTCCCTTGGAGTCAGGGTGGCAGGCACGTGTGGAATCACACAGGGGACAGTGCCTTGAGTGGAAAGTTGGAAGTTGGGCCCAGGGATGACAAGCTTAGACAGGCTGGTGGGGCTACCCCCATGCAGCTTTGAGAGAACTAGCCGCACAGGTGCAAACACCAGTGTCCCTCTTGGTGAAGCTTACGCTGGGCTCCCCTCCCTGCGTGTGTATCTCACTGGATTCTCGGGGCAGGTGGCTTTGGAACCACACACAGGTCCCACACGTCTCATGCATCTTGGGGCTTCTCTCCACCCTCTTTCAGGACAACCAGGAACGCTCGGTGCAGGAGCTGAGGCGGCTGCAGCGGCTGAAGGAACTGGAGCAGAAGCGTCGCTCCTGGGCAGCTGGGGAGCTCAGCAGCTTCTGCCGGAGCAGCAGTGAGAATGACGTGGAGCTGCTGACCAAGAAGGGCACAGAGGACCTGCCCGCCTTCCTGCAGCCCAGGCCCATCAGCCCCTCCTACCGGCCTCCCAATGCCCGCCGCTCTCGCCTTTCCCTGGGCGCCTTCGCTGACCGGGAGCTCCTGACCTTCCTGGAGAGTTCCACTGGCAGCCCCGAGGAGCCCAGCAAGTTCAACAGCTTGCCCCGGAGCAGCACCCGGCAGGCCCGGCCCACACTGGCCTGGATGGAGCCTGGGGGCCCAAGGGCTCAGGACCCCAGCCACGCACACAGACCTCGGGCCTCAGAGAGCCAGGAGGAGGCCCCTGAGCCCCCCTCATCTTGGCAGAGCCAGCCCCCAGCCCCCCGTCCTGAGGACCCTGCGGCCCTCTTCCCCCGCGCTCGGCGCAGTGGGGTGAGTGTCCTCCGAAAGAGGAGTAGTGAGCCCATGGGCCTTACTCCTGCCCGGTCCCCTCCACTCTCTCCATTGGCTCTGGGGATTAAGGAGCACGAGCTGGTGACAGGACTGGCTCAGTTTGACCTCCAGGGACCCAAGGGCCCAGAGGATGTGCCCCGGCTGACCCTGAATGACCTCAGCCCCGCGGAGCCCGTATCTCTGGGGCATGGGAGCATGCAGTCCCTTGGTGCCAGCCACAGTGGCCTGCTGCTTGTGAGCACAAGTGGCCCCAGGGCTCCCAGACCAGCCCTGGAGGGGGACGGGACTGCCCCGCACCAGCCTAGTGCTGAAGCTCTGGCATCTGTGGGCAGCAGTGGCCCTGAAAGCAAAGACCTCGGCCCTTTGTTATACATCTCGGATGCCACCGACTGCTCGCTGACGCTGGACTGCTCGGAGCCAGGGGAGGGGGGTGGTGGGGATGGCTCCCTGTCCTCTGGGGCTGGGGAGACAGGCAGCCAGGTTTCTTCTCACCTTGCTTCTAGCCCCCCCGAGGAGGCTTCTGCTCCCCTCTCTCGGAAGAGTGAGCCCAGCTGCAAGGACGCCCTTCCCAGGGACAGACCCGCCAAAGGGAAGGATGTGACAGCACCAAAGAGAAGCTCCCTCAAAGACGCATCCCAGGGGACGTCCAAGGCCGTGAGTGCCAGGCGGAGCCAAGGGGCGGCGCCTAAGCCCGTGCGGACCTTAACCCCCTCAGAGAACGAGAACATGCGCAAAGTCCTGCCCATCTCCAGGTCAAGCCGCGGCTCAGTGGGCTGGAAGCGGTCCCCCGGGGAGACCCCCAGCAGCACTGCTCAGCAACAGTGGTCACGCCGGGGCTCCATGCGGGGAACCTCGGACTTGTCGCCCAGGAGACCCTCGACAGGGGCTGTGACGGTCGCAGAGGAGCAGAGGCTGGTGAGGGTGAGCAGTGGCTCCGGCAGCACCCGGCCCGGGAAAGAGCAACCCCTGCAGCCCAGAGGCTCGTTCAAGAAGCCAAGCGCCAAGCCCCTCAGGAACGTCCCCAGACAGAAGCCCGAGGAAAATAAGACCTGCCGCTCCAACTCCGAGAGCCCCGAAGAGGAGCCCAAGGCCCCACCGCCCCCCAGCGCTCCCCGTGTCCCGCCTCCCGTGCCAAGCTTTGCCCGAAACACAGTTGCCTCCTCATCTCGGTCCATGAGAACAGATTCCGCTCCTGTGGCCAAGGCCCCTGGCATCACTCGTACGGTTTCCCAGCGTCAGCTGAGGCCTAAGGGTAGCCCTGAGGATGCCATCCCCAAGGACAGCAGCACCCTGCGGCGGGCCAGTAGTGCCCGGGCCCCCAAAAGGTGTCCGGAGCCTGCTGGGGGTCCCAGTGCCAACACAGAGGCCCCTCCGAAGGGCCGAGGGTCTGGGGAAAGGGCTTCCCTCAGGCTGAAAAGCTCAGATACCACAACGCTGGGGAAAACCCTCGATCCCTTACGGAAGTGATAGGTGTCTGTCCTCTCGCTGCCTGGGGCTCAGATGGTGAGGACTGTCTCCTATGACAGGCCAGCAACGCATGTTTCTGTTCCACATAAAGTCACCCACTGGTGCCAGCTGTTAATGCTCATGTCACTGAAGGTGTGGTGGTGGAGTCCACCCACTGCACCGCCTCCTGTTGTAAGGTCCCCACCTGCTGGACCTCACCTGCTACCATGACGGTTGGCACCTCACACACTCCTCCCCCAGCAGAGACCCCGCGAAAGACACAGATCTGAGACGACCTTATTCCCTACCAAGTAAAAGAATTGTGGCCAGTTTTTCTATACCGAACTTATTTTTAAATATTAGAAAATGACGTATTTTAGTTCCTTTTGCAGAATGAAATGCCTCCTAGGGGAAAAAAAAAAGACAAAACCCTTAATATGAAGACATTTTTACTTTCCCATGTTCCCTGGCCTCAGGGTTCCACCTGCCCACACACCGTCCATTGCTGGCAACTGGACTCCCCTGCAAGCCCTGGGTGCTCTGATTGGCACCGTCTCCTTGAAGGCTCTCCGTGTTGCTCATCTCTCTGCGTGTGACTCTGGGTGAGGGTTTACTTGTGAGCAGGAGGGAAAGCGAGACTGGAGCCTGGAAACCAGATGCCCCTGCGTGCTCAGCACAGGCCCCATGGGCAGCGCCTTCCCTGCAGACGGGGAGCAGCCCCTGGGAGAATGCCGGATCTTCCAGAACTTAGAAGTGCCGTAATGGAAAGGCATTCAGGGGCTGTTCAGCTGAACACACCTCCCCCTTCCGTGTTTTCCCATTTGTGTATCTGTTATAAAACTGAGTGAAGGCTGCTATGACTTGGGATCGCTCTAGTTACAGGGAAGACAAACGCTTCTGTCTCCCAGTATTGTCCACTCCCCACCCCCTCTTCCTCTGTCTGCAGCCAGCCCTTCCTTCTCTTGCTAACGGGGCACAAAGCCGGGAGAGTCTGTGCGTGTATCTATGCCACTGGTGATGCTTCTTAATGTTGATGTTTGGTCTTTGTGGTACAGTGGTTTTTAAATCCTGAGAAAAACCAAATAAATTTTTTTAAACAGACCAAAAAAAAAATTCCTACTTTTAGAAGAATTTGTATCATTGGGAAATTTTTGGAAAGGAGGCTTTATTCAAAAGAAGGGAGAAAATATGTACTGTTTCTACTCACAGCCCATTTCACTGCTTCCTTTTGGAGCTAATTAGGAAGCGAAGTGATTCTGGAAACTTTCTTGTTAAAGTTGTCCCCCACTTTCTCTCACTTTTGGTCATTTATTGAAATATTAGTGAAACCTCACTGAAGATCCAACAGTAGTAGGTGGATTTCAGTGAGTCCACACGGTTGATGTTACAATCTTTTTCCTGTAGAATGTTGCCTTCCGTCCAAATTAATTGGAAACTTTGAGCTTCCATAAGTCAACCAAATTGAAAAGGTACATTTTAGAATTGGAGAAGTAAGGCACCTGACCACAACACCTCTTGTAAAAATAGCCTTGAGTATGTATTTTCTGGGCCCCACAAAGATGGTTATGGGACTCCTGCACTGGTTTTTACCATCTCAAAAAGCCTAAGAAATATATTTAACCATGCAGACAACAGCATCCAAGACATAGGGCCCGTGGGTGGGTGGAAATGGACGAAAGAGATCCAAAGTTTGTGGATAGCGATGGGGTCAGGGCCTCCAGGTAGGATCCTGGGAACCAGGGTGTCAGTCCCTGCTGGGTTGCTGATGCTGTGACTTTAGCAAATCACTCCCTCTTCCTAAGCCTCTGTTTCCCAGTCCGCAGAAGCTGGGGCACGGCTTTAGGCATGGCTTCTAAAGGTCCCTTAGCTTCCAGAGGGAGCTCTTATTATCAACAGCCAAGGACCCCTCTGCCCCAGAACCAGCTTCTCCAAACCGACCCCCGGCCCCTCCATTGCAGAGGCCTCACATCAAAGGCCTGCTTGAAATAAAGCACCTTCAGAATGTGTTGTTGCTTTGAAATCTAATAAGCTGAGTTTCTTGAGAAGCGGTATTTTACTTAGCCCTGTGGACCCTATGTGTAAGCATCTGTGTGAGCAGGTGATCATTCTATTACCTTTTATTGGTAGTAAGCTTTGAAAAATAATTTATCTAATGGAGAAATGTAAATAAATTTCTATATAAGTTTGTTTAAGATGAACTGAATGTATTTAAAGGCCCATTTATATGTTCTTTTATGTAACATGTAGTTTAATAAAGTTCCAGTTTATGGGAGTTGTGTTTTATCCACAACTTACTCTGCTGATGAGTGTTATGTGTGAGATCTTGGGGGGAAGAATATATAATTTCCTGCACACAGAAAAGCCCTGATAGAGGAGGTGCAACAGGTCTGAGATACAGTAGTCTTGTCCTCAAAAGGCTCAAGGGCTAAATTCGGCTGTCAGTATGTGTCTTCTCGGTAGCACAGAGCCTGTGTTCACCTGAACGCCTAGAAAGCAGGCTCTGTGCCAGACCCATGAGGATGCAAGCATTGCATCTGACACGCAGGCCATCGATGGAATGTTCAGCACCTCATACATGCTCACATTATTCCATGTTTGGGGCCAAGCTTTGTGTAATCTCTGCGGGGCCAGCAAGTCTGGATCTGCTCCTGTGTGTCCTCATGCATTTTGGCTCAGGACACTATTGGGAAATCACAGCTCACTTCTGCGGCTGCCTTAGGAATAAGCAGAGAGCGAGGGAGGTGTGGTCTTATTAGAAATGCAGTGCTGGTGCTTATGGGAGAAGAAAGGGGAATTGTTCAGAAGGTGCACCTCCTACCTCGGGGGTTCCGGTAAAGTTTTAGTCCTGGCTATTTGCGCGCTTTATCTGAAGTGGTTTACAGGGTGATCACTGGGTCAAGCGCTGATAGATAAGTAGATGATGTCCTTGTGATTGCTGTCTGCCCCATGAACTCTGAGAGCCTCGTTTTTTGCCTTTTACACGCTGGTTGGGCCACTGGACCCCTTCCTCTACCTTCAGTCTATTGTACCGTGGGTTACTGACATCAAAAAAAAAAAAAAGACTTCATTTGCACAGTGGTCTCAAGTAGTTTTAACCCCATTTTTTAGGGGTTTTTTTAGGGTTTCACAAGGAACCTTGTTCCAGTCCTCCTGAAGATACATGCTGGCTATAATGGGGCCTCTGTTCCTAATTGTTCATTCGAGATTCCGCTTATTTATTATGGTGGGATGCTCTAGAATAGTTCGATAGAACTATGAATTCATCCCTCCAAGTTGTACAAGTTCTCCAACTTCTGCCTCTAAGGGTGCAATAGCCTGACTACCTCTTCCCATATGTCAATGATGATATTTTGCAATTCTTATACTTTTTTTTTTAATTAAGTAAGCTTTACACCCAACATGAGACTTGAACTCACAACCTCAAGATCAAGAGTCACATGCTCTACTGACTGAGCCAGCCAAGCACTCCTCAATTCTTATACTTTTGATTCATGCTCCAGTACTGCCTCCAAACAATAAAAGAGCGTTTTTGTTTGTTTGTTTGGTTGGTTGGTTGGTTTTTTTTGGTTTTTTGGTATATGTTCTCAAACACAAATAAGCATCAATATATGAAACAAATTAGAATAAGAAACATTGCATCTGGTTACTCACTAAGTGCTCCAGTGAGCCATGGGGCACCCGGCTGCTCAGTCAATTGAGCATCTGACTCTTTATGATTTAACATGTTTTAAATGTTTATTTTTGAGAGACAGAGAAGAAAACAAGTGGGGAGGAGAGAGAGAGAGGCCCTGAAGCAGGCTCTGGGCTGACAGCAGAGAACCGGATGCAGGGCACAAACCCATAAACCATGAGATCATGGCCTAAGCTGAAGTCAGACACTTACCCCACTGAGCCACCCAGGCACCCACGTCTGACTCTTGATTTGGGCTCAGGTCATGATGTCAAGGTTCATAGGTTCAAGCCCCTCATCAGACTCCGCGCTGACAGTGTGGAGCCTGCTTGGGATTCTCTCTCCCCCTCTCTTTCTGTCCCTGTCCCACCCATGCTCACCCTCTCTGTGTCTCTCAAAATATAAAATAAATATAAAATAAAATATAATATAATATATATAAAATAAAGTAAAAATTTCTCAGAAAAATTTATTTGGGCCATGAACACACAGAAACGCGGAGGACAGTGGGTCTGCAGAGTCACTTTCTACTCAGCGTCTATGAGGTAACCTTGCATAGCTTGGACTGAATCTGTGGCAGGGTTGAGCATTACCTAGAGCAGGCTCTCCCTTGGGGAGTTTTCATGTGCAAACATCTTCCAGTAAAGTGTCTTATGGGTCACTGGATCACCTCAATGAAGACAAAAGTAACATTCCTGTAGGAAAATAACATGATTTTTCTGTCTTCCGGGCCACAGCTCTGTAATGAAGCTTTTGCCTTCCTGGTTGGTAGGTAGGACGCTGCTGCAAGGAGAGGCCAAAGCCATGGGCAGCACTCACAGTGTAGTCATCAACGCACCCTTGACCCAGCGCCCGCCGGGAGTCTGGCGCAGCCTGACTGTCAGCCTGTGGAACGAAGGTGCCTGGGTCTTTGGATGAGGATCTGCTTGAGGTCCCTACTGGCACATTCATGCCAGGCCTTTGGAATCAGGCCTGGAGTTTGCCCCCAGCCTCCTTGGAAACATTCAAGGGCTAAGTCATAGGCCAGTGATGTCCCCCAAGTCTGCTTGCAATTAGATGAGGAGGATTTGAGAATGCACTTTCCCAGAGCAACTGTGTCATGCTTGATAGGCAGGTTTCTAGGCCAGCCCATGACAAACCTATTTAACCCATCCATGGGTGGACCATGGCATCGACTTCTCTATATGAAAGGCCTCACTTGTAGCAGAGTTCCTACAGGAAAATGCCAGGGTGCCCGGAACACCCCCCTCCAGCTTCGTGACAGTAAGCAGAAGTTAAAGCACAGGGCGTGAGGGCACCAGTAATGTTCAGCCTCCACTGTTATAGAAGAAAAGTCCTCTTCAGTCTGGAGTCAGGCACAGAGGTACCCCTCCCCCAGGCCATCTCCAGTAAATGTGTGCCATTTCTGTATCAGAGACTACCTTTTGTTCTTCCGAGAGCACCAGCCCATCAGAAGTGTGTTCACTTTCTGCTTTTTTAATGTTCCAGAAGGGAGGCTGAATTCAGCCCTGCTCCCTTGCCTCCTGATAGCCAATGAGAAGATGGCAGAGGTTGTGGGGAGGCTCCCTGTGTGGCCAAGGACAGTGGGTAGCTGAGCAAGTGGATCATTTCAATGAGGGCCAGGTGTTGGCTGCAGGTGGTGAGCTCCCCTGACAGTGTCGGAGCGGCCACTGGCATACACTGTCCCCCAGCGTGGAGTGCTCCAGGGTGCAACAGAATTACCTGGGGCTGATGGGTGATGCCTGGTCCCACCCCAGACCTATACCAAAGCAGAATCATTCTGGCGGGCCCCCAGATTTGCATTTTAACTCCCCAGTGATCCATTTTTCACCCTGCTGTTGAGAACCAGTGGGCTGGACAGAGGCCAGAGACTGGGGTCCTGATTAGGGGCTGATGAGTTATTCTCTGACCCAGGCCCCTCTCCCAGCCTCTGTCAGGCAGTGCAGGTGCCTTTCTCCTGGGCAAGTGATGCAGAAAATTTATTCTGAGTTCAGTGCCTGGTTAGGCAGAGAATCGCCTTATCATAGGTTCTGAGGGGTTGTTCTAATTTGGATCTTAAGACAGAGGCACCTTCAAGCATATGCTCGGCCACTCCTTTGAGTCTCAGTGATGCAACATCAGAGCCTCTGGAACTGTGGCTCCAGAGGAATATAGGAAGTGGTACCTCACTCAAGTCTCACAGTGGCTGCTCTTTAGGAAGATTATCACTCAGTGTCTGTAAAGCAAATTGCTAATAGACACTGAACAATGCCGCATCCATGTAAGTGCCCACAGTGAGACTTTTGTCAGCAAACATGCTCTTCGGATCCCTGTTACCTGGGCCTCTTGAGGTCTAGAGCTTTCCACAGCCTTCATGAACGTCACTTCAGCTCAGCTCTTAGGGGTTTTGCCGAGTGACTGCAGTTCCTTCTTGCTGTGTGCTGGGGCCAGACAGGCCGGCATCTGTGCTGACCTCACCGGTTAGGAAGGGGGTGGGGCGCAGCTCTCCAGGGTACTGACTCAGTGCCAGATGGGAGCCCAGTGCACATGTGCGGAGTTCAGAAGGCAAGCAGAAGAAGGGACGTGGGAAGACAGCCCCCCACCCTATTTTAGAGCGTGGAAGCTCTCTCTGGAAGGAGGACAGGGCCCCTGTTCCTTCCAAAGCAGTCAGTACAGAATAGTTTTCCTTTCTCTACTTCTTGCTATAAACGGCTCCCCGTCAGGCTGAGACATTTGCTGGGAGAATCTGGACAGTCTTTCCGCTTTCAGGGACAACCATCTTTGCCAGTGAGGATGCAGTAGAGCAGTTTAAGCAATATTTGGATTAAAACGATGGTTCAGTATTGGAAGTTGCCCCAACAGAAAGAACAGTACCTCCATTCAACTGTGGCTGAGTGGAGACGTCAGCTGCGCTGGTCAGCTGTATTTTCTTCTTTCCCAGGGCACCAGTGCTTCCCACCTGCTGATTCATCCCCAGGGAGGAGAGAGAAGAGGTGGGCTGTGCACAGCAGGCTACTTGCCACTGCTGAGAGACAGATAGTAAAATCGCCTCCCCACTCCCACAGGGCCTCCTCCTCCTAAGTTCAGATTTGACTCCAGTATAATGAAAATAAGTCACTAGATAAGCACTGGGCTAAGCTGCCTGATGCCCTCCGCCCTTTCCCAAGCCCCTGTTTTGCTCAACCGGCTCATAAAGAGCTGAAGTCTGGGTAGTTTTCTCCCCAGAAGCTCACAGCTTTGAAGAGTTATGCACCACACACCCACCATCCCCACGACCCAGTGAAGCTTGTCATTACCACGTTTTGGGGGAGGAATTCATTCTAGAGAGATGAAAGGGGAGTGCGCGAGGCAGTGGTCTCCTATGGCTACCCACAGCCCCATCTTTGTCCACGTTCATGGAATGATAGTCTCCAGCATGTGGTCCAGCTGGTGAGTCCCCATCTGGACACTGGACACTGTCCCCGGCCTTGGCACACCTTTCAGAAGGAACCTTGATGGGCTGGAGTATGACAGAGGAGAATGACCAGGACAGCCAAGGGTTGGGCACCATTCTTGGCGATGAGCCACCAAGACTATTTAAACTGAAAAAGGGATAATAAGAACCTGGTAGTGGGATTAATCTCATTCTGTGTTGTTCTAAAACAGAATAGAGATAAATCTTCAGGTATAGGAGGAGTTCATGCCAAAGCTGCATGTCCATCTCCCTGGGCCGGAGGCCCTCCAAGTCCCTTCCACTTGGAAGACTTTGAATCTGTGAAATGACTGCTCCAGACTCAGTTGCTGAGCGGAACCAGTGACACCTAAGACCACTTTTCCCTCGCAGGGGTCACCTCCTGGGAGGCCCAGCTGCACCTGACTATGTCATGGAAGAAGCTTCCTGACATCATCTTTCCTTATTGCCAAAAAGAACTTACTGAATGTCTCGTGGGTATAGGGCCCACTGTTGCCATGGGCAACATCTGTTTATTCCTCTTGGATGTGTCCATATGGAGGGGTCCTGGGGTACAAGGGCAGTCACCTTAGGACAGATTCTCAGTGGGAGTTAAAGAAAAGTTTGTGATTCTGGAAGGCTCTGCGTCTTGCAGGGTTTCTAAATCAGGGTGTGCAGGTTCATGTTGTCCAGTGGCTCCTGAGAAACCCAGCCTCTTCCAAATCCAGATGGACTACAGCTTTCCCTCCTTCAACTCTCCTCTGAAGCCTCACTTTGGAAATTGATCTTTCCCTCCCCAGATCTCTCAGAGTACTTGGAGTTATAAAACCAATTCCTACATGTGTTGGAAAATAGTTGACCATGTTTGTTTGGCTACTGAATGAAGCTGTGACCTCCTTGGGGTGTGTGTGTGTGTGTGTGTGTGTGTGTGTGTGTGTGTGTGTGTGTAGTGGGTGAGGTAAAGGTGTTTCTTTATCTGTGGAACCCTCCAAGACCCAGCCAGTGGCTGGCACTACGTAGGTGCTGAGTAAGTGTGGGCTAAAATTGAAAGGATAAGGGGAAGATTCAGGTACCTAAGAGTAGCACTGCCCAGGGCCCCTCTCTCATTGGCAGGTCTCTGCAGCCACCTGGGCTTCGTTTGGATAGGTCAAATGTGGTGCCTGGGGCTCCTAGCTGAAGGCCCCATGGAGGGTCCAGCTGGGATCTGGGAAAAGAGAGTACCTAGAGGCCAGACAAGGGACAACCCAAACGAAGATAAAGACAGTGGTGAGTGCCCCTGGCACTAGGTCTATGCTTGACATTGAGAGGAATGGGAACCTCATGACCACCCTGCAAACTCTCAGGCCTGTTGGAAGGCAACTCCCTCAAGGTGGACCCCATGGCAGGGCTCCCTGCATCTGCCCTGGACACCTTGAAGCCACATTCTAGGGCACTGAGAGCAGACAGAAGCAACTACTGGGCATTTCAAACATGGACCCTGCATCCTTGACTTGCAAAAGGCCCTGGATCATTTCTGGGGATTTTGGAGATATGGACATGGCTGGGTGCTTGCCCTCCACTGGCAGCTAGGCCACTGCCCGGTCTGCTGCTTGATAGGTATGTGACCTTGGGCAAATTGCTTAATGTGTATGCTTGAGAATCATAGTCTTATGAATCTGAAGTCTCAGCTTCAGAGCAGCCCAGAGTGTTAAATAGCTCAATATGTTACGGCAGTTTAAGTGTTTGCCATTATCACTGCTGTAGGTCAGAGCCCACACCTGGCAACTTCTCAGGGACTCTAGGGATGTGGTTGGCTCGCCAAGAAGGCTTTAGAGACCCACGGGCATCAATCGCTTCTCGGCCTTTTGGCTAAGATCAAGTGCAGAGACCCATGTGCATCAGGCAGGAAGGCCGGCAGTGGGTCTCCCCTGGACTCTGTCCCTACCTATCTGGATGACCTTAGTCAGGTCACTAAACTCAGGTTTGAGTCTATTTCTGCTTCCTCCTCCAGCCGAGTAAGCAAGACAGGGCTTCTTGACACCTGACAGTACCTCAATAGCCAGTCTGTATCTAATTTATTGGATCTATAAAATGCATTCGCTTCCAAGGACTGTGACTTCATCCTTGAGTCCAAAGTCTTTGGGAGATTCCCTCCCACCTGGGATTCCTGGAGTCCCTTCTCTGGGAAAACGTTTGCCCAGTGCTCACATGGTGGGGGAGGGCGTGCTCTCCACATCACAAGTAGGCAGGTGTTGGCTCAGGGAAAGGCCAAGGGAACACACTGCCCGGAGTCTCTTCAAGTCAACAAACCCCAGTGCGAGTGTGAGGGCCGGGAGGCGGTCTCCGCACAGCCCAGCACACTCCTTTCTGACTCGTTGGATCACCGGCTGCCCTGTGGCCACCTGGGTGGGTATGTCCTCCACCCACATAACACCTGCCACCCTGGCTGCCAGGAAGGCAAGACAGAAAGGAGAAAGACATCCAGTGCCCCAGCATCAGCGGATACTGGTGAAAAGGAGACCACAGGACCTTGGGGAAAGAGCAGAGGCCTGGAATTCAGGAAGCCCCCGCATCCTGCTCTAGGTGACCCTGGGCCAGTTGTATATCCCCTCTCTAAATGTCTGTTCCTCTAAAGGAGATGGAGCCCCCTGCCCTCCAAGTTCTCATCAGAGATCATGTTCTTTGATTCTTCTTTCTTAACTTTTAAAATATTTATTCATTGGGGCGCCTGGGTAGCTTAGTCGGTTAAGCGTCCGACTTTCGCTTAGGTCATGATCTCGCGGTTCGTTGGTTCGAGCCCTGCGTCGGGCTCTGTGCTGACTGCCAGCTTGGAGCCTGGAGCCTGTTTCAGTCTGTGACTCCCTCTCTCTCTGACCCTCCCCTGTTCACGCTGTCTTCCTCTCTCCTAGAAATAAATAAAACATTAAAAAAAATATATTTATTTATTTATGTATTTATTTATTGTTTTGAGAGATCTAGTGTGAGCAGGGGAGGGGCAGAGAGAGAGGGAGACACAGAATCTGAAGCAGGCTCCAGGCTCTGAGCTGGCAGCACAGAGCTCAACACGGGGCTTGAAGTCATGACCAGCGAGATATTGACCTGAGCTGAAGTTGGACGCTTAACCAACTGAGCCACCGAGGCGCCCCTTCTTTGATTCTAATAACGGGGTTCTTATGAGAGTGTGGGGAATGTTGCTGCCACCTCTCTGCTCCATCTGCTCATATCTTATACAAGTGGCCTCACTCATCTCCTTGGAAGGGGCTCAAAGAGCCTGGCCTTTGCTGGTCTTCGTGGTGGCCCCCCACAGGACCTTCCTGGGGACCCATGAAGAGTGACAGGTGAGAGTGGGTTTATGGTTCTAGTCAGACTTGGTTCAAATCCCAACTCTGCTATTCCGAGCTGGGTTAGATTGGGGAAGTTATTTACAATCTGAATCTCAGTTTCTCCTCTGTAAAATGGGGGAAATGATCTTTTCAGGTTGTCATTAAAATGGGAAGTATATCCTGGTGCATAGAAAGTGCTCGATAAATGATAACTGGGATTATTAAGGAAGTCTGTTTTGTCAATATGTCCTGTATGTTTAGTGACAATGGCCAGGGCTCTGCTCTCTGATGGGCA